>CM056811.1:99064844-99664844 GCA_029852735.1 Persea americana | reverse complement strand
CATCATTATTCATTTAATTTCATCATTTTATGCATTTTCACATAGAAACCTGAATTTTCGTATTTTTCATATATTTTCTGCATTAACTTAGAATGTTTTGCAATTTTTCTCGGAAGAGTCCCAGTTGGAGTAGCACTCTATCCGGATGTGTACCGCCTTAATATATAGGCTCTTCAGTATTTGATGTGTTAAATTAGAATATACAAAAAATGAGAATTGCAGACCTCTGTCACAGAACCTAGTTTCAAGCATATATAGTCATCTTGGGCCCTACATTGCTGAATTAAACCTTGAAACGAAGTAAATTGAAGAATTCAACATGTGGACCCCAGGCACAAGCCACGAATAAATCAAAGGAGGGGTCCACTCATCATGTCAATTGAAGAGTCATAACTACAGTAAATGATTTCTCATAGAGCCCACTATTCAAGTAGATGAAATGTCCCACATGGCAGGGCCCGTGGTAGTTGCAAATTTGAAATTATTAATGGATAATTCAACGAGTACATGTTTGATTGGAACAAAAGAAGAAGAGTTTGAATCATCCACATTTGATATCCTTTCAAAAATGAAAGTTGTGTAGAGATAGAGTCCATTGCAAATCAAATTTCAAAAACTAATCTCGTTTTTCTAAGGATAACTCATCTTTAAATGGTCATAACTTCAATCCGACCGTCGAATCGATGAAATTTACTTACCGTTAAAAAGCTTATTCAGAGTAGATGTCCTTGGAGCCCAAGATTGTGCAAAAATTATGGGCCCGGATATTTTCATGTTCATTTTTAGGCGGGATTGCAATTACATGCACACCGTTGATAATCCATTGCTGCATATCCCTTGTGGGACCCCATCTGAAGATTAGCCAAGCCATTTAAAGGTTTCCAGAAGCTTCCACCTTATTCAAATTCAAAAGGAATAAGAGATATACCTCATCAAATAAATCAAATCTGCAGAGAAGGTGTCCGGATTCAATGTATCTGTAATATAACTAGGATGAAGCATACGAGACACTCCCTCCCTTGACGTCCACCATATTACTCTCTCTCCTCTTTCTCTTCTTTCCTTAATTAATAGAATTTAAGAGTTATTTTGGGGTATTCTGGAGCCATGTTCCAGAACTAGGTTAAAAGAGTGTGAGAGAAAATTGTAATTGCCATGAAGTTCTCAATGAAAATCACACATTTTGCAATGGAGAAGTAAATCACTGAATCAGAGTGTCAGATGAAGTTAAGTGTTTCTCATCATTAATCTATGTGATATTTTTGTATCTTGCGTATTGATTATAATAATAAATCTGCCTTCTCTCATTGACAACCTATATTATTTAATTTTTTATTTAAATAATGCTTTAATCATGTATGTTTTCTTAATAGATTATTCTTAGATTGAAATTCTTTGATAATCTATCTTTAATTAATATGTGATATTTAGTTAAGTTCATAATTTTATTAGCTGAAGGAGATTCTTGCCTTAAATAAATTATGAAAAATTATGCTCTTTGATAGACAAATTATCCAAATCAAAAACATTGATTTGTTTCTGATTTGAAGGATTTTTGGAACACATTTATTTTATCGATTGCATAGAATGATGGTGGGACTACTTAATGGATTCATGATATTCTTATATACATTTTCTCATATCTTATTTCTACACTTTAGATTTAGAATTTTCTCAATTTTATTATTGTTTATTTTTTTCTTTATCTCTCTTGTCATTATCATTAATAAAAAAATCAGATTTTAAATTTTAACTTAGTAGTGCTCCCTATGGGATCGACCTGTAATTGCCACTGTCTCAACAAGACAATTGTGTACTTGCAGTAATTTTAATGGATTAATTTAAATCACATCAGCTCCTCATAAGGGCCAGGGAAAAAAATAACCATGACAGATCATCTTAGCTCGGGAGATGCTCCTATGAGAGCATCTCTCACCTTATTATGAGAGATAATGTAGGGGTCCCCACATTTAGGTTGTTGGCAATGGATATGGGTGTGAATGCCCCACTTTATCTCTCATAGTAAGGTGAGAGATGCTCCCCTCAATTTAACAGCTTTAAAGTTTAGTTGTTCTTTAACCAGAGATTTCTTTGAGACACAATCGAACTATAGCTAAAAGTTTGCGGAAATTAAGTAAAACCAAGAGGGGTTTAGAGCATTTCCAAAGGAGAATTCTCTTGTTAAGAATTCTTGACATGATTGCAAAGGTTGTTCATAGGGATCTACAATTCGTCTTTCGATTGGGTTTAGGTGATCGGAATTTATTAAGTTGGCCAAGTGAAATCTCACTTTTGGCTAGCTAGAATTTTTAAATTCTAAATTCAAAATACTCTTCTGTTAAGCATTTGGATTCTACTCATTGGGAGGCGAGATTTGAAATTCTCCAAACACTCCAAACAATATATCCCCAAATACTTGTAGTCAAACCAACCATGTACCAGTGCCATATATCGGAGGGGGTGATTACGTAAAAGGGCATGCACCGATCAAAGGTGGCCCAAGTCAACCCGATAGAGTTGGATTGCAGCTATTTGCTCGCAAAGGAACATTTATCCTGAAAGGAGATTCAATACATTCATTAGATATTAGAGTGAAAAATGCAGAAACCATATAATATATCGAGAAAATCACGACAATATAGTGGCAGTTATTTGGAATGGCACTTTAATGTTTTTCAACATTGAGGATTTTACCCGAAAAAAGACTTTATGTGGCCATTTGACCGAATTGGACAATTTATCTAAATGTGCACCGAATAGGGTAACTCGCCCCAAAACCCATTTTTTTTGCTACTTTTTTCGATGGTCAATATCGACCCTCATTTTATGTGTCCCTCGGCAGATAGAAAGAAACAGTTTTCCTCATCTTCTTCCTTTCTTCCTTAAACCCAATCCAATGATGGAAAAAATAGTTTTTGGGGCCTGTTTGGATTTGTGCTAGTTTGGAATGAATCACTCTCAGTAGTGTTGAATGTTGATAACCGTCATTTCTCGACTTCTTAGGCTGTCCAGAATGAGGCTTCTTGTACATTTCCCATAATTGGGAATAATAGATTGGGAACATGCAGCAGCAATTGGGGCGAGGATGGCTTTTTCGAAGATCGAAGGCATTGTATTAATGAAGCTTGATCGTGAGCTCCAAGTGTAGAGCTGCGATGTAGTAATAAACTGGTGAGACCAGGTCGATCTACAGGGAGCAATGTAAATTAAGGTTACTCTTCAACTTGTACCTGCCCTAAATTAGAAATTTAAATCTAGCCTAATTAAAAACTAATTACAACCATCATTCCTACTTTCCAAAAATTAAATTAATTACAATCCAATAAAAAGAAAACTTCCTAAATCTAAAAACTAAAAACTAAAATTGCTGCAGAATAATACACAAGTTAGAACTTCCAAAAATAAAAAGTACCAAAAATAAAACTAAGAAACTAAACTAGAAACAAAAGAAACCTAAGTTAGAAAGTTAGTAATGCAATGCGTGCTATGCAAAGCTAAAAAAGTTCTAAGTCTGGAAAATTAATATGCTGGGCTGTTTTTATGCATGATTTCTCCTAATCTAATGCAACCTAAACCTGAGTTTAATGGCTGGATTTTTAAACTATAATGATGCATGAATCAAATAAAAAAACGAAAGTGAAAAACTATTTAAAACGAATGAGATATGAATACATGAACATGACCTAAAAACTGAAACTATGCAGAAATTCTGCACACAGGTGGGTCCGACCAGCCATGTTTGAGCCACCGGTTCACCATCTTTCCAAATTATCTTTGCTTGAAATTCTGGGATCTAAAAGTACACTGATCGAACTTTAATTTCCCCAAGTTTCATTGAAAAATATTGTGTTTTGATCAGATTTCTAATCGAAAACTTTTCACTCAGAGTCTGTCCTGAAATTTCTGCAACAATGTGCAGAATTGTGCACTTTATGTTTGGATCCGAATTTCCAAAAAATATTTGGCAAAGATTCTTGACTCAAATCTCTGATTTTTCTTGCTTATTCAATTTAAAACTCCGATTCCAATTTTGATTCAGTTTTGAATACTCAAATAACCAGCAACTTAAAATTTCTAAACTCCACCAATATGAATATGCATGCAATGATCACTAGTTCCAACCATAAACTATGCAACAATGAACATAAAATTGAATTGATCATAAACATAAAGACAATAAACAAAAAGTTCAAGAATTTAAATGTATGGTGAAAACAAGAAAAGTAAATGTGTGGTTTTAACAGAAACATAAATGTGTGGAAGAATATAAACTTAAATGTGTGAAAGTGTATTCTTCTCTCTCAAGATTCTTTTCTACACTCGGTCATAATTCGAATCATGCTCTTGGGGCCTTTGGGTCGTCAATCCAAGCACCAACAACAAAAGAAACATAAAACAAGCACCAATCACCCAATGACAAGAAAGAAAATTTGAAAAGAAAAGGAAACAATCTTACTAATATGCAAAGTCTTTACATAAGATAAGAAAATAAACAAAGACAATTACATATTAGGATAAGAAGCCTCTTCTAGATGAAAAACCCAAGGGTATATTGTGATTTCCGTGCCAAATCTCCTTGAGGACTTCAATGGAGAGAAAGAGAGAGGAAGAAGATGGAATGTAGTAGTAATTCTAAATAGAGCTGGTCTATCTTCCCATGAGAGGAGAGGGATGCATATGCCATCAATTTATAGATTTTTCCTCTCTTTCTTTCCTTCTCTGTTCCAAGTTTGTAGCATGCAATCTTCTTTGTATGGTAAGTTTCTTCCTTGGCCAATAAGTCCTCAAAGAAATAGCAAGGTGAGTGAGAGATTTTTGTGATTTCCATGTGCAAAATTGCAATCCCGAGTAGAAATTATCGTACCAACTTCTAGAAGCCATATCACCCTTATTTCAGCTCTGATTGACACGATCTTGGTCTCCATAGATATCTATTCGAAAAGAGCTTTCCAATGGTGTATAGATTGTGCCAATCCGACGGCTGAATTGAGAGTTATGACTATTTTAATATTGTTGTCCTGAAAAATCCGAAATTAATTGTACACATATGGAATGTTCTAATTAGTAGTGCAATGGGGTGTGTGAGACCCATGTGGATGCCCAAAGGGATCTTGGGATCTTTCTTTCCTTGTTTCTTGACTCCCCTTCCATCTTTGGGTTACTTCCAAGTTTCTTTGATTGACTAGTCGACTTTTCTAGCACACTTTCTTTTCTTGAATTTCTTTTTTGATTTTTGAGTTTTCAAATTTAGTAAGAATTAGATCTTACCAAATTTGAAGTTTCCTTTCTTGATCTTGAAATTTCAAATCTAGCTTTCCATTGTTAACTTTTCAAACTCTCCAAAATTACCAAGATATGTGGGTGCCCTGTGAAAGATGTCATACCCTTGACCTCTCTCAAATTTCACCAATATGGGTCTCATTCTTGATTTCTCTTACACAAATTGAAATAAATAAATTCAACAATAATCACATGTGAGATATTTGAATGTACTATGCATGGGACCCTACTTGATGCACCCAAAATAACCGACTTTCCAAAAATAGATTTTGAAAAATGGAAAGTTTCATAAATTTATGCAAAAAGTGTGATTTTTGAGCAAATTATGTATGAATGCACTATAATGAATCCTAAATGCATAAAAACATAATTTGACACTAAATGAAGCTCTTTAAGATCAATAAGCCCTTAAAATGGTCCAAAATGTGTATGAAAATGTCCGCTTTTCAGGACTCATCAAAACTAGAGGAATTGGAGAAATAAATCCTTTTGTTTTGCTGGCATTTGAGATGGGTTCTTATGTTGGAGCTTGAGAGAGTGTGGTTGATGAAGAATTGGAGGGTGTGAATGTTGAGATGGGTTCTTATGTTGGAGATGAGTTTTGTGTTGGAGAAAGGTTCTTATGTTGGAGATGAGTTTTGTGTTGGAGATTAGAGAATATGTGGATGAAGAGAAATCGGAGGATCAGCGGAATTGGTGGAATGGGTCTTTTGATTTTGAGGGTGTTGGAGATAGGTTATTATGTAGGATGAATCCGGTGAATTTACAGAGGAGAGATCGGGTTTGAGTTTGAGATCGTAGTGTTTCGAGATTGCGAATTTATGGAGCCGTGGCTGGCCCTTGAATTGTTTTAGTATCTTTTATGCCATCTCTCTCTCGTTCTTGATTACGAATTAGATGTTGTTTTATCAGCATCTTTCAAAGTGGGTGGCCGGAAATAAATATATATAGAAAGAAAAAAGGAGACATGAGATTTAAGAAGAGGGGGATTGGGTAAGCAATACTAGAGACGTCCTCAAAATGTAAGCAATACTAGAGACATCCTCAAAATCTAGGAGATGTACGAGGGGCCTTAGCCCAAACCGCCAAAAATGTCAAGAAATGACCGTCATCAACATTCAACACTACCAAGAGTGATTCATTCCAGAGTAGCACAAATCCAAACAGTCCCAAAAAACTGTTTTTTCCCAACATTGGATAGGGCTTGGTGAATAGATAAAAGAGGAAGAAGATGAGAAAAACTGTTTCTTTCTGTCTGCCTAGGGTCGATATCAACCATCGAAAAAGTGGTAAAAAAATGGATTTTTAGGCGAATTGCCCTATTCGGTGCATTTTAGATAATTTGTCCGATTCAGTTCAATGGCCACATAGTGTTTTTTTAGATAAAATTCTCTTCAACATTTTATGTAGGCAACAATTTCCCAATAAAATTGCTCTAACAATAATTAATGTTAAGAATGCATTTAATATATTAAAAAACAATAAACTTTTGCTGTCATTGTTTCTGAAACAATAATAGAAGACAAATGGACCATAGTAGTAGTAATAAGAACGACTACAAGAATATAAAACAAAAACAAGAGTAAAAAGAAGGATACAAGTTATAAAAAATAATAATAATAGCTGCAATTACTTTTTCGTACAAATTCCTCCATTTTGGAAGTTTGAGATGAGCTATTCAATACTTTGACTCACTTTAACAAGGCTGATGACTAACCCTGGGTACTAGGCCACACATGTCACAACTCAATGATCCCAAAGCGCTGAATCAGAATCCATAATCGTCGATCATATTCACATGCCAACTTTTTGGAGCTCGAGAAATGAAAAAACAAAAGGCAAAAGAAAAAGAGAGAGAAAAAAAACTTGGCTCTTTATCGAAAACCGGGAAACAACTCCCATTCCAATTCTCTCTCTAGGGAATGGAGAGCGAGAATCAACAGACGTACATTCTACCGAGCACCGCACGTGCATTGTGCGTCCTTCGCCGATCAAGAACTAGAATCCGAAGAATCTTAGCCGAGATGGAGAGGGTCCCCTTCATTAAGAATTTTTTTTTTCTTTCTACTTTTCACCATCTCCCCTTGCTGCAAATGCACAATCAATCCAAGCAGGGCTAAGCGGGCGAATGATCTCCTCCGAGCATACTGCATGGTACTTACATGTGGGTTTACACTCAACAGAGGTAAGCCCAAGTGGGCCTCATAGGATTGGAGTGCATTATGCATATCCTCTTTATAGGAAAACTCTAATCCGGCTAAGATAGTATACTCTTCTGAGGCATGATTTTTTACCAGAATTTTTGATAAGAATTCACAATGTTGGTTTTTTTTTTTTTTAACGTGATGTGATGCTATATCCCCTCGCATTTACAAATGTCATGATTTTTTTTATACACATTTCAAAATTTCAGCACTAGAAAAGATCTCAATTTCCTTTAAAAATTCAGGAATTCTATGCACTTTTTACTTTTGATGAGATTTTTGGATGCTCAAGTTCAAGAGAGCATTAAAAATTTTTGCTGTATCTGAAAATCCAAAAATTCCCCAATCACATAAGGAACTGCTCATCTACAATTGGGGCTGATGGTCATACAAATATCAATGGTTTGTAAATTACTACTAACGCATCGGGTCAATATAAAATACCGAGATAGTCAGCGCCCTGGTAAAGAGAATCGAGATGTTCCTCTGCAAGAAAGAAAAAAGAGGGACTGCATTTTGAAGAGTTCACTTGGGAGCTGGAGCTACTTACAGAGTCTCAAAGAAACAATCTGGTGCAGTCCTCAATTCGACACCGACTGCAGCTATTATTATACGATTTTCATTTCAAGGTCAGGGAGGGCCCACCTTGACTTTTTTCTGGCGGTGTATGTATTTCAGGGTTTTGTCTCCTTTTATATAAGTTTATATGACCCAAATTTCACTCCTAGTCCTGGACCTGCACGAGAGAAATACAACAATTATTTTGTGGGGGCATTCCCGCAGTACCAAGATTATGCCAGCTTCGGTAAGAGTACCGGTTGGGTTTGTCTTGCTCTCGGTTATATGCAGCTCGGCAATAGTGTCAGCTCGACAACAGTACCAGTTATGTGTAGCTCGGCAACAGTGCCAGTTTCTGCTCTCGATATCATCTTCAGCCCGGTTCGTTTAACCAAGATAAGTACTGAGTGTTAGTCAATTACAATCATGCTCCTGTAAATGTACGGGCAAGTTGTCAGAAAGGATGAACACCTGATAGAGGTAAGGAGTTGCCCTTATCTGGCGGTCAAATCAACAATCCCAAATGGAGTGGGAAGCTAGGGTAAGGTCCGATGGAACTCTCCCTACAGCTACCACCAAAATGTCAGGGTAAGGTCCGATGGGACCTTACCTCCAACTACATCCACTCAGAAAAAGTCAATGGGACTTCCGCCTATATATATGCAAAGGGTTAGTCCCATAAAGGTACACATAGGCACACGCTTACACACCTCCATATTTTGCCTTTCTCCTTATCACTCATCATTTGTTTAGTTGTTAAACTAACTTAGGCATCGGAGTGCCTTTGGCTGACAGCAGCCAGGGCTTATGACATTTATTTCTCTCATTCCCTTTCAGGTCTCGGGCATTCGATTCTTCCTAGGAAGTTCTACATCCACCTCATCAAGTCCGTATTAATTTAGGCACTTACAGTTGGCGCCGTCTGTGGGGATCGATTGAGCAAGATTCACAAACATCATGCATCCGAAGACTAGAAACGGCGAAGAATCATCGATGGGCCCGTCGCTACTGCCAGTATTGCTGAAGCAATTACCCCAGTCCCTCGCCAGAAGAGATCCGAAGGAAGATCTGGTGCAGCGAGCACGGAAGGCCCTGTGACTTAGTTCGGTTCATCGTCGAAAGGGGTGACAGCACCTCGCCGGCGAGATAACCCTCTAACAGCACCTTCCTGACAAGATGTTCCTCCGCTAGAGCGCCCACAGCAGAGTGTTCCTCTACTGGAACGTGTTCGACAAGATGATACACCAATGCCGACCAAGTCCCAATCCCATCACCGGACCGATGCCGACGATGATAACAACCCACTCCTCGCGGATATCAGGGCCCAAAACCTTGTTATCCAAAAGCAAAATGAGCTGATTCGTCAACTCCAGCAGCAGCTCCAAGAGAAGAAGAAGGCTCTGGGTCTACCTCTCAGACGCGGCCAAACTCCTTCAGTCGAATAGGATTTGAGGCAAATCCTGGATAATAAGAGGCGTCATCGAGCTTACGACGAAGGCTCAAGTAGCAGCCACTTGGACGATGACTCAAAGAGGCCGTGCCAAAGACCGGAGGATAGTGACGACCTGAGAGAATGGCTGGACCGACAAGTCAAGCAGACAGTCTGGCAGAATATAGAGATAGTCGGCTTCACCTGAGATCGGTTAAACGCCTACGACACAAAGGATCTTGGCACATTTCCCTTCTCTCGGGAGATAAGGAGCTTTTCCCTTCCTGAAAAGTTTAGTGTCCCGAGGTTCGTCCTTTATGATGGGACCTCGGATCTTGCAGCGCATCTCCGACACTTTACTTAGAGAATGTCAGTGTGGGGCGTCATAGGTCACCTGAACTGTAGAGTTTTCTTTTCCAGTTTAGGAGACCTCCCCTTAAGGTGGTTCTGCGCACTTCCAGAGGGGTCAATTTCGGGCTAGTGGTAGCTCCGAAATTCCTTCATGGAAAAATTCCAAGCTCATAGGGTTATCCCTAAGATGGACGATGACCTAATGGTGATCAGAATGCCGTGGACCGAAAATATCACCCAGTTCGCCAAGAGATTCTAGACGATCTACAGCCATATCGAGGATGCCACTGATAGGGTGGCCATTAGGTCCTTCAAACATGCTCTATTACCAGGCAATGAGCTTTGGAAGGATTTGGTGCGATTCCCCATGGTCACTGTGAAAGCACTGATGGTCCGAGTGAACCAATTTATTGAGCAAGAAGAATACGAGGCCCGAGCTAGGGAAAGCTTTGGCCTCTTGTAGGAAGACAAACCCTCCAAGATAGACAAAAAATCATTTCGGAGGGAGGAGGTGTACCGAGACAAAGCTTCGACAAGCTCGGCAGTGGTCTCGGCTCCCACCTCAGGGGGCGACCTACCAGAGGCCGGTAACCAAGATGTTCCAGGCCCAGCTCGGCAAGACAATAAAGGTCTACATTGACGACATGGTTGTCAAGTCTAAAGGTCACAGGACCACTTGGCGGACCTAAGTCAAACGTTTGGCGTCCTAAAAAAATTTCAGATTAAACTGAATGCATCCAAGTATGCATTTGGTGTCGGCTCCGACAAACTTCTAGGAAGCCTGGTTACCAGCAAAGGAATTGAAGTAAATCCAGATCAAATCTCGGCAGTTCAAGGAATACAGAGTCCAACTATGGCAAAGCAGGTTCAGAGGCTCGCTGGAATGGCTGTTGCGCTCAATTACTTTATCAGCCGAGCTTCTGACAAATGCGACCTTTCTTTCAGCTTTTGAAGAAAAGTTCAAAATTTCAGTGGACTACGGAGTGCGATCGAGCTCTACAAGAGCTCAAGACTATTTATCTTCACTACCCTTGCTGTCAACACCGAAGCAGGGAGAAGTGCTCTACTTATACCTGGCGGTATCAAATCATGCAGTGAGCCCAGTACTCATTAGAGAAGAAGACGAGCAACAAAAGTCTACTTACTACACGAGCAAGATCCTCCTTGATGTCGAGACCAGGTATTTGCCACTGAAGAAGCTTGCATTAGCACTTGTTAATGCTTCTCACAAACTTTCTCACTACTTCTGTACATTATAGTGGTTGTTACATAACATCCGCTTAAGTCTCTTTTCAGGAAGGCAGACTTCTCTAGGAGAATCTTAAGATGGGCTGTCAAGCTGGGGGCAGTATGATATCAAGTATCAACCCAAAACGGCAATCAAGGTCCAAGTTTTGGCAGACTTCATTGTGGAGTTTGTTTCTCTTAGTTCTGCACCGAGCCAGCTCGATGCCAAATGGGGGGCAATATGGATCAGGAAGAGGTTACTAAGACAAGGCAAGAGCAATCTTGGAAGCAGTTCCTCGATTCAGCATGGAAGGTTTTCGTCGACGGATCCTTAACCTCCAAAAAGGTTGGCGCTGTCATAGTCCTTCAATCTTCAGAGGGCCTTGTCATCGAACAAGCCTTAACACTTGGCTTTAAGGTGTCCAATAATGAAGCTGAGTATGAATCACTGATTGCAAGGCTCAACAGCACTAAAATCCTGGTGGCACGGCAGTTTGTGGCCTTCAGTGATTCTCAGCTGGTGTCGAGCCAGCTGAACGAAGACTACCAAGCTCGCGATGAAAGGATGGCAGCCTACCTAGCTCATGCAAAGTAGCTCCTTCCTCAATTCGAGAAAATTGAAGTCAAGCAGATCGGCAGAGATTCCAATTCTCATGCCAATGCTCTTGCCAAGTTGTTTTCAATTCTCGCCTAAGTTGTTGAACTCGGCAACTACTTACCTAACTGCTACGGAGCATTAGGGAAATAAAGAAAAGCTTTAAATGGTTAAGGCGCAGGCTAAACACCAAGTTAGAGAACTTGGTGTCTACCTTGGCATTCGGAAATATGTTTGGTTACGGAACCAAGTATTCTATCACCGAGGTGAATATCTTGCATCCTTTCTCGCCAAGTTGTTGAACTCGGCAGCTACCTACCTAACTGCTACGAAGTATTAGGGAAATAAAGAAAAGCCTTAAATGGTTAAGGCGCAGGTTGAACACCAAGTTAGAGAACTCGGTGTCTACCTCGGCGTTCGAAAATATATTTGGTTGCGGAACCAAGTATTCTGTCACCGAGGTGAATATCTTGTATCCTTTATGTAAAAGAACTTAATCCAGTTTGCTACCGTTAAGCTCGGTTACAAACCGATCTATGCTACGGACAAATTTGGTATTCGGATTCAAGTTTTTTGAGTTACGGAACTTAAGAATACACAAGGTTCCTGTTATTGAACCGAACTCAATCACTTAAAGCAAAATTAATATCCTGAACATGTAAAGAGCTCGGTTACGGAACTAAGATCTGATACCTGAAGAAATGTTTGAAGGCAAGCATAAAACAAAAAAAGAAAAGTGCAATTATATTTATGAAAAAAAGAGGTACAACATTCAAATATTACATCAGAAGAAATATAAAAAATTCAAGCAGCGACTTCTGTATCAGCATCGGCCTCGGTCTGCGCAGCTTTGGTTGCGACATCCTCTGGGCGAGCCTCGGATTCTGTAGACGGAGTCGGGGCAAAGGTTGATCTTGGATCCAAGCTTGGGAACTTAGGCAGATTTTTGTACGCAGGATGATCTTCAGGGACTCTTGCTTCCTTTAGTGCGGCTATCCACCCGAGCTCCCACACTTTTTGACTCACATTGAGGACCTGAGCCTCGTACAATGTCGTCGCCTCTGCCACCCCTTCAGTGAGTGTAGCGTCGCTCTCAGCCTGGAGTTTCGCTTTAAGCTTAGCTTTCTGCTTCTCCAAAGTGGCTTCAAGCTCGGTTGCCCGTTTCTCTTGGGCCTCGTCTCGACCTTCAGTCTATAGATCTTGGCCACCGCCATATCGAGCTCTGCAACAAGGCCGATGTTCCTATCCACCTCCTCCTTTAGCTTCTGGTTGCTGGCATCCAAAGCTGCTTGGAGATCTTTCTTCTCCGCCTCTAGCCCTGAAAGTAGGCCTGTCAATGGAACGCGTTGAGACGGGTAGAAAGCCCGGCCCGTCCCATCCCAAGCCCGAAAATATGGGACTTTTAAAAAAAAATTAGCCCAGTGGGTTGGGCTTGGTCAATAATAGCAAAAGCCCGACCAAAATGGGACTGGGACTGGGCAAAGGATGCCCAGCCCGTTCAGGCCCGGCCCGGCCCGCTTTAAATAAGTTTTGATAATTTTTTATATATTATCTAAATTGCCCCTCACTTGACCCATATAGGATACTCATTCTCATTCATTTTATTGATTTTCTGATTTTCTACTTTCACCGGAAAAAAAAAAAGAAAAGGTTTTAATCATTCCTACATTACTTGACTCATATAGCCTATAGGATACTCATTCATTTCTATTTATTTTCTATTGTCACCGAAAAAAAAAAAAATTTAACTCCGCCATGTTGCTTGTAGTTGTTGCATTACATTGCCGGTCCCAAGCCCGGAAAAAAGGAGGAGGGTTTAAAGTCCGGTTCATACCGGGTGTCTGGTAACAGTAGAAATAATTAGAGAATGTTTTGCTTATGTTCAAGATTGGGCTAAGCCCAGGCCCAGCCCGGTCCCAGCCCGGGCCCGTACGGGACGGGATTTTATGTAGGCCCGTTCAATTTAGGGACGGGATTGGGCAACACCCAGCAGGCCCGTCCTATTTTCGGGACGGGATTGGACAACCGAAGCCCAGGCCCAGCCCGTCCCATTGACAGGCCTACCTGAAAGCTTGGAGTGGCTCTCCTAAAGCCTTTCAAGCCCCGACCTGGCATTTTTGCACTACTTATAGAAGGAACAGGCGTCAGAAGGCAGTAACCGAGATCAAACACTTTGTTAAAGTTGTGGAAAACTTACAGAAATGGCCGATTGCATCGACGAGACCGCCAGTGTCAAGTCATCAAACTCTCTCAGTCTTTACATATCCCGCGGCAAGGCGCAGGCTCGCCCAACCATGGCGACAACGAGAGCGTTGCCGGCTCAACGATCCTCCACTGTTAACGGCCTTCCGGGCTCAATGAGACATTTCATCTGCTTGAACAGTGGGCCCTATGAGAAGTCTTCTACTGTAGTTAGGACTCTTCAATTGACATGATGAGTGGACCCCACCTTTCATTGATTTGCACATGGCTTGTATGTGGGGTCCACGTGGTGAATTATTCAATTTACTTCTTTTTAAGCTTCAATTTAGCAATGTAGGGCCCAGGATGACTATGTATGCTTGAAAGTGGTTCCGTGACAGAGGCCTGCAATTCTCATTTTCTGCACATTCTAATTCAACACAGCAAACACAAAAGACCCCATATTGAAGTGGGACCCATCCGGATAGAGTTTTACTCCAACTGGGACTCTTCGAAGAAAAATTGCATAATGTTCTAAATTAATGCAGAAAATATATGAAAAATATAAAAGTTCGAGTTTCTAGGTGAAAATGCATGAGATGATGGAATTAAATGAATAATGATGCAATTCACCAAATAAAACCCCTAATTCATCCTAAAATGATGCATAAATATGCAAATTCATGAACTTAACAATGCTGCTGCCATACTAGACAAAGGCAGGGCCTTAGTCCTAGGCCTCTTCTCCGGCGGAGCCTCCTCTCTTGTGGTTTCAGCAGGGTGCTGCCGAACTCCTGTACTTAGAGACGTAACAGGAGCGAGAGTAAAGGCATCGGTGACGGCTGATGAAATAGAAGCAGAATTGGGAGCGGAAGCAGCGCTAGGGGGCATGGGGGCACAGGGAGCTCGGCCTCCGAATATCCGAGCCTCCAAGTTCGCGACCACCACAGGAGGACGACGTCGTTGCATGTCTTCTCTTTTTTCCGAGCTAGGGGGAGAGCTAGGAGAATCGATGACTTGTTGTGTTCTTTTCGACCTCGAGGAGGTCTCAACTTCCACAGCAACTACGCTGGTTCCGACAGGCTCGGCGGTCTCCGAGTGAGACCAAGAGGTGGAGGCCTCGGCACCAGAAGCGACCCGTTACTCAACGTCGGTCGGGGCTTGCAATGGCTATATCCTTTCCTTTTCTGCAACAGCTCAACGCCCCCCTTGAGGTTGACCAGTCTTTCTCTTAATGAAGGAGTGGCACCTCGGTTCGTAGTTTAGGAGCGCCCAGGCAGCTCGCCCACTGTGGCCTCGATAGCTGTACAATGTCCGGAACCAGGCGTCGTTCCTCACCCAGCCGACCCAGTTGGCCTCCTTTCTCCTCTGGCGGGCGTCTGCAAGACAAACAGAAAATGTCAGATCGGCGGAACAAGAAAAGAAAGATAAGAGAAATCAAAAGGATTCAGTGTTTACTCGGACAGGTTCCGAAGCCACGGGGAATCCTGTCTACTCTCTGTACCTCGGGCACGGACCCACCGAACTCCCAATTGCCCGAGACGAACAAACGATCATCCCGGCGTACCTATTGGAGTCCTATAAATCATTGACGATGCATTCTGGGTTCGCCTTCGCCCAAAGATAATAGGTGTTATCTCATCCTCCAGACTTGCAGAGGTCATATACATCCTCGATGTAATGGACGCCGAGGTTAATGTTTAAAATTCTATTGAGCTCAGCGATACCCATTATGATTTTGAAACTATTTGGCATCAACTGACAGGGGCAGAGGCGCCACTTCTTAAGACAAGTCATCAGAAGAGGGTGAAAGGGGAATTGGACCCCGCATTCGATTATAGTGACCAAGAGAAACGGCATCCAGCCGTTAGTGAAAGTATGGTCATTAAAGGGGTTTTCAGGGTCGTCTAACCTAATCAGGACATCGTCGGGGATTCCATAGTTGGCCCTAAACTCGGCCATGGCCTATGGGGTTTCTAGCCACTGCCAGTAAATACCCATTCCTAAGCTTAAAGAAACCTTAATGAAGGAAAAGGGGCATGGAATCCTAGAAGAAGTAAGAGGGCATGAACGGAGAGGAAGAGAAAGGAGGAAAACTTACGAAACGGACCGGACTCAAATGACGGTGAGCTTGGATTAGCAAAAACTCGACCTCGGTCGATTTCCTCTCTCCAGCAAGCTCTCTATTCTCTAAACGAATGCAGAAGTGAATAACAGGGAAGAAGCACCCCTATATATAATGAAAAAGGGACGTTGTTTCAAATTTCGAGGACGCACGTGCGAGGCGTCGTCTCGAGTACTCCACCCGTCTCCTCGAAGCGATTGGACAGCCAATCAGATGGTGACACGTGGTGCCACCGGTACATCTCCTGCGTTGATTCAGACAGGCTATTAATTACCTCGGGCATACGAAGCAACATTTTGATTGGGATCAGACGTCAGCAACCGGCACCGAGATAAATAAGAACATGGGCTTCAAACCCAATACTCAGAAGACTCCTCCATCATAATGCTTAACTTCCGACCTCAAAGAGTTAGAGAACTCTAAGAGGTCAGAAGCTAGGGGCAATTTTGTGGGGGCATTCCCGCAGTACCGAGATTATGCTAGCTTCGGTAAAGAGTACGGGCTGGGTTTGTCTTGATCTCGGTTATGTGTAGCTCATCAATAGTGTCAGCAACAGTGCCAGTTATATGCAGCTCGGCAACAGTGCCAGTTTTATCTTAGTATCATCTTCAGCGCGGTTCGTTTAATCAAGATGAGTACTGAGTGTCAATCAATTACAATCATGCTCCTGTAAAGGTACGAGTACGTTGTTAGAAAGGATGGGCGCCTGATAGAGGTAAGGAGTTGCCCTTATCTGGCGGTCACATCAACAATCCCAAATAGAATGGGAAGCTAGAGTAAGGTCTGATGGGACTCTCCCTCTAGCTACCATCAGGGTGTCAGGGTAAGGTCCCATTGAACCGTACCTCCAATTACCTTCACTCAGAAAAAGTAAATGGGACTTCTGCCTATATATATTCAAATGGTTAGTCCCGGAAAGGTACGCATGGACACACACTTACACACCTTCATATTCTGCCTTTCTTTTTATCACTCATCATTTGTTTAATTGTTGAACTAACTTGGGCATCGGAGTGCCTTCGGTTGATAGCAGCCAATGCCTTTGACCTTTATTTCTATCATTCCCTTTCAAATTTCGAACATTCGATTCTTCCTAAGAAGTTCTACATCCACCTCATCAAGTTCATATTAATTTAGTCCCTTACAATTATATTAAAACACTTTGATCAAGCAGCTGTTGTAGATGTAAGTAACAAGCCGAAATTTGAGCCACGGGGTACTTACGCGTGAAGTGAATTGTAAACTGATCGGATGAAGAAGAAAACGCAGGGCCTGGAGTCGTATCATAGATAATCGCGCATCTAAGAGTCCAGTTTTCTCCCTTTCTCCCTCTATTTCTTATTTATTTATTTTTTTAATTTTTTATCCGTACAGTAGAAGCAGTCCGAGCCGAAGGTAAGAGCCTGGCCGAGCCTATATCCGAAGCTCAACCGAGCCTAGAGGCTAGCGGTTTGTCGCATCTTTTTACTTTTTTTTTTATTATTTTTTTTTACTCTCTGTCTCTATCTCTCTTTCGCTCGTCTCGGGCAGCAGTGCAGAGGAGACACAGGCAGAGAGAGAGAGAGAGAGAGAGAGAGAGAGAGAGAGAGAGAGTATCTGTGCAAAGGAGAGCGAGCAAAGAAGGGATTGCATCTGAAAACCTGCGGCAACACCGAAGCGAAGCGAAGATCGCGGGCCCGAGGATGACGTAGGAATAAATCGAGCTGAGAGATTAGAGATTATGCGTGAGAGAGAAGAGCAGCGGCGTCTGCGCACGCATTCTCTATCCAAACTGAAGCCCGGATTTTCCTTCCGTTCCCCTCCCCTCCCTCGTCTACTTGCTTGAGTGGAGTGATCCCAAACCCTCCTCTCCCCCGCACACCCCAAATATACATATAATCCCACCCTCCGCATTTCATTTCCTCTTCTTCTTCTCATTATCCATCTATCATCAAAATCCTATCTGTGCATTTCACTGTCCGAAGAAAGGGGAAAGGGATTTTTTCTGTTTCGGTTTTTTTTATTTATTCTTCTTCTCTCGCGGTTTTAGGGCTTGAACATGTGAAAGGAGCTGGAAAAAATGGCTGGTAATGGCAGAATGGGCAGCGGAAGAAGCGGCGGGGCTTCAATCAGTGCGGCCGCGACGGCATTCGGGTCGTCGGAGACCAGATTCCCTCTCGAGGAACGGGTATGTGAAGCTTATTCTTCGAGATCTCTGCCTTTGTTACTTTAAACCTTCGATCACTCGTGGTTTTATTCTGGATCTGAGCAGATATACATGTATATTTCATATTACACGATGGCAATCGCATGTCATCGCATCGCATGTGTTTCTAAAAGACGTTATCCCCTAGGTTTTTCACTAGATCTGGGAGATTCTTCTTCTATTTGTTCGATTGGAGGACTTGCAGATGCAATCTCTAGCTTGGATAACTAAATTATGGTGTGCAGTCGTGTGATTTTGGGGGAAAGAGGCTTAAAAGGGATGGGATTTGCTGCTTCCAGCAAAGATAGATCTGAAATTTGCTGTTTGAATTGGGGAAATGACTTTCTAAAGAGTTCTGATTTAGTCAAGATTGGGATTAACTCTACCAGCCATGTTGCTTCGCTCTCTCCTCATGGTCTGATCTGCTCGCAAGAGCCAGATTTCAGCCTTTATTGCCCTCATTTTCTGAGGACTGTCATGGAGTAGTTTTGCTGGATTGAGTAGAGAAATTTTAACCATTTGCCCGTTGAAATGTTTTCATTTTAATGTATGATTCAACCTTATATTTCATCGCAGCCGTCGTCATCATCATCAAAGCCTTCTCCTCCCAACTATGTTACGGCCTGCTTCATGAATTATGTTCCTCCATTCAACCTATATTTGTGTTACTTATAACTACTTCCTGGATCTGATTTTTTTTTTTGTGTGTGGTTGTGGGGGGGGGGGGGGGGGGGGGGGGGTGTTGCAGTTTTGGACCCTTCAATCACCGCTTTTTCTGCAAGCAGCCGATACTGATATAGGAATTGGAATCATTTTTTCCTTCACAAAAATCAGGGGAGGTCTGTGGTACACTAGGATCTTTGGGAGTACAGATCAACCACTGTTTTCCCCCCTCTACCGCTAGATAGTTTGGATTTAAGATGAATTCGACCTGCCTCTCTCGTTTTTTCCATGCTGAGCACCACATGTTCTTTCAATATCAGTGGATTGAGAACCTGTCCTTCGGTCCTTCCACATTTTCACTGTATGACATGTCTGCCTTCACCTTCTTCCCTTTGTTTCCCAACTCTTGCATCCTCCGTACTACGCCCTTCATCCATCTATGGTGCAACCAAGGAGGTCCTTTTTGTAAATATTTTTTTTTCACATAACCGTACTTACAAGCTGGAGTCACTGTCATATTCAAGTCCATAGAATGGGTATTCAAGATTCTAACTACTAGGCATTATGAGACTCAATGGCTTTACCTAGTTTTAAGTAAAATTAGTTGCAATTTATGGTAATATGTGCTCAGTGGTTTCTTTACTCTTCACAGTTGAATGTTAATGATATCAGAAGCTATCTATGTAGGCAACATAAATTAATTTGCTAAATACTGAATGTATAATTTAGCTTTCATCGAGGAGATAAGGCAGCCATGAATGAGTTTTACAATGTTCTAATCATGTAACTACCAGATCATTTATGGTATTTGTAGCGTCTTTATGGCCTATGGGTAAAATCTTGTTGACACGTGCAAGTCGCTTGATGCTTTCTATGATTAACACAAATCAATGATATCCATGATGGATTGGAAGATGTGAAATTGGTTAGTTAGAGGCACAGATGATTACATTTTTTACCTTTGGGTTTCAAAGACCATGTTAAGTTTAACCTTTTCTAACGATACGGGTATTTGTCATTTAAGAAAAATAAAATGTCTCTGTTCTTGAAATTGAGAATTTTGAAGTATGCATGTATATCCATCTTATAGTGTGTTCTAATGTTTCTGAAGCTTTACGATCCTGGGCAGTGTCTATAAAACACTTGTTCTATTTTCTTGTGCAAAGATTTTGGTTTCTTTGCCACTAGAATATGCACCAGTGCTTAGTCAACTTAGGTGGTGCTTCTATGTAAACGTGGATACTGGTATTTCCTGAGTTGTATTGTTTGTAGAAGGGTTTCGGTAACTATCCGGATTGTATAGATATCATAAAGAGTGCATTTGGATTTGTCTTGGAAGCTGTGTTACCTGAGAGTTTTGCACAAGGGGACTCACAGAACATGGAAAGAATTAACTATAAGCATGCCTGACGCTGCATTCCAATGAGTTCTGGTGTTTGTTAGTGTGACATACTGATGTAGTATCTATTTCCAATGTGACTGGCATATGGGTACTGATATAGATTTAACTCAGATGGTACATTCTTATCTATTTTGGCAGCGGAGAAGGTGGGGAGGCTGCTGGGGTGGGCTACCCTGTTTTTCACAGAAGAAGGGGAAACGTATTGTTCCGGCATCTCGCATTCCAGAGGGGAACACTTCTACTAATCGTGCCAATGGACCTCAGCCTGTGGGGCTACCAAACCAAGCTACTTCAATAGCACCTTCTCTTCTTGCTCCACCATCTTCTCCAGCATCATTTTCAAACTCTGCCCTCCCTTCCACAGCTCAATCACCAAGTTGTTTTTTGTCTTTGTCTGCCAATTCTCCTGGCGGTCCTTCATCAACCATGTTTGCTCCAGGACCATATGCCAACGAACCCCAACTGGTCTCTCCTCCCGTCTTTTCTACCTTTACAACAGAGCCATCTACTGCTCCACTGACTCCTCCACCAGAGTTGGCTCACCCTACCACTCCCTCATCCCCAGATGTGCCTTTTGCTCGGCTTCTGTCATCTTCTATGGATCTCAATACTGCAGGCAAAGAGAAAGGTGTGCCTTTCATGTCATCAGGTTATGTTTCTGGTGGTGACCTTCAAGCAATGTATCCGCTTTATCCAGAAAGCCCTGCTAGCAGTCTCATTTCACCTAGATCTGGAACTCCTGGTGACGGCCAATCTTCTCCCTTTCCTGAACGTGAGTTGGCCACACAATGGGGTTCCTCCATTTCTTCTCAAGATTCTCATTATCCTAGAAATGCATCGTCTAAGTTATTTGGACTTAACACCTCTGCTTCCAACAATTTCATGCTTCCTCAAGATTCCAGTTTCTTTTGCCCTGCAACATCTGCTCAATTTTATCTGGACCAGGCTCAGCAGTCATTCCCATCTTATCCTCATTCTGAAGGGAGGCCAAGTCTTTCAAGAGAAGCAGATATTTACACGAGTGGTGGAAATGCAAATCAAAATAGACATGACAAAAATTGCAAAACAGATGTGGAAGAAATTGAAGCTTACAGAGCTTCTTTTGGGTTCAGTGCAGATGAAATCATCAGTACACCTCAGTATGTGGAGATTTCTGATGTACATGATGATTCCTTTACAATGGCTCCTTTTGCTACCAATAAACCACATATGGAGGATTATGCAGCATCCGGATTTCTGAGTGGCTTGGCAAAGATCCAAACAGCACAGTTAAACTTGGTGGATGCCAAAAAAGGCATGGCATCAACACCAGGCCACTTTGTGGACAGTGTAGATGGTAAAGCACAGGATCTCTGCAATGGCTCTTCAGGTGATTCATCTTACCAACCAACAGGATTCAAGAAAGATATGCTTAAAGTGCTCCATTTTGTCATGCTATGCTGTTATCCTTTTCCTTGTGAGTGAGGAAAATTGTTACCTTCTCTATTTGCCTTACATGATGAAATATGTAAGCAATCTGGAGATTGTCATGCATTAGATTGTTCTGATGACTTCTTGCTCTTGAAAAAGAGGATCCCTGAAAGATTTCCAGATTGCTTGTATTTTAAGAATCTACAGGCAACATAGAGCAGTAAAACCACCTACAATAGGATCTTGACTTTAAGGAAATCCTCTTATCTTTCACAAGATTCTAAAAATCAAAATCGTGGGTCACTTGGTATTTCCTGAGTCGAGTCAACTTGGCTGAGTTGTGCACTCGAGGCCCAGCCGCCTTTAAAAAATTATGTGCAAAAAATAAAAAATATATATGAATTGGTGTCACTATATATGTGTGGTCCATGCTTGTGACCCCACTGATGTTGCACATAACAAAAATTGCTTGTACATAATGATATGGTTTGGGCATCTCGGCTACTCGTCAGGCTGTCCCATTACTCTCAAATCAATTGAATGGATCATGTAATGGAGCTGCATATACAGAAACCTATGCAACAGAAAAATGTACATTCCCTGAAGATCAGAGTTGGCGACTATCATCAGCAGAGCTTGCCGATCAATCTGGGTCTGACGAAGCATCATATTTCCAATTCTAATCTGCATAAATTTTGTTGTTTTTTCACAGATCCAAAATCACTTAAGCAGCCTGGGAACACTTGTGGGCTGAAAGATTCGGGCAACGATGTTCAAAGTAGCATAGAGGAACTTATTTCAATGACAGGAGACATCAAAATTGGCCAGCGAAGTCGGTCATCAGGTTTATCAATATCAGACACCGAAGTTGATTATAGAAGAGGTAGAAGTGTAAGAGAAGGCAATGGACATCTTTCTTGGAATTAGCTGTCCCTAAATGGTGTTTGCCTTCGCTTCATCTACTAATTCTCATGCTAGTTTATCAGATATGGAGAATTTGGTTGGGGGATTTGTCTCGTCTCCGAGTGCCGTAAGATTTAACTTCGTCTGGTCTCGGGAGTTCCTTTTGCTAGTCTGATTGCTGTTGGTCTGTTGATAAATGATGAATGTTGCTTACAATTTCTGATTAGTCTGTATTTGACCTGAACTTGGCCCTGTTAGGTTCTATTTAAAAAGTATAGCATGGCTTTTGTGTGAATGCTAACTGTCTTTCCAGCCTCTTCGTCTTTGGTGTTTTTTTTTTTTTTTTTTTTCCCTCTCTCACTTTTCTGCGGTTCTTTTCTTTTGGTGGCTAAAGTGAAGATAACGGCACTTTCCTGCTTTTCCCAATGCGACTTTTGACGGAGTCTTCATCAATCCCCAGATCAGGAAATGAATGACCGTCGGGGGATGCGTGAGGTTAGGGATTCTCCCACGGAATTGTTCTTTCATTCCTGAGAGTAGTAGACGATGCTGTAGCGGAACTGATTGAAGGGCCCACCTTGGATGGTACATTGTTTTTTAACCAGAGATATCTCCAGTTTGTTGGTGTTGGTAAGTAGGGACTGTTTCGTTACTGGAGCTTTGCTGGAATTTCATGAATTCCTGTATGTAGAATTTTGAAATTCTGAGACAAGTGGAATTCCAGAATGAATTTCTGAAAATTCCATCCAAAAGCAAAGGCTTGGAATTTCTGAATTCTGAGGGCCTATAAGAGAGAGAGAAAAAAGTACAGCCAATTGTACAAATTCTAGGTATTGCTGTACGTCTGTTTCTTACTGTTCACTCAGTGGTGGATTTGGCTTCTGCATCTGCATTTCATTTCCTGTTTTGTTTGGTATTGCCTTCTGCAGTCTACAGAAAGATCATGTGCCAAGCACCGGGGCATAATATCCTTTGATGAGGATTATAGTTGCTCCGGCCCGCGTCTGCAATGTTAACTACACGTATCATGAGCGGGGTTGTTGTGCGGCGGAATGCTGAGTTCTGCAAATCGTGGTTTGGCTAGTGCCAACACCATTGTATTGGCCAAAGGTGAAAATATTTTACCATTGATAAATATTACTTCAGTTTAGCTTGCACCTCATGAGAGGCATCTACTATGATGGGGCGAGCTTGTGTGCGAGCAATTTTCATGAAAATATGAAATTATCACATCTGTAAAGTCTGGATTTTAAATACTTTGGAGAAAATTTTTCATAAAAGTGAATTTCACATATAGGGTGGAGTGAAGAGAAGTAGGTTGAAGTTAAAGTAGAATACTTCACTTTTCCCCATTTGGACGTTTATTTTGAAGTTAAGGTTTGAGTTAGAATCCACTTTTACTCAAGGAAATTGAAGTATTTAGAGTTGAAGTGAAATAGAGTACATGTGGCTCACAATATTACTTCATCTATCGGGCCAAACTCATCCAAACGGGGTAGAGTTAAAATTGTAGACTGTTAGGCCCATTTAACTTCACTCTATTCTATTTTTTGGGTATCCAAACAGGCTTGTTTGGATGTATGGTGAATTGAAGTATGGTGAGGTAAAGCATCAAATCAAGATAAAATAAAAAATAAGGTGTTATGATGGTGTGTTATTTTTAGTTATTTGGTAGGGAGTCTTTTTTACTTTTTGCATAGAAAAGTAGTTTTTTTTTTGTCTTTTAGTGAAAAAGGATGTTGCTTTTTTTTTTTTTACTTTTTTTGAAAAATTCGGATGGAATTTTGAAATTGTGTACTTTTGATATGACCCCTTGTCATTTCTTGTCTGGATTCACTTCACTTTAACTAGTGAATTGCCAAACATGCCCAGAAATTCAAGCTTGGTGCAAAAGATTTTTCCTCGATGAATTGGTTTTAATGTTGTTTGGTGCGGCTGCACTGCTAATATCAAAGAGGGGAGTGAGGAAATGAAGTAATAAAGAGAGAAGAATTTTTCTACAGAAATGGACTTCTCATACCCCTCATCGGAATTTTATTTTTAGGCTATTCAAGGAAAATGCTGCTGTGGCGAAAAAGAATTTCCACGAAAAATTGCCGCACTAAATGCATGAAAAAACAATTTTATATAGAAAAATCATACTTTTTCTATGGAAATGAGTTACACAAACGTGCCCTTTAGGGCTATCAAAGTGCTAGAGTGGGCATGGAGTTGTCCTTATCCCACCCTCACTATATATGTAGGGCCCGGCCAAAGCACTTGTAGGGCATTATTGCCTAGGCCTTATCCTACTTACCCTTGAGGACTAATGCTAGGCCATGGCAGGATTCATGGCCTAAAAGCAAGAAAAAAGAATTTTAATTTTTTTCACACTGCTACCAAGCATTAAGTGTCAACCGAGCACTATATTGTCTAATAATAAGATGTTTGAAGAATAGAAGTTGTCTGTAAAAGCATTATATATATATAGATATATATATATAAGATATTTATATATATTTTTAAGGAGAATGTTCATATGCATCATTCTCTCACCATAGGGTGGGGGATACTTCCATTTTTGGGTCTTTTTAAGTACAAAAGACCCCACCCCATGTACTTAAAAAGTCACTTTTATATTTGAAAAGACCCAAAAATAGAAGTATCACTCACCCTATGGTGAGGGAAAGATGCATATGATTATTCCCCATTTTTAATGACTAACATGTGTCTGATTGTCTAAGTATCAAACCATTTAATGCTCAATTATCTAGGAAACATAAATGGCCTTTTCTAGTCTTCCCCATTCAATTGGATTTAGGGAAGAAAGGAGGAAGGAGATAATGAAAACGGCTGGAGGATCGATATTGACCCCCAAAAAATCAAGTAAAATTTTTTTTTTTGGCCGTAAACTAAAATCCAACGCATTGGTCTAGGGTACATCTAAAGTGTTTTTGGGTAAAACCTCTTGAAAAAGAAACATCCATGTCTAAGCAGCTCGATATTGCAAATCTTAGAAAATAAACTTTTTAAATAGGTTATATCTAAAATCTCGATGAGAGTTTTATTATTCTAAAAAGCACGTGACGATAAAAAAAATCAACATAATAATTTAATACGAAAAGGGTAGCTTATTCTTTGTCATTTTCACATATCAAAATCTACTGACTTGAATATTCATGCTTAATATGTTCATTGTACTCCACCTACACTGCATAATCACAACTATCGATTATCACTACATTTAACAATAACACAAAAAAGAAAATAAAAACAATTTCAACGTATCTAAATATATTATAGTATATCAAAATAAAGTAAATTAAAGACTTGGTTTAAAAAAGAGAGAAAAAAAAATGAAAGGAAAAAGTAGAAATTTGTCAACATGGACCAGATCAAATCGACAAATGAGCTTGTAAAGAGACATGATCTAGTGGAAGAACTGGGAGCACAAGGTGATATTTTAAGTATCTATTTTCAATTGTGATTATATCCTTGAAATCAAGAATCTGGCTGCTGCTCTTTTGTGCTTGATATAAATGACCTAAAACTTCCATTCTCCTGCAATTAGAATACAACAAATACACATCATGAAAGAATTTTAAAAAACATTGGACCTTGCATTAAACTATCCAAGTGTTCCAAAATTTTGCTTTCATCATTGATCTTGATATCCAGAGGCAGACCTACATGTATGAGAAGTCCTCACCAAACTTGAAAAAAGCCATTAGGCGGACCTACATGAATGGGAAGACTGGCCCAGCCCCCACTTAATATAATCCATAGCCCCCACCTCTCTTTCCCTAACTCAAAAAGATCTCCTTTCCTAATATCTCTTTCCCTCTCTAAAAAATCCCCAAATTTGCAAACCCTCCATCTCAATCGCCGGCATTGGCAAACCCCCTGCTATTCCTCCCTCCGGTAGGTATTCACCTATGTTCTCCCTCTCTCTCAATCCATCTCTCTCTCTCTCTCTCTCAAGCTCTCAATGTATCCCTCTAACTCTCCCAGTCTATCTCTCTCAACTCAATCGATTTGAGGGTTTTTTTTTTTGTTTTTTTTGTTTTTTTTAAGTTTTGGAAATTGATATGAATGAGAATGCAATATGTCTTTGGTCCCTCAATGTAAAATCATATGATTGCAATAATAGAATAAGTTCAAATCATAATTTGGAATTAAGAATCATTGAACACTTTATCATGCTTTTCGAATTATAATTTTCACTTTTCACAATATGTTTAAATGAATACATTATCAGTGGTTTAAATGTATTTGGATTATTTGGCTGCATTTCAAAAATTCTCAAAGTCCATTAAAATTTAAAAGATATGAAACTGAATGTATTAATGTTTAGCATTAAACTGAAAATGTTAATGATTTGGATTAAAATTTGTGACCCACATATTTATAGGTTGGATCCTTATATATAAATATATATATATTCACAAATTGCTCAAAATCCATAATCTTTCTTTCCACTTGGAATATGAGTTTGAAGAATGAACCTTAAAGCACTAGTATGAACGTCATATAAATTTTGATGATAGAATGTTAGTTAATGTAATTAGATGTTCTGGAAATGCAATACATTTTTTCTTTTGTCAAAGTTAATGTCAAGAAAGAACAGCAAAATAGTGATTGGCATTTTTAAGTGAATATTGTAAGCCCCCCTCAAATGAGAATCCTAGGTCGCTACTAGGGCTGTCAAAGGGCCAGGCCCGGGCCAGGCCGAGGTAAGCCCTTATCCTACCCTCACATGTGCGGGTAGGGCGTAACCGAGAAAAAGCCCTCGACATTCACAGCGGGCTTGTAATTTTTAGGCCCTTGCCCTAAGCTCAAGGGTTAGGGCCGGGCCAGGGCCAAAAGGAGGGAGTTATTTTAAAGAAAAGAAAATTTTTTTACATCACCACCTACTTCCAATCTAACCCTCCTCCTTTGTTCGGGCTAGGGACTGGCAATACAAACCAAAAGGCAGTATGGCGGAGTTAAAAAAAAAAAATTTATTGGAAGGTTGGTGGTGGGATAAAATTATTTTTCTAATGATGTAAAAAAAAAAAAAACATATAACAATAGTTATAAATGATAATACATATAAAACAAATAACAGTAACTTTTTATTTAATTATTTAATCTACTTTTAGAATATCTAAAAATTCATCTGATGCAGTATCATCATTGTCTTGTTGCGAACGTATCCAATCTTGTGCACAAATTAAGACTTCTACAGTATCAGATTTAAACAACTCCTATACTGGTCAATACTCTTCCTTCTGTACTAAATGCCGATTCAGAAGCAACCGTAAAAACTGGAATTGCTAAAATGTCACAAGCCATTTTTGAAATTACTGGATATTTTGTCGAATTGACTTTCCACCAATCCAGTTTATTGAAACTTATAGATTTATCCTTTGGCTCCTCCAAATAACGATCTAATTCATATTTTTATTCTACAACTGTAGCTTCGGTCATTTGTTCCTCAAATACTAACCATTCATCCTCAAACTTAGTATGTTTTTTTGCTAAATCAACTTTATCCACATTTGACAATGTTGTGGTAGGTGTATCATATATCACGCAATACTCTTTATAAAGATTCCTAAAGAGTCTAAGAATATCAGCTCGACGAATACTTATATCGTCTCTTGATTCATATAACTTTCTTAAAGCATACTCTAAATATAACAACTTACATGTAGGATCAGGGAGTATGGCCATTTCAAATACCTTATTATACTGCTCCCAATATTTATCAAATTTTTCCTTCATTTTTCTAGCCATATTTCTACAAAAGATATCTTCACTATCTAACTTTTCTACCAATAAACTATGTATTTTAATCACTTCTGGTAAAAATAAATGAATGGATGGATACTTATTTCCTGAAAATTTTAAAGTAGCTTCATAAAAACACTTCAAAAACTCACATATTTTACTAGCTATTTCCCACTCTTCCTCTGAAGGAATGTTCTTGTAGTTTGAGTCTTCTAACCCTAGTGAATTGAAAACTTCTCTAAATATTAATGCACACTCCAACATTGAGTAGGTGGAGTTCCATCTAGTTGAAACATCAATAGGCAAACCCCTAGTGCTACTTAGCCCTAATTCACTAGCCATTTCACGGAACTTATGTATACAAGTTGTTGAATTTTTAATGAATTTCAATGTATCCCTAATATTTTGAATTATAGGGGTTATTTCTTTCAACCCATCTTGCACAATGAGGTTGAGAATATGTGCAGTACAACGCATGTGAAACAGGCTACCATTTAGTGGGATGCCATCCTTTTTGTTTGTAAGATGATTTTTAAGTGTCCTTACCATGACATCATTTGTGGTGCAATTATCTAAAGTTAAGCAAAATATTCTATCATCAATTTTTCATTTTATTAAATTAATTTTAATAGTTTCAGCTAAGACTACCCTAGTGTGGGGAGGATCAACATTAACAAAGTTAATTATATGTTTATGTAACTTCCAATCAGAATTAATAAAATGTGCACGGTAATAGACATGTAACCTATTGTCTGATTTGACGTCCACATATCAGATGTGAGACTAATCTTTGATGATATGCCATCAATTAATTGAGAAATCTTAAGTTTCTCTTGTTTGTAAATTTCTATACAATTAGACTTAACGGCGTTACGTGACACTATTTTAAATTTAGGTTGTAGAATTTTACTGTATTCAATAAAACCTTCATGTGCCACAATATTAAATGGATACTCATGTAAAATTACCATTCTTGCAAGTGCATCTCTACATTGTTTTTTGTCAAATTTATGGATAACCGAGGCATCATTGGCTTTGGCAAAAGCCGATGGCAATAATTGTTGGTTTTTATTAAGTCTAGGTCTCTTGGTACATGATTCATTAAAGTGTCTAGTTATGTGGGTAATTCCATCTCTTTTATCATTATTTAGTTGTGTCTTACAATACATACACTCAGCAACATGACATTCTTTTTGAGTTCCGTCTTTTTGTTTTTTTAAGACGTTCAATTGTTCAAAATGATCCCAAATACTTTATCTTTTTGAGTTTTTTTCCATAGTACCCGAGTTTGTGTTAGAAGGAGCAGGAATAGAAATGTTAGATGGAGCAGGAATAGAAATTGTATTAGATGAAACATGAATAAGATTGGGTGAGGAAGAGGAAGAGGAGGGAAGTTGAAAGGGCATATCATGGGTACTCGTATCCACCTCAATGGGGATGGGCTCATGAGAGCTATCATTAGCAACATTATGAGTAGACATAGTTGATAAATTAATCTAAGATTAAGATAAAAACTCTGTATGAAATTTATAAATAATACTAAGTTGGAAGGCAATGCCTGATTGGTGGCACTTGTTATCTTGATTTTGTTGCCTATATATCTGCAAGAGAAAATAAAAATAGAGACATCTATAAGGGGCTAAACAAATAAATTAAACAATCTGTGAATCTAAAGCAAAACAACAAGAAATAAGATGTGCCTTTCCTTTTTCCTCAAGATATCATTTCTTTCTCACAACCAATCTTTTCAAGAATATAAAAACTCAATCCCAGATTCCATAAACTCAAATCATGTGAGACCCAGAACTTATATCAAACTTTATTAGAAACATCATCCACTGAATTCAATTGGAGAATTCAGATGCAGAAACCTACTAAATCCAGAAAAGAGATGTAAAATAACCTTGCTTCAGTACCATCATGCATCCCCATGGTTATGAGGCTCAAACATTGAATAACACCTGCAAGCAAATTCTACTAAAAATCATATGCAACTTGTTGCTTGATTGGAGACACCCAATATCAAGAGAGACAAATGTTTAAACAGAACAGAGATACATCGGTTACATGCGTTCGAAGAAGCATTGGAAACAAGAAGTCACATGACAGTTATGATATCCAAGCATGTCCTAATGGAAATCTATAATATACCATAAAACAGGAGTGAGGGTCTAATGAAACATGCACCAAAACCAAATCACAACATTTACAGTACTTGAGGAGATGGAATCTAGCCCACGTCATGTTTTTGTGCAGCACAAAAATGGGTCAAAAGCAACATAGAGAGATGGCGGTTTCAATTTACGGAACAAAATGGAGGGCAACATTATCCCACCATACAAATCCAGAAAAGAGAAGTAAATTATTAAATCCAGAATAGAATAGATTTTGAACACTACCCAGATCATAAAACTCACCTCAAATCTCGAATCTGTATTCAGATCGGCCTTTGAAATGGTAGAAGAAAGAACAAAATGATGAGCGCAGTGACTTTTGATAGCAAGATTAATACCAACTTCAAGATCAGGGAGGGAGAGATCGAAAATGAGCTTCAAGATTAGAGAGGGAGAGATCGAAAACTAGAAGAGGCGCTTTGAACTTTCGTTCTGTGAGGTTTGCCAAACAATGAAAGAGATGTTATAGAAAGACATTTTAGAGTTCTTTAGGATCAAAAGACGACATTGCCCCTCAAGATAACCGTTGCAGTTTACCCCATGTGGGGTAATTACGACTTTTTAATAAAAGTCTAAAATGCCCCAAATAAGTGATTGTTTATGGGACTGTGGGCTGGGCATTTAGATAATGTATGCTTGCTGTAAATAGAGAAAAGGAAAGGCTTGGTTGGGCTTGGGTCTTACAAAATTTTCAAGAGGCCCAAGTTGCTTAGATATATTATAAATATATCATATATCATATATTTTATATTAATACTTAATAAATTGCAGGCCGGGCTGGGCCCCCTCCGGCTAGAAAAGTCAAGCCTTAGCTCGGCCCTCAATATTGCGGGCTTTTCAAAATCGGGCCCTACTCTACCCTCGGGCTTTAGGACAAAAAAAGAAGCCCTCGCTTTGAGGGCTTTTGTGGGCCGGGCCCCCTCGTCAAAGGGCCGGATTGACAGCCTTAGTCGCTACTGTTGATATCCCTACCTTCATGAAGTCTAAAATGCCAAATGGGGGAAATACGATCCCGCTTGGCTCTCTCTTCTTTTTAACTATCGTTTATTCAAGAGAATGAATAAGCATACTTGGATTCTTATATAAATATAATACTAGTGCAATGGGTGCATACCACAATTAAAAAATCATTAAAAATTTTAATTTTTTTTTTAATATTTAAATAAACTATAAATAACTATTAATATATAATTCATAATAAAGATGGAAACTCATTAGAGGAATTTTAGGTAGTTGAAGATATTTAGGGAAAGATCAAGTAAATAGTAAATATTTGAGGACATTGATTTGATTATATTTGTGCTTAGCCATAAATTGAATGCCATTTCAGAATTAAATATGAATTTTGGAATTAATTGGCTTCCACAATGGGCCCCATAGATTAATTAATCATGCCAAATATCCAAAGAAAAATAAGGAGAAAAATATTCATAATGGGCCCGATAGATTAATCATATTGAATATTGAAAAGAAAATAAGGAGAAAAAAGTAGCAGAATACATCCTATGAAAGTGGCTCCCTTTCTAGTATCAAAAAGCTCAACCCCCCCCCCCCCTCAAAAAAAAAAAATTTGTGAGTTTAGAAATAAAGAATACTTGGATTTCACAATGAGACTCATAGATTTATTTGGTTAAATTAGTAAATACAAATAATAATAAAAAAATTGCGATAAAGAGGGAGACTCGCGAGAGAAAATTTATTTGGTTAAATTAGTAAATATAAATGATTATATATTATGTGTAGATTTTGAAATAAACTGGCTTCTACAATGGTTCCCACGAATTAACTATACTAACTACTAAAAGAAAAAATAGGAAAAAAGTAGCAAAATACTGCATACGAGATTGCCCCAAATTTATGCAATTTGGATCTGACAAAAGGGTCCCACAAATTTATATGCAACAACATTTAATACATACATGTCCACCGATCATTAAAATCATAGCCAAAGAGCCTTTATTCTTTTTTATTTTTTTTAGTTTAATAATGCGTGGGGCCCATTGAAGGTAACTAAAGATAAGTTATTTATCTAAATACTGAAAGAAAAAGTAGGAAAAAAGTAGCAAAATAATGCCTATGAAATTGCCCCAAATTTATGCAATTTGGATATGACACGAGGGTCCGACAAATTGATATGCAACAATATTTAATACATACAGTCCACCGATCATTGGAATCATAGCCAAAAAACCTTTATTATTTTTATTTTTATTTTGTAAGTTTAATAATACGTGAGGCCCATTGAATGTAAGTAAAAATAAGTTATTATTGTGTGCTATATTTTAGGTAAATGATAAGTATCTTATTTCAATAATTTCTTAGATTTGCATTGAGATATTTTTGGTGATAATATTGGATTAGAAGGGCAATTTCGGAATGTAGCATTGCAAAAAGTTTGAAAATGCGTCACGTGTCGTTCTGTCTTTTATTATATAATTTAAAAATTGCCATTAGAGCTTTGGTAACTTACTTCTCATACGCCATACACAATTGAAATTCAACTCGTGAATTGGTAAATAGTAAATACTATTCCTACTCCATCAGTTTCTTCTTGCATTCTTATATAAATATAAGAGGATTTTACTCGAAAAATACCAACATTCAGCCATTTATCATGAAAGGTCCTCGCAGATTGTGTAGCACTAAAGAGGTCCTCTTGCCAATTTTTTATATTTTTTTATATTTTTTTCTGAGCAACGATAGTATCACCATGGGCGGGTCATGGGCTCGTCAGAACATCTCCTAATGCCTTCATCTTCCTATCCTCCTCTTATTTGTCTATCTGCTTCCTATTTCAGATGCAACCCATCACTGCAACAGAACGTCACCTCCCAAGCCACTGTCATGTTTATTGTCTTGGGTCTTCGGGACATGATTGTCTAGTTGGAGGGAATCAAAAGCCAAGAACTAAGAGGATTTTGGATCATTACTTGTTGATGGGTTAGACCCAGATCTAAACTTTGGGTCTTTTTCATGGAAACCATTATAATTCAGGAGTTCTCCACTTTCTGTAATATCTTCCTTGCATGTTAGCACATGGGTTTTTCCTTCATCGGTCACTGGAATATAATTAGGGCTCACTCTCTGGTACCTACAATGAAAAGGGAATAAAATAAGAACTAGAACAAAGTTATTTGCAAGTTCTTAGGATTCTAATGTACATGAAAAAGGAGGAAAAATAGAGAAAAGAACGCCCACAAGTACATAATCCAAAAAAAATCAATGGAAAACAACCCATCAACTACAGGGCTAGCAGAGTAGATTATCTTTCCTTTTCATCTTCCCTTTTCCCTGTTTTAGGTATAGAGAAACAACCCAACAATATTCATTTCTTCTTTTTTTACTTTTACTAGCAAGACATGGAATTCTAGGTTCCATGGTATTATTAGCTACTTCATATCAGATTCTCATAATCAACAACCCTCTTCACAAGATGGAGAAATAAGAGGAGGAGAGGAAGAAGAAGGCATTAGGAGATGGCAAACGACAATGCCGGCATCGATTGGGTCAGAACCAAGCGACGCTAGCGTCGCTTATCTCATATTTAAAAAAAAAAATCAAACTGATCATGACGGACCCCATTGGAGCTGCATTGTTTGCGGGGACCCTTCAGGGTAAATGGTTGAATTTCAAGATTTTATTAGTAAAATCCTCTAAATATAATTTTAGAAAAGTCCATTACAAGAGCTTTGACAACATACTTCTACACTAGATATGCCATTATGATTTAGAAATTCTTTCACAAACTCCATCTCTACTTTTCTTCTATAATAATGAACTTGATTATGTTTTGTATTTAGCATTAGAAAAAGGACTAGATCATGCAAACCACAAGTTAGTGTCAAGAAAAACAGTCAAGTTAGTGTCAAGAAATAATCATTATATATAAAAAAGGAAAAATCAAATAAAACAATAAGGTTATTTACCTCTTGCATCTTAGAGGCAGATTTTATTTATAGATAAGACTAAACTTGAAACTTGAAATAAGTTTTGTCAAAATATAGGATAGAGGAGTTCTATTGGCACCACAAAATTGTCTCTCCACACCGCAGGAAAAAAATTAAAAAAAATCTATTTCCTAAGCTACCCCCCCTCCCTCCTTCCTCCTCGCTTTCCCTCTTCCTCTCCCTCCACCCTCTTCCTCTCCCCCACCACACCCTTCGGTGGGGAGGGATCTCCGGCCGGCCAGCCATTGGCCTCCGTCCCCCTCACTCTTTCTTCCTCCCTCCCCCCTCATTTATTTTCTCTCCCTCTCTCCCTTCATCTTCTTCTCTTCCCTCCCCTCCCCTCCCCACCCCCCAGCCGTCGACGGGGAGGAAGATCAGACGGCAGGGTTTTTGCCTGGTGCAACCCTACCGCTCGATCTCCCTCCCCGTCAGCGGCTTGGGGGGGGGGGGGGCAGAGAGAAAATAAAGGAGGAGGGGAGGGAGGCCGCCGGCCGGCCGGCCAGGGATACCTCCCTGCTGGAGGGTGGGGTGGGGGAGAGGAAGAGGGTGGAGGGAAAGGGAGGAGGGGTAGTTTAGGAAATGGATTTTATTTTTATTTTTTCTTGCGGTGTGGAGAGACACTTCTATGGTGCCAATAGAACTCCCCTCTAGGATATCCTAAAGATGCAAAGATTCTTGATCATATCAAAGATAGACATGAGTTTGCTTACAAGAGATAATCTAGCAAACTCTATTTAAAATTTTAAAGGACCACCACCAAGATTTTAGAGGAGATTATCTTTAGTTCAAGGAGATATTTTTAGAGAAGCAAGATAAAATTATAGAAAGTGAAATTATATAAATACAACCCAGGAATAAAAATGTATATCTTAGAAATCCCCAAATTTCATAAGATTGAGCATACGATGAATAATGAGATAGGTTAATTTAGACTAACATCCATGGACATCTAATGAAAGACGAAGGTGTCCATTTTGAGTGGCTTAGATATCAATAAGCGGGCCCACAATGGAGTTCCACTCATTTAAATTAATAATGCTCCCAAGCTTATAGGCTTAAAGAGGATTTAGATGCTTCACTTATAGGTTAGTTCGGTTATCTTGGGCTTTATATTTTGTTTGTTTTTATTTTTTTTTCTTTCTAAGTTAGCCTATTGGCCAGGAATGATCCACTTAAAGACCCAATGATTGATCATTGGGGTTGTTTGGGGGCTTTACTAATGGAGTTGCGCAAAATAAAGAATATTTTGAAGAAATGATAAAATATAAGTGGTTTATAATGTCGAACCTTTTTGACTTTTTATATAGAAAAGTGAAATTTTTTTTTGTCTTTTAGTGGAAAAATGAGATTACTTTTTTATTTTGGTTTTTAAAAGTATGACAAGAAATTTGAATTAAAGTACTTTTGGTATGACATTTAGAAAAAATAGAGGCTTTACTTTACGTGACACTATTAATAGTGTTTCCAAACAAGCCAAAGTGAGATATATTAAAGCAAGAGGCGCATGGTATAAAAGGTGAGTTTTTGGAAGGAGGGAGAGGGAGAGGGAGAGGGAGCAAATTTATTTTATTACATAAACCAAATCCTTTTTTTTTTTTTTTAATTTTAATTTTTCTGTCAAAAGTATTAAACCATAAAGATTGTTTAAATGGGTTTAAATACGTGAATCGACCCTAACCTAGCCCATTTAATTGGTTTAGTGGGGCTGACCCTAATTCAACCCAATTCTTTATTTATTCATTTATTTTTAATGCAATTGAGGTTTGTGTGAATCATGACATTGACTATCCCCCGTGTCATGTATTGCGGGCGGGGTCGGCAACAATGTGGGTCAAATTCTGTAAGTCGAATTTGAATTTAGTAGTTCGGTCACTGCATCAATGTCAATGGTTGTGAAATGTGAATTGAGTTGTGATGTGAAGAACTTGGTGGTAACAACTTTTCAAAGGTCTGAACCCGCTATGATAATTAGTGATATTAAGACGAATTATTAGGTTAACAACAACAATAACAAATCACAAACCGGAAAGAAAGCAAGGAGCCTTTTTGCATAAATAGGGCCCCTTCCCCTTGTTGAGAATTCTCACCGTATGAGTCACGGAAGCTGCAGCGGAGGAGGAGGAGGAGGGTTTAGGAGAGGTTTGTTTTGAGATGGCGGAGAAGCAACTGATCGTGGCTATTGAAGGCACTGCAGCCATGGGCCCCTTCTGGAACTCCATGCTGACCGAATACCTTGACAAGATCATCAGGTGAGGTCTCGTCTATCTGTCTATCTGTATCTACATTCTTATTTATTTGTTTTTCAAATTCCGATACTGGATTACTGGTTTTGGGGCGGGTGGGAACCGATTGGAAGGGAAGGTCTCAAATCTCGCTCTCATCAAGGGTTACCAAAATCTCATTGGATTGATTTGGTAATTCAATCCAATTTTGAGAACCAAATAATCACATCGATTGGTGGGGCCTTGTTTCTACTTTCTATAGTCATCTCATCTAATGAACCGTTGTTCCATGAGATGTTACTCCTTGTATCTGTTTTAGTTTCCGATTTCCTTCATGATTATTGGGCGTCTCGACTTTCTGTCCCTTTTTTATTGACTCATAAAAAAGAAGAGGGTAAGTGAGCTTTCATTTCAAATTATATACACGGACAGGCTACTGCTGGCTGCAATCAATTGATTGATCAAATGAATCCTGGAGTGGATTCTTGAACCAAGGAATACTGAATCATCATCCACAGCCGGTCACACTTTTATTATGGTGTCATTGTCATTGTCTTTCATTCTTTGTTTCTTTTAAAACACATTTTGAACTGGTAGAGGTGGTATTTGCGCAGGTGGTTGTGTGGGAGCGAGGGGACAGGCCAGGTAACATCATCATTGAAGCTATATCTATATCTATATCTACATCTATATCGTGTCGTTGTCGGCTTGGCTTTGGCTTTGGCTTTGGCTTTGTTTGTTCCACTTTTCCAATCAACCCCATTGAAACTCCCCTGTCACTCCACAATCATAAAATTTTCTTTTATAAAAAAAAATATTTATTTATTTATTTATTCCATTCCAAAAGTCTTTCAAGTGCTTGAACAATCTTTGATGATGCATTTTGATCTTCAGAGCAATGAAGCCCTCTTTCTTTCTAATTTGATTATTTTGAGATGCAGAAGCTTTCTGGCGCAAGTGTTGAGCTTGCATTGGTTGTGTTTAATGCACATGGACCTTATAGTGGTATATATATATGAACCTTATTACTCCCTCCCTCTTGAATAATGCGGTTCTTTTTTCTTATTTCTTGAAAATGTTGATGTTTTATGTTAATAAATATGGACCTCACAATTTACAAAGTATATGCTTGAAAATGTTGATGTTTTGGAATAAGGATTCTCTTTTCCTATTATTGATGCAGCTTGCTTAGTACAACGATCTGGCTGGACCAGAGATATGGATGTTTTCCTCCAGTGGTTAGCAGCAATTCCATTCACCGGTGGTGGTTTTAGTGAAGTTGCTATTGCAGAAGGGATTGCTGAAGCATTGATGGTACGTACACATAATGTTCATCTCTATGTGTTGTAGTTTTGGAGATTGGGCACGCCTTGTTCTTTACATTTATGCTGAGTGCGGTGCAATGGTTTCCTTCACCATGTAGATGTTCTCTATCACTTCAAATGGAAACCAAACACAGCCAAGTGTGGATTGGCAAAAGCACTGTATCCTTGTGGCTGCAAGCAACCCCTATTCCTTGCCCACACCAGTCTCTCGTCCATCTGTTCAAAAAATGGAGCAGAGTGATAGCGCGGAAGTGCAATCAGAAAGTCGCCTCTCTGATGCGGAGACAGTAGCCAAGTCATTTTCACAGGTAGGTGAGACTGTTGTTTACTTCTCATGGTTTCACTTGTATACATTTGAAGAAATGATATCTCAACCTCTTGCATGCAGTGCTGCGTTTCTCTATCAGTAATCTCTCCTAAGCAGCTTCCAAAGCTGAGAACAATATATAGCGCGGTATGCTCAAACACTTTCTGCTGAGTTGACCGTTAATAATTTCACTCTTTTCCTATTAAGCACGCTTTGGATGTACTATTAACATCGAAAGTCATTGTTTTTCTTTTAACATCCTGCATTGATTTGATTATTTACTGGTGGGATATGTCCCTTTAGAAAGTCATTGGTTAAATTTCTGACAACATTTTTGTTTGTTCATTTGAATAATCGGATCATTTTGATATGGGCCATTTCTTTTATTTGTTTGACATTGAACCAGTTTGTGTGGTAGTCTTAAGAAAGCAAACCCCTGATCATATTTTCTTCTATTCTCGAGCATCTGCAGATATTCTTATTTTCACTACGTAACAAGGTTCATGCACAGTGTTGGTTGTCAAAATGCCACTTGTTTGGAATGGACCCTACATGACAACGAAAATGTGTTGTAAATTGTACCATCTGTGTCCTATAATGCTAATCTGTGATAGTCAACTCAGACAGTGGGATATTAACCTGATCGATGTGCATTTGAGGTAGAGAGGATTTACAATTTTTGTTGGTACACAGACAACTAGATAAGGTGCAGATATTGTTAGCAGATGGTGAATAATATCGATCGTTCAACCAGTTGACATGTTATTTACTGCTTAAGATGCCTTCTTGTCTATTGATATTCATAAATCTAAGTGCTTTATGATAAAGAAAGTCATGCATTCTACTGACTTGACAACACTCTAATACAGGGAAAACGCAATCCTCGAGCAGCAGATCCAGCTGTAGATAATGCTAAAAACCCCCAGTTCCTTGTTTTGATTTCTGAAAATTTCATGGAGGCTCGCGCAGCTCTTAATCGTCCGGGAATAACGAATTTGGCTGCGAATCAAAGTCCACTGAAGTTGGATACTGCTCCTGTCCCTCCTATTTCGGGATCTGCTCCAACTTCTATCCCTTCAGGTTCCTTTTGTTTTGCTCCTAAAAGAGTGTTTCACATTATCTGATAACCCATCAAAATTTGACTGCATTTATTGTTATGTTAAGTTCCATCTGGTTTGCCATTTCACTGTCCGTGGAGAAAAAGATACTTGGGTTTGATCCAGCTTATATGGATTATCTATACTTATTATTATGTTATGTTCCAACTGGTTTGCCATTTAATTGTGAATGGAGAAAAAAGTTACTTGATTGGATTTAGCTTATATGGATTATCTATCTAGATATGTTGGCTTTGCTTGTCTTTCTTCTGTCACAAATGAATATCATGTGATAGACATCATGCTCGTCTTTCTTCTCTTAGATTTGAATATCTAGTTTTTCTCTCAAACGTGGAACTGCTTGATCGGCGTCGTTATCATTCAAATTTCTTGGAAAGTAGGGGTATTAAAAAACCTGTCTTAAACTAGTCAATGGCATGAGCTTCTTTGCTTGTTGCAGTCCTGAACAAAACTGAACTCAGTTTTTAACCATCCCTTTCCAAATTCCACTTCCAGCTTCATGTTTCCTCTCACCTACAGTTGTTTTCCTCCATTAACATTTGGTAACACAGCCAGCTAAGCCCTGTAATGTTGTCCTAATTGAAACAGACAATATTAAATCTCGCTCTTTTTTCTTATTTGGCTTGAATGTATACCACAAATTGTCAGAAGACCATCATAAGCTCCCATTATTTTTTCAGACCACCTTACCTGCAAACCATTTCTCATCTCCCTAGTCAATTACTACAGCATGCACCATTTGTTACTTGCGCATCTGGTTGTCACCCTGTTGAGATCTGAGTGTTTTGCCTTCCACATTTCAGTATAGTATCTTCAAATGAATGAAATCTGAAGAACTTCCTCGCCTTCTTCTTACTGCTTGCCTGGAACTACCAGTTCATACCTCTTCCCTACTAATTTACTTACGGGTAAATCTGAGGAGGCCGGCCTGGGTATTGACCTAGGCCAAGCCTGGCCTTGTTGCACGTGGGTAAATCTTTGTCTGAGCACAGATGAAACCCAGATTGCCAAGTGCAAGCTGGAAGGATTGTCCCTTGATCCAACCCAGTACTTCCTTTGTTAAGACTGGAGACATTGCATGGAGGAATTGAGTTTATAAGCCATACAAAGACGGAATTTATGGATTGTAACTTCAGTGGGCATATAGAAAGAGTTGAAACTACTCTGAGAATGGAAAGACCATGAGATACCACAAAATGATTCTTTCCAATACCTTGGCTCTATAATTAGTAAGGATGGGGAGATTGATGAAGATGTTGAACATGGGATAAAAGCGGGATGACTGAAGTGGAGACTTGCTTCTGGAGTACTTTGTGGCCGACAAATGCCAACAAGATCGAAGGGAAAATTTTACAGGCCAGGGATTAGACCAGCTATGACCAATGGAGCAGAATGTTGGCCAATCAAGAATCAACATATGCACAAAATGGATGTAGCAGATATGTGAATGTTGAGGTGGATGTGTGGTAAAATTAAGAAGGATAAAATTAAAAATGAGCGCTTTCGATAGTATTTAGGAACAACAACAATAATGGATAAAATTAGAGAAATCCGTTTGAGATGGTTTGAGCATATTCAACGTAGGCCGGCAATGGCACCGGTAAGGAAATGTTTGGCTACGAAGGTTGATGGCCCACCAAAGGGAAGGGGTAGGGCAAAGAGGACGTGGATGGAGGTAGTAAAAATAGATATAGAGTAGTGTATCTTACCTGAGGTTTTGACTCAAGATAGATTGGAATGGAGAAACATAATTTGTGTAGCCGACCCTAACATAGTTGGGACAGGGTTTTGATGATGATGATGATGACAATCTCCGACTAATTCCCTAAAAAATGGGAGTAATGTCCAGTGGTGATACCTGTGCATCAGGGGAAATTTCTTTTGTCCAGTAATAAATAGCCAAAGGGGCTGATATTATATGTAATAAAATTCATTCATGAAAAACTGGTTTGGAGGCAGTTTGCATATAAATATGGTCCTCTAACAATGAAAACCCTAATCTAATATTCTAGTAGCTGTAATCCCTTATACAACTTGGAATCCTATCCAAGTAAAGAGTCGTAAATAGAAACTGAACTGAAATGGATAAGAATAGAGAAAAAAAAAAAAGAAAATATGGGAGACTTGTGCAAGACTTGCACAAAGTTGTGCAGATGAGTAAGGGGTCTGCAGCCCCTATTGGGGCTGTTTGGCTCCATTCAGTGCTGTCTTGGACCTGCAGGGACTGCCGGATAATTCTGGGAAAATCAGAATGTTGATGTGCCCAATAAGTTATAAAATTTGCATATCAGTCTAAGAAAGGGACTGTTTTTGCAAAGATTATTTTGGGGTCAATTTGATGCCAAAGCTTCTAGACATGGGCATGGGTCCCAGATGCATGATCAAACGCCTCTAAAAACTGCATAGCTTGGTCCACGACAGGTTCTTTTTTGTCCTGATCAATGGATGTGGGCTGATGCACATCATGCTTGCCGCCTCGAATCAGAGCATATTGTTGAATGGTTCCCAACTTTCCCTTCCCCACCAGTATGACAGGTTTCACCTCCTCAATCCTTGCATTCGATTACATTTTCAACGTTTGATTTGAATACATTAATGAACAATTCCTATAGAAAAGAACAGAAAGATGGGAGTGTGCTGCTGATGACCTAAAATACAACCAGGAAAAAATACCATTAATGAGAAGAAGATTGAGGTGAGAAGCATGACATATTTAAGGTCCCCAGATAATACTTTTTGGGAATCTCTTAGAATTTAGAAAGCTAACCACTTTTAGCAAATGTAGATGTGTACTTTTGCATGTGAAGTCTATTTTATAAAGCGGGAGAAATGATTGTATTTAATATTTATTCGGATCTGGACTTGAAGAAGCACATGGATTATTGTCTGGAGCTTGATAAGAATCCATGTTAATAGAAGTAGGCGAGATCTCTTCTAGCATCATTCTATGATGGCTGATGAGTGGAAGGAGAACTAGAGAAGTCGGTTGCCTAGGAGAATTAAGGCGTTGAGACTTCAGAGAGAGGTCTGTCTCATTACTTCTCCATTCTTCTGGATGGAATCACCAGGCTAGAACTGGAGATGATGTTCTGTTGATCCGAAAGGATAGTGGATAGTTTCATTTATTAAGATAGAGCAAGCAGAAGGAAGATGGTCTATGCATTTGATGGTTTGCATCTGCATGGGAGGCATGCAGACCATTGACCTTGTCTCAGGAAGTTAATGGGGAGGCAGGACAGTGCTTGCCAAGTTGTATCCATTTGGAATATAGAAACCTGAGGATTATCCAGCACAAATTCAGACATTGATCTGTCATAACTGCGCAGGAGCAAAGGTGTCTGACCCTCATTCAGATACCATCCCAAAGCAAAATAAATCCCAGATAGCAGCGAGGGCTTACTTTTGAGGGTACACATTTGTATTATCTTTGACTTATCATGGTTGCACTTGATCAACTTGGCGGACTTTCGTGATTGCTGCACTTAAGTTTTCCCACATCAACAATTACATTTTTACAATTGACAAATGCTCATTTTCTGCCATATGATATGTACTTTATTTGGTTCTATCTCAGTGAATGGATCGATGATGAATCGGCAACCAATTCCAGCTGGCAACATTCCCACTGCAACTGTAAAAGTGGTGAGACTAATTTGTCTTTGTTTAGTTTTGCTTGATTTAGTGCCGTAGAAAAGAAATTCTTTTCACCACCTCACACTTCATTGGAATTTGTTATCGCAGGAGCCAATCACTGTGGCTTCCATGGTATCCGGACCTCCCTTTTCACATCTGACATCACATGGTGCCTCTCAAGGTGTCCCAAGCCTTCAGTTTTCTTCACCATCTCCCACTTCTCAAGAGATGATAACAAGTGGTGACAGTGTGCAGGAATTTAAACCTATGGTTAATGGTATGCCACAGCCACTGCGTCCTGCAGTCCCTGCTGCAGCAAATGTAAGCATTCTGAATAATCTTTCTCAGGCACAAGCTCGCCAGGTGATCAGCTCTGCCTCTCTAGCTGGAGGAAGTTCTATGGGACTTCAGACGATGGGTGGAATGACAATGCATATGATCTCCAGTGGAATGTCATCGTCTGCTTTGCCTGCTGCTCAGACTGTATTGTCAAGTGGGCAGTCAGGTATTGCTTCAATAACTGGATCAGGGGCAATAGTGGGGCCTGGACAGGTCACTCAAAACACAGGTCTTGGTTCATTTACATCAGCAACATCTACTATGTCAGGAAACTCAAATCTTGGTATGTCACCACCACTGGGTAATCTCCAGGGAGCTGTCAGTATGGCTCAGTCAGTATCTGGTATGGGCCAAGGAAATCTTACTTCAGGGGCACAATTAGGACAGAGTGGAGTTGGTATTAACCAAAATATTATGAATAATCTCGGTCCATCTGGTATGCCATCTGGAGCCGGAACAATGATTCCTACCCCAGGAATGTCACAGCCAGTACAGGTGGGATTGCCTTCTTTAGGTGTAAACAATGGTTCTGCAGCCAGCATGACTTTGCCACAACATGCATCAGGGCCTATGCAATCACAGTCCAAGTATCTGAAAGTTTGGGAGGTAAGCCCTATGATCTCTATTCCTTACCAGGATGACCAACTATGTAAACTGTTGATGGCAGTCGGTATACTATCTCACAGTATAACTTGCCCACTCTTGAACCAGACTGAGGATGGTTCCTTCTTCTTCTTTCTGATTTTTTATTTTTATTTTTGGTGACCTAGCGAAGGGGCTGGGACCCTAAGAGACTTGCACATGTGAGGTGATGGGAACTCGCACATGCAAGGAGACACAACTCACACATGCGAGGTAATGGGACTCACACATGCGAGGTAATGGGACTCGCACATGTGAGGCGACACAACTCACATGTGAGGTAATAGCAACTCACATATGCAAGGAGTGGGGAGGCCAGGTTTGAAGCCTGGAGCTCCCAATGAGAACTTCCGCTTCTTACCGCTAGGGTAAGGAGCTGTTCTCTTTTTCTTTCTGAATTAACTGTTCTTATTATTGATAGCAGTCAATATTCTGTTTACAGTTTAAGTTGCCGACTCTTTCTTCTGAATCTACCGGTCTTCTACCTTTTCTTCTCATACAGTTTAAGTTGCCAACTCTTTCTTCTGAATTTACCAGTCGTTTTCTTTTTCTTCTCGAGTTTAGGGTAAATACTAAGATATTCTATGACTATCGACTGATTAACCAGTCTTCTTCTTACTTTCCTCTGGATGGTAGTCAATATTCTTCTTCTCGTATCAACTATGTAAATTGTTGATGGCAGTCTTCCTATGTAAATTACCTGTCAACGTCTTCACCTCAGCTATGTAAACTGTTGATGTGAGTCAATTTAACTAGTTATCTTCTTTGTTTCTTCTGGATGGCAGTCAATATTCTTCTATATGGCAGTCTTCTTATGTAAATTGTTGACGGCAATTGAAACTCTTTGTCTTCTTAACGAGACTTAATGATTATTTGTGAAGGGCCTTAAATATATTGGGGTTTTTGGCAATAGGTCCCTCAACGTTTCACTCTATGGCGAAAGGTCCACTATTTTTTGTCATAGAGGTAAAGGTCCTTTTTTCAAATTTAGGCACTTAAAAAGTCCAAAACACCCTCCTTTATATATTTTGTGCGCCCTTAAATTAAAAAGGCTCTAGTTGAGCAACTGTCTCTAGAAAAAAACACATCGTCTTCCAAAATCAACGAATTCGAGAAGAAGAGAAGGAAAACTGGTTGGACGAAGGAGAAATCATCAAAACATATTCGCCCACTCCAACGACAGGAGTATCTTCTCCTTGTGTGAACAAAACTGTGGAAGGAGATCTGTCTCCATATCTGTATCCTTGTAATCTACTTCTACCATGGGATCTTCACCAAAATCATCCCCGTTATCCTCTGTCATCGTTGTCAAATTCTGAGACAAAAAAATTAACTTGATCGATTCTGATTGAAGCCACCAACAAGGACAAGCTCAACAAGTCCGAATCACTGTCCATCACGCACTTTGGGTGCCCGGGCAACACATAGGTCAAACACACCGTGTCAAGTGACAAGTTCTTCCACTAGATACAAAGTTACTTAACCAAATCATCGTACATCATCTTCTCAACGAAAAGAATGACGGTGGTGAACAAACCAAACTTGCAAAGAAGCATGATCGATTGTGCCATTGAGAAGACCGGAAGATGAAAGAAACATATAAAATCAGAAAGATGAAGATATAGTGGAAAAACAGATAAAATCCACAAACTCGGATAATATTATCTGACTTTACCATTAAGTATAAGAAACGAAGCAAGCAGATAACTTTATCTGAGTTTGTGAAAGAATATAGATAATATTTTCTGAATTAACAAAAAAAAAATGGATAGCAACCAAACTACAGATAAATTTATCTGTATTTCTTTTGTGTGTATAATACAGATAATATTATATGCCTTGTACCTACCTAAGGACCTACCTAAGGACACACAACTACCTAAGAAAGGAGGTTATGTAGCCGGAAATCTACCAATTTTCATTCCCTCCTATTTGAATTTCGAATTTTGCTTGGAAAGGAGCGTGAACTAAGGAGAAAACTATAATGATAAATGAGCTAATAAATGGAATTGAGCTAAAAACTAGGAACAAAAGGTGTGACACAGCTTGGGACGATTAGAAGGGCAAATCAGTCATGAAAAAGATGAGTTGGCCTCATTAAGGACCTCCGCCTGGAATACGGCCGTAAGGGACTACAGGCCTTAGACGAAATCTTGTGGACTGCGCCTTCAATTTCTGTCATACTAAGGACCTCTGGCTAATTTTTCCAATATATTCTTCCATGTTTTTATTGTTGTTTTTCTTTTAGTGATTGTGTTTCTTGGCTATTGGTAACTTGGCTGTTTTTCATTTGTATACTAGGAGTATAATGTTCATTTTACCATTAATTTAATTTTTCACAATTTGGTTATTGTTGCAAGTTTTTATGTAATTTCCATTGATATCAAGTTCTAATTCTGGAATAATTCTTCTTGTATTCAGGGAGCCTTATCCGGACAGAGGCAGGGGCAACCAGTGTTTATTTGTAGACTCGAAGTATGTTTTGATATGCATAATCTTATCTTTTCTTTCTTATTCTTCTTTTGTCACTTTTTTGTTCCTTGCATTTATGATGTCTTGGGGAAATTTTTTGATATTTGCCAGTATGCATTTGAGATGGAAAATGTAAGTGACGAACTAGATACAGTTTCATATATGTCTGCAGGACTAGACCCAAGATATATGTGTATTGATACGGATATGTATAATCAAAATGCTCCAGATATGCATGCATGACTAGACCCATAAAGAAAATTGCAAAGATCATTAAGAGGTTTCATTAATCGCCAGACAACCTTTTTAAAATTAGAAACATTAAAAAGAAAAGAGGTAAAATATGACTGATATTAACCTCTCAGCTGTGTCTATGGGATACGAATTGGACAAAATGTTCATGTTTATTGATTCCAAACTTATACATCAATTAATAAAATTCAGAGTTCTCTTCCATTCTAGATGTGTGGTGCTGTTTGCTTGATCTTAGGTGCAGAATCCAAGATCATGTTCAAGCTTCGGCTTGGGATTCGATCTTTGAAATCAAATCAATCTCCATCGTTCATCAAAATTTCAGTTTTAGAGTTTTGGTTCCGATCAATTTTGGTGTCCAAGTTTATCAGGACGTCCTATAATTATTGCCCGACAGTTTCTTAAATGGGTAATCATTTGTCTTGCACTTTTGTTGGCTTTTGGAGCAAATTGCCAAGGTTATTTTTTAGAAGACGGTGATGATGGCATCATATGTGTCTTCATGAACATTACTCTTTTACAATCGTAGAAGGATATTAAATGAAATATTAGCACCTTGTTTTTTTATTTTTATTTTTGTTTTAGTTCTCTTTCATTTTCTCACAATGCTATCTTATTTTGCCTTGACAGGGCTACAGGAATGCATCAGCATCAGAGACGTAAGTTTAGGATGCGTTATTAAACTCTTGTTTTTGTTGGAATGGTTAACTATCTATTTTGTTTATGAATATTGTGCATCCTAGTTTTGTTTGGTTCACATTTTTTTTATGTTTAAATCTAAAATGGTCTATTGAGTTAAATAAAAAATTTCCAAAAATGAGATTTTTGGATGGACTGATTTATCACTGATTTGTGGATCCGAAGTGCAATTGAGATCAGTCTGCTTGGTTCCATTGCGAATGAACTTGGACCAAAGCTCTCAGACTCAGCCACGAAGCAATTTGAGCCATTTGATCTGTCAACTTTGCCACTGCATATTGACGGTTTTGTTGTTGTTGAATTCTTAGCAATTGTAGGCCAAGAACCAAATGTCTAGGAATCTTTGACAGATTCATTACCACATTGTTCATCATTGGGACTAGTCGGAAAAAAAGAAAAAGATTGATGAAATGTTGGGCCCAATGCTTGCCCAAATTTAAAGGCCACTAGTTTGACCTTGTGCATTGCCTGTATATTTTTCTTGGTTTTACATGATTCATTTTCACCGTGACCTTTTGTTGATACCATCTTGCTAGTTTGCTTTGATTGAGGGAGGCAGTGACCATTTTATATGCATCCCTGTTTAAGATTTGTCTTGCAGTAGTCACTTTTTGTGTGACCGTTTTCTAATATTTGAATATGGGACATGCATCAAATTTTGCTTCCAGTTTATATGACATCCTTAATATTGTTATGCACTCTTGTTGATGCAACCAAGGATAAAAAAGGCAGTTGTGGAGGGCATATTGCTGTCCCCTGAAATGATACGTTTCTGGCAATACATATGGGTTATTGCTATGAATTTAATTTGAGGTGAAAATATTCAAAAAATATAAAAAAACTCAGAATATCTAATAGATTTTGTATTTTAGTTGGGACAATGCTTTGATGATGATGATGATGATAAATTTTGATATTTTTCGTTTAGTAACTAAGTATATTGGACCCTTAATTGTCATACATGTCCTATGTCACTATGTGATTTTAAAAGAATACTGATGTATTTCTTCGCTCTTGTTCATGTTTCTCAGTTCTATTAAGTTGAGTCCTAATAAAATGTTAGTGGTCAAATAGGTGAATCAAAATTTAATCACCATTTCGCATTTACTTATTAGTAATTTGTTACATAATATCATCACTCATCACAATATCAATCAATGATAAATAAATAACAAAAAATGATAGATAGATCAGTCTAAGTGTTCCAATAAAAATTAAAATCTAAAAACTTTAAACATCTACCTTGAGATTGATGATTATTTTTAGGAAAAAAACAGTTGAAAAGAGCTCAAATAATGCATACACAAGCAATTCTATGCTCAAAACATTCACTATAATTGATTTTAAGATCATCGCTAATGACAACAAGCCAAAAAAAGAAAGGCTCGTGTTTGAATATTTTCATGCCTAGGGAAAGCCCTCTTGCTACGACTTGCATATTGGCTTCAATCCTCAAGTGGTTTTTTGGTGGATTTCTTTTAATAGGGAGGCAAAGAACTTACCCCACAATCTTCTCGTTTGGATAAAAATTGAGGGACTAGATCCGACTCAATAGAGATATAGACTTGTATCAGACAGACCCTATGCCAAATATCCTTGATGACTGTAGAGATCCATGACTCTGAAAAAGAGAGATGACCAAGCAACTAAGCAGAGTTTCGAAATATCACCAGAATCCGATAATGCTTTGGTACCATACCAACGTATAACTATGAGAAACTAATCAAGAAGATTTCATTGGATTCCTCCTTTTATATCCTTTAGAATACCATGTATAGAATGATTACAATGTTTTGTATCCCTTTAACTGGATGATTTACAACCAGACTTATGCTAAAGAAATACAATCAAAATGATTAGTTTTGGTCAACTTTGACAACCGTAACTAATACACTCAAAATGCCTAGGCATTAGAGGCGTGACAAATTAACTCGACGTGGCATGAGACCTTTTTGCCCTGCGCACACGCGCCTGTGCAAGATGCTCAACGTGGCATGGGGACTTCTCTTTTTTTGTTTTTTTTGTTTTTTTTTTTTGCCCTGTGCGGATTCAAGCCCGAGACATGTTAGCTTTGATACCATCTCAAGTTGCTAACCAAAACACCCAAAATGCCTAGGTATTAGAGGTGTGGCAAATTAACTACTTAATAAAGAAGACATTTTGGGACTTGAATAGGGTACCTGTTCATCTTTATAAAGGAGGATTGATACATATCAGCTGCATATAAGGCCAATATGCCAATATATGGACTCATACACATTGGTACTTAGGCAAACTGTGATAATATCAAATTTCGCAGTGGTCTTGGCTGATATGATATGCATTGGACAATATTTTGATCCATGGATGCAAAGACTCTTTTATTGCTATTAGTTATGTGATAGAGTTTCTCGTAAGTAAGAATTCTTTGTTGCTATTTGGAGTTTGTTTAGCTTCCTTTACCATTGTTATTATTGCTATTAGTTATGTCATAGAGTTTTTTGTAAGTTAGAATTCTTTGTTGCTATTTGGAGTTTGTTTAGCTTCCTTTACCATTGTTATTATCATCACACCCTCCTCTTGTATGATTGTCATTTTCACTATAGTAGAAATTGCAATGAATTGATTTCTTCTGCATTGAGTTCTCCTTTTGGTTCATTACAGTCTAGCAGCAGATTGGCCTCCAACAATGCAAATTGTTCGCCTTATTTCTCAGGATCATATGAATAACAAGTAACTTCAGAATCTTTCTTATGTAATTACTTAATTTGAAAATAATCATTTTATTGGTTTGCATATTTTTATCCACTTACTAGTAACACATGCACATCTTTGCCTCTCTCTTTATTTTCCTTTTCACTTCAATTTAGGCAATATGTTGGCAAGGCAGATTTCTTGGTTTTTCGGGCATTGAATCATCATGGTTTTCTTGGGCAACTACAAGAAAAGAAGCTTGTGAGTCATCTGAACGATTCTGTTGCTTTTAGCTTTATGTTGTATTGTTTCGATTGCCAATCATATGCATCTGTTTCCTAGTTCTCTCTTCCTCCATTTTAGTGATTTGTTGCATCCATAGAGCAACATCTTCAAAATGATATAACATCAGCATTTGCTTGCAGTATGTATAGTTACTAAAACCATAATCAAACAATACATAGAATGCTGCAGGTTGCTGAGAGTGATCATACTGTAGTAACTAAAAGTGACAAGGAGGAATGTACACCATGGGCTATTAGAGGCTTAGAGCATTTTCATTGGTATCTTGCGTAGTCCTGCTTGTAATCTATGCTTTGTATTATTTTATTGCTCATTCATGAACAAATCTTTGGCTGCTTTAGCTAATTTGGAAGCAGTTGCTTTAGTAATATCAGGTTTAAAAGGGAAAATCACCTTATTATCTCTTAAATTCCAGGACAAGGTCATGGAATTCCTCTTTTTACCCGCATCCTTTATGTCGTTCGCTGTACATTCCATTTACATCAATGCAACCTCGGGGGGGGGGGGGGGGGCGACCAAAAAGAGTGCTTCTGTTAGTGCGACAGTCGCTTGTTGGTTGGGGGGGGGGGGGGGGGGGGGGGTTGGGTGTGGTGGGTTGTGGGCGACCAAAAAGAGTGCTTCTGTTAGTGCGACAGTTGCTGGCGCTATACATTCAGTGTGGCACAGTTATTAATCAGATATGAAACATGTTGAATTGGTTACTGAATGAGTCATGTTTGTGTGTATGCAATCAGAAAGTTAAATTGTGCTGTGTCACCCCCCCAAAACAAAGCGATGTAGTTTATGGGAGATAGCTATCCCATGCCCATGGTTGTAATAGTTTCTGATCTACATGCTCAATCATACAAATATTTCATAGCAGTTTTCTTTCCTAGATTCAGTAAATAGTTCTCTTTCATGATATGATTGGTGCCGTTGTAGTTTCAGTGGCAATTAGCTACTAGGTACAAATGTAGTGGTAGGACTGATGCTGAAGCTGGCTCTCTTGTGGTTTAGTGTGCAGTCATCCAACTAACTTCTCAGACTCTGCTGCTTTCTGTTTCTGATAAGGCCAGCCGCTTAATTGGCATGCTTTTCCCTGGGGTGAGTTGTGGTTAATATTACAGCCAGTAATATTGTTGTTATTATCAGCACTCGAACTAAGTTTTGTTGTCTGTCGGTAAGGACATGGTTGTGTTCAAACCACAAATATCAAGCCAGCAGCAGCAACTGCAACAACAGCAACTGCAACAGCAGCAGCAGCAGCAGCTGCAACAACACCAGCAACAGCAGCCGCAACAGCTCCCACAGCAGCAAATGGTTGGTGCAGGCATGAATCAAACCTTCGTTCAAGGCCCAGGCAGGTCGCAGATCATGTCTCAAGGACAAGTACCATCCCAAGGGCCACCAAGCATGCCTGGCAGTGGATTTTTATCTTAATGAACCATACATTATGTGAAGGATAAATGTATATATATTTATCCTTTTGATGACCCATTATATAATTAACTCCATGAACCATTTTCTGAACACCAGTCAGAAGGAATGATGCAGTCATGTAAGAAATCCTAAGTTGTTTGTGAATCCAAACCCAAAAATCAGGAATGCAACAGAAGACTCTTGGCAATTAGCGATTAGTGCTTGATCCACTATATATGATCTTCAATCTCAAACCAAAGTGAAGAAAGCGTACGACTTTTGCAACTTTTATTCAAACGTACATGAAGAAATTTTCAAAAGCTAGTGTTGGACGACCCCTTTACATGTACATACATATGTTATCAGTTATATATTTTAAACAGCTTAATAGCCCTAGTTTATTCTCATTCTTTCCTCCACCATCAACCAACCAGTTGGGAAATATACTGAATTTACTGTTCATGCTACAGTACACTCTATTACTTTTCATGCACAACTCTGTATAAAACTCTCAAACCCTAAAATCAATCCAAACACCTCATCCATCTTACTACGGAACAATTGATTTCCTAATTTCTAGAACCCCTAATTTCTTACAAACTCAAGGCGATAAATTAATTAAACCAAAGCAGTATGCTGCTGGGGCGTGGAAAAAGGGGCTATGGGTCATGTGGCCCACAATTTTTGACATTGACCCACCAGCTGTTAGCGCACTGCTGGGAGACAAGACTGGTGCATCTTTCCTTTGGGTTTGGGCCCATTCAGGCCCATTTAATTGTGGTCCATGAGAAATGCCTGTTTGCTGGAATTTCTGTAGGAAATCTTCTAAAATTGCAAAGACCCCCGGCAGTCCTATGACTATTAAAACAGCCTGTCAATGGGTTTTACAGTTAGTTTGGGGCCTGTTTGTGCTGTTTAGGCCTGGATGGATATCCTAAACGGACCATTGCAGGCCCGATTAGTATCCCTTATCTTTATAATAATAATAATATTATTATTATTATTATTTGGCTTAGTTGGGCTGTTGGTCATGAGTGACATTACTTTAAAATTGAAAACCAAGGAGGATCTATCCTTTTGCATGTATGTGATGCTATGGTGCCAACACCAGTCAAGGAAGAGTGTGTGGGCGAATCCCTTCTAATCTTAACACATCAAGTCTCATATTTATTTTGGTACGTATTTTAGGACCGTCTTAACCATTCATTTTAGATCTCATGCTTTTCTCTCGATCAAGACCTGTTTGAGAGGGATCAAAACCTCTCTTGCTTGATCAAATCGATCTAAGTAATAGAGTGCTCTTGCGTCAAAGTTTAACAGTTATACATGTCATATTTAAGTTTAGATTTAAAAAAATTTGAGGGCAACTTGAAGTTTGTAAAATTATAATAAACTGGATTCCAAAACATTTGCAAAGCCGAGAATTATCATTGAACCTTGCGTTTGAGGTACAAAATTTATAACAAAAATATAAATACGTGAAAACACAATTAATGGAACAATAATCGGGTCTCAGTGAAAAGAGATTATTATATTTTGATGATAAGTTATTTCATTTCAAAAGTGGAATTGGAAACCTGGCTGCAATTGTTGGGCTGATCCTTATAAACTTGGGCGCCCTTCTGGTCTCCAATTTAACGAGGTTGGAATGGAAGGGCCAGATTCTGACACTACACTAGGCTGTCCCAATGGACAATGAATGGGCTATACGGCTTAAGAAATGCTGTATAGACTTATTGGGAGACCGATATGGAGCATGAATTACAGCCAGCAGCTGTGAAATGTGAAAAATTGAAAAAGTCACTGCTGGCTTGAAATGTTCCTGTATGTCAGAGTCACAGGGGGGTGGGTTTGATGCAGGTCAGTATCATGAAGCCCTCAATTCTGAATATGAATTTCTTAAATTTCTGACTAATTGAGACTCTATAATAATTCTTTTTATTTTTTTATTTTTTCACTACATCTTTTTTTTTTTCTAACTTGTACAAACATATTAAATTTGAGTGAAAGTGTCAACACCAATCAACCACGTCCAAGTTCAGTCCACGAGTATGACCGTGAGTGGGTTGGCACCCGCGGCGACATTTGGTTGGTGTCTTTTATTTGATCTTCCTTCTAATCTTTGTTTTTTATTTTTATTTTTATTATAATCTAAATCATTATTACATATATTATCTCCCTCTAAGCTCAGAATTTAGATCGAGGAATTTCGTAGGTCCCACATGTGTTCAGTTGAGACTTGAGAGGAGTGGAGGCGAGAGGATATTAAATTTATACAGAATGGAAAGCCCTTCCCGTCGTGTGGACTTGGAGTTGGAGTTGGAGTTGGAGGACGAACTCTGAGCTGTGGGCGGTGAGCGGCTGAATCCGTATCCTTGTGTGGTGGGAGTGAGGAAGCAGGAGACTTGTCCAGAGCTGCAGCAGCTATAATCTCTTCTTCTATATTTTCGCGAGTGTTTAAGCCTTGAAGCGTTTGTGCTCGAGAGAGAGGGAAAAAAAAAAAAGAAAAAAAGAAGAGAAAAGAGAATGGACAGGAGTCACAGGAGAGGGTTTGAAAAGAATAAGAAGCAGCAGCAGGAGGAGGAGGAGGAGCAGAATAAAAAGCAACCTCGGTCTATTGGCTTCTCAGTATCGAAAGAGAAAGAGATTTATTTTAATGTCGTAGGGCGCATAGTTGAGAAGGGTTTCTCTACCAAACTCCACCAGCAGAAGAAAGCAGTGGATGGTCCTCCTCCTAATACCTTTATGCCTAAACCCACCGTCCTTCCTTTCCCCGTCGCTCGACACCGCTCCCATGGACCTGTATGCATCATACACATTATATGCACCGCCCCTTTTAATCTATTTCTATATATCTCTCTCGTTGATTTCGTTTTCTTTGAATTGATTCACAACACTGTACTATCATCTCTCATTTGAAAACTGAAAAGAAGAAGAAAAAAACATCTTTGTTTTTACAATTTAGGGCATTAGGGCTCACTACCCCAACTCAATTGAAAAAAAAGAAGAAAAGAAACCTTATCTATCTATTTTCCCCCTTTCCGTTGGTTCTCAGAAATGAGGAATTGAAAGAACCCCTTTCCACTTTGCACATGTAAATTATTTTACATTGTTGTAAATAATATATATATATATATATATATATTATATAAATGCTTGTGCTTGCTGTTTTGCTGTCTCATATGAGTACTACCATGACATGGGAATAATGCTATACAAAACATGTATCTCCTACTTGTATAAAAGGACTTCAATTTTGTTCTTAAAGCTCCCAGTTGGATTCCTAGCTGCAGTCACCTGTAATTGATTGTCACAAATAACAAAATAAACTGTTGAATGACTTGTAAATCAAGTTATTATTGAGATGCAACAACTGTAGGCTCATCCAGGGTCCTAGAGTAGGAGGAAAAAAAAGGGAAAGAAGAGCGTTTTATTTTATTTTGACGGCTGAAGGCCATATCTTCTTGCTTGGCTTGACTTATTCTTCTTATTCATAGCAAGAAGCAAAAATAGGGAAAATAATGAATTAACTGATTATTCAGTTACGTTTTACAGCACTGGGCTCCATTAGGGAGTCAAATGGATGAAGACCAAGACGAAGACGGAATTGAAGATAGAGATGATACTGATTTTGTCCCTGTTGCAGCCTTTGCAAATCCAATCAACAGGAAACATAAAAAAGGATTGGACTTTCGCAAGTGGAGAGAGTTGGTTCCTGAGGATTATCGCCCAGTAAACCAAAAACAGAAAATGGAAAATACGGTGCTGCTGCTGGCCGAGTCTGAAGAAGGAATGGGAGTAGGAGAAGCAACTAAAGATGCGCCAGGAGACAGAAATACGAGCCAACCAGGTTTACCTGATATCACTCCCTTTAGCCATGAAAAAGTGAATAAGGAGCTGCATTCCAACTCTAATGTGGGTATGGTTAAAAGTCCAGAGGCCATGGATATTGATTCCGGAGTTGTAGATTCAGTCTCTATCTCTGATTTGGATCATCACCACATGGGTTCCTTACCTGTTCAAGAGGTCCCCAACGATGATGGACTTGTAACTCAGAATGTCGTGCCTAACAAATTTCTACACAGCGAACAAGGATCTCTGTCTTTTATGGATGACATCGATGCTGAAAATCGTGCCCGCATACAAAATATGTCACCAGAAGAGATTGCACAAGCACAGGCAGAGATAATGGGGAAAATGTCACCAGAAATAGTAGAGATGTTGAAGAGGCGGCGGCACAAGAAACAGGAGCAGAAAAGTGACAAACCAGACCTTGACACTGGACACCAGTACACTTCTGTACGTGATAAAACTCAATTGCCTCAAGACTCTGGAGCTGCTCGTCCATTTGAAGGTACTACTACTAACAATTCAAGTATGGCCGAAGCACCATCTACTGGAAATACATCTAATGGGCCAGATAATGGTGATTGGGCATCACCTGGTGCATCTGATAGCAGCTCTTGGAATCTTTGGACTGAGAGAGTTGAGACAGTAAGGGCGTTGAGGTTTTCATTGGATGGTTCTGTTGTGGATAGTGATTCAATCCAAGTGCCTATGATGAGTAAGCAATCATGACTCACACTGGGAGTACCAGTTACTTAATTGAACTATTATTAATGTTTTCAGTGATAGCATCTTCAACCTCGATGCCGCCTTTTGATCATTTCATCTTGCACTAGCAAAGTTGTTATGTTCTGTTCCATATCTGCCTTTATTGTTTATTGTGCTGGATTTTGTGTTTCTTAGTGTTGACATATCCTCTTGAACAAATGTAGATAATATTTTATGCTCCCTGATCTTGTTACTATTCATCATCATCTTTATATCATGGCCTCATCCTATCATTCTGAGGTTGGTAAAAGAGTTTTATTCTAAAACTCCTCACTTAAAATAGAAGAGAGAAAAAATTATCCCTACGTATTGCCCGCTACGTAGCGTTTTGACCGCAATGCTCTGCCCAACCACTATTTTGATCCTTGGTTGAAACTCAGACCATTCCTACTTTTCTACTTGGCCAGCATGATGCTGATTAGGGCGTTCCTACGTTCATCTTGGCCAGCATACTCCTGATTGGATTGATTAATTTTGAGTAATTTATTCGAAGGTTTTTTTTTTTTGTTCTTTTTAAATGCCTTCTCTATTTCCAGTGGATGCTAATTAGCTTGCAAACCTTTTCAACCTCAGGCGAATGCAGCTCATACAATGTTGATAATGTAACTGAACGTGATTTCTTGAGAACTGAGGGGGATCCTGGTGCTGTGGGATACACAATCAAAGAGGCTGTAGCCCTCATTAGAAGCATGGTCAGTTTTACTTCTTTGGAATAATGCAATAGCTTATGAAAAGCAACTGCTGAAACCTAGCCGCATTTAAGTTAGGACATGAAAATCTTTTTTTTTTTTTTTTTAATTTGATAATGCCTGTAGATTCTGTTTCTAGTCTAATGATTATCAAACAGAATGTGAAAATGTTTAATAATAAAGGTTAAGAATTATACCATTTACATATAATTCATATGGAAAATGGAAATTGACAGTAATAAATAAGCATGATGTTTATGAAGGCTTAGGCTCTAGTACAGAGTCTTTGAATTCACCAAAACATGTTTGCATTTTGTGATCTAGTCGAAGTATAGGCATTTATCTTATTTTCTATGGAGAAATGCTATATGGACTTATTGGGAGACCGATATGGAGCACGAATTACAGCTGGCAACTGTGAAATGTGAAAAGCTGAAAAAGTCACTTCTGAATGAAAGACATTTGACAGCTGCCAACTGTAAATTCGGTCTCCCAATCCGTCTGCCAATCGGTCCATATAGCATTTCTCTTTTCTATGTAGAAGTTGTTGGGTGTTTCTAACACTTCCACTATTTTTTTTCCTTACACTTTCAAATGCTTTCTCATGTAGCGTATGACATTTGCGAACATTTTTTTTTACTACTTTTGAATTTCAGACTGTGATGTTGATTGGTGATAAGACAGCAATGCTGAGATTTATTGGTAAATTATGGACCATCTATGTGATTTTATTACTTAAAAAAACCTTTAACTGCTATTTTAAATTAATTGAAATAACTTTCATTCTTAGAAATGAAAAAAAAATAAAAATGCCACTGAAGCAATGAAAAGCCGAAGGGTAAAAAGAATATTTACAATTATGTGAGATGGTTATTGTTAAAAAAATTGAATATTTACAATTATATGATATGGTCCTCTTAAAAAAAAAAAAGATATAAAAAAGTGATATGGTTCTTAGTTAATGTTTTCAACTATGTGATATAGTCCTTAGTTCCTAGGGAATCTCGGTCCACCTCAAAGGTAGTCATTACTCATTGTTATTGGCTTTTAAATTTCCCTATAAACATCAGAAATATGGCTCATAGAGTGAGGAAAGATCTGATTAATTTGCTAGATGGTTTTAAAAGTTAGTGGAGGCTTGAGTTGACTTGGCCACTAGCAAGTCGATGTTGTCTCTGGCACGCATATGTGGTGTAAGGCAGCATGAGGAGTTCTGTCTCATTTTTTGTTTGGATGGGTATTTTTGGGGGGTGGGGGGGTTCGGAAAATTGTTTTGTTTTTGCAATATCCAATGATAAGAAGATCAATGTTACTGTTCATCAAAACAGAAAGAATGAACCCAAAAACAATTTTGGTCACCTGTAACCACACAGATAAGCAGTTAGATTAAGTTTTCTCATTTGTACACTTGTGATAATCACTCACTTGGGCCTTTGCCATCCTCATTGTAACGTAGGAAAAAGGAGTGATGAACTGAATACTTACTCCATGTTTCAATCAAGAAGACAGTCAAGTGTTTGTTGCAAATATATAATGCCTAAGTGTTTGTGTGGAGTTATTAACCAAATGCACGTTTTCGACTTGACCAATTGATTTTTATACTCCAAAAGAGATCTCAACAAAGTCCATGAAACCAGAGGCAGAATTTCATAGATAGATATAGAGTTGGGATATCTTTGAAAGTTATTGTCATTGTTATCTTTCTTGTGAAAATATATTATGATAATTTGGTGGGAAGCAATATGCATAATTGCATATAGTTGGAGGAATGCTGCTACATCCTTTTTGTAATTATTTCTTCCCTTAGTTTTTGTGTTTTTTTGTTCGCTCTTAGGGCATGTTTGTGCAAAGCCATTTCTGCGCAAATGGAATTGCAAATCCCACTTTATCCATTTTTTGTTGTTAGGTGCAAGAGGACTCTCTGCGGAAAAGATAATTTTGTGTGATTTTTCAGTGTGAGAGGAGGATGATTTTTTGTGTGATTTTTCAGTGCGAGAGGAGAAACCAATTGCCCCCCTCCTCCTAGACTTCAGCTTCCACGGAAAAGGAAACTGGGTTTCCTCTTCCATGGCTTTACACAAACAAGCCTGTAGTCTTTTTGACGTCAATTCTTTTACCTGTTTCCTTTTCTGGATTGCAGGTTCCAGGACAAAGGGCCCTTGCATTGCAACTCCTTGCTTCTGTGCTTGAGAAGGCTTTATACAACTTGCAACAATGTGATGTTGGGTGTAACGTTGCAGCTGCTAATTGCATCGACTGGCAGGCCATCTGGGCATTTGCCCTTGGTCCGGAACCTGAGCTTGTTTTGTCCCTAAGGTAAAATGGTTGTTGTTATCTAAGTGGTGTGATTCTTTCGTATATCTTTTGAATTTTATGTTGATTTACTTTTCATCTAAGGTAGTTCATTTACGCAGAGAACATCTTTACAGATGATCACATGTAGCTAGATGCTGCTAGCTGAAATTATCTCCATGAGTGCCCTTTCTGTGAATCCAATCCGTCCAATCAAACCGACCAAAGTGGCTTGGCAGGCATCTGATTGATCTTTCAATGCCTGCTACTTAAATGGTGTTGGTGGACAAAACTGGTTGGATTCGTGATTGGTCGGTCCCATTATCCTGGTTTCTGCTGGTGACTTGAAAAATGGGTGGCCGGGACTTGAAAATTATCCGTTTCAATTGCATAAGACAATTTAAGGATTATTACGTGAGGACTATTGAAAAGGAAAATGATGGAAAACATGGGGTTTTGAAACTTCAATGGAGATCATTTGACTTTTCTCATTGAGTGATGGAGTCGAGAGATGTGCAAAGTTGAAACATGCGGATTTGAAACTTGATTGGAGATTCACTTTTAATGTCAAATATATTAATTTAAATATTAAAGTGACAATTTATCATCATCATCACCACCATCATCATCATCGTCATTATCATTATCATCATCATCATCAAAGCTCTGTCACAACTATGTTGGGGTCGGCTAGATGAATTCTGTTTTTGCCATGATCTATTCTGGGCCAAATCCTCCGATAGGTTGCACCTCAGATCTATCCTTACCACTTCCATCCAAGTCCCTTTTGGCCTATCCTTTTCCTTAATGGCCCGTTTGTCAATCTACTTGTAAAATAAAGGCAAAGTAAAGCCTCCATTTCCCAGACATGAAAAGACCCATAGGTCATATAAAAAGTGCACATTCAAAATTCTCCCTCGAAAAAAAAAAAAAAGAGTAAAAAGATTCCATACCAATCCACTAAAAACAAAAGACCATCATAACCCCCTTATATTTTATTCTCACTTGATTTGATGCTTTATACCTTTGCTTTTTGAGAAAATTACCAAACGGGCGCCATCAACTTGGATAGGGAAAATTTCCTCACTTGCACTGTTAGCCTGCGTTGGTCATGTTTAAATCATCTTAAACATGTCTCTCTTAATTTATCACCTATTAATGCTACCCCTAAATGCTCCCGATTACTCTCATTTCTGATTCTTCCTTTCAATTCTTGCAAGTACTCTCATTTCTAATTCTACCTTTCATAGTTTTACCATGCTCAACTCATCTCTTCTACCCTCATTTTTTGCGGGCGTTGTTTCTTAATTGGCCAACATTCTTTTCCATGGGTCATAGTTTGCCTAATCGCTGCCTTGTAAAATTCTTCTTTCAATCTTGTTATCTGCTGATTACAAAGAACTCCAGAAGCAAGTCTTCATTTCAACCATCTAGCTCTTATTCAATGTTCGACATCCTCCTCAGTCTCTCCATCCTTACTAATTATAGAGCCAAGGTATTAGAAGGACTCTCGTTTTGGTATCTCTCGAGCTTTAGTTCTCACAAGAGTTACATTTCTCAGGAGTCACGACATCCCTACTAGAGCTGCAATTCATATGTTTTGTTTTTGTACTTCTTGTTTTAAAGCCCTTGGGTTCTAAAGCCCCGTACCATCTCTCAAGTTTCACATTCACGTCATCTCTTAATTCATCCATCAACACTATATCTTTTGAGAAAATTGAGAATTTATATGGAAAAAATAGAAAATTCATAAATTCAAGTACCGTCATGTTAAATTCAGTATATTCATTTTTCATCAAGTTTCAAGTTTCAACCTTGAGATGAAGTTTCTAAATTTCAAATATCTAACTTCTCAGCAAGTTTCCAACACTATGAAGACATCCTTAAAAAACCAACAGCAAAGATTGCTTAGACAAACGCAACAATTCGACCTCATCATCCTCATTGAGTGCATCATCATCATCATTATCCAAGCCTCTTCTAGCAGGTTCAGCTATCTTATGCCTATTTTGAAGAGTTAATTAGGGTCAACCTTAGTGATAATACTCTAAATTCTAAGAACCGTTAAAATTCTTAAAATTGCAAATTCCTCTCCTTTTTATTGTGCTACTAAGGTGTACGCCCTCTAATATGGGGTGTGGCGGAAGCCTTTCCTTTGTCTGAGGTGTATTCCTCAAATATGCCTTATAAAGTGAGGTGTTCACCCAAAATCCAAGTCTCTTTTCAAGATTATGCCTCCGGGCTTTTCTAAGATGCCTCACCTTGGGGCATGTCTTGGTATGTGCGTTTGAAAACACTGATTTAGTCAAAGCACTGATTTAATCAAAGCTACCTTTGCATGTACATGGATAACAAAACAGTCCTTATGAAGGGTTAAAATGTTCAAGGAGCTAGGAAAATGGGGAGACTAGCAAGACCATAAATGAAGTAGTAAGCAAAGACACAATGGATTGTGGCATGGCTTTAGATATGGTTGAGTGGAAAAATAGATCTTACAAAGCAAGTTACAAGATAAAAGTATGAAATTAGGAAATCAAAGCTATGTTATTTGTTGTTGACGCATTTCAGATTAATCATCTTCATCATCATAGTTTTATCTAGGGTCGGGTTGGAAATTACTTCTTGAGCGAATGAAGAACAAAATGCAACTTAAAGACTTTGTACTACAATGAAAGATAGCCCTCTGAAGTCTGAACCCGTAGGGAAACCAGCTTAGCTCTGAACACCAAAGTGTGCAAATAATCATTAGTAGTGCAAGTGTTTACTAAAAGTACTATGGTGTTTGTTTATTTAGGGTTTGTGTGCTTATGGTATAATTGGATTAACTCTGGTGAAGAGTCTATCGTTTCATGGCCATTTTCGTTGTTACCATACTAATTATTATGATCTTAGTTGGAGGCTTTATGTTTGCCGTACACGTGGTTTTATTCCTTCTTATTCATTTGAGCCTGATCTCAGGATGTCTTTGGATGATAATCACATATCTGTGATTTTAGCCTGTGCAAAAGTTATACAATGCATACTCAGCTGTGACGTTAATGAGACCTTCTTCAATATTTCAGAGGTAGGATTTAAGTATTCTTTATTCTGCTTCCACGAAATTGATTTTATCACCCTTTGAACTTTACATTTTGCACCAAGCTTCATTGAAAGAAATTTAGAATTTTGAGTTGAAGGTTTCTTCACCTTACTCTTTGCTAAACTATTTAAACTTCTGTTTACAGAAATTAACTACTTATGAGAAGGATACTTGCACTGCTCCAGTATTCCAAAGTAAACAGGAAATTAATACTGGTTTTTTAAATGGGGGTTTTTGGAAGTTCAGCACAAAACCTTCAAACATTTTCCCGTTCAGTGATGAGAATGTGGATGATGAGGATGGAGGAAAGCATACTATTCAGGATGATAACACTGTGGCTGGACAAGATGTTGCTGCAGGTCTAATTAGGATGGGGATACTTCCTAGGATACGATATCTTATAGAGGTATACACAGTTCTATCCGCATCCCTCTCTCTGATATTGAAGCATGCTTTACCATTAACAAAAAAGGATGTTGAAATGAACTTTTTTTCCCTTTCTGTTATCTGAGGGTGATTCTGGAATCTGGATCGCATGAAGTATGATTTTTCACTGAGGAACTGTTCTGTTCTGCTTTTGATGTGTTTTTTTTACTCCCCACAAAATCCTGTGCTTGTTAAATTGATGCAGTGACTCTGACATGTCAATTTTTGTTGCATCAGATGGATCCTGTTGAGGCTTTGGAAGAATGCCTTGTTACCATTCTTATTGGCTTGTCTAGGCATTCCCGAGCATGTGCTGATGCTGTCATGAAATGCCCAAGACTTGTTCAAACTATTGCCAAGCGGTTTGCTAAGAAAGTCACAGTGGAGGCCCATCCTTCTATGATAAAATCTGTCATCCTTTTGAAGGTAGGCATTCAGTAATCACTCATCTGTAACAGGATGGATGATACTAGTACTTATTTTTATGATAAATCATGTATTGATTAATATGCCGTAGATTTTAAGCACCTCAATCCTACTTGTCCACTTATTTTATTTCCAGGTGTGAAGTTTAGCTCTTTGTTTCTTCTTAATGATATTTATTTTGTTTCCTATATATTTGGGGCGCTTTCCTATAGCAATTATAAACCCACTTCATTTTTCCCCAAAACTTGAGAATTGTGGACCTTGGTGTTGAGTAAGGTTGGATTTCAAAAGCGGACAATGTGTAGATAGCATTTTATGGATGGTGATTGATAGATTGAGATCGCTGCTCTGCACTAAGGGCTGTAGACAGGTTGAGCAGAACTAAACCTGGACCAAGACCCAACATATTAACTGGTTTGGATTTTGGATCGAGGCCCATGTTCAAGTTTTGTCTTTTTTCTAGAATTCATAATTGGATCCTGTTGGGTTGAGGTCGATAACATATAAACATTGTTAAATGTGCTATAACTATATACTACAACAATAGTAGCATCAGTTTTCATCCTTTCAAGTATTTCACTGCATAAAGATCAAGTAATTAGTCAATTGTGTTGATGGAGGATGTATATTTTAGTTGCATGAAGAAAAGGTTTCCATTATGAGGGTGCTGCTGGTTGTGGTTTATTAAGTGTTTTTCTTTTCCATAATTCTTGATATATAAAAACTGCATTCTTTACTGACCGATTATTTTGTATTTCATGATGCGTGAACTCTGAATAGTATTGTGTCTATTATATATCCTCTGCTATGCTTGCCAACGAGCTTCTCTTGTCACTAAGGTTGATTTGGTTTACTATTTAGTTTTTGTTCACTAAAATCTGGAATAACTAGTTCTGGTTGTTTTGTCCAGGTACTGGCTCAGTCTGACAAGAAAAACTGTGAATATTTCATAAACCATAGAATTTTCCAAGATACAATGTGGCATTCGTACAGCTACACAGATTCCATAGATCAGTGGATAAAATCCGGAAGGGATTGTTGTAAACTTACTTCTTGGTTGATGGTTGAGAAACTTCGCTTCTGGCAGGTTTGCATTCGTTATGGGTATTGCATATCTCATTTTGTGGATTTTTTCCCTATGATTTGCTTGTGGTTAAGTCCTCCAACGTTTGACAAACTCATTGAGAGCAATGTCCTTGTTGAGTATGCTTCCATAACGAGGGAAGCATATGCCACCCTGGGGGCTCTGGCGAAACGACTACCATATCTTCATGCAGTAGAGCAACTGGAAAAGCAAGTCACTGAGTCTTCTGATGATAACATGGAGAGCTGGTCTTGGAGTCATGTAGTTCCAATGGTCGAGTTTGCTATGAAGTGGATTAATGTGAAGAATGATCCATACCTATCTTTGATTTTCAGTAACCAGAAAGTGACTATTAACCATGTCATCCAAGATTCTTCTCTAGGCTGTTTGCTCTGGGTGATTTCAGCTGTCATGCATATGTTTTGCAGCATATTCGAAAAAATAGCACCAGAGGATACAAGTAATCTATCTGACAGTTATTATCGCGTGCCATGGTTGCCAAAGTTTGTTCCCAAGATTGGCCTTGAAATTGTGAAAAATGGTTGGCTTAAATTCTCAGATGCAAGCAATGTGGAACAAGGAAGGTTTCCTAGCGGAGGACAGTCTATTAGTCAGGACCTGTGTCGTTTCAGATATCATAATGATTTTGAAGCATCATTAGCTTCTGTGTGTTGCCTTCATGGATTGATCCGGCTTATAGTTTTGGCAGACAAATACATCCAGATGGCCAGGAGCGAGAGTAAAACTCCATACAGTCAGGGTGTTTTGAGAGAGGATAAAATTGTAGCAGAGGGGATCGTCATGTGGTCTCATGATGAATTGAGAAGTGTGCTGATTATGTTCATGAGTTTAGTTTCTTCAGAGTGGCATGTTGTGCAGTCCATCAAGGTGTTTGGCAGAGGAGGACCTGCTCCTGGACTTGGACTTGGCTGGGGTGCTTCTGGTGGAGGGTTTTGGTCCAGAAATATCCTGCTAGTGCAAATGGATGCACGATTGGCTTTGTCTTTGCTTGAATTTTTCCCCATAGTCATGGAGAAAAACCTGCTTGTGGATGTGGACTTGAACTTCTCGTTGCAAAGAATTAATTCAGCCCTAGGAGCATGTCTGGTTGCAGGACCGAGAGATAAAGTTCTATTGGAGAAGGCGTTTGATATCTTGCTCCAAGATACTGTTCTAAAGTACCTTGATTTTTGTGTTCGCCATTTTCTTTGCCGTAATTTAGGGTTCAGATTGTTCAGGTGGGAATATAAAGAGTGCGACTTCTTGTGGTTCAGTAAGGTCTTAAATTCTCACTTGAGAAAAAGGTGGTTGACTATGAAAAAGAAATCATCCATTAAAAGCATTAAAAAAACCAGTAACAAAAGCAATCCTGGCCAGAAAAAAACTGAAAAGTGTGAGACTCTTGACACAATTCACGAGGGGATAGATGCTTCTGAATCAACTAATCAGGATTCAAATTCTTTAGTAATAGAGTGGGCGCAACAGAGACTGCCACTTCCCATGCATTGGTTCCTCAGCCCAGTCTCAACTATTGATTGTGATGAAGCTGCTCGTGATTTTCCCATTGTTTCTAGTCAAGGTCAAATGTGCTCACCTATTGGTGTTCTTGATATAGTGAAGAGTGGTCTTTTTCTTCTAATTGGTCTCGAAGCAATAGTCTCATTTGCTTGCTCTGATGTCTTCCGTTCAGCAGTTCAAAGCATACCTTTGGTTTGGAAATTACATTCTTTAAGTATGGCTCTATTTGTCAAAATGGATGTGCTTGAAGATGAGAGAAGTAGGGATGTTTATGAAACTTTACAAGAGCTGTACGGGAAGCATCTCGATCAAACTAGACATCAAGGGATAAAGCCCCTTCAGGGTAAAGATGGGAATTTATTGCCAGAGATTGGGAATAAAGGTTGTGCCGAGTTCTTGAAGTTCAAGACAGACATTCATGAAAGCTACACTACTTTCGTTGAGACTCTGATTGAGCAATTTAGTGCCATTTCTTATGGCGATGAGATTTATGGTCGGCAAGTAGCACTGTATCTGCACCGCTCTGTTGAAGCACCAGTTCGACTTGCTGCATGGAATGCGCTGTCTGGTGCTCATGTCCTGGAACTCTTGCCTCCTATAGAGAAGTGTGTTGCTGAAGCGGAAGGATACCTTGAACCTGTTGAGGTATGGTTCTCAGTTATGACATTTATCCTGTGTTAGCAGGTGGGCAATATCACCATCCCTCATACCAAACACTACGACACTCTACGATCATCATTGTCATCATCTGTGATCATCATCAAACCATCTCATGTCATTTTTCTGTTTCGGCTTTGGAAGTTTGACTTTACCAGTTCCACTCATTCCTATCTAAGCCTTTTTTTTTGCATGTCATTCCAACTGCTTCTTTCCGGGTTTTTTATTTTCTATTTCCTTGTAGCAATTTGATATTTAATTCTGGGCCTCTTTCCAATCATGTACTTCATGCCCAAACCATCTCAGACAACTTCCCTTGATTTTCTCTACTACTGGAGCTGCATGTGGATTCCCTATTACATGCTCATTTCTAGTTTTTATCGTTTTTATCTTTGCTTGTTATTTTATACGTCCATTTGACTCAATCATCTCAGCCGTGTGTTTTTATCTTCTTGTTGTTTCTTCATTGCCCAATGCTAGCTTTGTACAACAATACAGTTCTCACTGCCTTCCCACAAATATTTTTCCATTTGAACAAATTCGCACTCGACAGCTGCACAATATTCGCTAGTCTCCACTTTACTCACCCAGCACTAAGCATAGTTGCAACATCCACTTCAAGCCATCTAGCTTATTCTGCAGTTTCTCCTAGAATCAGGAATGAATAGCACTGATACTAATTTTCAATTTTGGCTGACCTGTGTTCCGTACTTTGGAATCCACTGAGCTTGCATTCCGTATATTTTGTATTCGTTTACAGATTTTAAACAAATTAACTCAAAAAACTTTTCTTCATGATTCTCGATTATCATTTACCTTTTGTATAACTAATTATTACCTTGTCATCCGTATATTTTGTATTCGTTTACAGATTTTAAACAAATTAACTCAAAAACCTTTTCTTCATGATTCTTGATTATCATTTACATTTTGTCTAACTAATTATTACCTTGTCATCTATAATCAACATAAATGAAGGAACTTCATCTGGATTTTTATGTTAAGCAAAAAAAAACTGCACTATCTAGTTATTGGACTTCCTTAAGACACATTGACTTCAGAAACTTAGATTTATGCAGTTCTTATCTTTTGAAAAAATTTTATGTGGTTGACAAGATTACGGTATTTGTGCCTTGGAAAATATTCAACTACGCTCTGCACTTGTGACCATGCATGCATGGTGGGTCCTACTGATGTGGAGCACAGGAGATGATTTTCCTTTGTACTTGCATGCAATTTGATTTCATCCTGCTTCCAAGCTACAAGATAAAATGAACTTTACAGCCATTATTGAAAATTACAAATTGTTTTGTGTTGAATGACTTGAAATCATTGAAATTATATCATTACAAAGATTTTAATGACTGGTAAGCCAGATTATGTTATTTGACTGTGCAAGTAGCACACACCTTGATTGGAAGGGGGGAAATGAGAAACTAAAAACATTTTGGGATTACAATTCAGGACAATGAAGGAATTCTGGAGGCATATGTCAAGTCTTGGATTTCTGGGGGTCTTGACAAAGCTGCACTGCGAGGATCTATGAGTTTCAGATTGGTGTTGCACCACCTTTCATCTTTCATTTTCGAAATCAAAGCTGACAGCAAGATATCTCTTAGGAAGAAACTGGCAAGGTCCCTCCTGCGTGATTACTCTCGCAAAAATCAGCATAAGGTATGTTTGTTCTGCAGAAGCTGAAGAGAATTTGCTTGTGGTTCTATTTTAGTTAGATGAGATAAATTAGTTCCAAACATAGACTTCATAGTGGCTGTTTGGTTATCGCGATGCGCTGGCGGTGGAACTTCCTGTTTGCATTTCCAGAAGCAACCTCGATTTTGCACTGTAATGCAGTCACAAAACTGCAAAACCACCTACTTTCTGGTTTTGGGACATTTGACAGAAAAAACTTTCTTCACTAATCTGGGATATGAAAGCTGTTTCAATAAATAAATAAAGTATGGATATGAGGAAGGTGTTTTGCTGTCTCACCGTCTGGCAGAACTTTTTTATATTTGACTATTATTTAATAGCTTTTAATTGGCTTGTCTGGATCCATGGAACTCTCGCATGAGAATCATATACCAGAGACCAGAGTAGTATACTGAACCTGAAATCCTAGGATGAAGGAACTCCCGTTATTAAGAGTTGCTGTTATATGGTTGACAGTTGAGAGTTCCTAGAACTTGTTTCGATCCCTGTAATGAGAATATCCTGAAAGGCTTATCTATGTGATATCAGGATCTAGATTTTGGATCCCTATTAAGTTTTTCAAATGCAAATTTATCCTTGATCACTTCAGCTGTAGGTAACCTTTGATTGCACACTGAGATCCAGGGTTCCCAATAGGCTATATATTGTTTTGGTTTTGGCTTAGATGCACTAATTTAATTGACCTTTTATTTTTGCTTGTTTAATGTACTGCTGTCCAGCAGTTATTCATTTTTAAACTAATGGGTGACCCGTACCCACAACTATTTGAACCCTGCCCTCCTCTATAATGGAGGGGATGCCTGGCTGTCACTCTAGGCCATGGTTCATCAACTGATGTTTGCCTTTGAAATGGATTATAAATGCAGGATATGATGTTTTTCTCTTCCGTAATGCAGGATATGATGTTGAGTTTCATCAGATACAAGCTGTCCATCCCTCAAGAATCTGAAGTAGAGGACCCTTCAACACTGACAGGCGAAATTGGGAGGAGATTTGTGGTGTTGTCAGAAGCTTGTGAAGGAAATTCGTCATTACTAATTGAAGTTGAGAGGCTAAAGTCCACCATGCAGAACATCATTGGATTGTTCTGATGCTGAAGGGGAAAAAAAATCATATCTGGCTTAGCTGTCAAATAGGGAGAAGTGTGATAGCCTGTGGGGGGGCATGCCAGTGCAGGGGCTTGCATTGGAAGTAGAAGTTGAACTGCTATTTCATTACCTGAGGTGTGTAATAATCATGAGCAGGCGCACTGTTGGTAGAGGATATGATCATATGGAGTGTTGGGTTATTTAGAACTAGGTTTGGCTGTTTGGTGACTTGTCATCAGCTTTCTAGGTTTGGCTGTTTGGTCATCGTTGACTCTGAAGATCATTCCACAAGCATTGCTGCCAAGAAGCAACAGTTTTCTGAGGTTTACATTTTAACAGTAGGTTGCACCTGAACAGGTGGGGTTAGAAACACCAAAATGTGTGAATGAACATTGTTTTTGTCACATGTATATTCTTTGTTTTTTACTTGTAAAATTTGAACTTGAAGCTCGGCTCTCTCTCTCATTAAAAACTCAACTGTTTGGTTTCTGTTATTTTATTTTTTTTACTGAAGCGCTGGTTATATCTGACTTGAAAACTGCTAGTTCTTTCTATCAGGAAAAGATGGAGAACAATCTTGTTAAAAGTAACAAATAAAAACCTTATTTTCGAGCAGTTAAGCGGCCAGCCTTCTTGTGATTGATGGCTGTTTGTGTAGAATGTTTGGATCCTGGTGAGGGTCTGAACCTCGATCTGATTCAAGTGATGAGCGCCTAGATCTGTATTTTGGATGTGCTGAGCGCCTAGATCTGTATTTTGGATGTGCTGAGAGTATTGAATCCCTGGACCTGGTTATAAGAAAGGATTTGTATATATGTTCCTTTTGTTGGAGTGGAACTCATTAACTAACACTGATCTCATTCTTGTTATCTGCCCTTTACAAGGACAGCAGGACTTGATAAAAAGTCTAATATTCCTTAGAAGAAGTTAAAAAAAAAGAAAAGAAAGAAAGAAACCCAATATTCTGGTAAGAGTATCAATCTATTTGGACTAGAGATGTTAAAAAAAAATTGCCCCCGGTAATCACGGGGCTCAACTGTGGGCCCAATCGTTCACTGCCAAAATTTTTCCATTTATTGGAATTGCCAAGTGTCACTGCCCAGCATTACAAATGCTACAGGTAGGATTTCTGTGGATGACATGGAAGAGAATTCTATTGAAGTGAACTAGCAACAAAGGCCCGTGCTGAGCTCAGGCCAATAATAATAATAATAATCTATTTAAATTTACTATTTTTTAAAATATTATCAATAAAAATAAATTAAAATTGATAAATATATTATTTGTCAATCTAATTTATTTTATAATAATTAGATTGAAATACTTATGCTATTTAGCTTTGAAATTGCTACGAAGGAATTACAAAAAAGAGAACGATGATGATGATTAGAAAAGATCCTACTTAGGAAAAAACAATGGAGAAAAAAATGAAGATATCATACACACGTCATTCCTCCATATCAAATGTCCAAAAAGAAAAAGATCACAATAAATGCGTCTCTAGAATTTGTTACAAATATGCACGCAATAGACTACCAAAATTAACTGGGAAGCTTCTTTTTCATAATCTAAAATAATGCAACAACAGCCTTCGTCCTTGAAGCTGCTTGATTGCCTGAAACAGAAAACAAAAGTCTCCAACTTCAAAAACCATTCGTCATAAAAAAAAAAAAAAAACAAAACAAAATATATAAAAAAAAGGAACGACAACAACACATCTAGATAAAATGACATTTTCAGGCATCTTCTATAACATTTGTTCTTGAATAAGCAAGGCAATGCATTAATATGGTTTTAGTTGTCCTCCTTTTGAAAAGCAACTGCAAGAATATTGCTCAATCTTTATTAAAAATTAAAAATTCATTTAGATATCCCAAAAATATTATTTCTTTGATAGGATATTTCTCCAACAAAATCAATTATCGAGACATTTCATATCCACACAAGAACTCATTTCGCACTTTATGTATTCCATTACAAATGCCCGACATCACTTCCTAAAGATGGCACTGATCTAGCATATAAAGTAATAAAACAAATTAACACACCTTGCAAAGAAATAAGGAAACCACAATCAAAGAGAAACCTGTATACGCACTTGTGAAGATGGATAACATGTACATAAGTATACACGTCAGACTACCAAGAGCATTGACATTTGGTCCATGAGAGAATTTCTTTGCTTTAGAGCCTATTGATCAACATAAAAGAAATTAGATCATTAGTATACAAACAAAGCATATAACAAGAGAACAACATGTAAATAGATTCTTTGTTAAAGGGATAATGGTGGTTAGAGATAAAGAAAGACTAATGATGGGATAGATTTTAGGGACAAGATTAAAATGGTAAGTTCAAAAAAATTAAAAAAAATAATCAATACCTTCCTCTTCCTGCCCTTTTGTCTATTCAATTTCATCCCACCCGGTTCACATTAGTAGAGAGTGTGGCCCCACAGTAGTTACAGCTGGATAAATGTGCGTGGCCCAATTATTCAAGTGGGCACCTTGATTAGGTCTAAGTAAATGACTTCCCTTTGTCTGGGTTCCTTAATAAAATCAGGGTCTTGAGCCTACAAAAAATCAACACCAATTTGATTTCAAAAATCATGTGTGGGTCCCGCTTGATGTGACCCAGATGACTGATGCGATGAATCCTCACAATTAAAAGGCAACCCTAAAGGATCACATATAAATGAACCAATTTAGATCACTTATTTGTATAATTGAACAAAATAACTCTTCTTAGATGAGATTTTTTAGGGATAGTAATGAGGAAATTAAGGGAGAGAGAATTTAGGGGATGGAAATCAATTTAAATGGAATGTTTAAAGGAAGAAAGTTGAGGTGGCGATTATCGGAACGATGACGTGGCAACCATCTCACCGTTCATCAAAGTCAGACAATCTCATTTTTTCTTTTGCATTTCTCTGAAAGGAGAGATTTTTCAGGGGTGAGGTGGCACCCCTCACAGCCCACGTCCCCCTTTACTTTAATATATATAATATAATTTGGTTAGTAGTAAAAGCCTTCAAGAGATGAGATATTTATTATATTCGGAACCATTCAGATTTTATGAAGTGAGCCTTATTTAATGGAGAGTATCACTGAATTTCTTGTAAATTTCTTCTATAAACTATGCTTGTGAAATTCCATTCCATAACATTAATTGGCTCTTTTACCAAAAAAAAAAAAAAACATTAATTGGCTAAAAATTTTGTTAGATACCCGTAATCATCGTTCAACTTTATTCTTCGGTCTACCCTTTTCTTGCATAGAGGAGAAACCTTTTCTCAATTTTTTGGCCACTATCGTTGAACAGTAATTGGCCATTAACTTGCATAGAGGAGAAACCTTCTCTCTTTGGCACTGTTGTTGGCCTGTGTTGGATATATGGAAACTATCTAAGATGAGTCTCGCTTAATTTATATTCACCTTGAGTGGAATACTGGAATATATGCTTTAAAAAAAAAAAAAAACTAGATTCGAATATTTAATTCAGGCTTCAACCACGCTTAGAATTGATGCTGTTAATGTGCTGAGCTGGATCATGCTTGTGCCTTGAATACTTGTGGTACACTGGGCTGATCAGATGGGTCGGTTTGGATTAACCTACGTAAGGTAAGGTGCAGGTTAAAGTTGTCCGACCCATTTAATTAAACGGTTGGACGTCAACCCTTAGACCCCTGTTAGTGTTAGTGCTAGTGTTAGTGTTAATGTTGGTGTTGGTGTTGGTGTTGGTGTTAACCCCACTAATGTAGATTAGACCCAATTCATTTCGTTTCTTGTTTTTGTTTTTTGGTAAATTCAATTCATTTCCTTGTTTATGTTCCTCGTCTTGTCGCAGCTAGCTGGCTTGACTTAACTAGCCCACTAATGTATACGGTCATGTTCCAATCTTCTGTTGAAATAAAACATGTGATGCAGCTATTACATGCAGTGAAAAAGGTCGGAGTCAGTCCACTTGGGGCTGAGGTTCTCAATGTATTCTTATTATTAGGACCACCACCAACCCATCATGAGTTGTAAAGGACGGAATGATTAGACACATCTACATCGCATTCCATGGCCACGTTCGGCCATTGCATTTGCATACTCGCATCCCATTCTTATATATTTTCTATTTCTATTGTGGGAATGGGATTTAGGGGAGTTGGTTTTAATTGGAAATCCTGCTTAACATTTGACATTTTTTAAAGTAAAATAAAAGTAGCACGCGATCCATCCATGAAGATGAATACAGGCCGATGTTTGCTGGATACAACTTTGGGGTGAGTCAGCTAACGCATCGCATCCTTGTCACCGTGGCCGTGAAAGACATTATATAACTTTGGGGAAATTATCAAAAAAATCCTTATAATATGCTATAGGTAGGATGAAGACCCACTAGCAGTTTAGAGACGGGAGGGGTCCTCTATCTGCTTTTCAGTGTCGTTTTGCAATATGGTCAATTTATATGGTCGATATCGACCATTATGCGAAAAAGCTTTATACATTACTTTGAGTCTGCATTTCTTTGTTGTCATTTTTTTATCGATTGCAATATATGCTCCGACGATTTTTCCTTTTTGAAAACATGTAAAAAATACATTAAAGTGGTGGTTGGACTCCATTAAAATGTTGGTACACACAATAAACACGTTCTTATATTGAATTATCTTATCATCTTGATTCTTTTTCAGTATTGATTTGTTAGAAACCCTAGAACTATGGTCTGAACTCTTAGTATGCCCCGTGAAATTATACCAGCTGTCCAATGTAAAGGCATTTCTGTATCCAGCTTTGCGTATAAATGGTGAATATGCTAGTAAAGACCACCATCAGGTGTAGTTAGTATAATTTAGTTTTGGGTTTTAGAGTTTTAAAATGGCTTTGTTCTTCCAGACATTGTTTCTCTATGACATTATTTCTAAATACAAATTATGGGTTAAGGAAATGTTTTATTTTTATGGTTGTAGTTTTATGGTTTCTCTACAGATTATATCAGTCTTCTTGCATTACCTTCAAAGATGAGGGTGTTTAAGTTTCTGGAGGTTATATGAAAGATGTGTTAACAATTTCTTTCTAGCTCAACATTGGCTGAAAAAACAATTCAATAAGGAGCAAACAAGGGTCTGTCTGATTCCACCCCTCAAATCTCAACTTGTGAATGTTACATGTCATATGCAAGGTTGGCTTGTTTTACTCCAATTATCATTTATTAAAAAACAAGAAATTTATGTGTCCGGTATTTGGCTTATCGGTGGTTCTTTTGTAAGTACACCCCTTTAATGAGTTGCAGAAAGCCTTTTGTGGATACACAAAGAAAGATGTCTTGAAAATGACCATATTTTTACTTGGACCGGCTATCTTCTTGTGGAAGAAACTATATTTTATTTTTGTATGTTTTTTTTATAGTATCTCCAATAGCATTAGTTGTTTTATATATATATATATATTTAAATGTGGTATAGGATGCTTGCTTGACTAAAAAACTGAACATGACACTCCACTTTTTAATAACAGGCAAACTCTTTTCCATAATTCTAATGCACATCCATATTATTTTGTGTTTTTCCATGTTTTTCTAACAATGGAGATATTGTTTTTACAGTGTTTGGCATTGGGAGTGTAGTGAATGATGACAAATTATCTCTTGGTCAGAATGATTCATTATGTTTTACATGCAAGGATGGCGGTTGTATGGATCTAGAATGAGACAGTGGAAAGTATACTGAATTAGACCAATCAAGTGATGTAAGCAAATAGACGTTGGGACAAACTATGTTGCTGAGATTCATCTTGATGAACATCATACCGTCAATCATATTCGTGTGATCCCAATAGTCATATATGTTATTTTTTAGGATCTTTGATGATGTAAATGGGTTTAACAAAAGTTTGCACAGTTATATGTAACTTTTTTGGGTCTTTGATGATGTAAACGGGTTCAACAAAAGTTTGCATAGTATTGTGTAATTTTTTTGGGTTTTTGATGATGTAAATGGGTTGAACAAAAGCTTACAAAGTTGTTTATAGTTTTTTTTGGATTATTTGATGATGTAAATGTATTCAACAAAAGGATGAACAATATTATGTTATTATTATTATTATTTTTTTTTATGTATATGAGCTCAATGAAACTTTGATCATTTTTATGGAATATTTTTGAAAGTCTTTCATGATATAAATGGAACATATGTAAGCTTGCTCAATTGTTTTTCCTTTCGAGATCTTCTTTGATGATGTAATTGTGTCCAATGTAATGTTAGCCAGTTGCATGGCATAAGTTGTGGACTCTTATGACGTCAACTTATTTAATATGTGATTTAACGATTAGATAATCCTATTTTTGGTAAGATTGGAAGGATTTATGGAATATTATTGGTTCTCTGAATCTATACATGGCACTAATAATCATATATTGAAAACAAAAGCTACTGCCTTCCAGGTTAAACTATTCTGTATTAATAAAAATGGTTGATATCGACCATTCCTTATGGTCGCTAGCAACCATTTTCATTGAAGACGAAAGTTACTGCCTTTCACTTAAATTGTTCTGTACTGACAGAAATCATCGATATCGAACATTTTTACTGAAGATAGAAGCTACTGCCTTTCAATTAAAGTGTTCTGTAATGACAGAAATGGTCGATATCGACTGTTTTCACTGAAGATAAAAGCTATCGCCTTTCAATTAAATTGTTGTATACTGATAGAAATGGTTAATATCGACCATTCCATATGGTTGATGGCGATCATTTTACTTAAGACAAAAGCTATTGTATTTTGAATTAAATGGTTTTGTACAGACTAGTACTATTGATATTGACCATTTTCATTGGAACCGCATCTAGTGCCTCAGAATACATGAAATCATATGCTTCTCTGGCGAATGGCAGCTAGTACAATGGCCAGTAGTAAAGGCTTAAAGATGATCGTTTTGGAGGGATGACGGAGGATCGGTTGGAGATTAAGATCCATAATTGCGAAAAGGGTTGAATCTTAAAAATGGATTTTGTTTGAGACCCGATTTAGGGTTAGAAAGTTCCTGCTTTTGGGGGGAAAAGAGAAAGGAATGAAATGTAAAGTGGGGGTTGAAGGGAATTAGACTTAGAAAGTTTCTGTTTTTTTATTGTTGTTGCATAAGAGAAGAATAAAGAAGGAGAAAGGGAATTGAAAGGAAGAAGAAGAAGATGAATAGTTATATAGTTATATGGGTTTGGATTCTTTATGTAATGGTTGATATCGACCATTTCGATAAATACATAACAACAAAAGAAAAAGGGCCCAAGGGACCCCTTTCGTCTCCAAAGTCCTAGCAGGTCTATGGGCGTTCTACAAGGACTTTTTTGGTAGTTTTTTCTATAAATAAATAAATGGAAATTTCTGATTCTAATTATATCGCGTTAGATCATCAGATCTTCATCCACCCTACCGTACGTGCTCGATAGACGGACGGACAGACCGGAGAAAACAAAAACAATAGAGAGAGAAGGAGCAGATCTAATTTCATCCATCTGTCCTTGCAAGGGAAGAGAGAGAGAAGGTCTAAATGATATAGGGAAAGCGCGCCCCCCCCCCCCCCACAATCCATGCCACTTCCGCGGGGCCAAAAACCCTTCCTCTGACCGGAGAAGGAAGAATGCGAATCGCCCAATTAGATCTAATCTAGATATATACGTAGAGAGAGAGAGCTGAAGAAGAAGAAGAGAAGAGAGGTTTTTGATTGTTTGTTTCTTCGTTCGTTCGTTCGTTTATTATTTTTCTTTCCGATCTTAATCTTATCATTCAGACTATCAGATCAGATCGGACAATAGAAAAAGAGAAAGAAGGAGAGGAAGGAAAGTAAAAGAGAGAGAGAGAGAGGGAGAAATTTTTTTTTTTGATGGATTGGTGCTTTGGAGCCAGGAGGGTGCGACAGATGCAGAGAGCCCTTCGAAATGGCAAGGTGACCATCCTCTGCCTCCTCATGACCGTCGTCGTCCTCCGCGGCACCATCGGAGCTGGCAAGTTCGGCACCCCGGGACAGGACTTCAACGAGATCCGCCTCCATCTCTCATCTCGCAAGCGCATCGAACCCCACCGCGTCCTCGTAGAAGCCATTAGCAGCAGCAACAGCAACAACAAAGAGGTGGTGGTGGACGACGTCAACAAGCAGGCGAAGGAGGAGGAGGGAAAAAGAAAAGAAAAGGAAGAAGAAGAAGAAGAAGAGGAGGATGAAAAGCCCGATCCCAACAAACCCTACAGCCTCGGCCCCAAAATCTCCGACTGGGACGAGCAGCGCTCGAGATGGCTCCTCAACAACCCGTCCCGGCAGAATTTCATCAGCCCCGGGAAGCCGAGGGTGCTTCTGGTGACCGGCTCGTCCCCCAAGGCCTGCGAGAACCCTGTGGGCGACCACTACCTCCTGAAATCCATAAAGAACAAGATCGACTACTGCCGCCTCCACAGCATCGACATCTTCTACAACATGGCCCTCCTGGATGCCGAGATGGCCGGCTTCTGGGCGAAGCTCCCCCTGATCCGGAAGCTCCTCCTCTCCCACCCGGAGGTGGAGTTCCTCTGGTGGATGGACAGCGACGCCATGTTCACCGACATGGCCTTCGAGCTCCCCTGGGACAGGTACAGGGAGTCGAACCTGGTGATGCACGGGTGGAACGAGATGGTCTACGACCAGAAGAACTGGATCGGCCTCAACACCGGCAGCTTCCTCCTCAGGAACTGTCAGTGGTCCCTCGACCTCCTCGACGCCTGGGCCCCCATGGGGCCCAAGGGAAAGATCAGGGACGACGCCGGCAGGCTCCTCACCCGCTTCCTCAAGGACCGTCCGGTGTTCGAGGCCGACGACCAGTCCGCCATGGTCTACCTCCTCGCCACCCAGAGGGATAAGTGGGGGGACAAGGTCTACCTGGAGAGTGCCTACTACCTCCACGGCTACTGGGGGATCCTCGTCGACCGCTACGAGGAGATGATCGAGAACTACCACCCAGGGCTCGGCGACCACCGCTGGCCCCTCGTCACCCATTTCGTCGGCTGCAAGCCCTGCGGCAAGTTTGGGGACTACTCCGTGGAGAGGTGCCTGAAGCAGATGGACCGGGCCTTCAACTTTGGAGACAACCAGATCCTGCAGATTTATGGCTTCACCCACAAGTCACTCGCCAGCAGAAGGGTCAAGAGGATTCGCAACGACACCAGCAGTCCTCTAGACGTCAAGGACGAGCTGGGTCTGCTTCATCCTTCTTTCAAAGCTATCAAGCTCAGCAGCAGCAGCGACAATTAGCGCCTGCTTATTTTTTCTTGTTCCCGTGGCGGGAATGGTTCTGGTTCTGGTTCTTATCCTGCTCTCCCACTGTTCCTTCTCTCTATTTAGATGCATACCTTACCTGCATACATAATATAAATCTATATGAGATGTGGATGTTATTTTGTATGTGTTGTTGTACTCTTCTTAGTGGCATTTGGATCTATCTTTGGTTGTTGTTAATCTGGTTTGAACAAATGCTTCTTTATTCATTTCTACCAGTTTATATGTTTTAACCCCCTCTTTTGGCATGAATTTTATAGTTCAGCAGTTTTTTGAAAAATGTTTGCTGAATTGATCCTTAACTCTTGCTTAAATCCTGAGCAACAAGATAATCTGTATTAGAATTCAACCATTACCTGACCTTTGATGAATAAACTCTTAATAGTGCCAATGATTGGAACGTTAGGAGGATTTGTTACAAGATCTTATGTTTGTTGGCTTCAAGTTCAACAACTTTGAGTTCCTCTCAATCACTTTGCATTTACAAATCGTTTATTCATAAGAGCATTAGTAGGTACAAGGGTGGTGAAAATGGAGGAAAAAGCTGCAGCGACCATAAAGCTTGTTTATGTAAAGAGAGTGTCGTCTCACTTGAAGCTACAATATTGAAATAGAATCTTGGGAAGGACTCTGTTATATTGGATAATTTTGTTAAGGGTAACAATGTAGTAATATTCTTCCATAGATGGAGAATTAAAATTAGTATGCTCTGTAATAAATGAAATAGTGGAAATTTGAGATTTTTTTATATCAAATGAGCAAGGACAGTAACAAAAAGTGTTACATAAAAGGAATATGTTAGGAGTTATGTTATATGTGTCATCTTACTCTGAGGATCATAAAAAAGTATCCCAATATGCTTATTTATTTTAAAAATTTTTTATTAGTAACAAAGCAACTTGTATTGCCAATAAAACAAAGAGGAACAGTACTAGGCAGGCTAAAAACCCAAGAACAAAGAAACAAGCTATAAATGCATTATACCCTCCTTAAAATGCAAAAAACTAAGACAAATACAACAACCAATCAAATGGAAGAAACAACACAATCAACCCCCTGTTTGGGCACACTATCCGCTGCATCATTAGCTGAATGACCACTGTAATGAAACCTCACCTTGACAGGTGAGGCAAGAGACTTGATCTCGTTAAGGTGGAATGGGAATTTTTACTGACCTCCATTACCACTAGTAGGTTGCATTGGTATGATTGCTATCCGCTATCAATGGAAAATGAAACAAGGACAGATATGATGCCAGTGCTTTTAAGATAGCCAAAACCTCACCTTTGTAGGAAAGCAAGATCTGGCCTTTATCGTCTTGGAGAATGCCACCTATACCAGCTAGGCCCGTCTTTCCTGTGGCTGCTCCATCCACATTAAGCTTCAAGAAACCCAGAGGAGGGGTAGACGAATGCTCACGGTAATAGACTTAGATGAGCCACACTGCAAGCTAGCTTCCTAAGTATGAATAATGTTGTCCACCAATAAATTCTCACATTCCTTTCTACATGTAGCCTATTTACCTAATCTCATAGAGACAGAAAGGATGATATCCTCATAAGATGACTTCAAGTTCTAAAAATCCAGTCATTTTGATCTTTCCAAATGGACCACATGATGGCAAATGGAATGAGCTTCCAAATAAACCTACTGTAGCCAAACAAAAAAGGACACAACCTCTAGGCACCCATAAACTTCGCCAAAGAAGAAGGGACACACCAAGCTAACCCACAAGACTTGAAGAAACGACTTTAAAAGCCTAATGATAATTTGCATGAAGAAAGAGATGATCAGTGGATTCTTCCTCACCACATAGATGGTGGGTGCGAGAGATATTCATCGATGAAATACCTATCGTTCTAAGATTATCCTTTCATAACCTCCATAGATGTCTTTTCTCACCTTGCATTTCTATCTTATGAAAGATGCATTTAGCTGGTTGAGTGATGAGTTAAGCCTGTTCAGGGGTAGGGAGATGGACAAACGCAAACAATCAAAGACCCAAAGCCGAAAATAGTCTGGGAAAAAGTTGAAAAGAAGTTCAAATGGGCATTTTTTTTAATCGAAAACCTTTGGTGGAAGATAGTTTGTGAAGTAAACAACAAAGTATTCATATTGATGGAAGATGGTTTATAAGTAAAAACTATGTATCAGCTAGTCTAGAAAATGATATGAATTGGTTCTTGGAGCATTTTTATTGCAAAAAAAAAAAAAAAGAAGCAATATTAGAAAATGTTAGATTTTCGTGTTGACATGTGTTTTCAGCATGTGTAAATCCTCTAAATGTCGTGCAGTTTCTTTATTGCAGTTTGATTCTATGGGAACTAAATTGTTTTGAATCTGTTAAAATGTAGTTATATTATTATTTAACTAGCTGCTGAAATTTTGACAAAATATTAGCCAATTGCGTGTAGTTTATTATGTTAATGGTCATGTAGCGCAGCTGGTTAGAGCTTTGGTTTTACAAGCCAAAGGTTGTGCTTGCCAAGATTGTTAATTGCTTAATCTACTATCCTTGTTAGGAGATAATACCCACAAAAGATTAGCAAACTGTGATGCCTAGATAAGAGGATACAGTCACAAGTACTTCCATCCAAGGATCAAGGATAAGGCATTGCACTTCTGAATTCTAGGATAGCACGTATTAAGATTACTGTGCAGTTGCGTAGCAGAATAAGCCATTCCAGGTTGACTGGGTAGATGACAATTAATAAGCAAAATGTTACTCTTATTTTTGGAAATTAAAATATTTCTAACTAAAATAATTATCACTATTTACTTTTGTTCCTTGAGAAGAAAAGTAGTAGAACTTTATAACATAATGGACTAAGATTATTAGGATATTCTGAAATTGTAACCGATAAGTATCTGTACAGTATCCAGCACCAGTACCAATAATATTATCCTGTCAGTACAGGTTTGCATTACAATCGAAGCAAGTGGATAACATGATAACTAGCTGCAAGTAGACAAATAGAGTTGTATCCCATACATGTCCAGTTGCCTAGTTGAAAAGTAGACAGTTATTGTTATTACAGGTTAAAATCACATAGAGAACTACTAAAAAAAGAACGAAGAAAGAAATTATTGTTGTCTGTACCAGTAAGTTATCGGTCTTATAAGCAAGTTACCGGCTACGTCAATATACAAAATTGTTGGCGAATAAGTACAGCTTATCAAGGGCGATACAACGATTGCTGGTAAGTATTAGTGGTTACATATATGGTATTTAGAACCATGTATGAATAAAATTGACAAACATGGATTGGATGTCCTAATCTACTCAAAAAAGGTCTGGGAATATTTTTATAGAGAAATTACAAATTGTCCAATTGCAGCACTTTTATCGGGAGAAAATTGGGCTCGTTATAGACCTTTTGTGCTCAAAAGGGAGACTTAGGTTTCTGCTCTCAACACTAGCAAAGCATGGTTTTTCTCAACTGAGACCGCTTCAATGTCAATGACTTCCTGATGGTAATTTCTTCATCTTTGAAGTTGATAATAGTGCGCAGCTTGGATCTAGATCCATGGCTTGACTCTAGCTCATCCTTTATGCGTTGAAGGGCTAGACAGCAACTCTGATGCGCTCATGTGGAGAGAATGGGGTGACAGCGCGGGGGTTCTTGCTGCAGAGATTAGCAAGAACCTTAATATTGCTTGTATTAGATTCGTTCATCTATCTTGCTGCCCTACTGTGAAATGGAGCCTGTTTCTTTCTCACAAGGTTGGGGGGGGGGGGGGGGGGGTCTTGCTGCAGAGATTGATTAACGAGAACCTTAATATTGTTTTGTATTAGATTCATTCATCCCTCTTGCTGCCCTACTATCAAATGGAACCGGTTTCTTTCTCACAAGGGGATTAGGTGTTTTTTGGTGCAACCTGAATAATTTTTTAACCCAATGTACAGACAGTTTTTCTTTGTTTTATATGAGTTGAAATTGTTTGACACAATTTGGTTTTTTCAATAAATATCTTGGCAGCTGTTATTTTTTTAAAACCAACGGCAACTGTTATTTTCTACTTACAGCTTTGATATTTTAAGTTTCCAGCTTAGTTTGGTGTTTTTAGTTGAGGTTTCTAGTCCATTTTTCATTTCTGGTGCAATGGATGATTTTCTACAATTCTATATCCAAGTTATTGGTTTGGGGCTCAAACGAGATTTTGACAGATAAACCCCAACAACTCCAGAAACGCCATTTCGTGAGAGATTCCGGGTTCATACAGGCTTCAATTTTTCCTAAAATGCATTTTGACAGGATTTGTCAAAATGCAATGGGACTTTGATTCAAAGGTTTTTTTTTTTTTTTTTTGCTGCCTTGGATATTGTGTATGGAAATACTAGGCGTGATGGGCAGTGGTTCTTCTGAAAAATAAACAGTGCATTCCCAGTCCTACCCAGCGTTAGCAAGAAAATCCTAAACCAGTTTAAATATGTTTCAATTAAATTCCGTGTTATAGTTACATGGAAAAATAAGAAGTTGTGGAAGCTGTCATGAGATTCGATGAAAAACCGGCATTATGTTGAGGCTGTCCTTGAATAGTCGTAAGTTGTTGACTTGTTGCAATCGGTACTTGTAAAATTTGATTGTTGATATTTTTAAATCTATGGATGCCCTTAATGCTCAGGTAGTTTTTTTTATTTTTCCTGTGTAGTTCTAGTTAATGTCCCAGAAAAAAAAAAAAAAAAAAATGCCCCTCTTAGTTTAGCCCATTGGATTGCATGTACTGGATGGAAAGATTTATACGAGAATTACCTATAGTAAAAGTAAACTCCAAAAGATTATCCTAGCTTGTTGATCCATGCCCCTAAAATCTAATGGTTTTAGAGGCATCATTTTCTTATGATTAATCCAATGGTGAGGTAAAGTTAGATTGGTATTAAATCTGGATTTGTGACTATTTACGGGGTAGTGTGTGTGAAGATATTAGATTGATTTAAGGTGGGCCCCGTGACCAAAAAAAATGATGGGCGGAGGAAGGGGTGTTTTGGAGAACCGGTCTGTGAGGCTTGGCAAAATTGAGAAACTTGCTTTTGGTCTAATTGGATTTTGAGCTTAAGAGGAATTGTGCTCTTCAATTTGTATTTCTAATCTTGATGCTCCCATTTGGTGTTATGGCATTGATGATTTGGTGGTATCCAGTAGCTTTTATGGAGAACCAAGTATGCATAACTGGCATTTGGTGTTCACAAATGGGGATTGTCAGGTAAGATTTTTAGCTTTCTATACTCATCTATGAATTTAGTTTTCATTTTTCTCTTAGTAAGAGAATCTTTTGAAGCTTGGCTGTCTTTGCTGTTAAAGAAGTTGAAAAATTTTAATGCAAGAGGAACTTAAATTTTTTTTTTTTATTCGTTTCTGTGCTCAAGTAGTGAGCTGCTAGGGAGGTTGCATTATACTTTTGCTAGATCATCATCATCATCATCTATTATGTGTATGCGTGGGGTTGGGCTTTGCTCTCAATATTCTGAAGGTAAAGGTTTTGGACCCTGAGTGGGTTCGGCTTGAAATGGTTATATCATCGGTTGATGGAATCAAGTTTTGGGCAGTCTGGGAATCACGACTTCCAAACAGGAATTACCACTGCCTGTTTGGAATGGAACCGAGACAAATCTCTCTATTATATTACATATATTATTCCTTATATATACTTTTGCCGTGAGGTGCGTTGCCATGTCATGTGATGTGTGTGAGATCCAGACCGAGCCTGCTGTGGGACCGAACTTGATTCTTTGACAACAACAACAATAAGTGCGAGTGCATATTATATTATTGCTAAGTGCTAACCCGGGGCTGGCAGTTTTTGGGATTGGGAAGGAACGTGTTCTGGCCTGCCTAAGGATGAGAAGTAGCATATTAAAATAAGTTTTTTAAATCCTTTGAGAAGGCGTGGACTAATATTGTCATTTCCAGAATATAGAAGTAGTGTAGCATATCACTGTTTTTTAAAAACCCACCCAGCGTATCCACCGGCACATCTGTTATGAAGTTAGTTGATACATACCCTTTTATATAATAAAATAAAAATAAAATAGAAAATTAAAATGAGAAAGAAAGAGTCCACTTCGAGGGGGAGAGAGACCTCCTAAGGTTCAATTTAAGGAGAACCACAACTCCTAAGACATGAGCAGAGTCTTAAATTGTTCTTCATTCATATGTTCAACCATATGGCATCCACAGCTATTTATACATGTTTCATAACTGTTAAAACTACTTTACCACTACCTCCACTAAGCCACTATCTGTCCACTCTTTCACATACATAAAGCATATTTACATACAATCTGAACAATACAATTATGAATTCTAATTCCTAAATAAAACATTCTAATCAAATATAAAATACTGAAATTAAATAATAGGCAAGTATCATTAGTTTTCACATTGGTAGCAGCACTCACTTGTCTGTCTCAGATTCTGATTCAGAACCAAAATTTTGGTTCTGGTTCGACTGATGACGGATTTGGATTCAACCAACCAAAATGTAGCTCGTAGCTCGTGTTGTGTGATGCATGGATCATGGATGGATCCATCCTATAAATAAACAATAGGACCGGGCCATTTACCTCACCCTAATGCATTGCAGGCCTACTTTGTTAGTCGTTAAGCAGTTTTTCTGCTTAGCCGTGCTGCTGCGGTGTTTTTGTTGTTGAGCCAGGACAGGAACCAATTGTAGCACGTAGCACAGCACATGACGACACATGCTCAAGGTATTCTCTTCTGAAATAGTGGCATCACGACACATCTGTCGGTTGTGTCCCCCCCTCTCACACATAAACAAACGATACAGCTGGCGACAGTGGTGTTCCAGTTACTTCCACTGGCTGGCATTTACATTTTGGTTCTTGGACCATCCATTCCATATCTTCAATACCCTCTCACGGACATTTTTAGGTCTAATAGTAGTCGTAATATATCATTATTGCATATGTAAAGCCCTGAGCATATATTGGATATTTGCTAGCATGCAGTACGTCCAGCTTGTGAGTCTCATTTAGATACATCATTCATGTTTATCAATGCAAAGAAGGCAGATGAAAAGATCTCCTTATGAACAAAGAGAAGCCAAGAAATCGGCTCCATCATATTGTCCTAGCCCTTGATTAACTGTAGCTTTTTTTTTTTAAATCTAACAGTGAGTGAAGGTCCAATGCAGTCTCTTCGCAGAAGAACATTCTCAGTTAATTAATTGGCAAAATTGCTAACATGTAGCAAATTCAAGAGAAGAAAATCTCACCCACACACACCATAAGAGAGAGTACTAATGTTATACGCTGCAAGTAATCCCAACGTCATGATTAGATGGTAGATGCTTGGGGATGATTTAGAACTTCCTCCTTTATCGCATGGGCTGCTACATATTATTATTGCCCTTCTACTTTTAATGCCACAACGACAACATACATGTTTCGATGGTAGGTGTTTGGGCATCCTCTGAGGCTAAAATGTACGAACCGCTTGTTTAGAGTTTCACATTTCACTAAGAAGTTGAGCCGGTGGTTATGCGTTAATTGTTTAAAATAATTTATTCACATAATTTTTTAGATAGTAACTTAACTCAGAGTGTGGGACCGGGCCCTGGGGCCATAAAAGTAGAAGTTTAACCCAGCTCCAGCTCACACAGGAGACTAGAGAGGAAATTTGGGCGGCGGCCCAAGCCCAGTATAGAAAAACCGTGCCTAGGCCTATTGACTTGGTCAACGGGCTAGCCCAGCCCGGCGCGATAATCCCCGGTGGGTCGTGTTGGGCCAGGCCTGCCAGGCCCGATGCATGGCCTGGCCCGGCACGGATAAAATTCGTGCCGTGCTGGGCCAGTGCCCCAAGCCCATGGGCGACTGGACCCAAGTACGGTCTGAAGAGGCCCAACGGTCATATTTTTTGAAAACCCCCCTCAAAAAAAGGTCAAACTATTTTTTTACATTTTTAACCCCACCAATAGCTATAAACGGTCAAATGGGGGCGGGGGGGGGGCGGGGGGGTATTATTGTCTTTTGATCATATTTTACTATTATACGCCTCAACTACTATAAAACAGTCATATGAGGGGGCGTTTTATGTCATTTTATCACTTATGAATTCTATAAATAGCCATCATTCCTCTCATTTTTCTACACTCATCTACTCTCTCATTTCTCACACTCCCTCTAAGGTTCTAAGGCTCTAAGCTATTTTAAGTCTCATTCTAAAGTCTAAGCTCTCTACAAAGTTTTCTAAGAAGTGAAGAGTGAGAGTGACTTCTCTAAAGTGGAGGATTCAACTAAGAAGGACTTCTCCATTAGCTCTCCCTTTCCCATAAATGTACTTATTATTTTAATTTTGAGTTTTATTTAGTAATAATATACTGATATAAATAATAATATTATATATTAAGTCTCATCTTCTCCCCTTTCTTATATAAATTATCACAAAAAACACATTATACATAATTATTTATTTAAGTTTTTTTGTAAATCTTTTATTTAGAAAAATGGCCAAACCATCACAACCTTTCAACCTTGACTTCTCTCTAAATGAGGAAGATCTTGAATTTATTCATTTAGATGAAAGTCAGGGCATAGAAGTAGATAGTCATAATCTCCAAGAACCGGAACCCACTCGTGGTAAAGAGCCTGCATGTTCGGTTTTGACAACTAAAAAGAAGAGAAAAACAAGATTGACTTCTCTTGTATGGTCTTGTTTTGTTAAAATTAAGGTCCCAAATCCCACAGGAGGATCAGAGGAAAATGCACAATGTAAATTTTGCAAAGATCTCCTCAGTGCCAAATCAGCAAACGGCACTGGCCACCTTAATAGACACAGGAGTAAGTGTATGCCAAAAAATACGAATACCACTGACGTTGGGGTAAGAGGTGAGATTATCCAAACACAACTTTCTTAAACATATTCATCTGGTGGTTTATGAGTTTTTCACTATAACCCTAATAATGCTAGATATCAACTTATTAAGTTTATAATAGTTCACCAATTACCATTTATACTTGCTCAAGACCGATCATTTGAAAGATTTTTTAGGGTAGCTTTTGTTCCTTTATGGAAGAAAATATCTAGAGTTACTGCTACAAATGATGCAATAAAAATTTTTTTGAAAGAAAAAGAGAGTTTAAAACAGGTTTTTAAAAATATACCTGGAAAAGTGGCTTTAGCTTCATATTTATGGACCTCTAAACAAAATGTGAGGTACATTGCAATCACATCATATTATATTGATAGTGATTGGGTGATGCTGAAAAGAATGATTGTGTTTTCTTTATTAGAGTTCACACACACTAGTGCTAGGATAGCGTCCACCATCATTGAAAAACTTAGAGAATATGAAATTGAAAATAAAATAATTTCTATAACTTTAGATAATGCACGCACTAACAATGTCGCAGCAGATTTACTAAAACTTGCAATTCAATTTGATTTAAATGGATCTCTATTTCACAATAAATGTGCATGCCACATCATATATCTTATCATACAAAGTAGGGGTAAAATCTATTAGAGATAATTTAGAGAGCATTAAATGGATTGTAGGATGCATTTTTTGTTCTCCTTCGCAAAAACAATGGTGGAGGGATATATGTGTAAATTTGGGTCTAAGACCAAAGAAAATATCATAAGATGTAAAGTATAGATGAAATTTTACCTATAAAATGTTAAAAGAAGCATGTGCCTATAAAATGACACTAAATCAATATTGTCAACTTTATTTGGAACATGAAAATAGTTTTATAAGTGATGATAGATGGACCCTTTTTGAAATAATAAGAGATTTTTTAGACGTTTTTCACGATATAACATTGTTTTTTCCCGAGGTATATTATCCCACATCAAATCAAGCTTTAACCCATTTTTATGAAATAAGTCTTACTTTTAAAGAGTATAGAGATTTTCATGTTTTTCAACTTATGTCTACAAATGGAAGCAAAGTTTTCACAATATTGAAGAATAGCTCATTTAACATTTTGTATAGCTGTTGCATTATACCCTAGATTGAAATTAAAAGGTGTAGAAACCATTCTTGATGAAATAAACTCAAATACGAATACAATTAATATAAATGACATGTCTAAAGTTAATATACAATTAGAAACACTTTATTTGGATTATGCTGCCCGACTAGGTAGATCCATAGCACCCACGGTCCCAACAGGCCCTTCCCAAGTACATAAAGAGAAAAAGAAGGCTACTTGGAGTATTATGAAGAAATCTCATGGAAGTAACTCATCTTCTTCCGAAGGATCCTCTTACAACGTTAATGAATTAACAATGTACCTGGGGAGCAATCCTGCTCCAATCTCGGATGATGAAGAAGATGCTTTTGATCTTTTGGCGTGGTGAAAATCATTCAAAACCAAGTTTCATACACTTTCCACCATTGCTCGTGATATACTAACAATACTAGTGTCTACAATTGCATCAGAGCTGACATTTAGTGCAAGTAGGTGCCTTATTGACCCCAAAAGGACTATGCTTATATAAGAAACCGTTGAGAGCCGCATGTGCTTACGAGATTGGTATCAAGCAGAAGATAGGGAGCAATACATCGATGAAGAATTCGATATAGAAGACGGGCTAGCGGTGTTACATATATCATAGTATAATTTTCTTAGAATGTATAATAAGCTTTCAACTTGTAATTTATTTTTTAGAATGTATTATAGGTTTTCAAAATTGTAATTTGTTTTTTAGAATGTATCATAGGTTTCTAAAGCTGTAATTCTTTTTTCATTTATTAGAAGGTTTGAATTTCATTATATATATTGATCTAAGTTCAAACTTGTAATTTTTTTGAACTTTTGTAACTTAAATTTCAAAAAAATATAATTTATTTGATGTATTTTTTCAAAACATTATTAGTGTTATTCTACTTATTTATTTCTCTTAATTTCTTTGTTTTAATGAAATTGGTCCAATAGTCTATGTCCAAGTTTGTGACTATATTTCCGTCCAATTTTAAAAAAATTGAAAAAAAAATTAAAAAATTAAAAATGGTGAGGGGGATCTGTGGGCCACCCACGGGCTGTATGGCCTAGGCCCGACTAGGGCTCGGCACAGCACGGCATGACCAGGGCCGTGCTGGGCTAAACTCCAAAGGGCTGGGCCCGGCCCGCATATCAGACACGAGCTGTGCCGGCCCGTTCGTGCTCGGCAAGGCCCGGCCTTGAGTGGGCCGTGCCGGGGGCCAGATTTTCATGCCTGAGACTAGAGACGAGAGTTTGTTTTTTTATGGTACATATGGGGTTTTTCAAGCAGTGGGCCCCACAAGGAACCATAGGAAAGGAGAATCGGGCACTTGCGTGATTCGATCGTCATCATATATATTGGTGCTTGATCACGCCCGCCCGCTCACCACGGGGCGCTCTTATTTCTGCGGTCCATCGCTCACATTCAACGAAACAGGGGATCGATCCGGACTCCCTCCATTCTGTCCCTGGAATCGAAGAGGACAGGACAAGAGAGAGAGAGAGAAGAGAAAGGAAAGAGGTTCCTAATCCCTACCCATGGGCACAAGAGAAGAAGAAGAAGAGAAAAGCGTTCCACTGCTGCTAGAAGAAGAAGTATCATCAGAAAGAGGAAGAGGAAGAATAAATAGAAAAGCCTCTTCCGCTCAGACGCTTGGGAACATCATCGTCTCCATAGTAGGGACGGGGATACTGGGTCTTCCTTATGCTTTTAGAATAGCCGGTTGGCTTGCGGGATCCCTAGGAGTCATCCTCGCCGGCATCTCCACCTACTACTGCATGCTCTTACTTGTTAGCTCTCTCTCTCTCTCTCTCTCTCACTATTACTCTTTTTTCCTTCTTTCTATACTTCTCTTCTGATCTTTCTTTGGGTACTTTGATTGAGACTATATCTAACCTAATGCATATTCCACCCCACACCCCCCCCCCCAAAAAAAAAAAATCACACCAAAAAAACCAAGGAGGAAAGAGGGGTGTTTCTTTCTTTCTTCCTTCTAAAACCTCTTTACTGTTTTGTAGTACTGTTCGATTCGATTCGATTCGATTATATTCTATTCTATTCCTTGACAGGTGGAATGCAAAGAAAAGCTAGAAAGAGAGGAGGGAACGAGGGGAGAGGAGGCGGTCGCGGAGGAGGTGGGAATAGGCACGTACGGGGATCTGGGGGAAAAAGCCTTTGGAAGAAGAGGGCGCATCCTAACTGAATCGATCGTTCTCATCTCCCAATGCGGTGGTGCCGTGACTTACCTGGTCTTCATCGCCCAGAACCTCCTGTCCATCTTCAGCACCAGCACCCTCACCTTCTCCTCCTTCGTCTTCCTCCTCATTCCTGTTGAGATTGCGCTGTCTTGGATCCGATCTCTGCCGGCCCTGGCTCCCTTCAGCGCCATGGCAGACGTCTTCATCGTGCTGGCAATGGTCATCGTCGTCAAGGACGAGCTCCACCTGCTTGGGAAGAAGAGGAGGAGGAGGGAGGCAGTGACGAGCTTGGGAGGGCTGCCTTTCGCTGCGGGCGTGGCCATATTCTGCTTCGAAGGGTTTAGCTTGACGCTGCCTCTGCAGACGTCAATGAAGGAGAGGCAGAGGTTCCCCTTGGTCCTCTCGCTCGCCATTATGGGGATAACGACCGTATACCTCTGCTTTGGGCTCTTAGGGTATCTGGCCTACGGAGAGGAAACCAGAGATATCATCACCCTCAATCTCCCCAACGACTGGTCCTCAGTTGCAGTCAAGGTAGGTGGTACTCTTCTCAGCATAGCATAATTCATATTCAGTTTGTTTGCTTGCTGGTTTGTTAAAACTCTAATTCTCTCCCTCTCTCTATCAAGACATTGTCAATAATGTGTACATACGTATGTATAGATAGTTGTTGGTCACTAGTCCAACCATAAGGACTGATATTACTGACTGGTATGTGTATACCATATGCATGCAGGTGGGGCTCTGCATTGGTCTTAGTTTGACCTTTCCCATTATGATGCACCCGGTGCACGAAATAGTTGAGGCGAGGCTCAAGGCGACGACGAATGGGCGGTTGAAAAAGCTATGCTACGACATGGAACAGGGCACTGAGAGGGTGGGCGTCTACATCTTCCGTGGCATTTCTGTGGTGGCACTGGCTCTGGTGGCTTCGTTTGTGCCGGGCTTTGGACTGATGATCTCGCTCGTTGGGAGTACTTTCTGTGCGCTCCTCTCTTTCGTCTTACCTGCAGCCTTCCACCTCATTTTCATGTCAGCTTGTTTAAATATCTGGCAGAGATCACTCGATATCTTCATACTTGTTTTTGGTATACTTTTTGCATGTTACGGTACTTACAATGCCGTGTCCTCGGCTTCCAACTGATACTTAAGTAGTGCAAATGTCTCCCTTCTGCTCCTCTCTTCTTCAACAAGGATGAGAATTTTTTTTCCACTTAGATTGTGTTTCTTTTTCCTTCTTCCCATCGTCGAGTGAATTTAAATTTAGCAGGGAATGACATGCTCAGATCCCAACTCAGACACCGGCCCAAACATATTTAATTAATGGCCACGTCCATTGGCAAGACTTGGTCCGACTCTAGAATTCTATGCCACTGCAAGGTTTTTTTTTTTCACCACCCAGGAATTTTCTGTCTGTCTAGGTGAAAAAGGACTGTACCAAAAAAAAAAAAAAAGAAAAAAAAAAAAAAGAAAAAGAAAAAAAAAGATAAAGGCATTTTGTTATAATCGTGTACTAAATAAGCCTATCCAATAGGTTGGCATGGCACGAGACTCATGAAATTACTGAGAGATAATTCAAAATATGATCAGAAATTAGGAATTGCATATTCATATGATATCTTGCACTAATCACCTGAGAGCTCTATATTTATTCTAAAGCAATACTTCCGTACTTAAATTTCTCACAATTACATGCAACGAAAATTCCCAAAATTTGAAGAATGTACAGATCAAATCTGCCTATACTCTGTTGGATCGATGATGAATGAGATGGACCTGAATGTGCATTAACGGATTAAAATTTCCCTTTATTTCAATTATAATATACCGCAAAAGAAGGGATTTTACAGGAACAAAGAATTTCTTATTTCATTTATGTAGCCAAAAAAAATTGGAGATATGTGACATATTGCTAAAAAAATAAATGGGGAACAGCTCAACGATATAAGGGGGGTGCAGGTACTTGGGTACGGGTATCGACAACTTTTGCCCGAGCAACCGAACATCTACTCAGACTGGAGTCCAGGCTTCCGGTTCCCACCTTGATTTCTTGCACTTGTGCCCGCATAGCTGCCCGCCTAAAATCAAAACACAAGTTTTAAGTTCACTCATGTTTACTAGCTCTGCAATTGCCCACCACAAATGTGGCCATGGCAAAGTATCAGATTGAATATAGCCTTACACGCATCTTCACGATTTTAAGAAATATACCTCCTGGAATCGCTTTACAGCAAGCAATTACCATACACCAACTCTGTTGAAGATGATCATGATGTAGGCCGTGTCATAGTTGATAGGCCACGCCCAATTGGGACAACTCCATGATGGCCCGCTCCAGATTCGTCATCTTCCAAGGGCGCTAAGTAATTAAAAAAAAATCACAAATCTCAAATCAACATTCGTGGCAAGAGAAAACAGTGTCGTTGAGGGAACATCATTGAGAACTACAAAAAACATATTCAAGAATACAATGTCGTTGAGCATGAGAAATTGGGAGGTATGCACGAAAGATGCATCGAAACTTCAACATTTCCAATTCATGACACGCCACTTTCCCCCATTCCAACGAACCATAGAAAAAAGGAAGGTATTTTCATCTGCTATCATCTCCTGGATTTCTAAAGAGATGAAAATTGGTAGGTTTGTGATAAATGGCACATTGGATTTTAGCCATGTAATCAAAGTGCATGCCAACATTGAGGTTAGGAGTTTATTATAGAAAACAACACAGCTTATATATGCTCCTAGTATTTAAGCTAATTCATTAGTTTTATATTTTCAAAACATGCACTTAGCATCATTGTCTGATACAATTTATTTGCCTTGTGTAGAGTCCCCATGAGCCAAACTTTGTTTTTGGTGTCTGAGTTGGGTAATAATACAAAATCAAAATTATCACGTAATTGGAGACACCAATAACACCACCCAACATATCACGTACATTGGAGGAAGGCGTAAGAGACTGAATTTGAACTCTTAAGACGATTGGTTGTAAATGAAGAAAAACTTTGGATTTCCCACATTTCATGGACATTTTTGGTTCAGAAAAGATCAGCTGAATATCCTGAAATTCAGAAGTTTGAAAAATGGGCTGCAATCTCAAAAGAAGGTTCATTTTCTTGAAATTGAAGAACTCAAACCAAAAGTAGCATAAGATTTATGGGAAAATCCAAAGTCCCTTCTCTTTCAAGCAAAAATAGCCCCTCAGATATTACTATTTCTTCTAGCTTTCAAAGTCTCCACAAGCAAGATATACCATATATTGGATATTTCTAATAGAAATCCACGGAATTAAAGTTTTTTTTTTGTTTGGCTTTGTTATATGTAAAATAGGAGTTCATTATAGACATTTTATATTATGAACGATATGGAATAGGAGTTATAGGGACAATATTACTAGATTATGAGGAAGCAAATTCTCAACAGACGTTAGCACTCAAGTGTTGTCAGGGAAAATGCCTTACCAGAGATATCTTCACCAGCCTGGGCTCCAGCAATTCCAATACATGAAAACAAAGATCCTTCATCTATTTTTAAATGCTCATATGCAATATACACATCCTCAATTGTGGCAGCTTCATAAAGCGAAGTTAGGTCTTTAATGCATGATAAATCCTGTGTCCATAGTCAACAATCGGAGTTAAGAGTCATCCAACAATCCCCTTAAAAGGTATAGGTAATGTCTGTGAAAGGTCTCATTGTGGATTGGATTTTAGCCCTCAAAGTTCAATGGCTTCTTAAGTTGTATTTTCTTTTTTCTTGTTCAATCCAACAATGAATGACGGTTAAGCTCTCTCTCTCTCTCTATATATATATATAAATATATATTTATATATATTGTGTGTGTGTGTGCGCGTATGTGGGTTAGGCGTGAGGGTTTGGGTTGATCGAAGGTGGGTCTTACAACTTACAAGGGGCTAAAATTGTACCTTTTCATAGGAGCACAAGCATGAGGGGTGTGTGTATAAGTTTTCAGGGATGGCTACTGGCTAGGCTTTTCCTAAGCAGGAAACAGCCTGGTTCACACTATGATCAATATTAAACTCCTCATATACATGCACACACGATCTAAATTAGTGCTCACTTAAATTTGACAATAGTCCAAGTTTTGTAGGCCCTTGGATTGTTCTTACAAATTTGGCACCTACCTGACTTTAAATTAATGGCTAGAATGAAGAGGAAAAGGAAAAAAAAAAAAATGTATATAAAAAAAGCCTGATGCCACTATTTAAGGTTCGACACCCTACCTTCCTTGGAACTGAAGATGCTTGCAAATGTGCTAGTAGTCCAAGCCAATAAGCATTTGACTTGCTTTCAGCTTCATGCCTCATTATTAAGGTCCGTTTTGCCTGCCACAATCATCACCGTTAATAAGAACACTGTTGAGAAAGCTGGATATCCATAGGAAATGAAAATTCATATGGTTAAAATAATGAAAAGTATCGTGACAAAAAATAAAATAAAATCAAGTCTTAGCATTAGCTGTGAGAATCTGGATCCATTGGATTGGAAATAAAAGGCAAGAAGGTCAGATCATATACCAACAGTGTCCCATGTTGTGATTGGACAAATGGTTCGCATGGGATGACCATGTCACGTCCAGATTTGCGGCATATGTCCATATGGGAAATCCAAAACCCTTTAACGTGTTTTTCCTTATGTTGATCTTATCACAGCATTATGTTAGGTAATAGGTACACAATAAATATGCACGCCAATGGCTGGACAGACAGGAAATAAAAAAATCAAGATGAAATTGTAAACAAAATGATGGTAATGATAGTGTGCCGATGCTTTGGAGGCCTCCTCAATGTATAATAATCTGTAAAACCCTTTATCTTTAGAAATATTACAGTGAGTTCCCATTGATTGGGGTGATTTACAATCATAATCGGATAGTAAAGGAAACAAGACATTCAACACATCTGTCAAAATCTGTGTCCATCTAAAACAGATGGGTTAAGGTCACATGCCTTGGATTCATTGGCCATGTGGGTCCAAATGGCAAGTGGGTCCAGCTATCAACTTTGATATGTACTACTACTCTCATCATCAGCAGCAGGCAAGATAGTCTCCCTGTTTGCGGGGTCTCTTAAAATTGTATTTCGATGCTAGCATTGTGGGCAATCCGGGCCTATCTGGAGTAGGGGGGTCATTATTAGTGTTTATGGTCCGAGCTAGCCGGGGCCTTCTTTGGGCCAGACTTGGATATACAACCTGGGTCCATTTAATATTTGAGCTGGACTCTAATTAAGTGATAGAAAGCCCGAAGCTTGGCCCGGGCTAGTCCAAATAAGGAGTGCTTGTAACTTAGCGATAATTTGTCCAAACAAATCCTAAAATGCCCAGTTCCGACCAGCCTGATTGACTAAATGGGCGGGTTTGGACCCGACATTATGGCCTATGTCAGCCTTGGGTCGGATACAGTCCTGTGTTTCCAAAGTTGAGTTGGGGCTGGTCTGACCTGGCCCATAACACCCCTAGGTATCATAAGCGATAGCATGGCCTCTACTATCTATTTTGGTCTGAGGCTTTGCTCTGATAGTGAAGTGTAGTTGCTAGCTTTGAGAACTGTGTCTTTGGGAAGCATCTAGTTTTTCTCTTTGACAGCTATTAGTAGAAGCAATTCCTTCTATGCTATTAGTTGGCCATCTGGTATCTGTAAGGCTGTGTCTTTGGAAACATCTAGCTTTGGTCTTTGATTAGCTATTAGTGGAAGACTGGAAGGCAATTCTTTTAATGCTGTAACTTGGGCAAGCTAGCTGTGTGGTTGAAGAGGTGGTCGACTTAGCTAGGCATCTTTTTTGGTCCTTTTGTTACTTGACTTTGGTGCATGCTCTTTTTTTGGTTTTAGTCTGCTCTTGTAGCTTTCCGGTATATATCTCATATTCTGTTTAGCTATCATTAATAAAATTTTAGTCACCATTAAAAAAAAGATGGTTGATTATCTCATCGTCACATGAATATGTTAGAAACCAGGTGACCAGTGTTTCATGTTTCAATACTATTGCATCCTGTGATCATCGCAGCTCTGTACCTGGTAAAGACGTTATAATGGCCAGACCAAACTAAGTAGTAACCTACCAAGAGAACTGTATTTGGTGATAATCTCATCTGCCCATGATATGAATGGACGGCTAAAATTAGTTAACATGGACCATCTGGATCATATTTAGAAGGCAAGGAATGGTCAGACCACATATTGACCTACGTGGTCACAGCATGAATGAGTTTATATTTCACATGGGACCATGTCATGTTCAGACATGGTACTTTGGTCATAAGACTTTTAACACCCTTGGTTAAGTACTCTGGTTATAGATGCTATAAGCGTAATGAATCATGTCTAATCCTATGGCCGAGATTAATTTTAAGGCAACATTATGTTAAGAGCACTATAAATTTGCAGAAGAGGAGCTAGTTGGCCATTCCATTCTTCATGCATATGCATTTATTTATTTTGTTTTTATGCATAGTTCAACTCCAACCTAGGGTTTGGACAAGTAGTCCTCTTGGATTGACTGTGGGATGTCAAGATCAACACTAGTCGCCACTGCACATCACTTGGTTCTCCTAATTTCCGTAGTTTAGGTCCTTTAAGGTCTTGAAAAATCACTGAAATAGATTATAGCAGTCTTGGATAGTGTCAAAATTATTTTATTTTCCATGTGTTTCAAGAAAATTCTTGAACTTGAAAACTGAGTATGTCAAGAAAATAAGCATGTTGGTACTTGGTAATGCAACAAATGTAAAGTAGGCAAGGTGAGTGAAGAAATATTAACCCGGTCCAACTCCCTTTGAGCAATTTTACTGTCATGCAAACCTCTGAGAACACTCTTGCATGCATCAACAGCTCTATAAACCTGGAAAATACAAATAGAATGTTAATGAAACATGGATATTGGCAGAAAGCCAGAAACTAAGTGCAAAACATGCATGGAAATTGAATGTTTACCTTGCTAGGAGTTGAAGTTACTGAGATCACATACCACCCAAGTTTCAGCCTATCAAAGAGGCTTAACTCAAAGGATACATCATATGTTAATCCTAAAGAATCCCTGACTGTTGTAAAGAGCCTGTAGAAAAAGATGAGAAAATTTCAACCAATGTTTTAAAACATGAAGGCATGAGGTGCAGCATTCCAATTGCCAAAAGCATGAGGCATGGCGCACCTTTTTCTCTAAACCAATGTTTTAAAACACACATGCATGAGGTGAAGCATTCCAAATGCCAAAAGCATGAGGCATGGCACACCTTCTCTCAAATTCATATAAATAGAAAGTAGTAGCAATTTGGCTGTTTAAAGCCTTTTAATGAGTTAACTAGGGTTTAAGTAACCCAAGTTACAATAATCTCAAATTAAAAAACCCCTGCAAGTTATTAAAAATACAATCTGCACCTCCCTTTCTTTCTAAATGGGAGAATGCTCCCTTCATGGAATGTGACAGAAGTGCATGCTGTATTTGGTGGGTATGCCTAAAATATGCTTTCATTTGGTGAGGTGTGTTGTAAGCCCCAGTGCAAGCCACATCTCAGACTTTCAGCTGGGGCTGTTCTGAGAAGCCTGACCACAAGCCGAGCCTTGAGGCATAAGCCCCAATGTTTCTAGAAGCATTTGGGGCTTCTAGAAACATTGCTCTCAACATATTCTGCTATATCCTCTAAAACATCAAGTTGATAAGATTTTCGACATTATGCCTCAAAAATAATTGGGCATTTCAGATGGAAAATTCCCAGGCCTTGTAATTAGATTGCTAGTCTGAAGCATATTTGGAGAAACAAATCATCACATGGTGCATGCCAATAGACAATTACACAAATGTTGGGTATACTTAGGATATAATCATATGTTGGAGAGTATAAATGTAAACTCTATTTATTTAAATCTTTTATGAGGAGACAATGCATTACTCATATTCTGGCTCTACACCACACATTCTGCTGCCTATGCTTCTTGCCTGTTCCAACAGTGCAACCCAGAGAGAACTGTTGAGAGTTCTGATGCATGGAAATAAACACTGAAGCTCAACCTCTCACATGGAACTATGAAAATTCTGAGGAGTTTTGGACATCAACACATTGGGCTTTCACAGGGACATGATCCCAGAGCACTAGTTAGTCACCGATCCAAGCATCTTAAGAGTGCATTGCCAAGCAAAGTAGTTAGTCATCGATCATAATGATATTTTGGATCTAGTCCAAGCATCTTCACACTGGATTGTCAAGCAAGGTAGCAAATTTTCAGTTAAGACACTTTCTTGTCAACCATATGAGTATTACCAGTCTGCATCACTAAATGGTTCAATATTTCTGCAGATTCTCCTTCCAGGATTAGAATATGCTCTCAAGTGCTTATTCTACTACATGGTTTCAATTGTATTTATAATGCTTTCTGTTTTAGGATCATCAATTGGAAAATCAAAGGCACAACCAGCTACCCTTGAAGCAATCAGAAAGAGAAAACACTAATCAACAAATTAAGGATCTAAAACATAACAATATATATGGTTAGGGCCATTATAATAATTATCGTTAGAGGAAAAAGTATCTAATCACTTCGCATTCACTGGAAGCTTTAGAATAGGAGACTTACCCACGATTTATCTAAGGCTTATATGGAATCCTTACTGAATTTTTTTGACATAAAGTTTAGCTTCATTGGCTTGGATAGTTCTTTAGTTCAAAGGGGTAAAAAGAGTTAGGAACAAGGATTACCGTCATAAAAGCAAACTTTCCAGTTTTCATGGGAAGGGAATGAGTCTTAACAAAGGATGACAACCAAATTGACAAAGTCCCGCATTGGCCATTATGACTATTCTAGATGCTTAGTTGATTACGGTAAGAGTGGTACAGAGAGATTATAAACAAATAGCCAGCAACTAGAGGTTCAGTGCCACATCTTGCAAGGCATACTGGGCTTAATCCACATAGCTTTAAGAAACAATCACTACATGCTTCAGATGTACCATGGATCTTGGAAATTCTCAGGTCGATTAGCAAGGCAAAAAAGAAATCCTGGGAGTAGGTATAAAGGCTTGCAATAATGGAGTAAAACAATAAGAAAAATATATTGGAAGAGGAACCAATACTGAAGAAACATCCTGATGCAAGACCCTGTTGGAAATTGTTAACAATGTAATATTCTCATGGATCAGAAACACATACTGAACTCCTGATACAAATAAGTACAATAAAAGAGAAATCTAAAGTGTCATTCAGAATTCTGATAATCAAAGACAACTTGCCAGTAAATAGACTTTGAATTGAATGATACAGGGAAACATGCACATGCATCTCAAATGTGGTATTAAAGTTCATTAGGAAAATCATGTTAGTCTTCCCAGTTCTTCCAATCACATAGTATCAAGAGTAGCACTCAATGAGAAAACAACCTTCAATTAAAATTAAACTTTTATAAGCATGTAGAATTTTAAAGCATCCCCACACACAAACTAGTAAGGACTGCCAAGTCCTTACTAGTGAGAACTCTCGGGTAGCGAGGTCTCATAAAATTCTTACTTTAGACAAGTTGAGGCGGTGTAAGCATATTATTGTCAATGGGTGCCTATGTGCTTAAAGGATGAGAAATCAGTTCATCATTTGCTTATCCATTGTGTTTTTTGATGCAGTGAGATCCAAGAAGAAGAGGGCCGGGGCCCCTAGTGGACCCACCAAGGAGTCTTTCCCATTAAGTGTTTTCCCTAATTAGATTGGTTTAAATTTGTTAAGAGAATATTTGATTTGATTCTGTTAGAGATTAATTAGAGTAATTTAGCAATCATGCAGTAATTAGAGTTATTTAGTCTATTAGAGATTAATTAGAGTAATTTAGCAATCATGCAATAATTAGAAATTTCCTTATTTCCTCTATTATAAATAGAGAGGAGTTCTTTATTGTAAGTATGCTATATTCTCAATAAGATTTCAGAATTGTTCTCGTTTCCTTTTGGGTATTTCCCCCTAAATGATCTTAGGGCTTGACTCTTCGGGCTTGATCTCACCGTTGAAGGTGTAGATCTTCATCGATTGGGTCTGGGCTGCGCCATCATTTTTGCTCATAAAGTGTGGTCTGCAATTCTTAATGTGTTTGATATGCAATGGGTCATGCCCTTGAAAGTTGCGGATCTTTTTCATCAATGGCGTCTACGAATCAAATATGTTTGCATGAGAACTCCTTGGAAGGTGGTGTTGTACGTGGTTTGTTGGAAAATTTGGCTGGCGAGGAATAAACATGTTTTCAAGAATAAGAGTAACTTGGTGGAGGGATGTTGTTGCATCTATTATCTGGTCTGTTTCAGAGTGGGCGCTTTCAAGAAAAGAGTTTAAAGAGGTGTGTTTGGAGGACTTTAGATCTTGGGCAGCTCATTTTCAAGGCGGATGGGTCTCTAAATCTTTAAACAGTGTTTCATGGGAATGTCCTCCTACGGGTTTTCTCAAATTAAACTTTGATGGAAGTTATGTTCAAGCCAGTGGAAGAGGTGGTATTGGAGGTGTCATTAGAGACTGGAATGGCATTATTGTAAGGAATTTCTCTGGGCTGGTGGATTCTTTAGATGCTAATGAATCTGAAATTAATGCTCTTTTGGTTGGTTGCCGCGAATTGCGTAAGTTGGAAGGTTCTAAAGTTATCATTGAAGAAGATTCTTTTTCTGCCATTCAGTGGAGTTTAGGCAATTGTTCTTATCCTTGGAAGTTGGCTGATGTGGTGGAGGAAGTGCAAGATATCTTGAGTCAATTGGATGCAGTCCTTCATCATGTGTTACGTGAGGCTAATGTTTCGGCGGATAACCTCGCTAAGGAAGGGGTGCTTCGTTCTTCTTTATCCTTTGATGTATAGTTTGTATTGAGTTTTCTCCTATTTATTGTTCTTTTGGGTTTTCCCCTCCTATTAATAAATTTTACTGTTTTAAAATAATAATAATAATAATAATAATAATAATAATTCAACAGGTGAAAAACAGGGTAATTTTAACTAGAAATTGAATTTTAGATAGCAAGAAAGCATTACTTGCTTATGCGCCAATAAGGAATCAAAAGACCGAAGGCTGGAGTTACCTAGAATTTATGATCTCAGCCAGCAGACTCAATGCAATGCCGAAGAATAGCAGATGCCCACAGATTTTTCTTTGAAGATCATTTTCTTGACTTTTACTTTCCAACTCAAGCATTTCCTCTGAGGTAGAATGTTCATCTTCATAGAATTAAATCAATAATCATATTAAAAGAAAGAAATGAGGTCAAATTGCAAAATGTTTAGAACCATAACTGAGCATATTACTATATTAGTATATTAAGACACCACAATTTGGATGCATCTACATGCATTTAACTTAGTCCATAACTTGATTGCCTAGATTTGGTAAAAAGGAAAAGAGTAGACATTTTAGAAGCATACTTCTTAGACAAGGTAGATGACTTGATTTTACAGAAAACATAATTTGCCCAAATAGCAACTCAAAATCGATCCAAGACGTGTGAAACTTTTTCACAAGGAAGTTTGGCATTGTCCTTTTTTTCCTTGTTTAATATTCTATTCCCTTTTTTTTTTTAAATAGATCAACTGCTAGAAGCTCCTTTGCCTGAGAAGGTGAACCAAGCCTTCTAAAATTCTCTATCTTATTTCCATCAAAGCAACCGTGATCATTCCTTGATTCTTTGGCGATCACCAAAAGGTATTACTCTTCTATTGGTCTATGTTAATGATATTCTGGTCTCCGGAAGCGACTTTGTTGGCATTCATCAATTGAAAGCTTATAGGGGGACAACATGTAAATAATGCTTCAGTGGATTCATGTGGTTTTTGGATTGAAAAAAAAGGAATTACAGGTAGTGTGGACTCATTGGAATACATCTTGAATTTTCTAAGGTAGAGTTAGCCTTACACTTAAAAAGAGGGAACCAAGGAACCATTAAAAGTTTAAGCACAACCTTCCAACAAGGAACATAAGAGAACATGAAAGCGAGAAGCACATTCAGCAACATGTTTTTAACACTATTTCAAAAATTACCATTTGTATGCAAACTGTTATTGATGAGCTCAAAAAGATCATGCCCTTCCACATTAAATCCCCAACGATTTGGTGCAGGGCCCGCAATGTAAGCACGTGCTCGCTCATCAGTGTCCTTCAAGAATACCTGCTTACACAGAAATAAATCTCAGTTAGCATCAATAACAAATTAGTAACCTTAAAGGAAACCTACAGAAACAACAAATTGGTAACCAGAAATTGTAGAAGTGAAGGGAAATTGCCATTTGATAAAGACCTGCAATAAAAAAAAGGAACCATTTTATGAAGGCTTCAATGAAGATGACTTTTTTTTTTTTTTGCCTAATGGCATATTTGACAATTTGTACCAACTGAAGAGGAGCATCCCCAAGCATTGTTGGTGGCACCTTTGGGCTATGTTGTGGACATCCAGTGCTAAACACGCTAAGGATGGCCTTAATTTTTTCTTGGGTTTGGCTGATTATTTTCTTTAGCAATTGGTTATTTCAGTGTAAACTACAAGTTGCATAGGAGTACTTTGGTATTGTCTTTGATGTTGGATTGCTAAGATTAAAATATGACTATTGCTTTTTATGGAAATAATGGCTAAATTTGATAAGAAACACAAACAAAGAATACAAGCATGAGATCAAACATCGCTCAGTAGATCCTTTGAGATGCATCTTATTTAGCACCCCCAAAAGATATGCTTAAACACAAAACTACCCACAAAAGTTGGTAATAAGCAAATTTCAGCCAAATGCACAAGAAGCAGATGATATGGAGGCATGGAGCGGAAGATGTTCTATATTGGATATTTAAAACAAAATAACTTTCAACTAAGGCATTATTGGTTTGCATTCAATGAAGCTCACAAAACCTATTAACATAGCTATAACCTGTGACTTATTCAGTCCTTTTTCACCAATCCACATCTTTTTGTTCTCTAATGAAACTGACATCAAAATTCAATTTCAAAATCCCCTCCACTAGTGATATCCAAACCAAAGGCCAAACAAAAGATGGCTGATACAAGTTCTGTGGGCCGATGTAGCCAGGCCTATCGCATACACATAGAACCCAAAGAGGTCAAGGATTTTTGTTTCTTTACTCATTTCTTTAATGAGTCGTTAGCAGGGATTAGCTTCCTAGTTTCATTATGAGTCTCTAATTTTAAGATTTGTTTTCCGATATATATCTATATGATTAAAAAAAATACTCCGTTGATTGAGTTTTCCCTTTTAGGTTCTTTCCTCTTTGTGAGTCTCTTGGAGATATCTTTTTCACGGTTTGGCACTTCACAAAGCTTCAATCCAAGCCCTTTCAGTGTTTGCATAAAAGAACTAAAAACCACCATGCAATCTCTCCACGACCTTTTCAAGGTGTCTGCAAAAAAACCCTTCAAATTCCTAGTATCGAGGATCCAATAAATTATTATCGACTAAAATCTCACAATCACCTCCTACATTCCTTAAATGATATTCATGGCGCGAATTAATGAATTAGGGCCCTAGGCCCCACACTCTATTGATGCCTGCCCCCCACTTTTTTCCCCCACCTAAATCAGCAAAGCAACCATCACATATGCAACAACTATGGTATGCTTAGTGTTTTGAAAAGTGAGAGGCACATCAAGGCGCTAAGGTCTATTGGGGCCTAGGCGTGAGGCGAGGCACACATTGTAAATAAAAAATATATATTTTGGTATAGACAGATAATTCACAAATTAGAACAAAAAAGGCAAGGAATATTAGAAGAATTCTAAAAGTCATAAAGCATCCATCACTCTAAATGCTAAACATTCAACAAAAGTACCAAAATCCATCAAATACCAATACAACTTCAAAGTCAAAGCAAAAACATAGATGCTCCTAAGGAGGACCTAACAGTCATCCTCAACATCTATACCAAGTAAGTCATAATCTTCTTCTTCATCGTTGGATTTATATCCATCCACGTCTTCCTCATCCGTCTCCTCTAAACCCGCCTCTTCCTCATCTAACAATTGAAGAACATTTGATGATCTAGTTACTCTTGGTGTTGCCCTTGCCCTTGAAGTTGATGTTGCTCTAGTTCTTTGACTACTTTCTCCAACTCTAGAAGCTGTAGCAACATCACCCCATGTCAAAATATCATCATCAAACACAAGCTTATCATCTTCATCCAATTCTCTATCTATCCTCCCAAGCGACAACTCATTGCTCACATCAATATTCTTCAAAGAAATGGGATCAAGTATGTCACACATATCATATCGATGTTTCAATGCTTTGTTGTACTTAACAAATACTAGATCATTGAGACGTTTTTGATCCAACCTATTTCTTTTTTTGCTATGAATCTGCAACAATTAAAAAGATCTTAAAACTTATATGTAGAGAATAAAAATATTATAAATTCATTAGACTTGAGAAAAATACCCACATGCTCAAATACACTCCAATTCCGCTCACAATCAGATGAACTACACGTCAGGCTAAGAACTTTTATAGCAAATTTTTGCAAATATGGGGTCTTGGAACCATATGCAGCCCACCCCCACCATTCAGCTATTAATTATAGGTAATTAGCATAAATTTACGGGATAAATGTAAAAAATTAATTTTATAATATAATGGAATAAGCTTATGGGATAAAATAGTCTACTCGGTGCCGTTGTCGCCCTTTGCCTAATCGCCATAGGCAACCCAAATAAATTTTCAGCTTGCTTATAAATAGACAACTCTTGACTAATCTTATCTTGTACATCAATACTTGGGACCAGCTTTGATATGCAATTATACAACCCTGTCATAACTTCATTATCTTGCTCAATATTGGGATTCAAATAAAAGAACGCTCGGTTCAAAAAATATCCAGCTGCATGCAAAGGACGATGCAATTGAACATCCCACCTTCTGTCGATGATTTCAAAGATGTTATTATATCTTTCTTCTTTTCCACCAAAAGCATTTGAAATGGCTTCTTTAGCCCGATCCATAGCTTCAAAAATGTATCCCATGGGAGGCCTTTTCTCACCATCAACCAATCTAAGTACACAAAGAAGAGGACCCGAGACCTTAAGGGCATAGACAATAGTGTTCCAAAATGAAGGCATGAACATAATTGAAGCAACCCTTTTACCCTGTTGCTCCTTTGCCAATTTGCTTGTTGTCCATTCCTCTGAAGTGAACATCTTCCTCAAGTTGCTTTTTTGTTGATGAATCCTTGCTAAAGTGAGAAAGGCAGTTGCAAATCAGGTTTTTGCAGGCTTGATCAAATCTTTCATTTGTGTAAACTGCCTCATCATATTTAGCAAAGTTGGGCGGTCATAAATGAACCCATGTACCACCATACCCTTTTCAAATGTTCTCTTGAGAGTCGGTATCTTAAAAATGTCTTCCAACATCAAGTCCAAACAGTGGGCAGCACATGGTGTCCAATACAAGTGTGCATACTTTGCCTCCAAAAACTTTCCTGTTGGAACCAAAACAAAGAACGAGATCAAAAAAGAGTTTTAGATAACTAATTCTTTTAATACTCCTAAATAGAAAACTTTTTTCCAATAACCACTAATTCTTACCCGCCAACACAATAGCTGCAGCACTGTCTGTGACAACTTGGACCACATTAGCTTCTCTAATACGCTCCACAAACTTGTCAATTAGTTGAAACATTTTTTCTGCATCCTTTTGAGTAGCTAGAAGCGTCAATTGACTCCACAAACATGGTTCCTTTGGGACAATTCACTAAAAAATTAAGTTGTGTCCTCCCTTTCTTGTCAGTCCACCCATCCACCACTATAGAACATCCATACTTTACCCAATCCTCCCGGTGACCCTTCATCAAATTATTAGTATGCTCTATCTCTTTTTTGAGAAGAGGAACTCGCACCTCATGGTAACTTGGTGGTTTCATACCAGGACCATATTGCCCAATAGCTTCAATCATTGGTCCAAAACTGTCATAATTAACTGCATTAAAAGGAATTCCAACATCATACATCCACCTTGCAAATCTTAAACATGCCCGCTCTCTTAATTCTTTTCTATACGGATCATTTTCATCAATTCTTGTTTGTTTACCTTGGGCTTTTCGATTTTGCACAACGTCGTCTGGCTTGGGAGTGAAGAATACATCAACAGGCCCTTTTTGCTTTGGCTTGTTAGGTTTGGACCCAGTGGACATAGTAGTACTTCCATGAGCACTAGAAACTTGAGTACGATGAGCCAAGGGTCTTTTACCACGTTCAATAACCTCTACATCATCATCTTCATCCTCTTCAAAAGCATTAGCCAATTCATCAAAATGAGGCAACATATTCATTTCGGCCTTTTTCTTCGTCATGTACTCTTAATTTCTTCTCTAACTTCTGCTGGACATTTTGGACAAACAGTAATATTCCCGAAACCCCCAGCAAGATGTTGCTTGACCCGATAAACACCTCCATTTGATATTTTGCCACAAAAATTACATTTTAACCTATTATTATTTTGTGGATTTTCCAAATGTGCATACTGCCATGCTGGGTCCTTTTTATTACTACCTTCCATTAGCGTTGACATCTATAAACAATTGCAAAAAAAATTAAAAACAACAAGCATATACAAAAGGGATTTGCAGCAAAAAAAAAACAACATTTGTAGATTTTCAAGTAAAGTTAACCAATGCCAACTTTATAAGCTACCAGAAAAAGATAGCAACAATAGCATTTTCAATTTAAACAGCAGGCAGTAACAATGCAGAAAAAAATAGATAACAGCAAAAAAAAAAAAAAAAAGAGAGAGAGAGAGAAAGCATAAGCAGAAAACAGCAGCAGAACAAGAAAACAAAACATCTATAAACAGCTGCAGAAACAAGCAGAAGTAGCAGCAGAGATCACCAAAACAAACAGAAAAAAAAAAAAAACCAAAAAGAAAGAGCTGCAGAAAAAAAAAAATAGCAGCAGAGCAAAAAACCAAAAAGAACAAGCAGAGCTAAACAACATGCTGTAACAAAAATAGAATGGAGCAGAAGCTGAAAAAAAAAAAAGATAGCAGCACAAAAAAAAAGAAAAAAAAAAAGAGAAAGAATAAGCAGAAAACAAAAACATCTATAAAGTATAAACAGCTGCAGAAACAAGCTGACGTAGCAGCAGAGATCACCAAAACAAAACAAAAAAAAATTTTGAATGCAAAAGCAGAACTACAAAAAAAAAAAAAAAAAAAAAAAAAAAAAAAAAGAAACAGGAAAAAAAAAATAGCAGTAGAGCAAAAAAACAAAAAGAACAAGCAGTGGCAGCAACAGCAACAGGGAAAAAAAAAAGAAGAAGAAGAAAACAGAAAAGCAGCAGAAAAAAAAGAAACAGCAGAGCTGCCGGATGTGATGTACCTCCTCTTCTTCTTCTTCAGCCAGACGCAAGGAAAGGAGATGCAGCCTGACGCGAGAAGAGGAAAGGAGCTGCAGCCAGACGTGATGTACCTCTTCTTCTTCCTTCTTCTTCTTCTTCTTCTTCTTCTACTGCCGCTTGCTGCTTCTTTTTTTTTCTTTCGTTTTCGTTTCCTTGCTGCTACTTAGGGCAAAAAACAGCATACCTCATCCAAAGGAATCGCTTTAAGCCCACGAAATTTGATATAGCCCCTTGCTTTTTTTTTTGTTCTTCTTTTCATTTCAAAATTTAAGTCATGGGCTGCTTTAACTGAAGCCCACTAGGCGCGCGCCTCATGCGCTATTGTCTCGCTTTGATGAAATCGCCTCACCTAATGCACGTCGGGGCACCACTGTCTCGCCTTGATGCACCTTGCGCCAGGCGCGCGTCTTTAACAACGCTGGGTATGCTAACCATTCCCAATAACAAATGGTAGTCTCATACACGTAAAGCCCTCATTAAAGATATGTATGAGGGAGCGGTAATGAGTGTGAGAGCTACCTAGAGAGACTAGTCGGTTTCCAGTCACCTTTGCATTAGGGGTCAGCTTTAAGCCATTATCTCTTTACACTAATTATGGATGGGTTAATTGTTCGTATTCAAGAAGAGGTACCTTGATGTATGTTGTTTGCAGATGATATAGTGTTAGTGGAGGAATCAAGAGATGGCGTATTGGCGTGGATGCGAAACTTGAGAGATGGCGGGAGGCTTTAGAAATGTCTTTTCTATTAATTATTTTCCTTTTGCTTTTAGATCTGAAATGGAACTCTAAGTTGCTTATCTCAATTTTCTCTTTTTCTAGATCTTCAATTCCATCTCTCCATTCTTCACTTAAAAAACTTGGATACCAACAATCCTAAACGCGAGAAATCAGAATTATCCGAACTGAAACCCCCAATTACCCATCCTCGTTCCCTTTTTGCCTCGCCAGAAAAGGACCCCCCTCGTCCTCCAAAACTCCAGCCCTTGATCCTTCAAACCCTAAAATTCGCCATGTCCACCACCTCGAACACTTACAGCAAATCTCCTCCGGCGTTGGAGAAGCTGCGCTCTCAGCCGACTGGGGAAAATCCTCAACTGTAAAATTTAAGAATTTGAGTTTGAACCGGCCCCAGCCTGACTTGGTAATGGAGTCCGAGCCGAGTCACTTGACTTGAACTCGGCCGAGTTTTAATAACATAAGATTGAGGGAATGCCACATGCTCTTGATGTGTTCTTATAAGGAATACATAAGAATACATAATGTAAGACTTCATCAACAAGTCCCTTGGGTGCCCAAATACACACAAATGCAGCACACACAGAGAGCTTACTTTCAATGTTCCATTGATATTGTTCTTTTGTTTTGTCATGGCTTGTTTAGGCTGAAAGTAGAACTCTCTGAATGATACTAGATTGATAGGATAAGGCTCTCACGATAATAGATGATGGTGAATAAGGTTTCAGATTCAATATATTGATATGATGAAAAATTAGTGCATAGAATAGAGTATGCTTTTTATTATAAGTTACAGTCGTTCTACATAAGCTAACGACACCCAAAACATGGTTCTAATAAGTCATTAAGAAGGACATCATAATTATATATTTGATTCTCACCTGTTGAAACTGAAGATCAGGTGTAGACGTTCGAAACATAACTGGATCAAACTCAAGCACTGCAGCACTTCTCGTAGTTCTGACTGTGCCCAAATAATCAAGAATACAAGACTCGATCTCATCATCTGTGAAATCTCCAACAATACTTACCTAATAAACATTGAAAGGAAGGTTAAAAACAACAGAGAACCAGCAGAAATAGGAATGCATGTGTGTGAAGGTGGATCCAATGCAAGATAACACTGACAGCTAACTGCTTCGAATTTCAAACCATATCATGCAAAATCAGGGGAAAGAAGTCATTAAATGGTGTGAAACGATTACACACCTCCCTGGTGGTTAAGGCGGCACCAATATAAAGGATGCTTGGGACAGACCACGATGTTGAATCCCTTCACCACCTTTTATTTTTTGCGATTCTTATGGGCCCCAATTTTTTTAATGCTAACTGTTCATATTTTTTATTGAACCACTGACCACCGCACCCCAAAATGTTTAGTTTCATATCTTAAATATCGATAGATATTGAGATATATGAAGATTTTACACATGTAAACCTAACCTTTCAACATTCACTCATGTGAAAATGGTGATTCTAAATGAATGTGGTATTATGCTTACACAAATTTTACATATGAAAATACATTCCCATATCCCACGCATCAAAGACAAATGGACCCTTATGAAGTTGTAACAAGTAACAGGCAAAGATGTTCACACGCACCTCCATATTATCACCAACAAACTGATTCATCACCGCATCCTTCACTACCTGGAGAGAGAGTTTCTGTAATGACTCTGGCGTAGGCTCAACAAACCGCTCATCCCCATTCAGCATTGCCATCATTAGCTTGCGAGCAGTTGAGCGTTCTAAGCTTTTGGGAACAGAACGATAGTATGACGAATAAACCTGTATTGCCCGATCGAATGCATCTTCCAACCATACACTGTGCTGCAAGTCATTGATAATCATTACATTTAGATGAAGCTAAAAAAATTAAATTTCCATGCACATCTAATTTGAAGTTTGAAGAACAAAAGAGATACCTACATTATATGATAATGTCAACTAAAACCAAACAACGTTTTCAAACACCAGTAAAGAAAATGCAGAATCCTGATATCCATCTTGGAATGAGCAGGAATTTGGCTTGAAATTGCTTCATTTTCAACTACGTCTAGAAAAGGGTTCGAATTGATAAGGATTTAGATGGTATTTTGAAGATTCAGCTGATATCAATATCATAAAGTGATATCGTTTCGGTACCCCATCAGTTTGCATTATGTATACTTTAAACCATGTAGAAGATCCTCTCAAGATTTCATAATCTAAAGTATATCAGTTTTTATTCTTCTATTTTCTCAATTTCTTTCTTCTTACCCTTCTGTTCTCTCTAGTGGTCATTTGTTTGCATGCATAAATGATTCACATGGATAACATTTACACATCATCATGTTTGTTTGCACGCGTACATGAATCACATGTGTAAATCAGGTGCGAAAATGGTGTATAAATAAGCCCATTTTCACACCTCAATTTTCACAGCAGCCCCCAAGTAAACCATTTCACACCAACTGAAGGAAGAGGTGCTGGTACAATTGAACAGTGAAAAACATGTTAGTTTTTTCATCCGTTGGCATTGGGTCCATCAAAAAGCTTTCATTTTTTTTATCGTGAGCTAAAAATGGCTAAGAGGTCAAATTTCTTGTCTAAATTCATCATGGGTTGAGAAAAAGTCAAAATTGTTAGATCTAATTTTGTGGACTGTGGGCCGCCAATTCATGATCGGTGATCCAAACCATTCATCTTCTTTATATGGCTAAAAACAGCCAAGGATTCTAGGGCTTAAATCTATTAACTCTTTGAGCTATAATCAAGAGTTCAAGCCCCATATTTAAGCCCTAGGCTTGAAAGCGTTGAGCAGTCAAAGTAAAGGATTCTAGGGGTTAAATCTATTAACTCTTTGAGCTATAATGAAGCGCACAAGCCTTATATTTAAAATCTTAAATAGCTCAATTTGCACATTTTCCACTATTTCCTACCTTTTTAGATTTATTAGAATTTCTTGAGACATTCAAGAACCATATTGGCAGTACTGGTTGTTCAGCAGTGATTCATCCCTTTTCCAATAGGCATCGAACCTTGCTCTTAATACAATGACTTTGAAAAGGGAGGATGATTTTGTTGGAAAAGTCTCACATCCCACATCGCCCAAATAATGGGTTTGCAGGGCTTCATATACCTGTTTGGGCCTTCCACCTATCAGCTTAGACTTTTGGGTTTGTACATGGTATCTTACATAGTATCTAAGCTGGTTCTTATCATTCTTGTGTAGCCCACGTGGCAGGCCCATCTATGAAATATGTTGGGCCTGCACTTGAGGGGGAGGGAATGTTAGGGAAGTCCCACATCCCACATCGGCCAAGTAATGGGTTTGACAGGGCCTCAGATATACCTGTTTGGGCCTTCCATCTATTAACTTAAGCTTTTGGGCTGGTACATGGTATCTTACAGATTTTGAAGCCTCTTTCTTATTCTATGCATTAGGATATTTTGCATGAATAAAACAGAAAGATCAACGTAAAAATACGTACAAGAAAGTGATTTCTTCCTAAAACAAAAATAGACCCATAACAGACTTCAACATCCACAATAGATGCTCAAAGACTTAAAAGGATTCAAATATCAGTTAGGCGGGTTAAAATAGAGTTACCTCGAGCACCATATGAAGTAGCTGAAAAGCTGCACGCATGCCATCATCTCTTAAAGTAAACCGAAACTCCATACAAATAAACTCTTCAGTAGACTCCAAAGAGCAATTTATCAGATGATTCACACAGAAAAGTTCAACCTGGAAAGCATATCGAGCACACATAAGAAATCATCCTTTTAAACAAACACAATACCTTCTCTTCTTTTTTTTCTCCAATGGTAACATAAATTTTATTCCAATAAATGAAAACCCTACACAACATAATAGAATATTCATTTGAAAACCAAGTCTACACTAGGCTGAAGTGCTAAACTGAAACAAAGAGATACCAGAGGAACTATGTTTGTTATTCGTTTTTCAATAAGTATATTATTAAAAAAAAGGTATCACCGTATCACTTAGAATAAATTTCAAGAGCTACTCACTGGATACATGTAGAAGGCAGTCTACCATAGTTTTGGAACTTGAAAAGCCAAGTGGACTTGACAGTAAGTCTCAGAAGATTTAGTCTCCATCATAAGTGAAGAATCAGAAATTCATTCTTTTTTCCTTCTAGAAAAGGAAACCATTTCTATTAAAATTAATAACGAAATCCGATAAAAAAAAATTAAGAACGAAATTCCACAAGAAATCCCTACAGAAAAAGTCAAATTTATATAAAAACTTAAAATTAAATAATCAATGTGTAACCATTCTCATTAGATGGCCTTTAAGGATGAACCTACACCTAATTGAAAATATGCATTGTCATTAGCATTACAATAGCGAATTGGCAATAGAGTGGTGGCATATGGGAACCAGATCGCTTCCTATTTAACTTACCAGGACTGAAGCAATAGCATCATGTTGGTCACGTTAGGTGTGCTTTTAAAAGTCGTTATATTGCAAAGATGGTCATTACAAACTTGGGCAATCTAATCTACATCAATCTGGCATCAGAGCAAATAGGAATTACAATCTGAAGGTTCAGATTATCTGATGCCAGACAGATAGTCAAGTCTCTTTCTTCATAGATTTTTATAGAACTCTAGCAACCTGTTCACTAGACAGGTTTTGTGATACAAACTATTCTGAACCAATCCCCACTCAAGCTGAAACTAGATCATGTTTTTATCAATCCTGGTACACAAGTCAAACTGATCTTAGTTGAAATTTGACGATAAATGTGAACACTTGGGCAGTTGTTGAATCATTTAGATGTACGAGTGAGAGATTCTCAGCTGCTGTACCCAGCATGGGTCTTTACTGAAGAAAATATGTTACCAGTGAAGAGAATGGCAAGGTTAAGAATGGTATATCAGCAACAGAAACCATCACAGACATTACAAATGCAATACCATACTTGTTCCCTTGAAAACTTGCCAACACGGCCACCCTCACTAAGAGTTCGAACACCGACAACAACAGCTCCCCCTGATTTTGAATCTTCAGAGGCTCTACCACCACCAACTATCAGCCGCATGACACCACCTCTGGCTTCATTCTTCGTAATCTAGCAATATCAAATTAAAGAAAGAAACAACCATGTCATCACATAGAAGATGATTAAATTACCTAGGCATGCATGCAGGTAGGAATACAATCAAGCACATGTACATAAACTCTTCCTAGAAGAGATGAATAATCGAATATATCACATGCACACAACTAGACTTCAGATCTGTCATATTTAGCACAAGAAAGAACGTAGATTAAGAATATATTTTCCATAAATAACATGGATAACAATGTGAGCCAATGATATTGATTGAACTTCTTAAGAAAAGCAATAAGGACAGTGAGAGCTTGGGAATTTTCTTTTGAACTCATTTATGAAGCCCAACTGATGAAATCTTAAATAAGCTGGGTGGGGTGTCAAGCACATCCAAAACCAAACCAACTCGAATCCAATTCGGGTCAAATTCTGAAAATCCATACTCACCCCGAACCCCACATATATACTACCAAACCTGCCCTTAATAGGAGCGGGGCCAAGTGGGTCACAGGCAAACCCTTGACAATTTTTAAGGGGAGGTGGATCATGGATATCCATGGTCTTATTGGGCACATTTATATTCTATTTTTAGTTTACCTTTCCTTTTGTACAATCTTCTGTCCTTTTTTGTAAACACTTTTTCATCTGTAATATTTTTTAGTGTTTCTTTTCTTTAGTGGAATAAAATACAACCGAGTACAAATCCGATACAGCAAATGGAAAAGAATGGAGAGGATGAAAGCGCAGGAACAAATATAATGCAAAAGTAAGACAGATGAACCCAGAGTAAAAAAATGTCAAGAACCAAAAGGAAAATTTTGGAGATTTTGGCAAGCCCAGTCGTAAAACAGCAGCAGGAATGAGAATGGACCTGGTTCAAAGTTTAAACCAGTGCCTATCCATCAGATTATTCTTTTCTTTTTTTTCTTTTTTTATTTTAAAAGCCCAGTGCAACACTTCTATGTCCGATTCTCTTATTTTCCCTCCACTTGGTGTGTGGGGATGGTTGGTTGTGGAATTGGAGAGGGCATTACCACCCTTTGGGTGATTGGATAAACAGGGGCCATTGCTCATTACCATCCTAAAAGGCATCCCCTACACAAGTACACATCCATACACAGAAAGAGCACCACAGGTACCTTGTAATTCACCGGAATTCCATTTGAAAGACGGCGCTGTGTGATGCCCGTGTCCTTGTCATGTGCTTTTGTGGTATTTATCTCCCGACTTAAAGGGACAAAGGATGGACTACATTGCAGCCTTAATTCCTGCAGCTGCAGTGTTGATATCAGTTCTGTTGGCACCTCTAGCTGCACAAACAACCAAAACGGAACGAATAAGAAATCCTTGAACATGTGATGCATGACATACCAAATGATGCCCAATGATGAATCAAGAACATAATTATTTCTTTCATATGTTAGACATTAAGAACAGTAATGCAAAAATCAACACTCTTAAGGGTCAAATCAATATGGTAAACAAAGCAACCATCGTTCCATTGAAAGTTTTTATCATCATCATATGATCATTGGGTAATAGGTTCAAAAAGGTGAACAAAAAAATAAATGTATCTTTTATGAAATCATTTTCATATAAAAAGATGTCTACTAAAGGTTTTAGGAAGAAAAAAAAAAAGAAACATCTTTTAATGTTGATATTATACTTTACTGAGAAAACACCAACTGAATTGCAAGGGAAGTGAGAAAAATGAAAATGTCACAAATGGAAAGCAGACCTCCGGTTCAGCCTCTATTGGTTCCTTCAAACCTGCTTTTATAGCATCATTAATTTCTTGTGGATAAATCTCAAAATCGGTTTCACCCTTTCCATCGATATGCACTTTCTTTGGAACGCATGCAACAATAGCAGCAGGAAGTGGTGCAGTAGGATTTCCAAAGTCAGAGATGAATTCCAACACTTCTGAACCAATGGAATTGACCTGTAACAGACAAATTCTCTGAGATTAAATGTGTTGAAGCGCAAATAGATCATCCAAATAAAAAATCAGGTTGAAATGTATATTAAAAGCCAATGTACTGAAGAAAAGGAAACTGCAGAATCTCCCTGCCCCATCAATTATGAAAAGAAATAACCGGTGATCAGATCTCTCTGTCAGAATTTGATAGTACAGCAGAGGGCTAGTTGACTCACAAAAAGATAGCAGGAAACCACATACATCGTTCATCAAGGAAAAGATAAAGAAGGAGAAAACAACTATTGAGGTAAAAAATAACATATGGTGCATATTCATTTTTTAAAGTAATAATACAGTGACAATAAAATACAAAGTTACAGTGGTGCAAGCAGAAGCACATCCTCAATGGAGAACAAACTTCAGAATGTAGACAATAGACAGGAACCAGGAAACTGAGTCACTATCACAGATAGCCCAAGACAACTCAGAAAATACCGGAAGATGCTTCGAGTACTATGCTCAATCAGAGCAGAAGTGTGCAAAAGAGAAGAGAACCAGGTAAGGAGACAAAAACACACTTTCTAGTAATATAGCGTGCACAAATACTTACAGTGGTGCAAGCAGAAGTGCATCCTTTGAGAACAAACTTTAAAATATAGATAACATATAGAAACCAGAAAACTGATTCATAATCACAGATAACGCACAACAACTAAGGTAATATTGAAAGATATTTCATGTCTGTTGGGTGCTTCTTTCCATCATATTTTAAGAGAGGCTAATACCATTGCGGATGGTGTGGCCAGGGAAGGAGTTTTCGCACTTCTATTTCTTTTGATGCATAAGTTTTTTTAGATGTTTTCCCTTATTCATTGTAGTTTTTGTTGTGTCTTCTTTCTGTTTGTTTGTTTGTTTGGGGGAAAAAATTTATCTTTTAGAAAAAAAAAAAAACTACGGAAATATTGGAAGATGCCATGGGTACTATGCTCGAAACGTGCAGAAGGGGCAACAGAAAAGAGAACTGGTTAAGGAGACAAAAGCATAATTTCTAGTGTGTTTTCAGTGTGAAAACAAAAATAGTAGATCACATTGGAAGGAAGGAATTACCAGAAAAGTTGTACAAAGAAGTGCCAGACAACACATAGATGATTACCATACAAGTAACACATTATGTAACCATATAAAAATGTTGCAAGTTCAAAATGCACTTCAACAGTCTAATCATAACAACTGAAATGTGTTTTTCAACCTCAAGAATAAATCTCCAAGTGACTCCAAAAGAAGGAAATTGAGTGGAAGAGAGGAGGATATGTTCAGTAAATCAAAAGGTTTGCATATCAGAAAATGAGTGCTGTTGAATGAAAATAAATACAAAAAATTAAGTATGATAACATTACAAACAACTGTAAGGTAAATTACTTCAGCTAGAGTGACTGTTTCAGCGACAGCAAGCAAACTTTCGTATGCCTGTCTCTGATCCATTACAGTATGGCCAAGTGCATCACTCTCCATGATAAAATCCAAGTTATCCACGGATGGCACATTATCAATCATTGCTGCTAACTGTTCACTGTCTTTTAATAGTGCATCCATGTAGCGAGCTAGTTCTCCCCTTGTAACTCCAAACTCCTTAAGTCTCCTGACCTATATCATAATGATAAAGTTAGTGAAGCAGTTGTGGCTTATAAGTCACACAGAATTCAATCAAGTAAATGCACTAGTGCTGACAATATTTTACAAATACGATGATAGACAAACGTCCCCAAGCACATAAATTTCCGTGCCCCAATCTAAAATGGAGTAGAGGCTATGTGACAAGTATATTGTGGATTGCATGCACACTGGTTTCATATCCATGTATGGTGGATAGCATGAGCATTGGTTTCATCTATTAAAGTATTTTTTGTATTTGTATTTGTAAAGAACAAAATCATGTGGGCTCCCATAGCTTCCCAGTGATCCATCTAACACGGAGCAATAGATATATTGGCAAAGTGATGACAGAAAGAAGAGAACTATGGAATTGATTAGAAGCAGGCCCCTTTCCTGGGTGGCCCCTATTTATACTGCTTTGAGAGAATAATACAGAAAGTAATTCCCTCAATTGGGACAAGTTACAACCAATTTCCCCTTTCACCGTGGGGTGGTGATAATCTACACAGATTTCCTAGATTTTTACAGATCATATCTACGTGCAGTAAGTGCAGGTTGGGAAAAGTGACCATAAACCAAGGAGTGTTGTGAAAGGAATTTTACATAAGACAGGTCAAACTTGCATCGTTATGTGGATTTTTTTTTTCTAATGAGAATAGGAGTGTAATTCTGGACAACAAAGAAAAAAGAAATGAGAAGAAATTAATGTGCACAGAATGATAAGATGAATCTGTGGATCAATAAGGAAAGAAAATAGGAACACAAAAAAATTCTACAGACGCTCCAACAAATCAAATAATGCTGGTTCAAATGGTTTGGGCATGTAAGACAGCCGCTGTACGAAGCACTGAAGTGAAGGAACTATAAGTAGGAGGCAGAGACGGCTAACAGCTTGAAATGAACTAGGCAGAAGTGGCATATTAAATTCCAAAATGACAGTTTATAGCTCTGAATAAGAATAAGCAGAAAGTAGAACTCCAAAAAGTGATGGGAAAACGATTTAATGCGAATACTGCATATCTTTTATATGTTTAACGGTGTTCTTGAAAATGTAAAAAAAAAAAAAAAAACTCTGTGCATGTAAACAAAGCATCTTGATCAGAATCTAGAAACTCAGGCACCATAACTTATTGCAGAACAGAAATACCGCACAGTTTATTCCAATAACAGTGTCTGATATTAAGAATGACCCAATCAGAATCACTAACTAAAACAAAAATGGAAGTGCTATTGGGATGGGGCCAGATCACAGACCTCCTTGACCGCAACCTTAATGGCACTCTGCCAGTTCTGGGGTTCTGCGGTGACTGTAAGAGTAGTGACAGTGCATCCTTCCCTTCCAGAATCACTATGATCCAACTCTACTGATATGAAAGGAGGGTTTGAGCTCTGCAAGATTTTGTTGTGAAATAAATACCGAATGCCATAACTCTTTTTATATATGAAACTACATAGTTATGTTGCAGGCTAATGCAAAATGATAAAGAAGCCAGAAAGAAAAGACGTAGCAGAAAGATTTAAGACAAATAGAAAAGGATAATGCAACAGAAGATAAAGTTCAACGAGGAATGAAGAGTCCATACAAATGTATATGAGGAAAACGAAGTCGTCACATAAAACACACAAATAATGGGGCTAAAGAAGCAAGCAAATACAGGTGTCATTCAATTGAGATGTCATAGCTAATACAATATGCATTAACAATGAAGGGTATATCATTTGCGCTATGGCATGATCTGGTAATGAATATTTTCACAAATTAAATGAGAAAAGAAGGAATAAGATAGAATTCACAAACCCGGCCTGTAATAGATGGATGAGGCTATAATGATGATGATTAACTGATAGAAGACATTTACATCTACAGTTCAGTTTTCTACAAACCTCAAGAACATAACTTTACAACTACTAAACTGTGGCATCAGTAATCATTTTCATCAAGATAGGACAAATAAATGTCACTTCAATGAGACACAAAGCACGACAAGTTTTAATTTTAAACGATTTGATGTTGTCCAGATCTGAAGGTTATGCAGAATGCACATCAAGGGGATAAGGAGGAATGAGGGCAGGAATGCATCAGTTGTATGGCTTTGCTAACGTATGCATCAGAAGGCACATACTATGATTTATGTGCAATGGGTGTTTTTCTTTATTGGTAGTTGTTTGTACACATGATTTTTCAATGTCACACATGCAAGTCCTTAGCCTTAGATGGCATCCAATGATAAGGTGTTTTCTATAGGAATCAGTAAGAAAGAGCCTGAGGGTGGTGGCTGACTCGGCCGCTATTTAGAATCATGGACCTTACGAGTTGTTTGCCAGCTACTCAAGTACTAACACTGCAATAACTCTTCCTATCAATTTCCCCACCAACTTAGCCAGTCCCCTTGTCTAATCTCCATAGTGGTTGAAAGAGAGACCCAACAAATCAATGGGTAAAGAAGCCTTCTTCATGAGAATTTTCATTTTCTCCCACGATTGCACCACGAATTTTCCCCTTCTTTCCCTCATGGTCTTACACGTTCCCATCACTAGGATATGCTATCAATGGGGTCCCACTGACCTCATCATTACCTGTCAGTTTTTTTTTTTTAGAGAGAGAGGAAACGAATGTGATATGGAGATTTGAATTGAGGTCAACTTCTTCCAATAAAAAAGAAATAATCAACATAGGAGATGAGCCTCATGGGAACAAGAGAAGCAATTTGGATATATTTTGGTTATTTAGCGTGTTTCGGATTAAAAGTTAGTAGGTTCGATTTAAGTATAGTAACTACTAACTAGGTATCAGATCAGGTTTCTTTTGGTTTCAATTATGAAAGCATGCAAGAAGAATGACAAATCTGGTATGAACCACTTTTGTAAAGCTAGTTAAATCTCAGAGAAGATGCTTTTGACATCACTCTACAGAAATTTGGGAATGCTACATTCTACTCTGGTATGACCCACTTCGGTCATCATGCATTTGACTTGCAGTAGAAGGAGATAGAAGGTATAACAAAAACTTTTCATTGCATGCCAAAAGGACAATCATAATAATACCAGCCAACACCAGGCCTGCAACTATACATTAACAATAATGCACCTTATATCTTGCATTAATCCGAAAATGTAATGCTGACAGGAATATTCTCTTCATTAGGACATTCCGCAAGTCCCCATACGATACAGCTTTGTTGACTGGGATCTGTGAAATAAATAAATTGTTAAATAAAATCAGAACGAGATATACAAGTAACCATCTAATCAGATATAGCAAGTATATCAAATATTACCATTAAAATCTAATCAGCAAGGGTCTACAGATCTGATATCCAATATACAATACTAGGTAAAAACAGAATTGAACTATTTAAAGAATGAACAGTGGACCATCCAACATAACTTGTTCTAGCAAGTCAAAACGCTTAACATGACAAAAACAAAGAGCCCACATATGAGCATTAATGACATGTCATTAATGCACACAGAAACTAGTACATAAAATGAGACGCCCCAATCCATGCATACAGACATCCCCCTTCCAACTTAAAAGAAAAAGAAAAAAGAAATTCAAAGCTAACAGTTAACAGAGAAGATCATTAAGGCAAGTTTACGAGTATGGTGTAAACTTGGAGTCACTAAAGGGTAGCGCAGTTGGCCGGAAAATGAATGCATTATAATCTATTAAATAAAGAAGGGTCTTAAAATAAAATAAAAAAATTTCGCAGCTATAGTAACCAACAGTATAGGTCATAGCAGCTATTGCCACCGATCCTGGAAATACGAGTCAATATTGAGTGCACCTCAAATTATTGTAGCAGCTAGGGCCACTACATGGTTAGAGGTATCAGCCAATGGGTCACATATCAGCTGATATTTAAGAGTTGAAGTCATGCTTATAAGTATGTTTATAAAACTGAGTTTTTCAAAAAAAGTTGCAGGGTTCAGCAAAATTCTTTTGCACTATCACATATGCTGCCTACTTCAAACAGAAATTGCCACACAGTTCCACAGTACCTTGCAGAACATATTGAAAGAAAAGTTTTGAAGCAACTCATGCTGGAAGATCTCTGGAGGTTTAGCATTACTATGACCCATCCCGGCGAGAGACCACTTGTGTTCTACGGGCGGACGAACTGCATGCCTTTCCTTCTTTATAGTTTTGGACTGATCTGCAGCCAATCCACCTGGAAGCTTTGGAAGAAGAAAATTAGCCATTCCACCAAATGTCCGTGGAGTTTGGACTGCTGCTGTTTCATTTTCTGCATGAGTTCGGCCAAAGACAGCCTAAATGATATATAGTATTGATTAGCATAAAAATGCTGCAGTGAAACAATAAATTTCCCATGACAGCCATACAGAATGAATTAACTAAGAAGGTGGGGACATACCTCAATTTGATAAACCGTCTTGGGAATGTTATCAATGTCCCCCACAATGTATAAGGTGGCATTTGCTGGAAAGTACCAACGTTCATGAAATTTCCTAATTTTATCGGCATCCCACTTCTTAATCTGCTCCTCCAACCCAATTGGGAATCTTCTACTAAGCTTGTTTTCTGAATGCAAATGTTGTAGCAACTGCTTGCAAAGAAACATCATTACTGTTAACAGACAAATTGCTCATGAAATCTAAGAACGTTACATGGGTTGTAATTCACAAACAAGGTAATAAGATCATTCACAAACAAGGTAATAAGATCACAGAACTTGCCTGGCAATCAACACGATACTCTATTGTATTCATCATCTGCAATTCTGAAAGGATTGCCCGTCGCTCCTTCTCAACCCGAGATGCAAGAAATTTTGGATGGAAGGCTATCTGAATTGATGAGACAATGATGGTACAGAAGAGGTTATTCAGTAATCCTCACCATCTTCCAGTATATGATAGGTTCTTAAATATCATTGAAGATAATGAAGAACGCAGGCCAAGTTTGGCATAATAAATATTCCAGTGGAATAGAGTTCACAGCTAAATAATGAGAAAATCACATTAAAAAGCACACCAGGAATCCAGAATTACATCGTTGAGACTCAAGTTGCATCAGTTTTAGAAGAGTATGTGTCCCTCAAAAATTTGAAACCTCCTTCAGCCAGTTGAAAATTGCGGGATACAATAGTAATAAAAAAATCATGTTAACAGTATAAAAAATGGAAATAAATTCTTCAAGAAATCATCAACTCTTCAAACAAGAAGAGCCATCCCCATCACCAACACCTTCCCAACATCTGGCATTTACTTTAAGAGCTATACCATTTAACCAAATAAGAAGCCCACTGAAAGAGAGATTAATTATTATAAAAAAAAAAAAAAAGGGATCTACTACAAGAAAGAGAGATTAATTTTTTAAAAAAAGGATCTACTACAAAGTATCTATTTAACCAAATAAGTGCACCTCTCTTTTCCAGACCACTTGGTCCGCTTATGGTTCATCCACCCACTCACACTCACTACCTTATGTCTATTGGCACTCACCTTATTTTGACACTCATTCGACTCATTTACTGTTGGATTGGAAAAACAATAGTTGTAGAGAAATTAAGGATAATGGGACTATGGGTTAGTAGATTTGATGGGGCATTTTTTTTTTTTTTTGGTTGAACCTAGGCCCACAATGAGATTTTTGGGTCACCCTAATAGTCATGCATTCAAGTGGGGCCCACGATGAGCACACATAACTTATGGTGGGCAAGGTGTGCACCTGTCACTTATCGTGGGCTAGACTGGCTCATTGCGACACTACCAATATTTGTATTGCCAAAATATGCAACTGAGTTGATACACGGTAATGAAGCATAGTCAAAATGCTGAAAAAAAAAACCTAGCTGTTTTCATGTTACCTCATTCAAAGCATCCAGCACAAATGGAAGAAGGTCCCCATCCGATTCCTGACAAGAAAGCAGTTTCATTGAATGTCAATATGCATACGTGCTTCCATTAACATTTAGGCATGCTTTTGAAAGACGAAATATGCAAATTACCAACATCTTCATAGTGAAGTAGAAGAACACCCCCCCCCCCCCCCCAAAACTCCCTCTCTCTTCCTCTCCTCTTTTCCTTCTCCTTTTTTGCCTTCTCTTTTAATTATTAACAAGGAGACTGTTTATTCTGAATAAATGTATTTACATATAAAAAAGTGATTTTCTTTTCAGTTAAAGAACATCAGAAGAAACTGAAAGTACAGTCAGAAATTAATTGAAAATAGGGGGTAAAAAGGTATCACAAAGTCAAAAATTATAGCGACAATAATGCAAGCATATTGATAAGAGCATGAAACACAGTTGGAGCTGCTCTTGTCAGCATTCAAAAGAAAAAAAATTATTGCAAAAGTATTGGACAAAAAAATGTCATTCACACAGAGATACACAACACTTCAAAGAATTTGAGGGAAAAAACAAAAGATCAAACAGAACATTTCAAAAAGTTTGGAAAAAAAAAAAAAAAAAAAATCGCCCACAACTCAGGGACACACAGACACATAGAAGAATTAATAAAAAAAAAAAAAGATCTCACTCACAAAGGCATAGGCATATATATAGAAGGGGCCGGGGGCGGGGGGGGTGTGTGTGGTGTGTGGATGGAGCATGCCCGTCCCGCACACAAAATCAAAGGTCTAATGTGCAACTCTGATTGCCAATTTGCCACACATCATTAGAGGAAAAATATATAGAAGTTGACTGAAAGGAAAGAGATGAGAGGAAAAAGATCAGAGAAAAAGGAAAGTTGACGGAAGGGGGTATAAAAGAAAGAATACCATCATAGAACTAAGAAGAAACACACAGACTTCAGCCATTTCCAACACCATCATCATAGCCATATTCCATCTTTAAGTGTTAGAAACTTACATCTCATTTTATAAATTACAATCATTACCATTAAAAAAATGTGTTAGAAACTTAGAAGCACCAGTTAAATGAAATAAATTGGCACTCCCATGAATAAAGAGAGAAAGATGAGAAAAACCAAAGGAATGAACCATAAGATTACAAAAGACAAGCCAGTTTCTTTTCTTTTCACAAATGACTACATCTCTACGACTCTGAGTCCACATAAGTTACTGTATTCCAGAAGAAAAGTTACTGTATTCCAGAAGAAAGCCTAACCTTTGTGCTAGTAGGGGAATGTATGTGAAACACCGTGTGGTGGAAATCTGTGTAAGCATTAGACCTTGCACCTGTACCAAGAAGTTTTTCACGCTTCTTACTGCCAAGAAACGCAACATGTTCAATCATGTGTGCAATCCCTTGCTCATCATCTTCCTCATCGATTGAACCAACATGAACTTCCATATGTGCCTCAAACCTGAGCATCCAAATAAAGAAAATAGAAAGTAAAAAATAAAAAATACATCCATTTGAACATTAAGTCTATAATCAAATATCACCAAGATGAAACTGTAACAAACAAAAGGTCGAACAATGAGAGCACATAAATAAGTGATACCATAAAGGGAAACCCAAGGGCATCTAGAAGTGAATGTCTCTGAGGAGTTAGGCCTTGAGAATTGAGATTCATTAGAGATCAGAACCAAAGAACAAATATGAACCCAATAAGAAATGTCTAGTGTGTGAAGACCACAACCCCTCAAAGAAAACAAAATTGGTAAAAGGATTGACAACCTCTGTGGAGAGTAGCATTACTCCAAGAGATTTTCCCCCCTCTTCTGAAGAAGTTCAAGATATAGGTAGTTAAGAAGAAATTCACAGCCAAGCATGAAGGGTTCAGTGAATATTAGATAGGCCTTGCATAGATCTATGTAAGTCCTGCCAAGTCATAGTTCAACCCGATGAGTCTAATTTAGGCTCAGTCCAAAGATAAGTTGTAATCTATCTTAGGATGTGCAGCAATCTCTCCTAGATCTTTATCTTTCATTTGAATCTGCCTATTGTACAGTATATATTGAGACGAATGGAAAGCCCAAAGGGGGCACGGCTTATCATCCAATTCTTATATCTTTTGTGATAGTTTGATACTTCTCAAAGGAGGATGAATGATAAGAGGTGGATTCTGATGGAAACAGATCAGGGAGCTATTCATGTGCATCTCCGCATGTCTGAAAGACAAGTATCTCCACATATCCAAGGAAGTCTGCCATGCACAAAAGACCTATTCACGTGTTCCACCAAGTCTGTTGCTGCTGGGAAGTAAAGTGAGCCTGGTATGTCTTTGTTCAATTGAAGTTTCATCTATTTTGACTGGGAATTGCAAGAAAATCCATCCTTTTTGGGTTGGGTGTGCGCATATTCCCCCAAATAATCATTGTTGGTTGATCAGATGAGTATTCATGTATATCAGTGAAATGTGAAGGGTTTCAAGTATATAAAAGGACTAATATTGTCCACAAAAAAGTGTTCTCGAAATAGTAGATCATGATGGAGTCTAAATCAGGGGAGGATAACTGTATAGGGGGGTAACCCAAATTTCTGAGATGGTAAACCATTTCTAAACTAACAACGTTATGACTATTCAGAAAACTTTCACCTGAGCACAGTGCACATGCGCACTGCACATTCGGACCATCCCAGATGCATGACCCATGCTAAAATTCACACGCCACTGGTCAGGATGAGAGATACGCATGCGCAGTGTAGGCAGGTAAATATTTTCCATGATCATTCACATTCCTTTTTAACATTTTATGTTGAAAAGTAAGAAAATCTTGAAAGTTTATATTATGACGGATTAAGTAAATAAGATTAATTAAACTGAAATAGTAGCCTGAAAATATCTATATAGTGTCCAACACAAGAACCAGTATCCTATGATGCTCAGGTATGGCATGTATATGGCAGGGACTCACCATTGATATGGCAAGGACACTGGTTTTACATTAAAAAAAAAAAAAAAAAAAGTGAAGTCTCAGATATGATATGACACAATGCATTGCCTATTTTTAACCATCCAGGTATCATAGCCAGTTTCATCTTCAGTGGATACAGATATTCCTATGTCCTAAAAATTGAAATAGATAACATGAATACATGATACCTAGCTGAAAAATAGACAAAAACACTTATTATAAAACAAAATCACATATATTTGAGGTGTCTATATGTATGCATCATATACTAAGGTTCGAGAAGTCTACACAAATCCTATGAGTTAAAAATGATAGTAACAACTGAAAATACTATGGTTCAAGAAGTTTACAGAAATCCTATGAGTTAAAAATGATAGTTACAACTGAAAATAAATTTGAAGTTATAAGCAATACAGCTTTACAGATCCTGAGCAACACTTTTCCTACAGCAGCTTAGGTGAAGACAAAAAAATCATACCTATTTGTTGGAATTTTATTTGGTAGAATAATATAGTGTAGTCCATTCTTCAGTTGTCCTCGGTGCAGCTTTGGGTGAGATGGAAGTAGAGAACTTAAAAAACCCTCTAACTCTGCATTTTCTACTTCAGGATCCCAAGGGCCTAAACCTTGTTTCTCTATGATGGTGCCTGGCCATGCTGTACTCGCTACATGAGGCTCATCTGGACCAACAGATGCATTCGTGACATGAACTGGCTTCACCTAGAGAATGTCAATCAACAGTCGGGTCACTACATATGTATATAAGACAGACTACAAAAACAAAAACAAAAAATGAATAGAAAGAAAAAAAGTTGCCCCTGCTGCAGAGCAGAGCTTGCTTGGATGCATGGCAATCATGAAGAGTAAGGAGGTAGGAAAGTCCTATGGATTAGGGGTTGGCCAAATTTTAATCTTCTCACATGATCCTAGCTTTTATATAGTTCAGACTTTTTATTATTATTATTATTATTATCAAATGGTGGATAATGGTCAAATCAGTATAAACTTGGGACCAATGCTCTAATTCACAGGCGTTTGGTGTGTGTAAATATGTGATTATAGTGGTACCATAGTACCACACTACCACTTGAGGAAAATGTATTCTCTTCAAGTTATGTTCTCAGCATAAAGAAGAATCACAAAGCAACGGGGCATACGAATCACGTAAATGATCACAATAATGACCTCAGCATTGTTTTAATTGAGGGAAGATGCATGTTTCACCCTATAAGAGGACGCCCAACAAAGAAATTGGTTAAAGGACGATAGCATATAGAAAGGTTTGTAGCAATATTACAAGAAGCTAAAAAAATTGTTAAAGCAATGCTCACGCTAAGCTTAAGTGCAATGATAGACGTGGCATCTTTCTCGTCACATGAATGCCAAAATACCTCAAGAAAACTTAGTATCGATCAGAGACAGAAAACAGCAATCTTACATCGTTGCAGCGAAATGAATGCCTCCCAAAAGGAAATGTTGACTTGTCTAGTAAGACCCTTGGAACAGAGTTTTTAGCATAATGCCCACGTTTGTGGCAATTCTGGAAGCAAGAGACACGCCCACGCGGTTCTAGTACAGGTCTCAGAGCAACTGATTCATCAAGAATAGGAATGCAGTTCTTCCTTGTATTACTCCTCTTGTGAGCTTGTGAGTTTCTAAATTCATGGTCCCACCTTCATCGCAACAATTCAAGGCATTAAAATGACAAGAGTTAATTGAGGATTCAGCGTAGTAGCAATTCTCCCCTATGGATAAATATCAAAGTTGAAAGTACGCATGAGAGATATGACAGTGTTATTTAAGCTCTACTACAGAAACAAAAAAAAAAAATTACATAACTGAAGAAGAGTTCAATATAAATCACATGATCAATTTAGAGACAAGAACTCAATTCCTGAGATTTAGAGAAAAGAAGTGGCGCCTGGATACAACAAAGCATCTAATGTTCTGTATACGATAATAGCTCCTGAATTTCTGTAATTACAAGCTGATTTCGAAGGCTGAAATTTAAAACAAAAAGAAAAACTGAAAACAAGAGGAAACATCTCACTCTGCGTGTAAAAGCAGAATCACAATTTTACACAGAGAAAGAAGTATAAGAAGCATTGTCACAGGCATAGGCCGCCAATGACGAGATCAAAGCAGCAAACAACTAGAAAGAAAAAAAAAATCAATACACATGTACAATTCAATATCTGGAATCCTATATAAGATTAGAAATATTAAAAAAAAAAAAAAAAAGGTGAGGAAGATGGATTATTTGTGCTAAACGATGGAATCATTAGCAATCTAAAGGGGAAATTACAAAAGACAAATTGAGCTAGGAGATGATCTAATCTAACCTGAGTCTGGAACACGCAGCAGAAGATGGTCGGTTTGCATTCGATCTGCCGGTGAGAGTGCAGCGGCTGCGTGAGAGGGAGAGAGGGACGAGATTGAAGCGAGTCCTCGAAGAAAAATCTTCGTTAGCCCTAGGACTGGAAGAACAAACGGGTGGAGATGTTGCTGCAATCAGAGAGGAGGAAGCCATCGTATCCTCTTAGTCTCTATACGTAGTAAAACACGAAGATCGCTCGCGAGGAGATATAGAGAGGGAGAGAGAGCGAAGGCTAAGGAGGAGGATAAGCCGCGCGCGCTCTCGTTGATTTTTAAGAACGAGAAGCCTTTTCCGTCCCTTCCTTCTCGCCTCTTTTTATTTTTGTTTTTCTTCTTATTTTTATGGATTCTACTGCTTGGGTTTGAGGCTCTCTTTTTGCGTTGTTTCGGGGATTTATTATTATTTTTTTCTTCCTATGCTGGCCAGGTGAAGCAATCTTTCCGGATCCTCTACTCTACTCTACTCTGCTCTACTCTACTCCCTCCCTCCCTCTATAAATATACGGTGATAAGTTCCGTCAGGAGTGACATAAAGGCTATCTATATCTACTGGGAGTAGTCGTAGACTAGTCAATGGAAAAAAAAATGGTTGGTGTTGAAAGGCGAATGATTCCTTTTCTTTTCTTTTTCCTTTTTTTTTTTTACTGGTTTCCGTCCACTATGGCTTTGATACAAAGAGGAGGAGAAATCTACAATGAAATTGAGTAAATTTAAATTTAAATTATTCAAAATAAATAAAATTATATCCCGTATATCTTAATTTTACGTCAATTAAAGTTTCTTTCTTACCGCTGGATTGTTGGTTCCATTAAAAAATGAAATGTTGACTATACAATTACCTTAAAATATGATATTTGTCCCAAAATGATCAAGCTTAAATATTTCCCGCATAAGTGTTCCCACCGTAACCGTGGTATAGCACATAGTATGATTTGTATAGTGAGAAGATTTTCTTATTGCACAAATACATCCCTAGCGTACTTAAACTCAAATGTTGTGTGACTCTATTGAAATCCTTATCTTAACAATTACCTGTACCAAGTTAGTGGAAATGGGGACATGTTACCCAAATGTTTTTTTTTTTTTAATTACCTTTTTTCTATGTAAATATATTACATTTGTTTAATCCAATCCATTTAAGCACACATACTAACTCCCAGTGAATTAGAAGCAATCCAAGTTTATGGATTTCATCTTGCACCCTTTCTTCGGAATATAGAAATTATATTGAGGGGTGGGGGCCATGGCCCTACCAAAATTTCACAAAAGCCCTTTGAGTTGTAGAAGACTCTGCTGTTTTTTTCATATGGTCCCTTCAAGGTTTCTTCCAATTACATAGTGGGCCCTCCAAAGAAAATTTCCAGCATCCACCCCTGCCCAGTTTACATCCTAAAATATAGAGAGCCAAAACAGTAACATGCAATGTTGAAAGGAGAACCTAGCAAAAGAAAGCCCCAAGAAGCAAAGCATATATACTGAACTTGACCAATGGAGGAAAATAAGTAGTGGCTTAAGAACAAGTAAAAATTAGGGAATTATTTAGACTCTTCCAGCAGAATATATATAACAACCCAGGAAGGAAGGAGTTCATAAAGAGAAAAGTATTCCTCTTTGTTAAAGTGACCATATTTTGAAGAAAATCTTCCACTCGTTTTCTTCTTCCAATTCGTGAGAATATTTTTAAAGGTAAACCCTTAATCAGAAAGTCGACAATGAAACTGCAAAAATCATGGAAGAAACGACTCTAAATGGAAGGCCTGGATAGACAATCCATTGCAAAACAAGGATCCAACTCATCAATCCATATTTATTCAAAGAGAATGCCTTAATTTATTTCAAAATAGATAAAGCCTTGAGGAAAATGGCGGGTAGCTCAATGAAGTTATTACTTGTCCAAGTTAGCACAACTGCGCAGAGAAGAAGAAGAAGAAGAAGAAGAAGAAGAAGATCTCATCCATAAATGTGACTGCCATAATGCAATTCTTCATGGCATCAGAGTCGAGCCTCAACCAACCGCTAATTGGATCTACGGTACTCGCAATGTTGACTTTGACGAAGGTGAATAGCGGACTTTCCAATGACGGCTTGCAGTTTTTCCTTGATAGCTTACATCGTACGCAAGGAAGCTGGCAAAAGAGTAACGCAAACAAACATTGATTGCAATGGATGCTTGTTCCCACTTGTTTGTGTCATGGATAGAGGGTTCTTTAGCCAAAAACAGAAGTGTATTGCCAAGGCTTGGGCCTTGGGGCACCCCCATAGATTTTCCTCTGTACTCTGTAGTCATTTCTAGGTTGAAGAGCAGCCAAGCGAAACATATGAGGATTCAGGGTGGAATAGAGGATTCCATTCTATCCATATGCAATGGACAGCATCACCAATTCCATGAACCCAGTTCTTGCCCAACCAGAGCTACTGTCAATTGGTTGCCAAACCACACAAGCTTATCAGCTGATCCTTGTTACACCCCAACCCAAGTTAACCATGTTTAGCATTAATTAATTATGTCTTCTTTAATTTGATTTTGCTTATATACTAATTAAGTTATTTTAATGTAAATTAGTCTTATTTTAGCTTTTGAGTTAGACTTTGAGTCTTGGGTAAGTAGTTTAGATAGACCAAAGGACTTTTTCGTAATTACTGATTTTTTAATTTTGCTTCATATATATGTCATAGTAACATCATCACGTGTATCTCGTCGAGCACGTCAATTTTCGTATTGAACTCTATTTCATTTAATCACAAATTGATCAAGTGGGCTATCATTTGACTCGAATTAGAAATATAAATATGAGTTGGACTTTATTATAAGCCGGAAAAGTTCTTACTAAAAACCCACTCATCTTCCTTCTAAGTCATTTTCCAGCATTAGAAGAAACGCACTATTTTCTCTTCCCTTGTTTCTATCTTCCTTCACCTATTTTCAAATTCAAGAAGAAATAAAGCCTGCATGTTCATTGAGGGCTTAGGTTTGCACTCCTCATCACTTTACCCATGTTCTTATGGTTTTGGATCGACAAGAATCCCTCCCTACCAGTCCCCATTGACTGCCATAGGTGAGAATCTCATTCTCTCTGTGGAAATATAAGAATCTCATTTTTTGGCTTTCTTGACGTAGTGAGGAGATTTCACAATGGATGGCGCAAAATAATAACACAATACAATATTCCAATAAATCCAACATAAACACAATGAATGGAGAATTTTCAATAAATCCTATATATATATATATATATCACAATGAATGGAAACAAATGAACAAATGAATCAAACAGATAATCCCAGTTTATTACATTCATCTATAAGGTGGGGGATATCTTCATGAACGAAAGTGATCATCACAATTCACAGCATCATGACTTTGAATTCTTCGAAGCTCAGCACACCATCTCCGTCCAGGTCGAACTGGGTAATCATAAACTTACATTCCTCGGTGGTCTTCTTCTCGCCCAATCTACTGAGCATCCTCTTCAAGCTCTTGGGCGTGATGCAACCAGACCCTTCCATCTCATACATGCCAAAGGCCTCTTTAAGATCTCTCTTCCTCTCCTCCTCTTCGACCTCCATCAGTCGAACAAAATCCTCAATTCCCAGCAAACCATCACCGTCGGTGTCCGTTGATTGGACGACAGCCTCCGCGTCTGCTGCCGAGAGCTCCTCACCTAATGTTCCCATGCAACTCTGCAGCTCTGCTGGTGAGATTTTCCCGTCTCCATCCACATCAAAATAATGAAACACCCGTTTCAAATCATTGGCCTTGCACTTTGGTGCGACTGAGACAAGTTGCTTCTCGTCCTTCTTAGTCGAGGCTTGTCGGTGTAATCTCGCAGAGGCAGGAGCTGGAGAAGAACCTGGTGGTTTTTCAATCAGGGGTTTCTCTAGCCGCTGAGAAGGAGAAGAAACTGCTGCTTTCGCAGCTGCCGTGATAGAAATAAATGGAATTGACAAGTGCATTTGTGAGATTGAATGAAGCATCTGGCTCCAAATCCCAGATAATATATAGGGTGTAGAAAAGAAAGAAGATATGTGTTACAGATATCACAGATATGGAAGCTTGTAATCTCTAAGATGTGATCGATGTTTCTGTGGGCTGCTTCTTGCTGGTGTTGTTTTCAGATACGTTGTGATTTTATACGAGAGGGTCTGCGCGTGTGGGAAACTTCCACGTTCGAAGACATAATGAAGGGAAAGCGCCGGGCGTTTTCGTCAATTAAAAGAGACTTTAGCCGCGGTCATTAGAGAAAGAACGAGATGGTTCAAGAAGGAAATAAAAACTAGTCGTTTCCCGTTGGCGGCTCGAGATGAGACCAAATTTTAGAAAATTCAAATTCAACCCCGTGTCTCAGGTGAGGGGAGAGGAAATTTCCAATTTCCAACTGTCAGCTACTGCGAAAAGTCTAAAAAGTGCCGTGAAAGTTGTGCGTTATTTACTTTTTACTTTTCTTTTTTTTTGTTTTTTTTTTCTTCTTCTCCTACTTAGAGAGAGAAAAGAGACCAGAGACTAGAGAGAGAAGACGGCCACTTTTAAGTTTTAGGAAGGTGGGCCAGCGCCCTTAACTAGGGGACAAAGCAGGCGGACCCAAGAACTTCAACCGTGACTTTATTTCGAAGGAACATTAGGCGAAGGGCTATATTTATAAAAAGAAAAATAATTTAGTTTTCAAAATTTGTAGGGTTGTTTTTGTAGAGTTTTAAACTCTCTTTTTTTTTTCAGGTATAAGTGGGGGCTGCACTCCCACACCCCGTAGCTGGATCCGCCATTGATCTCTAAAATCTGAAAGTAAATTCCAGTTCCGCTGAATTTAGAGAATGCCTTACTATTTCACTTATTATTATATGAAAATGACATGACAATACAACATGCAATGCATTAATTAACAGGAAAAATGAAAAAAAAAAAAAAAAGAAGGCTGCCTGCTTCTTTGATTTTGATCGCTGCACCAAATCAACGCCAGGTAGTGGGATCCATCCATTTAATTAAGAAGGGCTAAGACTTCCAGGCCGTGCCCATGACGTGGTGTGATCAGGATAAGCTTAGACGTCAGTCAGACGACTCCGACACGTATGCACTACGTTCTAATCGTTGTTGACTTTGGAAGATGCCCCTGCCCCTGCCCCTGCCCCTGCCCCTGGATCATGAATCCAGCCCTGAATAATCGCAAGTGGAAACGACCCGCTGCTATCGTGGATTGGTGCCTGCTAACTGCATACGCAGGGCTCACCTCACTCCCTCGATCCAACTCTCTCCTATCAGTTATCATGCCAGCTCACTATTATTAGGAATTAGGCAGTGGCTCAAACTTTAATCTTACAAGTGTACTGTACCATCGCAATGATCATACTATCGTGATAAGTATATATTGTTGGATTGATAATATATAAAAGTAACACTTATCTATTATAACACATGATCAATCCAATGCATACATTAACAACAAGTCCAACTCCTATAAAGAGCGGTGTATGATACCACTTTAATTAAGAAAAGGAAGCAATGGACTTTGATCAAGTAAAAGTAGCCAGCCATATATGGTTAAATTAGGAGGTAAATGCTATCTGTGCGTACAACTGATTTCAGCACAAGATCATCAATCATACAAAGACATGTACATTGATAACGGGTAATGTAAGGAACTCACAGGGAAGAAAGATTTACATGCCAAGCACATGGGAGACGACACTGGTCTATCATGAGCATCCATACGTATCATGTACCTTTTGACCTTACTTGATGGTTGACTTTGAAAATGAGTTCCTTCCTTTGTTTTGATTCGATTTTGAAAGCTCAATCAACTGGTATCTTGCTTATCTAATTAAAGGAACCCTACATAATAAGATTTTCATGAGGGAAGGAATTCACTCTTATGCCCCATGAGGGTTTCATTCCTTCTTGCACGCATGATACCCATCTCATTTACGCGTGATGATGGCATTCAGGAGGAGGAGGAGGAGATGATGTTCAATAGTGATGTCAGCCCCATGATCTTATGATCTTATTTTCCTCCGCCGGACTCGTTTATATTTGAGAGGGTTTTTTTTGGTAGCTACAAAGTGATTCTTTTTTTCCCCCAAAGTCTTTTTTTTTAGTTATTATCCTACAAGACGACAATTATAATATATATTAAGCTAGAAAGTTTTTTGCTTTAATTTTGACTGTCAGTTATAATTTTGACAGTCAGTTATTCTTTTGTCCAAATCTTTTTCAATTTTCTCCTCACTCATCTCATGCAGACTAACTATATCTCTTTATCAAAAACCACCTCTACTGCCCACTTCTCAAACTCACTTTTCCATTTATGCAACTCCCTTTCTACCCAAACTCCACCATTTCCTTTCTCCTCCAATTCTCCTCCTTTTCTTTCTCTGTAATTAGCTCTTATATTACATAAACTGATATTCTCATAATCTTTTCTTCTTTCATTTTTTTTCTAAAATTCATGGATATTTTTTTCATACATATTTAAGTTGCAATGTTGGCCATACCTATGCTTAACATGGGTTATTACGCTAGTGTATACAATAATGTAAGCATTGCAATTGACGTGAATCACTTATCTTTGAACTATATTTGGATTAACTTCTTTTCACATTGACGTGTGCTGATAGCTGAACACCCTATTTCAAATAGGAATGCGATTATTGTTCTGGTTGCTGAATGCTGATTATTTGCTAATCGGAAAAAATCCTAGCTAATGACGTTTTCTTTTCTTCAAATAATTTCAGGCATAATTGGTTTTGGGCAGGTAAACTACAACTTTATTTGGGCAGGCAACAAGACTTTTCTAATGACCATTACTAATTATACTCTGTGGACAACAAGGGGTTGGGTTGCTCAGTTGGTAACCCGCATGCCACCACGGCTGCCCAGGGTTGGCAGCTGCGCATGTTATGCCACTCTTTCCACATGTGTGGGGTCTTTTAGTCCCAACCCACTAGGCTGGATTACAAAAAAAAAAAAAAAAAAAGAAAAAAGGAAAAGAAGCAATGCTATGCGTTCCTTTCACACTTCTATTAAGCGATGGCAGCTCAAACATGTCCCAGGTCAAGTGGCAGGTTATTCATCTTTGCCACTCAACTGACTTCCCCTGTTCACCATTCCTTTTGCCCTAAAAATGGTTTTTAAATTCAGCCCGAGTCCAAGTGAATCGGACTAAATCACTACAAAGTCACCAAATTGGCCAAATCCTAGTGAGGATTTTGGTTTGGTTTCCTATTGGGAAAAGGTGTGGGAGGCTTTTGGGGAATTTGCACTAATTCTAGAAGATCAAAACCAATTTTTTAACAACCCAAGTATCTGAGGACCAGGTATTCAATCCAACTATATGGAGGATAAATATGTTCATGATTACTAAATGAGACATCACAGCTTTAAATTACAAATCCACAAAACTATATTTTCTATTTTTATTTTTTTTTTGTTATTTTTCATATTGCTTAATATATAATTAGGAAAGACCAGTTGTTGAACAGCAGCAACGATGTGTTGGAGACCTAGCCTTCAAAGTTAGAACCTGTGACCATCCGTCAGGTGTGTTTTTTTTTTTTTTTTTTTTTCATTTTCAAAGCCAGGTGGCCACTCTTCTATGTCTGCTTTTCTTTTGCTGCTACAAGTAAAGACAGAAGTCGAGAAAAGAAGAGAGAGAAGATGACGATGCATATTCCACAGCCTGTGGTGGAAAGACGTTATTTTGAAATATGAGAGAGAGAGAGAGAGAGAGATATGCTAGGACAAGGGCAGTTGTAGAAGTGTGCGTGTCCAACAAGGGCAGTAGGAGAAGAGTGCGCATGCATAATCATAAACTGCATATCTTTTATGAATGGTCGTTCATTCTATAATGGGGGTCTATAAATGTAAACATCTCTATTCATCTGGAACCAAGCGACTCTGAAGCCTGTCCGGTGATGCAAAGCTGTCGCTCACTACTTGCAGCTTTTACTTCCACTTGGATCAGGTGAAAGTAAATATGTATAAAAAAGAGCTAGCAATGTTCTCAAACACTAAAAACAAGTCCTCCACAACAGGAAAGGAACACAGTTGACCGGTAAATACAACCACTTACTATCCACAGCATCAAATCCTCCGTACCATTTACACTCCATTGAGAGTAACAACAACTTTGCGTGCAGTAGCATGGTCCCTATGTTCACACAACCATATTCCCTGAAATCCAGAGGAAAAGGAACATACATATTAACTTTGGAGCAAGTGATGAAATCATATTGAATGACGGCTTGAATTCTTGTCAGGAAAAAACAAGACGGATAAAAACCAATGGGCAAATATGCTAACATTTCTATACATAAAAGAAGCAAAAGGATAAATAAACAGTTCACATGGCAAAAGACAGAATAGTAATAGAAATATATACTCAACCAAAAAGAGAAAAAAGAAAAGAAAAGAAACTAAACAAGAATGTTACAAATAAGAAAAATGATCACATATTCACATTAGCCCATTTCTTCTAAAAATATGCAGTGCCGGGCCTACTTGTCAAGGTACAAGGCTGGATCAAAATTACTGTCTCAAATATAGAGTGATACTATTGGACAGCAACTGCATTATCATATTGAATAACATCTTGAGAGCATGAAAATCAATTTAATCCAATGGTGAAAACCCATCAGATCTGAGATGACAAGGGCTGAACCTTTCACAATTCACAGAAGGTGGTTGGATCCAAATGACTATCTTGACAAGTGAGCTACGTTTGATCGGTTGGGGTTACATGGAAAAAACCCATGTAGGCTACTAAATGTATAACCATTCCCCAATACATGACACCACCAGAAAAATAAAACCCAAACTCAAATGGATAGAGGTGATCTTTGGCCCCTCAGAATGTAATGTTTGCAAGCATATATGGAAGATGGGTTTCAATACAACTTAATATATAGTCCAATTTGAGTAATCAGTTGAGTTGCCATTTGAAGGCTACAGGGGACAATTTAAATTCAACAAATTACCTTGACAATAAGTTGGCCTAGGTTTTTCAGGTCCAGCGACAATAGGACCATTTTTCATATAAGAAATAATAGAAATGTAATATAAAAATAGAATAGACATAGGACATCCATGACATACAAGTAGTGCATTTTACGCTTAAAAAATGTAATGGCTTGCTCCTAGGGAGTGTTTGGATAGCGACAACACACCACATGTACAAATTTTCATTGATAGCTTACATTGGATGTGAGTCACTTTACTAATAACTACTGCAAACAAGCAAACACTCATCTTCTTAACTAAGTTTATGCACTGAGGGAATAAACAAAACTGGTGAAAAGGGAGTATACAGAGGTGCTCTGCTTTAACCCAGGGCCAAACTCCCTTTAACAATTTGGAATCTAATACAAAACTCACCCTTAATGATTTTGTAAACATATAAAAACCACATAATAATACATGGACAATCAATATACTGTTTAGTGTTTAAATCATGTCATTAGAAAATAAAACAAGTTGTCCAGCAGTTATCCTATTCCTCCTTACCTGCCAAGTTCCCATGTTGAGATGCCCATCGGTTATTGGAACCCTGCATAAAATTGAAGACTGTTGTAAATGAACTGGAAAGAAATGAGGTCTCATATTGAGGATGCGAACAAAGGAAATCCATACGTGAGTTGACAGCCAAACATAGATGATTTGATGTGAGCTGGCATGTCATCAGGGCCTGCAAAAATGTCCTTTGTCACAATCAGAATCATTTACAAAAGAACTTGTAGAATAACTGAAGCAAGCAACTTCCACATAATTTGCTCTCTCAGCAATTGTCACATTCTAGCTGTTGGAAACATGAAAGGCTTTATGATTTTTAAGGACTGAAAACATGTAATTGACACCATTTTTTTTTATAACGATAAAATCATGTAATTGACACCATCAGGCAGCTGATACAAGGAACAAGAACTAAAAAATAAAAAAATAAAAATCTGCCCCATATGGTGACAGAAGATCATTACTGATGTAGGTATGATCCTATCTTTTGGCTACAAACATATGTCAAGATTGCCCTTTGGAAGTGACCATTTCACAAAAGGTTTACCCATTTTCCTGCCCAGCAGTGATGACTCCAATACATACTCATTTTGATGCATGGTTTTTTTTAATACACTTTCAACAAGGGCCAAACTTATTAGACTCCATTTAACCAGTTCTATCATATTATTGACTAGCTTCATCTTGCCCTAAAAATTTCCATGTTCCATCCCTTCTAAGTGTCCCACATTAGGGCAAAATGGAGGATGATTAACCAATAACCACACACTTCTCTACCATGAAATGGTTCCCATCATCTTACTTTCCATCAATCACGTCAGTTATCAACTTTTGCTCACTGAAAGTATGGTAAGGGTCCAACCTTCTGCTTGGTGTCGAATTCCTAGGAATTTAAAGTTAAGTGAGTTCTAGAGAATATTAAAGAAGTGATGGGTGGAGCGTATAGTGTAGAGATGTAGATGGGACCCCCACTATCCTAGGATTAGATTTACTAGAGTATTGGTTGAGTGGTCATTTCCTATCAAAGAAAAGACCATCTGACTGTCATTTTTGTTCTTCAAATTTAGCCCCTCTGATGGGACAGCATTGCTTAGATTCCTAGGAATATAATACCGACCAAAAAAAGGGTCCTAAGGAGAACAAAAAATGGTTCAATATTTGCTCCTCCATCTAGCAATGAATGAGAAAGTCATCCACATCTTCTCTTTTTCTTTTTTTTTTTCTTTTTTGAAAATGGTGACTGTGTATTGAAATGCACAAACATCCACATCTTCTCTTATTGGAGCAAATGATGCACATGGCGGTGAAACTCTTCTTTTCCTCTTATGAAGGTTACCCAAGGCCTGGATCTTGCTGCATGAAAGATTTTTCCATTGTATGCAACATCTCAACCTAAAGATACAGACTCCAAAGGAATGCTTCCAAGAGGACTCTTAAGAGGCCCAACCAACATCAACATGGGCAGATAGTCTAATAGAGGACTCTTAAAGGAAGAACAGTCAATGCCCTATGGCTCTTCAGAGATAGCATAGGATCCAAAGGATAGTACTCATATGAAGATGATGGCATTGATGAGGATCTAACACAAATTGACTCACAATATGAACTCCATGGGAGACATGAGGTGAAGTCATTATAACAAAACATAGACTACCTGTAGACTTTGGAGACTTTGGACAAGTGTGAGAAGATAAATTTGAAGATTTAACATGGGAAATTTACAGCCTTACATTTTTTTAGGTAAAAGCAATCAGATTTTTTTGAATGATCATTGTACAATTTTGTTGGCACAACGGTACCCTTCTTAGAAGTTTTAACTTCAAGATATGTCTTGAAGTTAAAAGTCTAAGGGCTTTCAATTACTAGTTTGCTAGCAAGTAGCAACCCAACAAAGAGTATCCACCTCCAGCGTTATCTTTATACCTGCACCACATCAAATGCATGGAAAAATGGAGAACAATCTGCTTACCGTAGTATCGAAACCACTTTTAATTGGGAGTCATCCCTAATGCACCATAAATTACTGTTCCAGATATAGGGTGTGTTTTCAAATCACAGAATCAACATAAGAAAAGTTACAAGGGCTAAGAATTCTAATAGAGAACACACACACCAATACAGAACCTCTTTGTTCCTTGGTCCACAAAAACACATACACAAGACACAAAAAAGAAAAGGGATAACAAAAATACTTTTCATGATTTAAAAAGCAACTTGAGGACTATGCTAACCTTCCATTGTATGCTTCCAAGGAGCAGATCGTCCCTGAAAAGTAGATAAAAAAGACACACAAGTCATACCCTTCACCCATCAAATCATGCTCCAGTAGCAAGGAACAGAGAAGGATAAAACATATTTACCTCTGGAACTATCTTGTTAAGGAAAGTCTCAGTATCGTCCCTAACATCAGAGTCATAGTTCTCATTTATAGTCAGGGAAGCACTAGTATGTTGTACTGTAAGTCCAACAAAATAACACTAATTACATTCACTTAGGAGAAGGTACATGATTGATAATGCCAAGGAGATTCAAATTATAGATTGCTTACTGAAAAAATGCGCCAGACCACATTTGAAACCCGACAAGTCTTGCTCAATTTCCTTCAATATCTGCTTGAAAGGCAGTCAGAATTTAATTCACATTTCGCAGGATCGAACAGAAAAGTTGTGCTAAAAAAGCAGGACAGATGCACGCCTTCCACCTCCATGGTTGGAGCCATCCAAATAGGTCTAAAAAATGAATCAGAAACTTCAGGCTAGGGTCTGGGTTTCTTTAATACCCTAGAGTATGAAAGCGCAAAACCCAAATTCACCACCCACACCACCCCACCCCCCCCCCCCCCCCCCACCACCACACACACACACACACACACACACAACCCCAAAAAAAAAAAAAAAGAGATGCCATGTTGGAGATTGTTCAATCAACTACAGATTTGATTTGATAATAATAACAACAACATAAACCAGAACCATGAAATTAAAAAGGAAAAAAAAAAGGTAGAGATAGAGAGAAAAGAAATGAAATCTACCACAGGACCTTTGGAGTGATGAGATGACAGCCTCGTCTGTGGGGAGGGAGAACGATGGTCTTCTGAGCCCATTTAGAAGCCATGGATTGGTCCGTTCTGGTCGAGATGGCGGGCGTATATTGCGATTTCACGCGAAGAACCCTAGTAGCATCAGCAGCAGCAGCAGCAGCAGAGATGGGCTTCGACGCGAAGAAGACAGAGGCTTGCATTTGCACTGTCTCGAGGACCCCCCGAGCCCGACCCAACCAAAATATATGAAGCGTATGCGTATGCGTATGGCACCGGCACCAGTAACGAAAGCCGCAGCACGAGAGTGGGAGGATCTTTTATTACTCGCCTCATAAGAAATATCAATTTTCATCACCTCTCACTTGTATTGTATTGTAATTTTGTCTTTAAGTGGTTCAATTTTAGTGGGCATGAGCGTTTGTGCCCACTAAAATTTTGAATGGTTGTGATTTTCGATTTTCTGGACCTTTCATCATTTCCTGCTTACGTTATAAATTGTTAGTCACTGCTAGATGCGAACCGTTGGATCTTGAAATTGAAAACAGAGACGGGCATGTGTTTGGGAGCAAGTGGATGATGGATATCCATCCTGGAAATTAGAACAGCAGTCGAGAAATTAGATTCATAATCCAAGGGATTCAAATAGATCTTAAATATCAAAATTGGAAAAGGAGTAAAACACACCCACCCCCGCAGCATCAGCCTGCATGCAGCTCAGAATGCGTCCCTCGATGAGAGATTCAAGCATGTTTCTTTGCTGGAATTTTAGAAATTTTTCGGATAGGACTTTCCGAATTCTCAGATATAGTGAAATTTCTAAATGCTTTTTTAGGCTTGAGCATCCAGAATTCCACCAAAATATAAAGGGACTGTTTCTTTACAAGCATTTTTTAAGGGAATTCAAGCTGTCTATAAATTCAAGAATTATTGTCAGAAATTCAATGTTCTCTTAATGGGATTCTCAGTATTCAAGGTAGCCAAATTTCTCAAATGCCAAAAAGGTAAAATTCCAAAATGCTAGCCCTTCCAAAAGTATTTCAGAATTTTGGAACTCCGATAAGTTTGGTTGAAACTTCGACACCCAACCGTGAACCCTCCTACTAACAAGAAAGTGGGCACCATATTCACAATTATAAAAATTGGGCCCATGCAATTCCTATCAAGATGGGTCCATGTTTAAATTTCTAAAATTGGGTTCCACAATTTCGTTTCTAAAAGATGGGCCCATGTATTATATACCTTAGGTGAGTCCACATTATAATTCTTATAATTGGGTCCCAAGTTTACAACCACAAATGGCGGATCCCATGTACTACAATGCATAAAATGTGCAATTCCGGTCTAGAATTTACGTAGCAATGAAACATGAGTTTTATGAAATTTAAAAATTCTTAAGCAAGAATTGACTCTGTTGGGGAATTTTAGACATGATTTGACATCTTATCCCCTTGCATTTTCAAATGCCACGTTTCCTTTCTATAATTCTTAAATTTCAGTACATGAAAGGTCTCAAATGACCATTGGTAATCCAAGAATTCCAATTCCTTTAACTTTTGGTAGAATTTCTCGATGCTCAAGTTTAAGAGAGCATCAAAGAATTCCACTAGGTCTAGAAATTCAGAAATTCCACTTACAGGAATTCCTAAAATTCCAGCAAAGAAACAAACCCGTAGAATTCAAAAATGAAAGAATTCAGTGGCATTTTAGAGTTCCAGCATTTGGAATTCCCAAATAACCTCCAGATATGAATTCTAGGAATTCCAATAAAGAAACAGGCCCAACGGGAGTTGAATTCATGAATTCCCAAAAGTCATAATAGACATTTCATATGGCTGAAATCCAGAAATGCTAATAAAAAAATATGGATTTCAGAAATTTTCCAAAGGACAGCATATCGCATTATGTCTAGGAATTCCTTAACATAGTAAATTCCTTGTAGGAATTTCACAACAGAAACAGGCCCTTCCAATGCCCCACATATGCTTTTATATTCCAAGCCCTCTATTACTATCCATTAACCTACCCGGAATGGATGATGCAAAATGATAAGCGTTTATTTTGATGGTCTTCTTCGTGGCTTGAGTAGGATTCCTGGCTATGAACATCCACAGGATCTATATTTAAGGTAACCAGCCCACAAGATTTTCTCGTTTTTGGTGGTGACAACAATAGGCAACACAAACATGTGACGTATGCTCTCCTCTTATCAATAAATGCCAGACAGTAAGTTTTTGCTTGATGTTGGAGTCGACTTTTATGGGCCCTATAAAATCCTGCAAATTGTTTTCTATTTTTGTATGTTCCTTGTTCTAGAAATAAAAAGAAAAAAAAGAAAACACCTGCCTCTGTGTTGGTGAAGAGAAACACAAAACTTGGATGGATTATGGATAGAGAACTGCAAGTTGAGATTAGATAGATAAGGTGCTTTGGTTTTATAAGGGGACAATTAATGGCACAAGTCTCTTTTTCTCTTTACATCTCACATACCCACATGCTCAACAAAAGCCTTTGACAAGAAAAGAAACAGTGCCACGTCAATTAAAGAAGGAAGTTTACAAATGAATAAAGAATAGAAAAAACATTTTAGATATTATAAATTCCAATATATTATATTATAAAATTCTATGATTATTTGTGATTCAACGGCCTCGTAGTGATGGGATAAAGCTAAAAATGATGGTGATATTTATGTCACTAATTATATTGCTGCTACAATCGTTTAAAGTTTTGTATCTACCCAAACGGGCACGCGCATCAATGCCTTTTTCCAGTTTTTGGGAAATTAAAGGCTTCATATCCTTTTTCTCCTTCAGCAGTATGCTGCTATTTGCAGGCCCTTTAAAGTAAGACACATGGCTTAGTTGGGGGTTGCACTAACCATGGATTTAAGGTGTGTCTAGCCATACATAAAAAAATAAAAATCAGGTGCAGTAAGCATTACATTGTCGAATTTAAGACTATGAAATGGACCAACCGAGTTGAAGTATATTCTTTTTTTTTTTTTTTTTTTGGGGTGGGGTGGGGCTCCGTAATTTTGCCACATGTATGAAAGGGATCATGAGATGATGAATGATAGGACCATAAATTGAATGTGCGCTTGATCAGATAATTCTGTTATTCAGATAATTTATTAATGGGAACCAATATGCAGAATGGGAATGGTTGGGTCAATCTAAGCCTACCCTATGTTTCTAATAGATGGCCATATTTTTCAGACAAATGATGTCATAAATAGGTTTAATTCAAGAAACTAAATGGAACCCTTTTTACACAATTAGCCGAATAATCCAAACCCAGATAATTAATCTAGGTGTGGAGTGTGGACGCTTTCACAGACCTGGAGCTAGACCCGATTGCCAATCAGGACTTAGAAAAACATCCAGACAAGTGTCAAGGTAATAGGGTCCATTGACATCCCTAGATTGATAGACTTTTCAAATCCAGTTTGGCAATTTGTTTGGACTATTTTTCTTTTATTTTTTTATTTTGGTAAAGTTTGGACTACTTTAAAATTGCCCAATAGCGCAAAAATGAGATCTTTTTCCCCATATGGTGCAGGATTGCCAAATATTTGAATGTCGTTAACTTGTGCAGACCAATTCAAGGGTTCCATTGTAGTTGGTCTACCAAGTGATCCACAAGATAATAATGTAATCAATACAATTGTATACATTAGGAGTAGTTCCCACCATAAGATTCACCATATAATTAATAATGTAATTAATGAAATCGTATATATTATTAATCATCTCATCTAATCATGTTATTAGCTACATACTCATCAAACGCCGGTACCAACTCCCATGGGAATAAAATTTGGACATCCATGTTGACCAGCTCTGATTATCAATTAGTGAGGCCCCACTGTGGATTTTCAATCCTTCCACTATTCAATTTGATCATATGTTCAAGGTTGAGTTATTTGTTCCATCATTTTCGTTCGACTCCCCTCAACCCCTCTTAATTTGAAAGCTATACTCCGGTTTACCTTCTATAATAGAGTCTTTTACAAGTTGGCGGGGGACCGTGATAATATTGAGTTATTTGTTCTATCATTTTCATTCGACTCCCGTCAACCCCTCTTAATTTGAAAGCTATACTCCAGTCTACCTTCTTGAATAGAGTCTTTTACAAGTTGGCGGGGGGCCGTGATAATATTGAGTTATTTGTTCCATCATTTTCGTTCGACTCCCGTCAACCCCTCTTAACTTGAAAGCAATACTCCGGTCTACCTTCTTGAATAGAGTCTTTTACAAGTTGGCAGGGGGGGGGGGGGGGGTTGTGATAATGTTGAGTCATCATTTTCGTTCGACTCCCGTCAACCCCTCTTAATTTGAAAGCTATACTCCGGTCTACCTTATTGGATAGAGTCTTTTACAAGTTGGCGGGGGCCCGTGATAATAATTTCTATCGTACTCGTACCTTTGAGCTTGTTTTTGTTTTATTTTAAAATGATTACATTAAAAGAAGGGATTTTTTTTCTGTATGATCACCTAAACTCATTGATAACCCCTCATTGTCATCAAAGTAGGCAAATTTACCTACATGTTCTTCATACCGTCCGTACCTCTACGCATGTTAAAAGTCGCTTTTTTTTTTCTTTTGCAATATCACAACAAAAATTTTGCAACATCACAATTTAGACTGCGATATTGCAAATTATTCACTTGCAATATCGCAATTTATATAGTGAAATCGAAACTCGAAAAATCATTTTCTTCATTTTATCCCTTCCTGCTTCGACTTCTCCTCATTTTCACTTGTTGTAACTCTCTCCCCAAGCCGATCTTACTCTCTTCCTCCCTCCCCAACCTCTTTGCAAATATGCAAGGCCCTAGCGTTGTTCAACGTCAACGAACTAGCATGGTCTCCATTGCCTCCATCAACTAAGGATTTTGGCCTCTATTGTTTCACAATCTGGGTGTTCTGAAGCTTGGTGTTGTTGCAGTTGCCCTTGATAGAACCTAATAATCCTTCTTCCCTCTTTCTTTTAGCGAGATCCCAGTATTCTCTTCCCTTTACATCTTTCTCTCTCTATTTATCTCTCTTTGTGGGTCTAGAAAACCCTAAATGCTCTTGAACCCTTTCTGGAAAAAATAAATAAAGAAGAAGAAGAACTCTAGAACATCAGAGTTCTTCATCTCTACTTTCAGTGAATTAGAGATAAAACCATGTGAATATTGAACGAGGTTTACTGATTGCAGAATTAGTAGTGTTTGTTTGGGTCTAATACATAAAATAGAACTAAGCTCCGTTGGGTACTTGAAGTCTACATTTACCATGATGAATGATTAAAACAAGCTATTAAATAACTCAGCAGCACTAGATTTATCATGATGGGTTGTGGTGGCACCTGTTCAAATTAAACGACGGTCTATTCCCTCGCTAGCTGATAGCCCTAGTGTATGATAACAAAAATATCATTAGCAAATTAAGATAATGGTCGAAAATGCTAACAGGAAAAAGTAAAAAAAAAATTATAGACATTCTGAGTTTGTGCTGGGACCCACCATAGGATAAGATCAACAAGACATCCCACATTATTTTTGGCACTGGACGTTCGGTCCAAAACCTGAAGTGGTAGTTCATGATATGAGAACAATATGGTTTTTTTAATAAATCAACAACTGGATACTCAAACGTAATTGGAATTCAGTAGACTATCAGAAGACATAAGGCTGAATGCCCACATTTTCAACATGGATGTTCATAAAAACGTGAGGCTCTACAAGTCCCCCCATAAGGTCACTACTAATTATATATATTAATTATTAAAACAATATGAGAGGTGGGTTGTGAGGGGTGCCACATAAGCAGGTAGTGAGTTTTCCTTTTAAAGAAATATTGAAGAAAATAATACAGCCTTTTATTTTCACGAGGGCCACTATACATACCTCTCCAAATCTCTCTATTTTAAATTTCCTTTCCACATATTTTTCCTAAATCTCTCCACCGATTTTTCTTAATTTATCTCTCATTCAAATCTAACCCAATCCATTTTGCAACCCATGAGATCTCCATCCACTCTCTCATCAAGCCATCAAACTAGACATCTCCTCCCTATAGCAAACTCTCATTTTATCTTTCCCACCATTTCTCTTCCCGTCAAGAAAGTTTATCCTGTTCAGAGTGCATATTGTAGAATTCTGAGAAAACAGTATTTATGTATTATTAAATATCATAAATGACAGAAGAATGAGTTGTTATTGTATGACACCATAACATAAAGAGGTGACATGTTCTCCTCTAGAAATAGATATATAATGAAAACATGCATATTCTAAGATTTATGAGCAGGAATAACAAGAGATAACAGAACTAGGAAAGAGTGAACTAGAGAAATCTCTCGATTTATAGCTCTAAAATAATTACTGTTTCAAGAGAAGATGAAATTGATAGTAGAGTCCAGGGGAAATGAGTTTGGATCAAGAGGAAAATAAATAGATGAATTAAATTTCACGAGGACTATATTGGCATAAGTTGTACTAGATTGGAGTAGTTTATGTAAACAGTGTTTGACAAAGGAACGTGCCTTACACATCTATGTCGGACCGATATGACACTTGTACTGGTACTTGATACTACACTGATACTTGGAGGGTGCAAACTAGTATATCCTACCATATTAAGTCCTTTATCTCATATAGGTCTAGTAATTCTCTTACTTTCTAATGCAAAAAATATTAGAAAGGAATGTAAATAATGATAATTAATTTTAAAAAGTTCCATAAAAAGCTTAGGATAGTCATATCCATATCTGTGTCACAAATTTCCAAAAGTGCCAAGTCATACTGATCTCTCCATTAGCAAGGTGAGAATGCCCTCAACGAGGGAATGGGTGAAGGGCGTGGGAGGGGATAACCCATATTTGTTCATGCTGTTTCCTTTTCTCTTTTAATTTTTTTCCCCTTTTTTTTGATAGATGTTTTTATGTAATGCTTTTTATGGGTTTTTTTTTTTTTGTGAATTTGAATCATTTTATTGTTATTATTTGGACATGTGGGTTTTAATCTTTTAATTTGCATCAGGTGCAAAATTCATTTGTTTGCAGATCCATGCTTTTAATTATAGTAGTTACCAATGAATAGAATACGAAGTTTTTCATAGTCAAAGCAAGTCCGAGAAAGATGTATGAATGAAAAGAATGGTGGTTGGTAGGTGATTTTCTTTCTATTCTTTGCATAGAGATACACATGTTTTTATGGATATTTTTATCACATGTTATTATTATTTTTTTTGGCTATTTATTTTGTAGTTAATTTTTGAAAATGCAATATGTGTCATAACATAATCATTTTTTATTATGTAGACGAGTAGTCCTCATAGGGTGGAGACACCTTTTCCGTGACCGATGACCCGGGGGGTCGAGACCTTCTCCAATATCTCCAACATATTGAGTTGTAGGAGGAATGAAAGAGCCAGGAGATCAACTTCCCACATGTGCAAGCTTTTTTCTTATTCATTGATCCGAACTTTTTTCCTCCAAAAAGTCTGTTTTGAAGGCATTGTTCTTATATCTAATGACATTAGTAGGGTTTTTTTTTTTTTAAATTAATGTTGTTAATTCTTGTAAAGTGTTGTCCTTCTTTTCTCACTATTTCTGAAATCCCATTTTACAATTTTTAAAAAAGTTACTCCTTTCAAACAAATCTAATTCTTACCCTTCTTTTTTAAGGGCCTAAGCCAGCAGCAACGATAGCAATAGCGCTTGACATATAATCTAATTTTAAGATATAAATTATAACTTTTTTCGTAACAACAATTTTTCTTTTGTTGCTCTTTTGTTTTTATTTTTATAAAATATTTCAAATGTAATATTAGATTTAAAAATGTCAAATCACTCTATGTTTAGAATATATCAAATCACTCTATGTCTAATAATGTACCTCTCTTTCCTCTTTAGCATTGTTCACTAATCTTTACTTCATTTTTTTCTTCTTTAAGTTTTAATGAATAAAATAAAATTTAAGAACTATAGATAATATATATTATATATTTTTTATTAATTATATTTAAAATAAACCTTAAAATTTATTGTATTTCCATTTTGGCACGGGCCTTTGTTACTAGTATTTATACAAAATGTCTCACTTGTTTCTATATGTGGTATTTCTTGTACCCTAACTACCTTCAAAAGACACAAAAGAAGAAAAAAATAATATAATAAACAAGGGGGAGATACATACAGGGTGAGAAACATGGAATGAATACTGCTGATGGATTAGACAATGGCAGCAGAGAAAGATATGGCATGAGACTCAATGCTATATATGGAAAATAAAGGGATTCACTTATAGATAAAGGAAGTAGAACCCAAGTAAAATGCGGAAGCTATAGAACGGAATGAAATTCTAAACAGAGATGCATTCGTTGACTTTTAACATAAAACTTTATATGATATCACAATAAAAATTGTGATATCACAAGTGAATAATTTGCTTGTGATATCGCAAAAGAAAAATAGACTTTTGGCATGCGTAGATGTACGGACGATATGGATAATGTATAGATAAAATTGCCTACTTTTGTAATAATGGGGGGTTATCGATGAGTTTGGTGACCATACGGAAAAAAATCCCTTAAAAGAAACCAAGCAGATTACAAGAGCAATGCAACAACAAAAAAAGAAAAGGAAAAACTTCAAAATAGGGCTCATGTTTTAAGGATTGTCGTGTTTGGTATCTTTAATCCCTTGCCCCCCTTCTTCAATAGGATCATAGATTTACTTCCATTTAATGGCGTGGGTATTCTTTTTGTCAGCTGAGTCACCCCAAAAGAAGCTTCTTATTATTTTATCCACCGTATTATTAGTTTTTTAAGGAAGTTGGAGCATAGAAATATTGTAAATTGGAATAGTAAAAGCAACTGATTTTCTAAGGGTGCTCGTGCCAGCTTGCGAAAACAATACAGTTTGCCATGACAAAATTTTATTCATGGTTTTTGCAATAAGAGACTGAAAGTTAGGTTCCTTTGAGCTTGTTGGGTCGTAGGAATGTTTTGGCTTGGGCTATGTATATTGTTATTATTCGTGTGTGAATAAATCTCTTGCATTATATAAGATAAAATAGCATTAATCTAATAAATATTAATAGATTTACACATATAAGATTTTTATAATACATAATTTACATATTTAACTTAGAGTCGGGTGAGCATTGGAGTCGAGTCCTTTGGGGTTACATTATCATCCTAATATGAGTAGGGTTTTCTTGTGTAACCTCTGGAAAAAGGGCAGACTTGTGTTTCTTATCTCACATATAGATTTTACATTGACATCATATGATAAATAAAAAGAGGGGGGTTTGACATTGTAATCCTATTTAAATTTGATTTTTTCAATTTTATAACAGAAATTCAAATAATGTCATCTTGATTTTGGCAACGTTCTTTTTAAACTTTTTTGCCCCGGATTCCATGATATCATGGGAACTTTGTATGATACGGAAACAGATTATAAACCCTGTGATATCAGGGGATTGTCCCACGATGTCATGGCTCTTATGCTGCATCTGAGAGAACTTTTTTTTCGAATGATGGAACCTGAGAAATGGTGGTCAGTTCTATATTTACTCTTCAGAAAATGTTATTATTGGTGTTTTGTAAAAAATAAATTCGCTTACTAGTTGAAGAAAGTATATGATATAGAAACTAATAAATTTCATCCCATGATATTATAGGATACCGTGCAAAATTTTTTTTTAAATAAATGTTGGGTTTTGTCTTGTATTCCGGTTTACCCTGGTCGGTTCATCTAGGTTAGCTAGGACCGATGATTAGGTTTAAGGGTATTTTAGTAATTGTAGTGGGGTTTTTTTGGGGGCTAAGAAAGACTTTATTGGAGATCTTGAAAGTGGGGATTGCCGGATTATATATATTATGTACTCTATAATCCTATCTCTTGGGATTGAGAGGGGAGAACGATAGATGATGTCTATCTTCCCCATGGATATAGGGAATCTTGCTGAGCCACATAAAATCGTTGTGTTCATGTGTGTGATGCTTGATGGTTTGTGTGTTTGTGTTCATCGTGATTGAGATCGTCGATTGTAAATACTATTTCGCTACACCACTTTCCCCAACAAGTGGTATTATTGCACGAAAGCATATTAGACCAATCCACTATTTACAACAGTAACTTGGGGCCTAACTTTGTTAGGGCTAGTTCCTTATAAATATCCTCTTTGGGTTATTCTTTGTAAGCAAGTAGGGAAGGGAAACACAGAGAAAACTTATAAGGGGAGAGGTTTTGAGAGGAAGATTGAGATCTATGGGAGAGAGTAAGCTGAGGGCCTGTTTGGATGTTTATGGAATAAAATATTTATAGATTTAACTATTACAAGAATAAAATAGTATAGAATAGAATAATCAAATATTATAATATTAGAATATTTTTACAATTTGGCAGTCTTTGAAGAATATTATAGATTTTAAATTGAACTATTTGGAAGGTGGTATGATTAAACTAATTAAATTATATTATTAAAATTTATTTTTATTAAATATTTTAATTTATATGTAATTTACCACGTCTGTATAAAAAAGTAGTGTCCTAAAGTAAAGTGCAATTGTCATGTTTTTACCATAAGTTACTTTTCTTTTATCACATAAATCATGGTAAAGTATAGTAAAGTAAAGTCAATAAAAAAAAACTACTTTATAACTCTCTCTCCCACTTTGCTTTACCACATGCTTCATCTCACCTTACTTTACCTCATTTTTTACCATGATATGAGATCAATCTTTATTTTACTTTACCACACTTATAAACAAGTTTCTTTTTATTTACTATGTAAAACTACGATAAAATGTAATAAAGTAAAGTAAAAAAGAAAAAAAAACTACTTTACCATTCCTTTGCACTTTACTTCACCATATATTTTATCCGACCTTTACTTTTCTCCAACTTTACTATGTTGTGACATTTACTTTTACTTTACTTTACCAGATATGTAAACAAACACATCATGATTGATTTGGTTAACTAAAGTATTTATTTTACTCTACCATTTTGTAATCGTCATTTTGAAAGATTCTTGTCTTGTAGAAAGTCTTCTACTGGAGAGAGCTGTGGGAGGAAATATTGAGCTTTTAAAAAAAAAAGAATTTTTTCTTCAAATTTTTTTTTAGGTTACCAAACGCATAAGATTTTCTTTTCTAAAAAATAAAAGATTATATTCTATAATATATTATTTTCTTATGCATCTTAACAGGCTCTAAGTGTTAGAAGGTTTGAAATCCTTGTAACGACTTGCCCAGTTCTTTTATAGTGAAATAGAGGAGAACGCTTATAGCCAGATGAACGTAGGTAAATTTGCTTGTGGTTGTAGTTGATGGTGCGTATTTGCCCTAAATAATCCCCAGCAAATCAAAATAAAGAAATTGGTAAAACCGAATTCCTTTCATTTATGCAGAACGTGCCTGGATAGGGGCCAAAAAGACTGGAATATGGATGGGACTCATCTTTCCAATTCTAAAGTCTCTTGGCCGTAGAGAAGATGCCTTTTGATTCCTTTGACGTTGACGAGTGGACAGTGGAGAGTACACTTCTCCTCCACCTCTTCCATGTGTCACCCCCTGATTGGACCAAATATGAAACCGGGGTTCGGTTCCAGCAAGGACAGTTGCATGACCACATGTCGGTCATTTCACGTTGAGTCATGGGAGCAGAGAGCCGTATATTTGTCCCTAGTCTTTTTAACCAACTCCACCTCGTCCTCCATATCCTCACCATTAACAAGTTCTATATGCCAAGAGCAAAGGAATCCCGCCACTCTCCAGCCCTCTATTTGGCCTTGTTCTACTTCCTCTCAGTCTTTGATTTGGATCTCTCCCATGCCCAGCAACCTTTCCTCGAGAACTTACAACTAGACTGCTACAACAACGTCCCTTCCACATACGGCTACTACTGCAATGGCCAGCAAAGGTCTTGCAACACCTTTGTCATCTTCAGATCCGACCCTCCTTACTACGACTCTGCGGTAGCAATTGGCTACCTCCTAAACTCAGACCCATCAAGAATTGCCGAAATCAATGGCGTCCTCGACATCCAAAAGATCCCCAAGGACACCCAGGTCATAGTTCCTGTAAATTGCTCCTGTGCGGGCCATTACTATCAGCACAACTCGTCCTACACCATGAACTTTGACGACCAGAACTACTTCACCATCGCAAACCTCACGTACCAAGGCCTCACCACTTGTAAGGCCATGATCAATCAGAACATCTATGATAGCCGGCAATTGGAGGTTGGAATGAGATTTACGGCCCCGGTCAGATGCGCTTGCCCTACTAGAAATCAGACCGCCAAAGGCGTGAAGTTGTTGATGACTTATCTGATTAGAATGGGTGACACAATTTCTAAAATAGCTGAGAGGTTTGGCGCGGATAGGCAGAGCGTTCTGGTTGCAAATGAGTTGAAAGAGACAGATTGGATTTACCCTTTCAACTCTCTTCTGGTTCCGCTAAAAAGAGACCCCACAAGAGCCCAAACCATAATCCCTCCACCACCATCAGAATCGCCGATACCATCCATTGCTCCCGTAGAGAGAAGCAAGTTCAGACCAGTTCTTCTTGCAATTGGAATTGGAGCTGGTCTTGTTCTCTTCCTCCTTTGCGGGCTTCTTGTTTGGTTCCTGCACCGGCGTCGTCATGGGGAAAAAAAGATCCTTGATAAAAAAAGAGAATCTGGGTCAACACATGAACAACCCCAGAATATGGCCAGCTCGAAACCACCATTTCTGAATGGTGTCATTCGAGAGGCGATCGAGATATTGACGGTGTATTCATTTGCAGAGTTGGAAGAAGCAACTGGGTCTTTCTGCGTCGACAATGAAATCAAAGGATCTGTTTATCGCGGCGTCATCAACGGGGACATTGCTGCAATAAAGAGGACCAAGGGAGATGTGTCCAAGGAGATCAACATAATGAAGGAGATCAACCACTTCCACGTGATAAAACTGTCTGGTTTCTGTTTACATGAAGGGGACACCTATCTTGTTTACGAGTACGCGGAGAACGGTTCTCTCAGCGACTGGCTCCATGAGAAGAGCAGCCGACCTTGTCTCAGTTGGAAGGAGAGAGTGCAGATCGCTTTCGATATCGCAGATGGCCTCAACTACCTTCACAACTGCACCAACCCTCCATACATCCACAAGGACATGAAGAGCAGCAACGTTCTGATCGATTCAAACATGAGGGCCAAGGTGGCGAATTTCGGCCTCGCAAGGGCGATGGAGAATGGAGGGCAGATGACGAGCCATGTGGTTGGAACATGGGGCTATATGGCGCCAGAGTATCTCGAACATGGGCTGATTACACCGAAAATTGACGTTTTTGCATTTGGGGTGGTGATGTTGGAGCTTCTGTCGGGGAGGGAGGCTATCAAACAAGGTGGTGGAGGAGCAAGCGGAGGAGCAAATGAAGACCAAGGCGGAGGAGCTCTGCTTCTTTCGGCATCTGTAAGGAAAGTGCTTGAGGGAGAAGGAGTGAGGGAGAAGCTGAGAGGCTTTGTGGATCCTTGTCTGGGCGATGAGTACCCCATGAGCTTGGCCTTGGGCTTTGCTCATCTGGCCATGGAGTGTGTGGCCAAGGATCCAAGATCTCGTCCTAGCATGATAGAGGTGCACATGTCTCTGTTGAAGATTCTGTTGTCTTCCTTGGACTGGGATCCATTGCAGAGCCCAAACCAAAACTCCGATTCCTTCGTTTATGGCAGGTGAGTCGTGTCTTCATGTGGATGAAGAAACAGTGGACGGAAGATGTAGTCCGGCCGACATCTGTTTTGGTTGTTCAGTATTTGCTGGTATTCTACTACAATTAGAGTCAACTCTGGAAAGAGAAGATGCTTTGGTTTGATATAATGCTGTAGCTTTCGTCGGTTCGAAACAATGAGCAGTACCATACTTAGCTGGATATGTCTAGTGAAATGTCAGTCCTAACCAATTCAGTGGCTTAAATACTCGTCATGTTTTAATTGTTTTTAATGAATTTAAGTAGCTAGCTCAGCTGTTTATACAGTGGCCAAATTTTCATTACCATATGGTTGATATGAATTTGGGTCTTGCGAGATAATGCATCTTAATCTTTACAGTCTTCTGAAACGGGCCTATATATACGAGGCATTTCTGAAAAGTGGCTCCTATATATGGGGAATTTCTTAAGCTAGTGCTGGATCATGTATTGAGAGCATTTACGATTTTCTATTTGATGAATTCTGGAATTGGAAATGCTTTTGGAATCCTTAGAATTCTAATTTCATTAATGGTGGATTGTATTTATAATTCTTCCAAGACAACAACTCTCAAAATTCCCCTAACTAAAAGAGAGCATTGGTAAATGCATCATCCACTTTTCCAAGTGACAAAAATACGAGAGAGAGAGAGAGAGAGAGAGAGAGAGAGAGAGAGAGAAAAGAAGAAGAAGAAACCAACTTTGCATTTAGAACAGGACTCGGCCACACACAAGTATGATGGAAGGAATCATGCACAATCACTTCGAGAGCTTGGACTCGGCCATTTTTCTAATTAAGACCATGGTCCATGATGACGACAGTAAACACTAATCATTCTATTGCGATGATTTATTGCTCAGCTAGCCTACGCCCATTGGTCCTCTCTTTGTGGTTATAGTCGCCCATTATAGGAGTGGGCAGTTGATTTAGCCTTTTCTTCCTTACCTCTGCTGCTATGGAGCTCAGATCCTCTGAACCTACTACTTTCTAACTATCATGCATTTCCATGCGGCCGGCCCCTTGTCTTGTACAACATGTTTGAGTAAAAACTCCTCTGGCAAACAAGATTTCCACTACTCTTTAAAATATTTTCTTGTTCAAAATCCAAATGAATCCACCTTACGGTGGAAAGTTTTCACCATGAATCAAAGCCTATAAAATTAACTATATTCCACCCTATATATATCCTGTGGTTAAGAAAATTCCCATTCGAATGATGTGTATGCTGATCACCATCAAGTCAATCAAGTAAAAGTATGTATGATTAAAGTAAGAAAAATATACATCATCAATATCAGATTAAGTATAATTTTGATTAATTAAATTGAGAATTTCTTTAATAATGAAATACGGCGAGACAGTGATTCGGAGGAATCTGAATTTCAAAGGTACGCCCCACCGAATAATTTCTAGTGATGGACGCAAATATGCTACATGTTCTATTTAGGAACTTCCCTGGTTCAAATATGAAGATTACAGTAAAAAAGATCTCGTTCTTGTAGTAATTTGGTCCCCACCCCACACAGAAATCTCTCTCGTGGCAATTTGGTTCCTCATCAGAGATCTCACTCTTGTAGTAGTTTGGGATTGGTCATTATAAAACAAATTTTTTTTTTTTTTTTAATAATATCTTATTGGTTTACAAGTGGTCCAGCCAACTGTTGACATTATTTTACCATCACACATAATCTTAGTAATGCATCGCAATGTCTTGCAGCGATTAAATCTTCTGTCAGAACCACTTACTGTAAGGGCTTGATTGTTTTATGCAATTGAATTTTTAGAATTATTATTTTATAAGTGGTTAAAATGAAAAATAAGAAGTGATCAATATCCAAAATGACCGTCAAATAATCTCTCTTTTAACTGCAATTGAATTAATTAGGAAGTCGGAAAATGAATACCGAACCATCACCCTAGTAATTTAAGTACTAGAAAATTAAGTTATTGTTGTTGCTTTGTAAATGAGTCCTAGAAAAAAATTAAAAGTCCCATCTACCTCATTATTTTATGTGCTTCACTCACCACCTCTTTAATAATCTTTTGATGGAGTTAATTTGATGATGAATTCATAGGTATTTTATGCAAACAAATTGGCCGTAATATTTATCACTGGGGATGAAGTCTGGCATGCGAACATTTTTATAATATATATTCCACAAAAGCGCAGTCTCCACTCATAAACTCGGCAATATTCCCATTCCCTTCTTTCTCAAAGCCAAAAATCAAATTGTTGCACACATGTGGAGCATCTGGAATGGTTGGACACGACCACATATAACACCAGGCCCAAGAATCAGCCCAAGTTCATCAAATTGGTATCCCATGTATTTCCTTTTACTAGGTTTGTTTACCCAACCCTCCTTTTCAACAAATGTAAGCAGTTTGCCTTGTGATCAGACCCACTATAACTTGGGCACATAGAGCATCTGGAATAGGCGGACACCATCATGTAAAAGACCCGGTCCAAGAATCGAGCCCAAGCCCATCAAATTGGTATCCCCATCGATACAATCATGAACCAGCAAAATGGATTGATGGCCCGCTTATCTTGCAGGCTTTTAATGATGACCGGAAATCATCTGATCAAGCTGATATAAGGGTAACCTAAAGGCCCAAAACGGAAGTCTCCTGATGTGTGAACAATCCACCTAATTCAAGGGCGCCTTCTATTTGTTTGTATAGATTACTTAGGAATACATGCATAAGTGGTTAAAAAAAAAGATGTGAATATACAACAATGACCATCAAATAATATTCTCTTTCATAGAAAGTGAACAAATGGCAGACGAGAAATGAATGAGCAGTGATCACCTTAGTAATTAAATAATAGCTAGTCAAGGTCCAATCTACATTACCACCTCACTCCTTCACAAATCATATCTTTAGTGGAGCTCATTTCACTGAGTATTCTAATGCAAACAAAGATGTCCTGTCTGAATGTATGGGTAACATGTTCTGGATAGGACGAAACCTCAACTTAAATAAATAATTGCTTCTTTTGGAACATGGTAATCGAGTGACAGGAAGATGGTATTATATGAAGGGAGGCCTTAGGATTTGTTCTCAACCTACATTTCTGTTTCTCATCCAAACAGAACAGATAAAGGTCCCTTTTTTTTTTTTTTTCTCATGGGATCGATTCTTTGAACCCAATCAAGCATATTCATTCTACTTACAATCCTAGTCTCCGGTCCAATTTCCATTAGCACTGCTTTCAAGCATCCAATTCAGCCCACGTTTAGCTCATGCTCTTCAATTGTCTGGCAAGTTAATGAAACAAAGGCCATAACTAGATTGTTACAGTTGGGGAGCCTTTCCACTGGTTTATCAAAGGATTTCTAAAAAATACAGAGAATGGGGGAGGGCTATATCACTGTCTCGAACTCCTGAGATTGACAATGAGATAAGTTCAGGAATCCAATTACAGGGTTGGGTACTAAATTAAAGGGGAATATTGCTTCTAACTGGATTTTATTAATTTTTATCAAGAACACATGAGATACTGCCTCTGCTAAAAATCTGCACCATACTAGCATGCAGGATGGTATTATTAGACTTGGTAATTACATAATGTTCATGTCATGTGGTTTTTGTTTCAATTCAGAACACCGAGCAAACATACAGCACACGAAATTCTTATCAACTTCTATTTTCATTGTTCTAAGCTATACCTTGGCTTGTGTTTTCGAACAACTTCCACCACTTGGAATTTGCTCTCCTTCAGGTAGATCTTCAACTAATCTTGCCAACTTTTCGACAATCTCCTCTGCACTTGGTCTATAAGATGGATCTTCTTCGACACAGGCTCTCGCAATCTTGGCCAAACTCATTGCTTGGGAAAAGGAATATGCATCTCCGATGGCACTGTCCATCCAATCCCTCAGCTCTTCTTCCTTGTCTGAATGCAATATGGATCTGATCTGCTCCGTGAGGAAAATGCTTTCTCCCTTCTTGCTGTCTCTGTTTATAGGAGTTCGCCCTGACATGACTTCAAGCAAGACCACTCCATATGCATAGATATCAATGCTTGGAGAGTCCCTTCCATGTTCAACAAACTCAGGTGCCATATAGCCTCTGCTCCAGGCTGTTGGCCTTGTCGAAAGAAGATGCGGGTTTTCTATGGAATTGTCACAGCATTTCGCCATCCCAAAATTTGCAATCTTTGCATTGAATTCTTCATCCAGAAGAACGTTCCTGCTCTTAATGTTCCTGTGAACATAGCTTGGATTCATGGTATGGTGCATGTAATGTAAGCCAAGGGCGACCTGTAAACAGATCCTAAGCCTCTGGTTCCATGTCAAGAAGCAGTAACAAGAAGCAATGAACTGGCTTTTCATTGCCAAGCCCCCATGAAGCCAGTCCTTCAAGGACCCGTTCTTCGCATACTCAAAAACAAGATACGAATCGCAAGCATCCCCTAAACATGTCCCCAGAAGCTGAAGGATGTTGGGGTGTAGATGGGTGCCATCGAAAAGCTCGTATTCTATTTTGGAGATGGTCTCTGCTTTCGTTTGTTTAATGGCCAAGTTCTTCCCATTGAGACGGCCATGAAACATGGAGCCCTCAATGAGGTTGCTTAAATTGAAGTCCTCAGTGGCTCTTCTCAGCTCATCTATAGTGAATGTGTCCAAATTCACCTTGTGTGGCATGTAATCTGGCTTTTGATCATTCAGAGGAAGATGGGGTTCCTCTAACTCATCTTTCAATTCAAGGGCATGTCTTATATTAAGTTGCTGCAGCTCTACATCCCCCTTACTGCACAAATTGGGCTTTCTCCTCGCTTGGATCACCAAAACTGCAGCAGTCACTGCAACAGCTAATCCTACTGCTACCCCAGCAAGAGTAATATAAATTCTAAGCATGGATGCCTTGAGTCTTCTTGATCTTTTCTTGGTTGCATCCATTAGTGGGACACTAGTATTGTTGAAAGCCGAATCGGGTCCGTGAGCTTTCAACAGGGGACCAAGGTCTGGTATTTTGACCAGTGGAATCAGAAGAGATGGAACTGTCATTAGACTCTCCATAATAGGTGGTCCCGATCTGTTATTGGCAGAGACGATAGCATCCACAGTACTATTGAAAACAGAAGCCAAGTTAGAAATTGTATCACCTTCATATATTGGGTAGGACACAAGGAGTTTTGTGCCTCGGCTGAGCAGAAATGCAGTTGGGCAGGCGCATATCAATGGAACCAGCACTTGGGCCTTGTCATCCAGTCCCCATGGTGAGAGACCTGGGTTCTTCTCCTCAATGGCTTTGCAGGTGGTCAAGCCCTCCAGGGAAGCTGCCACCCCATCAAAGGTCTCTCCTCGGATTGCAGTCTTGATCACTTTGGCCTGAAAAAACCCTCCATTGCAGTTGCAGTCTATAGGTATCAGAAATGGTTGATTCTTCTGAAGAACCTCCATTCCAATAGGAAGTCCACTTGCTTCTGCAATTCCTGTTTGATTGAGTCCCAAGTAGAGGCTGAGATTGGATAGCGACGAGTAGTATGAATTGGCGTATAACAAGGCGAATGTTGTACAATGATTCTGCGATTCATTCACATCGCAACGGTGTAAGGGAGCATCTGTCGAGGTTGAATCGCAGCTTATCAAGCTGTGTCTTTGAGAGAATACCAGCTCGATTGATCCTTGTTTCATGAATCTGAGAGACACCCAGAAGATGAAAATCAAAGTTCTAAAGCAGAGCTTCCTGATCATAACTGCCATTGATGACTGCCTATGTTGATAGCTAGATTGTTGATCTTCCTAGCTGCTGAATCCTTTGGATCAGAACACAAAGTACCGGTAAAGGTGGTCTACTGCAGAAGTGGTTTTTAAAAACAAGATTCTTGGGATGTCGCAAAAGACATTGCAGTTTTCTTTTTTATCTGTTTCCAGCTGGTACTGTTCCCCGTCGTCTTGTGCTTGATTCCATCATTCCCAGTAGCAAAAGGCAGTTACCTTAATCCAAACTTTCAACTGCTGCTCAAAGACCCCTGTTACTACCTCAGCCTACTTTAAACCTTGCCCCCTCGAGATGTAAACACTTTTGGCCAAAACACACGAATCGGGACCGTGAGAAATAGAAGTTAAGACCACATAGTTTTAACCATATATGTATAGAATGGTTGTGAGCATGAAAGCTTAGGTGATTTCTTCCATATGCAAGCTCTTCATTTTTAAATATCTACTAAGCTAGTGAGCTGCAATGAAGTTGATTTTCCTTGTAAACTAACAAGGTACCAGGCAACATAATGGGAGGTGTTTTTTTTTTTGGTGGGCTCCTTATGTACAGTCACCTACCAATCTCATCACCTTAGTGGCTGACATCGATTGAGGTAGGCCTGGCAAGAAGATTGCTACTTGTGAATATAATCAGAGTCCAGGTACCCTGTCGCGTCTGTTCCGGACTTTTTTGTTACATGTGCTTAAAACTCCACGGTGGGGCTCTGGTGGCATATCCACACATCTCACTTTAATAGGAATTCGTCCCACCGTCAGATCCTATATGTAACTGATATCATGTTATAAGTCACGCGCACAATCAAACGGTGGGATAAATTCTTATTTAAGTGAAATTCAAAGATATATCACTTGAGAGGATGAATATCAAGATGAACCGTCTGGATCACCATCATGTGGCCCCATGGTGGAGTTTCGGGCATTTGTAATAGGGAAAGATTTAACAGAGGCACCAGGGGATCCAGATTCATATAAAACATGGTGCTCGCATAAATGTTCTTATGCAAAAAGTTTTGAGATGTGATAAGGTAAATGGACAAACCATTTGCTGGACTTATGCAGGGGAAAGAGTCAGCATAAGGGATAAGATATAGAGGGCGGGGCAATAGTCAAAACTAGGCATTGATACCCTAAGTTGAAAAACTAAAAAGAAAGCCCCATGCATCCTTACAAACTGTAATTACCATTCGAGTATCGTTCTGCAAGCCATTGCTTTGCTTGAGGCTTTCATTTTGGTGGGCTCCGCTATGCACAAAGGCCAGGTGATGATCTATCCTGTGGGCCCCATGTTGATAGCCCACAATTGAAAAATCTTTTCACATTGACTAAATGATCCTTGCCACCAGAATTAAATGATCAATCGTCCAATGAAACGCAGTGAGTAATAAAAAAATATTTTATATACAATCAGCCATGTGGCCCCACACGGTAGGATGACCCTTCTTGTCTGAATGGAAGGAGCCTGCCAGGATCAGCAATGGGCAGAAGTAAAGTGCAGCATCTCATTATACACACGGCGGGGGCCATCTTTGTAAAAATCAGCCGTCTACATGCCCAAGGACCCATTCTATTGACTGTAAATAAAGTAAGAATCGAGATCATCTAAGGATTTCTCCTACGGTGACCTTAGGTAGATCAATCTCGGTCCGCCACTTTATCAAGGGTAACCCTTGTTCCGATTCACGGCAAGCTGTCTGCACATACGATAAACTGCTAGTGATGACATGGCGAACCGTGATTGGTTCACATACAGTCACCGTGAGGTAAATCCTCATAAGATCCAGATTGGATAAGTAATGTTTAAATTGGAAATCAAAGGGCTGCTTGTGTAGAAATGTGATAAGACCGATGATCAGTCTCTAGGTGGACAAGTTTTCTTATCATCTTTTGGTCACTGGGCGAGCATAAAAAAAAATATTGCTCACATTATTAAGATGAACTACATCATCATCACGAACACGTGATTAATTTTCCTTCATCTTTCTGATAAAAAAAAGTCAATACATTGGACCACTAGAGTGAATTTGGCAATTTACTGTTAAAGTAAAAGTGGTGTAAAGCATCAAATCAAAAGAAAATAAAATATAAGAAAGTTATAATAATATTTTGTCTTTAGTAGATTAGTATGAAGTCTTTTTAGCTTTTTGCGTAAAAAATAAATATTTTTTTGTCATTTAGTGAAAAAATAATATTATTTATTTATTTATTTATTTTTAAAGAAAGGAGAAAATTTTGAAGAAGTGTACCTTTGAGATGACCCTTATCTAAAAAAATGGAGACTTTATGTTAATTTCTACTAACCTAATAAATTCCCAAAAGGGCCCTATAGAGCATATAGAAGATTTAAATTTTCCAAAAATAGGCTCCACTGTTTACTTGTATAAAAGGAAGGTCCTGCATAGATGATTAGTACTTACTAGTGTCCAATCAGCAGGAAGATCCAGGAAGTTGGTACAAGGACAAAACTATCCCCTATCCTTCCATTCCCTATTTTCTTTCTTCCTTTCCTTCCATCCTCCTTAGATTTGGTCCCCCATGGGCAAAGGCCATTCAACAAAATACACACACACATATATATATATATATAGCAAGGTTCTCCTAAACTCAAGCTTAGGATAAAATTTAATAAGATCGTGCTTGTGGGGCCCACCTTTGGTCCATTTGAATGGACCAAACACATGACCCATTTTAATTGCACATGTCCACCAACTTTCAGTCATATCCGAATTTACTGAACTGTTAGATAGACTATGCATCGATCCGAATGGACTATTGACCATTAAACTTTTGGGTCCATATGGAGATAATAGAAATCACGATTTGAACTGATTTTTTACAGAGATGAAGATCTCATGGAGTCATTGAAATCCCCCCACCCCCATCCTCACGTGGTCCCCAAGTGGGCATATATAAATATATATATATATATATATTTATGTATACACGATGGATTGGCACCTGACCAGACCTGAGACAACATCCGAACCCGACGATCTAGGGCATTGCAGTTCATCTGTTCATGGCATGGCCTCATTCGAGGAGAGCTTGTTTTGCGTGCCACAGCGTGCACGTGACGGCACGTGCCTTCAACTTATATGGGATGAAAATGAAATGTAGATTAAAACCATCCTCTACCCAGAGCTCGACAGCGATAAGTGAAGCATTTAGCATTGGAAGGGAAGGGAACAAAAAAAAAAAAAAAAGCCTGATCTCGGCCTCAGCATTTTGTCTAATTGATCGGCTGTGGTGGTGCCGACTGTTGACCAAGTCAATTTGAAAATAATTGTATATCAGTCGATCCTCTTTTCCTGGCTCATTTTTTTGGGTTGCCGTAACTGGGTCGATACGCCAATTGGGTTCATATTCATTACTCCTTTGAATTGGGTCCATAAACAGTAGTCCAGTAATAATATGTTTACTACACTACGTGGTTGGGGTTTGAACTGGACTGTCAATCAAAATTAAGGCAGTAAAAAGGTCATCACGTAGTGCGCTATCCTATCGAAGCAGGGTTTTAGGAGGGTTCAGACCGGAGATACAGATCTAACCTTTGGCAATTTTACACAGAGTGGCTGCTCGAGGGTCTTGAACCTACGTTGTCACGCATGGCACCAGAAACTTTTACCACTACACTAAAACAATGACCCCAAAATTAAGGCAGTATATCCCTTAAGTTGGACATTGTCATGTCCAACATCTAAGTTCCTATAAAAATATCAATGGGTAAAGGTCCAAGTTCATTACAGACCCACCTGGAAACCTTTTTGCTTTCATCTTTACCATCATATGAATGAATGATACCCAGAAAGAAAGAAAAAATAAAAAAGGCATGCTGAAAATAAATGATCATATCAAATGGTTTCAGTCTCACGGCACCTCAACCATGATTATAAAAACAACAATCATGTAACATTTTCATTGTGGTTTTCAAACTCACCTGAAAGTGATTCGCATGGACCCCTCTTTTTTTCTTTTTTTTTTTTATTACCTTGACATTAATTATGTTCTTTTATTATATGATAAGAAGTAATAAAAATGAAGACTTGTTTTCAAAATATTTTTCAATTTTTTGTGAAAAAGGGCTAAGACAAAACAGAAATCAGTAAAACAAAGCCAGAGACCTAGCCATAGGATTTCTCGGCGTATCTGGATTCTGGACAGTAGTTTCCTTCTCTGTCGTTCCGAGAAATAGGAAACATGATGTCCAATCTAATCCATCATGTCGCACGGTACAACGTCTCCTCTTTTCTTTCCGCTTGCACAGCTGCACCTCTTGATCTAATAATTAGGATAAAAGGTCAAGCAAAGCAATCCATGATTGGCCCTCCGCTTGCACGCATAATCAAAGAAACCGTATACACAGGCTTATAAATCGAATAGGGATCAGGTCATAATCCCTACGATACCACTCAAAATACCGTAGCCTAAGCTTGTGTCAATTTTCACTCCAATAGCAGTTGGAATAACGGTTGGAGTGATTACTTTCGTAAAACATGTGACTTTTGTGATGCTCCGGAGTCCCACATCCACTATAAAGAGGAAACTGTAAGGTGGACCGACAAGCATGAGCGCTTCGATTTATCTTAGGGGCTTGTGGGTTATGTTGAGCCCATTTGAAAATGAATTCCAATTGTGTATCAAAATCCATGGAAACAAAATGAGCACTTAAAAGGAAAATCTATCATTTCATTGGAATTGATAATGAAATAAAATAATAAGAAGGTAACAAGAGTTGCAAGTTCCAACAATGTATGTGGTCTGAACCGACACATTTGATCAAATCCTAATGCGACCTGGTTTCTGCTTTCCACTGAATATTTTAATTCGAAGCGCATCAATGTTAGTGCCTCGCGAGGGTCTAATTGGGCGTTCACTGTTGCCTACCTTGTTCATTGCTTCACCTTGGAATCTTCATCCTTACAAGGGAGGAATTTTGCACACTAGCCTAAAGTGCAACGGAGAATAGCTAGGGGTGTAACGGTTCGGTTAACCGCGGTTTTTGGGAAAAAGGTTAACCGAACCGTGTTTCACGGTTTTTTGTTTTTAAAAACCGTAACCGTAACCGAACTGTAAAAAACCGTTAAAAACCGAACCGCGGTTAACCGCGGTTAACGGTTCGGTTACGGTTAATTGTCACTTAAAAATTTTTATGAAAATTTTGTTGTTTATTAATCAAACTTATTGTGAAAAAAAAAATAATAGTTAGAGAATGGCATAATATGTTACTCTAAAAAAAAATCACATTTAGGCCCTTAAGTTTTTTTCTTATTAGTGAAACGGTTCGGTTAACCGTGTGTTTTCGGAATACGGTTAACCGAACCGTGGTTAACGGTTAACCGCGGTTAATAACCGTGAGTCAAGATAAAAACCGTAACCGAACTATGAAGCGCGGTTTTTCGATTTCAAAAACCGTAACCATAACCGAACCGTGAAACACGGTTATTAACCGCGGTTCGGTTTGGTTAGGTGGTTTTTCGGTTTTTTTTTACACCCCTAAGAATAGCCACTTACCTCAGTGGTAAGTGACCATAGTTTTTACATGATTGTTTGGGCTCAGAGTTTTGAATAGGCCACTTTTTTCTTACTTGTGTGGGTCTTATTTTCGTGTGCGGACTTTCTTGGATACTGGCCCTTTGGCTGGGTAAAAAAAACAAAAAAAAAAAAAACTTGATGTGCTTTGACTTGTCAACCATCGAACTGTGTAAACCACAGGGAGTAGCACACACTTGGTCTGGGCTGCACTTGTGACATGAGGCTGTTTACACCAGGGCTCTGTGTGTATATATATAAATATTTTTTGTAGACAGCTGAATCGCTGATATCATTGATGGGAGTAAATACTGCTCGAACCTAAATGAAAAACACCAAACTCAATATTAATTTGTGTGATCTCACCAAATTCGAGGTAATGTTTACATGATTGTATTGCCCTTTATATAGAGTCCAATTTACATGATTACAGGGATTAGCTTCCCATGAATAGTAATAGAATTACAAGATACACAATCAGTGGGATTAGTTTCCGATACAGAAATCTTAATTCCTTGAATGATGCCTTTGACTCTTGATGGAATATATCACATCCCTTGAATTAATCCCATGAATTAGTTCTTTGACTTTTGATGGATTTTGTATTCTTTATATCCTCCTTCAAACTGGGCTGTGGTGAGGGCCAAAGACCCAGTTTGGTGCGAAATATCTCAAATGATTGCCGAGATAAAGGTTTAGTGAATACATCGGCAACTTGATTGCCAGAAGAGACAAATCGAGTAATAAGAGATCCAAGGGCCACCTTTTCTCTAACAAAATGATAATCCACCTCAATATGCTTTGTTCTTACATGAAAGACTGGATTGATGGTCATGTGAAGTGCCGACACATTATCACAAAATAAAATTGAGGGTTGAGAGAGGTGAAGACCAATATCTCGTAAAATATACGAGATCCATGTGAGCTCAGCTGCAGTAGATGCAAGAGCCCGATACTCCGCTTCAACGCTAGAGCGAGATACTGTTGGTTGCTTCTTAGCACTCCAAGATATGCAATTTCCACCAATGAACACACAAAATCCAGTTGTAGACCGTCTAGTGATGGGACATCATGCCCAGTCTGCATCGCTAAATCCATATAGATCAAGAGTGTTGCTGGATAATAGACGAATGCCATGCTCAATGGTCCCTTGGACATAGCGAAGAATGCGTTTCACTAGCTGAAAATGAAAATTCGTCGAGCTTTGCATATGCTGACACACATAGTTGACACTAAAGGATAATTCTGGCCTAGTAAACGTTAAGTATTGCAGACCTCCAACAATACTTCTAAAAAATTGAGGATCATGAAATAGATCGTCATCAACCGGTGCCCGTAGCTTGGTGACCATGGGTGTTGAAATTGGCTTGCAACCTCGCATTTCTGCTCGGTCCAAGAGATCAGAAGCATATTTAGCTTGATTGAGAAAAATACCACCAGAAAATTGTTGCACCTCAACCCCGAGAAAGTAATGAAGATAGCCCAAGTCCTTCATTGCAAACTCCATGTTAAGACGCTGAATAAGGTGATTCAATAATGCAGGATTATATACCTATAAGAATGATGTCATCAACATACAACAAAAGTAGTAGGGTACCATATGTGTTATGACACACAAAGAGAGATGGGTCAGCTGTGCTGCAAAAGAACCCTACGCATAAAAGAAAGAGGCTAAAACGATCGAACCATGCCCGTGGTGCTTGACGAAGTCCATATATAGCACGTGTAAGTCAACATACATAATCTGGTCTCCCTTGGTCCTTGAAGCCAGGTGGTTGTTCCATGAACACTAGTTCAACAAGGTGACCGTTCTGAAATGCATTTTTAACATCAAGCTGTCTAATATCCCATTTATGTGCCAATGCAACAGTTAAGACTGTCCTGATAGTGGTAGGTTTGATTACCGGAGAAAAAGTCTCCACAAAGTCAATTCCTGGGATTTGTGTGTAGCCCTTGGCTACTAGGCGTGCCTTTAGTCTTTCAAGACTTCCATTAGCATGTAGCTTTGTTTTGAATACCCATTTACACCCAACCACGTTCATATTTGGGGTTCTTGGTACAAGATCCCAAGTAGAATTTTCAGCCAGGGCCTTTAGTTCATCTCTCATGGCTTGAGACCAGCCTGGATCTTTTAAAGCCATACGAACATTCTTTGGCTCAATTGGTATAGATTCAAGCTTTGTAGACTCAGAGGTAATATTATTAGCCATGAGAGCATAATCTGATGAAAAGTACTTTGGATTAGGCTTTGTAATATCAGCTTGGGCCCGTGTCATCATTGGAGACCTTAATGCAGTAGTGTGCTCAAATCCACATGATGATCCTTCATTTGTGTTGGACATGGCAGGTGGTGTAAGAGACATAGTTTCTTCAATATGTTCATCAAAGAGCAATGTATTGTCATCCAAAGAAATGTTTGGAGGCTGAAGGGGATTTGACCCATTCACATGCACAATTGTGGGCTGAAATGATTCTATTTCAACGGGCTGGGACTTTTCTAGCTCAGGGACAAGTGCTGGTATTGTAGTAAAATCAGAACTACCGATGGAATTTGGATCATCAACCACTTGAGGAAGAGGGGTGATGATGGGTGTTGTAGTGTGGCCCGCAATAGTTAATCTCCAATGAAGATGTTGAATTTGTTGCACCCGTAACCCACTCAGAAAATGTGGTAATCTCACCATTAACACTTGTATTAGTAAAAAGACATCCTGGTGTACGGAATGGGTATGTTACCTCATCAAATACCACATGGCGGGAGAGATACACCCGGCCTGTTGGAGGATAATAACATCTGTATCCTTTATAGAATTCACTATACCCCAAGAAAATGCATGGTAATGATCTGGGGTCAAATTTTGATTTCCCATAGTCCCTTAGATAAGGAAAACAACGTGTACCAAAAACTCGCAAGGATGTATAATCTGGTTGTTTTCCTAGTAAGCACTCATAAGGACTTCTCATTTCCAATGTACGTGTAGGCAGCCTATTAATGAGCCACACAGCTATCCCAAAAGCTTCAACCCAAAATCTTTTAGGTATGTGACTATGAAAGAGCATAGTAAGACCCAACTCTGTAATATTGCGATGCTTCCTTTCAGCAAGTCCATTTTGCTCCTGCGTCTTAGGGCATGACATTTGATGTTTAATACCATGATCTTTTAAATAAGATTGGAAAGTGTGTGCACTGAACTCTCCTCCACCATCTGATTGAAAAATCCTTATCCTTTTATCAAACTGATTTTGAAGATACTTGTGAAATTTGACGAAGCAATCATAGAAATCAGATTTGTTCTTAAGTGGAAAGAACCAAGTAAAACGAGTGCATTCATCAATAAAAGTCACATAATATCTAAATCTTTGGAAAGAGAGGACCGGGGCTGGCCCCCAAAGATCACAATGAATTTTAGCAATAGGTTCATCGCAAAAATCATCAGATAAAACAAATGGTAAGCAACAAGCCTTTCCCAACTGACAGCTAGTACATAAACTCCCAACTTTATTGTTGTCTTTACTAATGATAAGTTTATTTTTCTTCAAATGATTAATAACCTGCATATGTGGGTGTCCAAGTCGTTGATGCCATACATCGTCACTTGCATTTTGGAATCGAGTTGAGAATAAAGCAATTCCTTCGTTTGGCTGTAGTGCATAAAGATCGCCACACCAATTTCCCGCTGCAACTATTCTCCCTGTTTCCCTGTTCTTTATCACAAACCCATCACGTGAGAACTCAAAATTGTAAGGATGGTCTATAGTTATTTGACTAACAGACAAAAGGTTCTTCTTAATGTTAGGGACAACCAACAAATTTTCCAATTCTAAATTGTTATTACCCAATGATAAAACACTTTTGCCAATATGAGTAATATCCAATATATCACCATTTCCAACCATTATTTTCTCAGGACCAAAATAGCGTTTGAATGTTTGAAGCTTACCAATATCAGCGGTCATGTGAGCTGATGTGTCTGGAAACCAAGCATTATCTTGGTGATCAGCAAGAGTCATAGCAGCCAATGCTTGAGATGTATCCTCAGGTTGATAGGTCTGGTTAAAGCGATTCCAGCATCGCAGTGCAGTGTGATTAGGCTTGTTGCAGATTTGACATATCGCGCCTTTTTGTTTCTCCTGGCGCGGTTGATTGGATCGTTCATTCTTGTTGGCCAAAACATTATGATTTTGTTTGGGAAATGAATTGTCTCCCTGAAAGTTTTGGGAGTTATTTCCATGGTTGGGTTGTTGACCAAATTGGGTGAACCCACGACCCTTGGAGTTGAAATGGCCTTGACTTCCCTTCTTATTAAAATTTTTGTTATTCCCCTGTCCTAGAGATGGCTGACCATAGAAGGCCATATGCTGGTTTGTTCCCTCATAACTCTCAGTAGTGTGAATGGACCTCATCGTTTCATGTCCTTGTAAGAGGGGCACAATCTCTTTGTAAGTAGGTATAGGGGGACACAGATAAGTAGTAACAAAGGACTTATAACCAGGTCCTAGTCCGTTTAGAAGTGCAAAGACTTTGTTATGATTGGTCAAGGGCTTGCCAAAAGCACTCAAATCATCACATATGTTTTTGAAAATATGTAGATATTCAGAGATAGTTGAAGATCCCTTACGATGAAATTGCAATTTTTGAAGTAAGTAGAATTCTCTTTCTTGAGATTCTTGAGCAAATGAATCAACAAGAGTAGCCCAAACCTCAGATGATGTCTCAAGCCCCACAACAAGATTAAGAACTTCCTCTGAAAGAGTTCCGGTTATCCACCCTCGGAGAAGTCGATTTGAGCATCTCCAAGTAGTGTATTCAGGATTTTCACCCATGCTTTTTTCAGCTGAGTCATCATCTGGTAAGAGCACATATTTGTAACGCCCCAATTCCGAATACCGAAGATAACGCTAAGGTATCCGAAGTTGGCGCGCTACTTCCCGGAAAAAACCGAGAACTTCCAAGATCGTAGTCCGCAGTGAGGTCACATTTTAAAACTTTTTAAACAACATCATAATCAACAGTTATATGCGGAAGCGAAATAAAAGATAGCGGAAGCAAAGGTATCAAGTATATATATCAGATGTAAAAGTGCGGAAGCCTGATAATAATCTCAAAGTGTGACTATCAAGTGTATATACATATTAGTCTAACCTACCCAATCTCACTACAAAAATGGATTCTCAAATCCCAAAACACATCTGCACTTAACCCTCCAGTGCAGGCTCTTCGTCCTCCGGCTGGTCGAGCAGGCCCCCATTCGTAGTCCCCGACTACAGGCGTCTCGTGGATCGCGTCACCCGCGGGATCAAGGTCTGGACCTAAGCACCAAAGATGGGTCAGATCTAAAGATCTGACAAGGCACCATATGCAGATAACACCAGATGTACACAACAAAAGAGAGTAATGACAGGTACATAATCATATGAGTGAACAGAGTACATAATCTAGGCAGTTGAGCAGTAATAGCAGTTTAGAATCAGAAAGATAAAGTATCTAATCTACACAGACAACAAGAGGCACATTCACACAAGCTAGATACACCGCGAGATATTATGCCGCTGCCCTCCCGTACTGTAAACGTCCCATACCATAAATAGTTTGCTGTGGGGAAAGGGTAATAACCATGCAAGGGATAACAACCCTGAAAATAAACATAACATACAATATACATAACACCGATCACACCCCTTTATCACACCGATCACACCCCTTTATCAGATTAGCCCGGACTTGGTATCACACCGTCCGTCCAACCACAGCTCATCATGATAGCTCTAAGTAACCAGAACATAGCTCCTACCAGAGATGATCAGTCAACTGGTTGAGCTTAAAACAACTGAGTGAATGTTTAGTGCCGACTCGGGAACTAAGTACGGGTCTGTGTCTGTCTAGGCTAATCTTACGTGAGCAAGGTCCTACCCAATGTCTCTAAGAGGTTAAGGTACAACATGGAACACAGTCTAACAACAAGTCCAAATCCAACAACATTGGATCCACTCCAAGGCTCACAACCGTGGCCTAAGATAACACAAGTACCATACTATATCCATTCTACAACCATTTATCCTATGCTCATACACAATGAGCTAACCAACCATTAAAGACTAACCTCTCCAATCTAGGGTACCACATTCCCAATCTTAGGCCGTATGAGGGCCCGCCTAGACACAGACATGGGTCAATTATCTCCAAACACCCCATAGGGTCACCTCTAAGAAATCCTAGGTTCAGGTCCTCCAATTCCCATTAATTAAAAGGTTTATGACAACAATAAGGATAAGAGAGAAGAACATCATATGAAATCCTCAAAATCATGGAATCAAGTGGAAATAGACAAAGGTCCAATCCTAGGTAATGGTCCACTATCGGTTCAGGCCTCATCATGTGATTGGATCCCTAATTATAGCCTCTGATGTCAAAGATAATAAATCTGGTGCTCCTGAAGTTATAGACACCATGGGCTACAATTAAAGTTCGAGTCAATGATGATTCGAATCCTAAAACCTCAATTGGTGGACCCCCACGAGTCAAGGCTGAGCCACACCATTGACTCGTGCTTGGCACATTGATGGAAGTTCATTTGGATGGTCAATGGGCCCCACAATCGATCAATCACAAAACCTAAACTAAACTCACAACTTACTGTTTACAATGTTGCTGGGTCGATCTGCTCCACAGGAATCAGGGTTGGGACTTAGCTTGGATCTTGGAATTTTTAGTGTACCTGATCGACCAGGTGGCCAGCCGATCGACCTGATACACAGATTTACCTGAATCAATAGATTCCAGGCCAAATCTCAACTTCTGCGGCTTTTAATGTGTCATGTCGACCCCGCACGTTGAACTCTGGGTTTGAGGGAAAATCCAGGTCATACACTAAAATTCCAATTAGGTTCCTACAATGCTCAGGGCTTATTCTAATTCTAAAATCTAATATAATTTTCCTAAAAGTAAAAATCTTAAGGGTTTAAACTCCAATTAGTTCTATTAAAGACTAATGAGTCTTTTATTTCTAATTTCCTAAACTAATGATCAGGTAATTAATTCACTAATAATATGTTGTGCCCATGTTTAAAATAAATTCAAAACAAATGGACCCTTCCAAAACATGCCCCAGCCATCACCCCCCTCTCTTCCTTTATTTTATTCTCATGAATATACTAAGGTCACATGTCAAAAAGGTCCACTCTACCTCTCTCTTATTTTATTTTTCAAAGGTAGTAGTCAACCCCTCTCTTTCTTTTCCTTTTCTCTCTTACTTATCCCTACACGTGGCACTCCACACCATTTCCTACTTTTCCCTACTTTTTCCCATGCTTCCCCAGACTACCTTACACTCACTTATCTCTTTCCCCACACGTCACCCTCTTTCTCTCTTCTTTCCGCTCTTTTCTCTTTTTCTATTCAACCCATCAGCCTCTTAAGAAAGTTGTCCACAGAACAGAACCCATCCGCCTCATGCCTGCAACAACTGGGAAACTTGGATGGTGGGGTCCACTCGCCCAATCCATGATGGGACCTGCTCTCCAAGGTCGCCTAGGGCCCCACTAGAAGATGTAGGGGCCTGATCTGCAATCGGTAGCCCACCTGGGCCCCACAATCCCAAAACGAATCTGCCCTCTTTCTATCTTACCACCGTCTGCAACAATTGAGAGGCTTGGATGGTGGGTCAAACGGGACCCACTCCTCACGGGTCCACCACCCCTGAGGTCGCCCATGGGTCCCCTATCAGATGTGGGGACCCGATTCACAATCGGGTCATCTAGTGGGTCCCACAATCAATCGAAGCCAAAACTGGTTTTCTATTAAAAGTTCTCTCTCCCTCTAATCAGACGCTGGATAGTGGGCCAAGGGGTGTCCTGTCACCATGGGACCCCCTCCTCTAGGGTCGCCCGTGGGTCCTCTTTCAGATCTACGGATCGGATCGATCATCGGGTGGCTCACCTGGGTCCCGGCCTCAACTGAATAAACAACCCATTCACCCCTTCACTGTTCATCTACGGTTTCGGTAGCTAAATCCTCGATTTCCCTTCAACCCATTCACCATCCATCACATTTCATCACATACATATACAAGACAATAAAATCACTCCAATGCCCAACCATCCATCAATCCATCTGGACCATTGATCTTCCAAATGGGTACACCCATCCATCAATGGCCATTTTCCCATGAAAACAAGCTCAAAAGAAGATCTAGACTATCATTATCAAAACATTGAAATGTAATTACACAAACAAGGAATAAGAGTATGCATCTAATGAAATTGCATAGGGTACTTGCCTTAGTGAAGAAGGAAAAGGAAATTGAGGTGAGAGAGAGATCCAATGGAGTGATAGTTGCCAATGGGGAGAGTCTCTAGCCTCTTTGTGCTAAGATTTGGGGGAAATTGGGGTTGCTTGGGGAGGAAGGTAGGTTAATTGGGGAAGATGAGAGGCAATTAGGATTTTAGGCTCTTTTGCAATAGCTTAGGTTTATATAGATTAGGGTTTTAGGCTAATTACCTAAAAGGTATTTTGGTTCTAAATGGAATTGAAATGGGGCCATGGGTAGTTGGGTAATTAGGTGGGTTCTAGAAAGTTCCACTCTCAAACCCATTCCATTAGTGCTAATTATAATTAATCTCTAATCTAATCAAACCTAACATAAATTAAATTAAAACTATATCTAAAACTTAGGGATATTATAAACTATTCTACTAATTCCCTATTAAATAGCATATTAAAGATAGAACATACCTTATTAATTATTATAAAATTTAAACTGAGGGCCCACCAGGGGTGGGGTCTCACATATTTATCTGGCATGGGATATTCACCATTGATAAAGCCATACATTTCCTGGCTTTCAATTAGACCCATCACTTGGGCTTTCCACAACAAAAAATTTGTTTGTGTCAACCGGATAGTTACAAAGTTCCCTACATTCAAGGTTGAAGGATAAGGATACTTTGATGTTTGACTGGAAGCCATTAGAAAGGAATGTGTGTACTGACCTTTTCACCAACTTGATCAGACTACAAATCTTCCGCAACTTTGCTTCTTATGCTGATGTGAGTCTTTGGGCCAAAAACAAAATCCTAACCCCAATCTGACTCGAGTGTAGGTTCAGAAGAAGGGTATTGATTCCAATCAATTCCCTCTTGACAATCAGAAGAAGTTGGCGGTTGGGAAGAAACCAGCCAACTGAAGTGGTGATGAAGATCGTCCAGTGACCAGTATAGTGGCTGGACGCAACGTAACCTTCAACTCTGATACTATAAACGAAAAACGCCAAAGTCAATATTAATTTGTGTGATCTCACCAAATTCGAGGTGATGTTTACATGATTGTATTGCCCTTTATATAGAGTCCAATTTACATTATTACAGGGATTAGCTTCCCATGAATAGTAATAGAATTACAAGATACACAATCAGTGGGATTAGTTTCCGATAGAGAAATCTTAATTCCTTGAATGATGCCTTTGACTGTTGATGGAATATATCACATCCCTTGAATTAATCCCATGAATTAGTTCTTTGACTTTTGATGGATTTTGTATTCTTTATAGAACCGTGATCCTCAGTCTCTCTCTCTGCAAAACAAAGCAGCCCAAACTCTAAGTAGATTTAGGTCCAACAAAAAATTTGGTTTGCTTTAGAAAATTATGTTCATTTTGCGCACTTGGGATCGTGCCAAGTAGGCAAGGGATGAGAGGCGTATAATTTCATTTTGAAACCAACCCCATATTGTAATTTTTGGAGCTTTTGCCTCTGAACTGTTTGTTACTGAAAGGCCGGGCACAAACATGCTCTTCTGGGCAAATCCACGAACGGCCCTAAACAGAAGGGTTGTCGCTGGCAGCAAGTTGAGGCTGTGGAAAGCAAACATCCAAAAGCGCAAGGTATGACCAGATTTGAATTGTTGAATATATGGATTTGGAGGGCTCTCCATCGCTAGCCAGGAGCATCTCATTTGAATTTAACCTTGGACAGAATCTTGTCCCGACTTTCAGTTTCAGCGAATAAATTATAAAGTCACCTTATCCTATACAAGGAATCCTCTTTCTTACGTTGCAAAGAGAATGGATTGGAATCTGGTGTGGTTGGCATACAGGAGATTCTCACCATTTCTGAAAATCTCAGGTCAGCAGTCTTCTCAGTTGCTTTGTAAAGGGGCTCCTGAATTGTGCATACCTCATTTTGAATAGAAGCGGATGCATCCCCACCACCATATTTATGAAAAAACAATCCAATTGACATTCTCCTGTCTCTCTTTCTCTGGAGACATATCGGGCCACTCCTCATCTTCCACTCTATTTAGATGTGGACCTCACCTGAATCCACTAAAATCACTGAGCAAGAAGGCTTCATCATGGATTAGTGGATGAGCCCAATATGGGAACCATTTGTAATTATAAATATCTAATTAAGGGCAGCAAAATTTAATTGATAGTTCTAAAAGTATATTTAACTGTTAAATTCTTTGGCCCTTTTTTCGATGGTTGCGATTATAGATCACGTTTAAGAAACACGTATCTGAATATTTATGATGAGACTTTCCAATACGGTAATTTGCATGCATCTAAGTGGAGCCATACATCCTAAGTTAAAAAACAAGAATATTACTGACATGAAATGAAAATGCCATAACTACCATTGTCACAAATATAGTTCTCGTACCCTTAATTTAATAGGATAAAGGTTCAAATGCCCTTCTTTTTCTGGTTTTGAAGAAGCAATTAAAGGGTGTGTAAAAGGTGATATGGCTGTCAAATTGTCCTGGTGCCAATTCGGAAGGGAGGGAAGAAATCAATCAACCGTGGGCAAAGTGGTACGAGTGATGTGTGGCTAAAATTAAGGGGTCTTCAAAAACTGAAGGTCTAAGATCTTTTGACCTGTCATTAGATATTGTGTATCCATGAATGGACTCATTTTGCCAAAAAAGAGAGAAAAAAAAAAAAAAAAAGATTTGTACACGAGGAGGGTGGTTCATGCTTAATGTGTGATTTGTACATGAGGAAGGTTTCGTACCTTAATTCGGATAGTTTGAGTTAGCAAGCTAGCTGTAATTATTGATGACTTCTTTCTTTGCAATTAAAATGGGTTAAAAACATATATACTTACTGGTTACAAAGTGCATGCAGGATAACCGATCGAATTCTAAAGATCCTGATAGCGATCGAGTGACTAGCTAGGATTAAAATAAAAACAACTGAACTAAAGAAAGGGTCGTATATTTCTCTATACAGCATGGGAGGTGCTTAGAGTTAGAGTAGAGAGAGAGTTTGATTATTTGACTACCATGACTCAATTCAGTCATTCTCCTGTTTATCACCAATTTACATGTTTAGTCATGAAATTATATTTAGATTTTGAATTATTTCAATATTTAATATTAATATTTGAGAGATTGGCGGGTGGGGGAAGTTGGGTTTGAGTCTGGGTGGGTATGGGTATAGTATAATCTTTACCAAACTCGACCGATTGGCATCTTTCTCATCATGCCAGCACCACACAAATGAAACCAAGAAGAGGCCATTGATACCATCGAAGAGGTAGAAAATATAAATAAAAACGCCAACACAGCCAAAAGAATACAAACCAAAGATCCATCCCCAAGGCCAATCCTTCGGTATAGCCCAAATGGTGAGGCATCTCATTCCAAGGATGCAACTGATGATATTGGATTGGGACTTGGGCAGATGTAGGTGAATTTATACTTAATAGCATAATAATAGTAATAACAAGTCACGAGCATAAAAAAAAAAAAAAAAAAAGTACTGCAAATTAACTTGTAAAGATAAATAACATCTTAAAGGAAAGAACGAACAATAATCGCTCCAAATCCATAGATTGCTTGTTCATAGAGCACCTTTGGATTGCTTGTTCATAGATTTTCGGCAAGTGAAAAAGGTATGCTCCAAATCCATCAACCCACTAATCGACCCATCAAAGGGAGGAAAATGAAGCCCAAGTACTAAGTTTTAGGCCAAAAACTCAAAATATGAAAAATGTAACAAACAGTAATCATCAACCCATTTATGAAAAATGGTTCCACACTTCATAACATATAAATCATAAAAAAGAAAAATAAAAGAATGATAAAGACACACCCGCACGGCTGAAAAAAGATGGAGAAACAAAGAAAAACCCAATTACATCATAGAACATAGCTAGGGATCATCATATCGACAAGGGCAAAGTAAAATACACCTACTAAAGATCTTACATAAAATTGACACGGACCATATGAATCCATTGTAACACACTTTTAGATTTCTCCGTATTAAACCCATCAAACACTATCAAACACTAGGATAGTAAGCAAAAACGAAAGAAAAGTAAACGGTCTTGAAGCATTAAACAGAGAGCAAGGAAGAGGTGGATTTGAAACCAAAAGGGTGGCAAGCAACCAGATAGTAGGCCACCTTGTGCTTGATCTTCCTCAGCAGCAAGACCTTCCCACCCCTCCACTGAAATACAGAGAGAAAGATGCCTTTGACGGCACCTCTCGTTCCTACCTTTGAGCTTTTCACCATGGCCTCCTCCTCCTCATCTTCTTCTCCTTCCCAATTAAGAGGGTAACTCCTTAAGAACGCCCTCCTGTTGTTGTAATCTTCATACCTAAAGCTCCTCACTCTCCCTCCATCTTCTAGTTCTTCCTCCATTGCTTGCTTAAACAGCGTTGGTTTCTTTCTTCTTTGATGAAAGGAAAGAGATCTTATGTAGCTGAGAGAGAGAGAGAGAGAGAGAGAGAGAGAGAGAGAGATTATTTTTGAAGGCGGGCCTTTCCCGGCAATCTGATAGAAGAGGGTGGAGACAAAAACACAGAGGACAACGTCGACTATTTTAAGACGAGGATGCGAACTAGAGATGGTCCATTTGGTGGGCCTTCACCAATTAAAATCATGAAAATCCTAGCCGTTGGATCTCTATTGGAAATTTGTCTTTCTTTCCCGCCCAGAACGAGAATCAGTTGGCGAAGAAAGACAATGACAGAAAACATATTCTTATTCCTTGTGCCTGCCCGGCGTGGAGACGTTTCGCCTGTTGGGAACTTGGGAAAGCTGCTCCCATTTGAAAAAAGAGACAAGAAAAAGGACCAGACAGATTCTCAGATTTTCTGATCCATCACGCCCATAACATCTTTCATTTGACTGGCGACCAGATGGATGGTTCAGATTATAACACATTTCATGCCATCAACGGTACCATGTACATAGGAGAGTTACACGTATGTATAAAGTTATATCGCGTCCATTATAGAGAATTGAAACCCACTGGCGAAGAGGGCTTTCACCTGATCAGTAACCAAAAGATTGATCCTTCGTTATAATGATTACCTACCCATCAATAATTTATATTTACACGGCATCGGCTTATGCTTCGAGATTTTAGCATAATTGATTAGCGAAATAAATTTAATTCGGAATCAAAGCCAACCGATTAAGAGTTTCAATCTATCCAGCTTTGAAATGTGCCAACCAATTTCCACCCAATCAAGAGTATAGAAAAGTATTTATACTATCTTGACTAACACTTGGTTTTGGTAAATAAAGGTTTGCAGAGGAATCTTAATATATACCATTAGAAAACATACGTGTTTCATTTTTTATACATATCACTTGAGCATATGGGTTTTTGGGTTAGAGCGAACCGATTCAGACCCAAAGATCAAAAGCAGGTGAGTACTCATTTTATAATCGCATAATTGAACGCCCATTCACATTCATATGCCAAAGCGAATAGCGTATTTTGGATAAGATTAATTTGTATCAAAATATTAGGACAATGAGGAGCAAGTGTTGGGCCCATATACGTGTGTACATCCTAAGAACCACTCGCATGTCGATGACTTGCCAAATGTAAATATTTTTAAAAAAAAGTGGTGGTTAACAAGTCATTATTCGGCCAGAATCACATGATCAGCATCCATATCATCTATGTAAAACTTTACGTGCACAAAGCATAAAAGTAGAGAAACATTAAATAGACAGATTACCTTACTAGTGAATGTAGAACTATTTTGGTTAGACGTCTGCTTTGAAGATACTTGACTGAATACTTTAGTCAAATGTATATAATTATTTACACTATTTGACTGGAATGACAAGATAATTATTAATCAGTTACAGGGACTAAGGAACAACAAGATACGTACGTCAGACCAACACAAGTGGTTTGAACATTGACAAATCTTATTGTTACTATTTCTAAAAGAAACTGTGTTTTTCGCTCTTACTAATATCTTCATGACCTCGAACCCATTATCCATTGTTGCTTTATAAGTTACAAGACGTGAACTCAAACCCATATCCATTGTTGCAATCTCTCTGTCATTTCAAACCTCCTAGATCTCTCTTTTTCCCCGTTTCTTTGACACAAAGGATTCGATTTTCTATCAGTCTCCTTATTGTATCATTCTTAAATTTGACATCATTTTTGTTTTAGTGATATTCTCGTTTTTAGTTTTTTTTTTTTTTTCTTATTATAATATATTAAGCTGGAAGGTTTTGGATCTAATTTTGACTTTACTTTTAAATTTTAACCAAATGTTATCATCGGTTTCTACAACTGTTAACATACTCTCCCTCTACTTTCCACTACTATACTTATTCTACTTACTATTGTGCGCGTGTATACGAAAACGTGAATCAATGCGATTGAGCAATCAATCAACCACACAAGATATAGAAAATCACACAAAAGAATTACATTGTTCAGCAAACTCGCATATATCCACGGGAGAGAAACTCGACTCTCCTTTTGGGTTCACCTTGTATGATATCCAGTATCTTGTCATGGGTAACACATTACATCATATATATAATGCTTTCTCCCTTATCTCCCAAGAAACTCTATCGTAGTAAATAAGAAAGTCTCAGTATAATTACTATAATACCCATGACCATGAACCCACTTGGTCTGGACCCACTAGGCCAACAATCTCCCCTTCCAGACCATGGGGAAGACGCCTCTAAACCCCCTTACTAGGAGTTTAGTTCTGCCAACTTTGAACACCGCTCCAACTTTCCTTTAGACACGACATTAGTCATTATGTCCAAGGGATTCTTGTCAGTGTGAATCTTTTCCAGCTTCATAAGATTCTTTTCAATGACCTCACTAATCCAATGGTATATCACATCAACGTGCTTCGTGCGGGCATGGTATGTAGCATTCTTGTTAAGATCCATAGCACTCTGACTATCACGGTAAACTACATACTTTCCTTACTTCAAACCCAGTTCTCGAAAAAAGTTTCTCAACCAAATCATTTCATTCCCTTCTTCATTAGCAGCTATGTATTCTGCTTCGGTTGTAAACAATGCTGTGCACTTCTCGCAACTTAGACTGCCAGGAAATAGCCCTTTGCAAAAGTAAATAAGTACCCAAAAGTAGACAACCAACGATCAAGATCGCCTACAAAATCAGCATCTGCAAAGCCTTCAAGTATTGGTTTTAAGCCTTCAAAACACAAGCACAAATCTGATGTACATCTTAAATATTTGAAGATCCACTTTACTGCTTCTCAATGCTCTTTGCTAGGGTTAGAAAAAAATCTACTCCCTAAACCCACTGCATGAGCAATATCTCGCCGTGTACACACCATGACATACATAAGACTCCCAATTGCTGAGGACTATGGAACGTATGTCATCTGTTCATTTTCTTCATCTATAGTAAGACATAATGTCTTACTGAGCTTGAAGTAACTGGCTAAAGGCATACTAACTAGCTTAGTATCTTTCACGTTGAATCTCGCTAGCACCCATTCAATATATTTCTCCTGTAATAACCGCAGCTTCTTGGCATTCCTGTCATGACGTATTTGCATTCTCAATATCTGTCGTGCAGGACCCAAATCTTTCATGTAAAAAGTCTATGACATATCCCTTTTCAACATGCCAATCATCTTACTATCATGTTCAACTATCAACATATCATCTACATATGAAAGAAGGATGATAAATTTGTTATTATTAAACTTACGAACATAAACACAGTGATCAACAGCTGTCCTCCGATACCCATGACTCACCATGAATGAATCAAACTTCTTGTATCACTATTTTGGCGCTTGCTTCAACCTGAAAAGACTCTTCTTCATCCTACAAACCAACTATTCTTTTCTTTCTACCTCAAACCCTTCGGATGAGTTATGTATATCTCTTCTTTTAAATCATTGTGAATAAATGCAGCCTTCACATCTATTTGCTCTAGCTCAAGGTTTATGATGGTGGCTAGACCTAAGACAACTCTGACAGAGGTAATTTTCACAATTGGAGAAAAAAATCTCGTCGAAGCCAATTCCCTTCGTCTACGCAAAGCCTTTAACCACAAACCCTGCGCCTCATCATGACCCAGATCATTTTGTCCACATTCTCCACCTGTAGTTTGCACTGGAGAAGGAGTCGGTGTGAGATCAACCACTCCATCAATAACTTCTTTAGACTTTCCAGTCTTCTCGATATCTCCAAAGAATTGGTCTTCATGAAACACCACATCCCCACTTCCGATCATTTTTCTCTTCTCTGGAATCCATAACCCATAGTCAAACTCAGCTCCACCATAGCCAAGAAAAATGCAACATACTACCTCATCATCTAACTTTAAACGTTGCTCATTTGGTACATGTGCAAAAGCCTTGCACCCGAACACCTTCAAATGAGAATAAAAAACATCTTTACATGTCCATATCCTCTCCAGAAAGTCAAAATCCAAAGGAACTAAGGGAGACCTATTAATCAGGTAAACGGAAGTCAGAATAACTTCACCCCAAAATGGCTTGGGTAGCTGTGTCACTTTAATCATACATCTCATCTTCTCAAGAATAGTGCGGTTCATTTTCTTTGCCACACGATTGTGTTATGGAGTACCAGGAACTGTTCTTTCATGTCGAATATCATGCTTCTAGCAATAGCCTTTAAATCAATTGGATGTGTACTCACCACCATTATCTGTGCAGAGACATTTCAAGAGCTTTCTTGTTTCTCTTTCAACAATGACATAAAACTGTTGAAAAACCTAGAAAACCTGATTATTCAATTTCAACGCATAAACGCAAACTTTCCTGTATGCATCATCAATAAATGTAACAAAAAATTTATTGCCACCCAATTATTCCACTTCCATGGGACCACAAACATCAGAATATACAAAATCCAACACATTAGATTTTATCATTGATGTTTTAAAAAAAACATACTATGTATTGTTTACCAAATAAGCAATCATCACAATGGTCAAGGGATGTACCTTTGAAATAATGAATCTGTAATTATTCAATCAGAATATTATCGTAGATATGCTCGCAACGAGTCTGTAGGCACAAACGGATCTCCGATCAGGCTTCGAATGTCAAGCTATCACAAGAAAAATTCTCAATTGTCAATCTGGTCAAAACAGTTATTGACCGTACTGTTCGCCGACATGGCATTGACGTCAGCGGCTGTTGGAATGGGCTTCCTGCGTCACGGGTCAGGTTGAACTGACCCACACCGAACCTAACTTGGTCTGGGCTCTGGGCTGGGCTTCAGTAGGAGGTCAAGTCAGAATCGACCCGAAACAAACCCAACCTGGACCTCGCCCAAGTCTTATTCTTCTTCTGGTTTCTGTAACCAGAACCGAGGAAACGCCGATGCCTTCTTCAACCGAGGCGCATAAGAGTTGGCATGGCGGTGTCAGCAAAGTCACCAATCGACTCTCTGTCGTCTCAACAGAACCTTTAAGATCCTTTTTTTTTTAATGAAACCCTTATTCACTTGTCAAAAATAGACAAGTTATTTTTATTCTTTGTCTCCTTTCAAGGAAAGAAATCAAGAATCCCCTCTGCAACTCCGGTGACAATATGCAAAAATCGCCTTTCTCAGAATTTCCAGAGCCCTCTACGACTCCAGTGACAATCTGCAGAAATCTCCTTTCTCAGAATTTCCAGAGCCCTCTGCAACTCTGGAACCATGTGGTCCACTGAAAGATGGAAAAGCCAATTTTCTAAATTTTCTGCACCGTTGCAGAAATCCGGATCAAACCGTTGATCCAATCTGACGATCGCGTGGCACAATCCAAACCCTAGCAAACTCTAAGCTCCAATACCACTTGTTGTGCCTGTGTATGCGAAAATATGAATCCATGCGACCAAGCAATCAATCAACCACACAAGAAATAGAAAATCATATAAAAGAATTACGTGGTTTGGCAAACTCGCCTACATCCACAGAAAAAAAAAACTCCACTATCCTTTTGAGTTCACTTTGTATGATATCCAGTATCTTGTTATGGGTAACACATTACATCATAAATATATATATATATAATGCTTTCTTTTTTGTCCCCCAAAAAACTCTATTTTAGTAAATAAAAAAGTCCCAATACAATTATCATAATACCTATGACCATGAACCCACTTGGTCTATACCCACTAGGCCAACACTTATTTGACTCTTATCTTTCCCATTTCTAACGTGCATAGAATCTTATCTCTTTATGCATATTCGTGATTAACACGAATTTTTCTGCCAGTCGTGGATTATGGAGCGCTCTCTCTCGGCGCGGGCACTCTCTCTCTCTCCACCTTTTCTATCTATCTATTTACTATATCTATATTTTTCTGAAAATTAGAATGACATTAGCTAGTGTTCAATTAATGCAGAGTCTCATAAGTGATAATTCATTGAAGGAATAATTGGATCGCTCTGCAGTGTCTTTTTTTTTTAACTTTCTTTTTTTTTTTTTTTTTTTTTTTTTGTTGGCCTTTTGGGTTTCTAGAATCAAAATTATCACCTTTTTTTTTCTGAGAAAGGATATTAAATTAAAACGAAAGGGGCAAAATTATCACTTTTATTGGATGATAAAGACTAGAGGCTACAATTTTACCTAGCATCGGGTGCACATGTCTCAAGTTGGGCCTCTGGATCAAACCTCCCGAAAATGGGATTGAAATTTAGCCAATGCAACTCAAGCGGAGAACGTTCTGATCCAGTAGTCCAACTACACACGAGGGCCCCACGATACTACCATTGTCTATATTCTATATTTAATCCTCTGCTCCGCATATTAACTTGATGGTTTCTTTCTAATTATTTCTCTATCTTCTCTTGTTTTCGTTCTTGTTGCGGATTTGATTTAGTTTGTCAGCGTCTATGAGTAAAGAAAATCATTTACTTTATTGGTTAAGGGCCTGTGGGCCTGTTTCCATATAATACACAGGGCAAGTTTGATAACCGGAGAGAAATCCTTCTCTGGCGAATTTTTTGGCGCAGCAAATTTGGCCGGCACAGTGGAATTAAAGATGATTTCTTCAAATCCACATTTGATAAGAAGATCAAAATAAAAAAAACACTAGAAAAATAATGACAAACAAATACTTTTCTAACTTAGAAAAACTTTATGAAATTTTGACTGAGTCTATCCGTAATAGGAGGGCATTTCAAGATTTTTTTTTCCAACCTGTTTAGTACATGTACATAGTTAAACACTTCATATCAACAATCTAGTGTCCCACCGAACTTCAATAAATCAACTCCGAACATAAAGCACTTAAATAGCTTATTCTATCACACATTAGACATCACAACTAGTCCATTAATCATTGTTAACTACTCTCAAAAGATCATCAATAATAGACAACATAAATATAAACACTACAAACATTGATGTAAGTAAGGCCATATCAAGCACTCCCTTCCCCTAGCTTCCCACATATCTTTAGCCCATTGTTCTCTCAAATCGGTCGTGAATTGCCTATCCACATCATTAGGACCAACACATTGTCCTCTCCTTCATTGTGATCTCGTTCATCAACCAAAGCATACTCTTCCATTATCTCATGCAATGCCTCTCGGAACAATTCGCCCTCCATATTCTAATGTCGGATAAAGTTGTGAAGTAAGTTGAACAGTTCGTCTTTAGTTCTAGGCACCTGCGTTGTTGACCATCGTTTTCAGTGATAAGAGAACACAACGGGGACCAAAAACCACGTGTGTTCTCATAACCAGCATCTACGAGATAATATTTTCCTATGGAACAATTTTAGGACATTCTTGTTAGGCCTTAAATGTACTAAGCTTTATGCATTCGATAACAAAGGGCTTAGAGTATCATACCAGTTAGAACAGGTAACGTGATATGGGGCCATCTTCAAACTGAATCCTAAAGAACCCTAGAATCCGCGGCTGATCCTACTCATCTAGCAAAAACTTATTAGAAATGCATATCAAATGATACAATGACCATCACGTTTTGTGATAATCAACCATCTCTTTTGCGACAACAAACTTGATCTTCAGGTCTAACCCATGCGGGGAAATATGCTTCGTCTATTGCTCCGACACAATCCTATAAGCAAATGTGACATGCATCAAAACATAGTGCATGGTTGGCCAAAAAAAACGTAGTATATGGTATCATATTTGTTGCATTTTCAAAATGTTACCTTGAAAAATGTGTAGAACAAAGGATTATTCACAAACTAAGGTGGACACTCTCCTTTTAATTGCTTCACATAATACGAAGCGAGTTTTATTATTGCATCCAATGTCGAGCTGAAGTATCAGTTGGTTGTTTTCCTTGAATGTTGAAACTAGTTCTCCATTATTCGATTTCTTTCACTATGGCCAACAGTTAATAACAATATTGACAACTGCTCTTCCACACTCACCGTACGGCAGTCTCTTAGAAGGTCCCTACACCTTAGCTCACTGGCTACTACAATGAAACAACCAATGCTCATTCTAAATACGTTAAGACATTTATGAGGGTGTCCGATCAATATCTCCTTGATATAAATCATGAACTTCATCTTTGATGAGATACCAGTAACAATACCATAAAACACGCACTGTTGTAACAGCAGAAATTAATAGTATCAAAAGATCTTGCCTATCCATGTTGTGAGTGAAGAAAACAACCATATAAGTTAACATAAAAAACAACCCAATGCGTATAACTCATTCCAAAACAATATGAATATAAGTCATTCCAAAACAATATTATGAATATAAGTCATTCCAAAAACATCCTAGTGAACACCACAAATTAATATGTGACTCAGGATCCAAAATCAAATATGGGTTTGTCTATATGGTTTTTTTGCCCGACTAATATGGACTAAAAATGATGATGGAAACCATGATAAACTCATGTTACTGTCTACTGATCAAAGGCATATAACTGCTTCTTAGTGCTTGCACTGCCAGATACAGATACAGACATGGAAATGTGAAATGAGGATAAGGAGTTCACATGAATATCCTATTATCCTTTAAATACCATGAGAAAACAAGAAGTTCACATAACTCAAACCTCATGTAATTGTGACCATAGGTTGCAAAATGCAAGTTGAGCAGTATTTTGTAATATTATCAATATTGACACTATTGGTTTGTTAATTTTAAAGCACATAACCAAATATCCAAAGATCAAGGATCATCAAACAACCTTCCCATCCCTTTAATGGGAATGGAATCAAGGGAGGATGAAAAACAAGTACCCAGCCAGCACCATATTAATGTTAATACTTAGAAAGTGGAGGTCCCATCTATATCGTTACCTTATATCCTTCATCTCTCACCTCATATTATTCTCACTTCACCTTCTTCATTTAAACACATGTAACATAATTTATCAATCCAACGTAGAATGGGTTGTCAAACCAAAGTCAAATGTCAGCGGTTAAAATTCAGAGATTCACAAATGATAGAAACACAAGCCATGGTAATATTGGAATACCGCAATAATGAGCAAATGACCACACAAGCAAACCACTGATGCTTCAATGGCAAGGCACTTTGGTATCACAAGAGAAAGACCATGGATCGATCCCTGGTCATCACATTAAGAGTATCACTCCCCTGCCATTGGAACCCCTGCTACTGTTCCAACCTAGGGGAGAGAGAAAGACCACATAATGAGCATGTAGAGCTAAACAAAATGCAACACTAGCATATTCAAATCCTTCCTTTTGGCCTATTTATTTCGTGTAATCGGATTTGTAGGATCATATTTATGTAAGTGGTTAAAAATGAAGAATCCTAAAAATGACCATCAAATAATCTCCCCTTCAATGGAAGTTGAATCAAGGGAAGATGGGAAATAAATACCCAGCCATTACTGTAGTAATTCAAATTCTAGCAAAGCCATGGTCCCATGTACATCGTTACCTTATATCCTTTACACCTCACCTCATATCCTCTGCCTCTCACCTCTTTAATAATCCTTTGACAAAACTAATTTGACCATGAATTCCTATGTATTCTATGTAAGAAAAATGGCCCTTTGTGTTGTGCTTTCAAGAATTAGCTGACGCAGCAAATGAATGTGGCTGAGACATACAATTGGGGTGGATAAATGGCACATTGCTTCACTTCAACAACAAAAGCTTTTTTCCAAGGACAACTTAATTAAATGACAAGGATGTGCTGCAATTGGCAACCCGAAAGTAATAACCATGTTCGGTAATTTAATCTATCACGCAATGCAATGTAGATTTTCACAAGAAAGAGCAAAATAACAAAAGTCTATTTCAAATTGCTCATGGGAACAAATAGTCCAAACAGGAAAAAAAAAAAGGTGAAGTAGGCGCATTTGATGTAGAAATGAACTATAATCGCATGTTTTCAAATCTGAGGATTTTCTGAGTGGCATGTCCTTGTAGCATAGTAGAGAGAGAGAGACAGAGAGGCCATTGACTTTGCTCAGCTAGTTAGGACAATGTATAGTCTGTGGGGGGTGCGTGAGTTGGACTCTATTGTCAAACAGGAAAAGACAGACTATTTCATCAAACACCTTGTCTACAATATTCGACCTGCTTTCCAAAACCCTCTGCAAAATACAGCAAAACCCAGATTGCAGATGTCTGTTTATTCACTTCTAATTTCAAGTCTCCGAGAATCCCTGCATAGGGAGTGTAACAACTACCAAATGAATGGGAGATAGATAGGTACACACGAGTTGAAGATGAGAAATAGGGATCCGCAGAGATGGGGCGAGATGGACTTAGAGGAGTAGCAGATGAGAGAGAGAGAGAGAGAGGTGAAAGGGCGTACCTGAGATCGAGATGGAGAGAGAGAGGCTCTACTCAAATGGAGATGAAGAGAGACCGAGAAATGGAGGGGAGCTCTGCAAATTAACTCGTTCCAAGGGTTTGGACTTTGGACACCGGACGGCCGAGTCCGGATCCCTGTTTTCGTCCAAACAGGGTAGCCTGTTTGTCGGCCAATCCTAATGCGCCACGTAGCAAATTTGCCATCTCTCCAAGGTGTCTTTCTCCACCAGTGAACTAGCAAAACTCGTGCTATTCACGGACCATGGAACTACAAAATATAAAGACTTAAATGAGTTATTTTTATTAAATTTATTAATTGGTAAATTTTTGAGTCCTTCATTTTGTTGCTAATTTAATTTTTATGTGTTTTTTTAGATATTTTATTCTTTACATTAGGTTTAAATGGATTTTGATGAAGCCCAGGGCACGTGTAAAAATAAATAAATAAAAGACATATTCTAGCCTAAATTAGACTGCATTATGGCCTGATTTAGGCCTGTAATTCTAACATAATCTTAGCATGTTTTTTTACTCATAAGTCTAAACTGGTTTATAATTATAAGTATGGACTGATTCTAGACTGACTTGAATCTATAATTCTGGCCTGATTTGGACTGTCATTTTTGCCTGAGTTAGACCTATAATTATTGCCTGATTTTTTACCCAAAATTTAGCCTGAATTTTTGTCTTGAATTAGACTCAAATCTGGCCTGATTTAGGCCAAAAAATCTAGCCTGGTTTAGACCCAATATTCTGTCTTGAATTAGACAAAAAAATCTGACCTGATTTAGATTCAATATTTTGTCTTGAATTAGACCCAAAATCTGACCAGAATTAGGCTCAATATATTTGTCATTAATGAGCAAGTCTATTTACAGATCTGATTTTTAGCTTTTTCATGGTAGTTTGCTGAGCTAGTTTTCAGTCCATTTAGGACTCTCTTTTAGTCTGTGTTTCAACCCAGTACATCTATCTATTTTGGGTGATTTTTTTACCCAATTAGCTCTAGACTTGACCAAACTCTCAACTTATTTGCTATCGAAATCTGGCTGTAGCCAAGTACAATTTCAGCAATTGTTTGAGATAAAATCTAGTCAAGTTTCAGTCATTGTTTGGGCCCAGTCCAGACTAATCAAAACCATTATTCCATGAATTTATCTAAGGCCAAATTTAGCTCCATAGTAATGGAACCCACATTACTATTAAATAATTAAAACAGTTTAAAGCCTCGATAATATGAATTCATTCAAACCAATTGTATTCCAAAGTAAGTGGCCCGCAATCTGTTCAAAGCAGCTATCCCATATATTCATTATAGGTGAAATTTTACTCAAAAGAAAGTGGGGCCCAAATCCCAATTGAAGAATCCAAACCATACAAAGTCATTATCCTGTGTACTCATAGTAGGCAAAGTTTTACTTCAAAATAGGTGGGGCCCGGTCAAATTAAAATAAGCACAAAAACACATAGTTCCTCTCTATCTCTATTTTGTTTTTTAATTTAGTCAAATCTTTTACATATGATCCAATGAAAGTGGACCCCACTTTAATTCAGTCCAACCGTCATAAAAGAAGTGATGATGATTTCAAATAGTTTGTGTCTACGTGGTGGGCCCAACTGACGGATTCATTGGTTTAGCATCTCAAAAATCTCCCATACTAATAATCTGGCCTACCTATGCGGCCCACTCATTCAAATTTGCATGTGGGCCACACCTTTACCATGGCACCTCTCATAATCTGTATATTTGGATTAGGAGATTGAAGAGAGAGCAGTTCTAAAGTCAATTAGAGAGAACAATTTGAAAGAGGATAGTGGAGAGAGAGAATAATGGAGAGAGAGGAGACTAGAGAGATATTGACACCTGTACTAATGTATTTTAAAAAATCAGGGACTGTGGTTAACCAAACCACATTCTAATAGAGGTATAGGTAGTTGTTCTAATATAGAGAAAATAAAAAATTTTGCATATCTTTTTTTAAATTACCTTTAGAGGGTTGCTGCATTATCATCATCAAAAGCCTTTCCCGCTGTATCTCCGTTCCAATCCATCTGAAGTTAGATCTCTTTCGGTTCTTCATTTCAAATTTCTCTTTCTATCAAAATAAATATTTATCTCGCCCAGTACATCATTCTACATATTGTGTTAAAAGAGATTCCGATAAGGAAATCTTGAAAGAAAAAAAGAAAAGAAAAGAAAAGAAAAGAAGGCCATGGGACAGGGGCAGACTGAAGTATAAGCATTTGGGGGCGGTCACTTGCAAGACTTGGATCCTCTTAAAAAATCCACATGAAAATTCTTGTTCCGTCTCCAAAACCCACATAAATTTTTTGGATTTGGAGAGATTTCTCTCCAAATCCAACCACCTATTTGGGCCGACTCCCCTCAAAAAAGAATCCTGGGCTCTGCTTCGGACTTCCTTTACTTGATATATATGCCCTTAACAAGCGGCTCCCATGTCAAAATAGATATTCTGTAAGTGCATGCTGTGGATTGGAGGACCAAAATGTTCTTAAAGAGGGTTTAGCTTCTTTTGGATACTTGTTGTAGGCGGTAAAAACGACGCCTACTTAGATTGAGATGAGATTGAGATAAACTTCTTAGGATAGGGAATACTGAACGCTAATAACCTGAAAAGGAATGAAAAAGGCTAAAGTTAGAGCCCCTGACTGCCGTGAGCTGAAGGCGCTCCGATGCCTGAGTTAGTTCTAAGAAAACTAAGCAGGAGGAGGCCGAAGGGAATGAGACGATGTGGAGGGTATTGTGAGTTGCGTATCACGTACCTTCATGGGGCTGATCCCATGTGTATATATGTGGGCATTCCTCGTTCATTCTCTCTGTGAGTGGGGGTAGGTGGGGGTGAGGTCCCATTGATCCTTACCCTGACAGGTAGCAATAGGTGAAAAAGGCAACATCCCGTCCTCACTTTCCATGCCTTCAGTCAGTTGATGTAGAGGGCTGATAAAGCTAACTTCTTATCGCCATAAATGAGCGATCCTATCGTCGTAAATGAATGCTCATATCTGTCAGGGCGCGCCGCATTTCCCGGAGGAAGGTGGCGGCCCACTCTGCCTTCAGCATTTTGGTCCGAGACCAAGAATGGCTTGGCCGTGCTGTACTTTTGTACTGAGCTGGCATTCACGCCGAGTTGCCGAACCGTGCTTCCGTGCTGGTATTCTCGACCGAGCTGTCGAGCTGACGGGCTATGACCACAGAGGCCGAGGTGATCAGCGAGTCCTGCAGTAATCTTTGCTTAATTTTGTCATTACGGTGTTTTACCCACACAATTGCCCCCTAGCTTTTGACTTATGAGAGCCTTCCAGCTCGAGGAGGTCGGAAGCTTGATGACTGTATAGCTGGCTCCGCTATCGAGCTCGAGTGAGGGTTACCGTCATATGAGGGAGATACCGAGACAAAGGAGCTTCGGATCAGGAGGGTCCCCCTTAGGCCTGGTGGCCGTCGCTAACGTACGGTCCCCTTCGAGATGTCTCTTCACCTGTCCAGGATATTTAATAGCCCTCAGATATCGCGCCGATGGTGGCACGTGTCGCCTCTTTTGGCTGCCACGCAATTACTTCGAGGAGACGTTAGGGCTGCCAGATGGGACGTTAGGGCTGATTGAGGGGACGCCTCTTAAAGGCTCTTCTCGATAGACGAAACGGCGTCTCTAGTCCTTATAAATCAGGGCGTCTCCTTCGTCTTCACTTTCTTCTACTTTCTCCAAATTTCTACTGCGCTCTGCAAGAGAACTTCTCCGACGTCCGCGAACTTCCGACGATTCTGCTTGTGCAGTCCCTCTTTCGTAGGGCTTCTTTTCGTTTTCCTCGTCTTTTCTTTTAGGTAGACCCTCGTCTGAGTTGAGAATGGGGGTCTATAGACATCTGTTAGGAGACCCAGGCTCCATAGATCATTTTAGGGATGCATACAAGGTCCCCGCCAATGTGGAGGTCAGACCGGATGGCCCTGATGACGGCCTCGCCTATCGTAATGGCTGGATGCCGTTCTGGCTGGTCTCTGTAGTGGAAGGAGGGGTCCGCTTCCCCCTGCATCCACTGGTCCGGGACTGCCTTAGGGAGTGGAGGTTGTGCCCATGCCAACTACTTTCCAATGGATACAAAATCATAATGGGAGTAGTGCGGCTAAACCAAATTCTTAGAATCGGCCTCGGTGTCCCGGACATCGAGGACACGTATGACCTCTGCAAATTCGCAGAAGGGGACACCTATTACCTCCGGCTGAGGGTCTGCCGGACTGGGTTTGTGACCGCGCTGGAGGACTCCAACAAGTACGCGGGCGAAGACCGAGTACTCGTCAGAGGAGGATGAGGTTTGGTGAAGCGGAGCCTGCCACCACGGTCCGGGTTCCTTGAAAAATAAAAACTCCTCCAAGTAAAGGCCGAAGTCCTTTCGGTTTGCAGTTCTCTCCTTTTTTTCTACGCCTGGCTCCTGACACAGTTTTGTCTATGCAGATTTCCGCGAAAAGAGGGAGCTTGCCAGGAATAACCACTGGAGGGTGAACAGTGCGTGGCACGAGAAGGTGAGAAACTATCGCGGCCACAACTGCCGTGTTGCGTGGTCTCTCCTGGGGTACGTGCCCCACTACAGATCCTTCAACACCTCCAGAAGGGTGTCGGGAATAGACTCCTTGCTGAGCGGGGAAGGCGTCAGCCAAGGACCAGTGACGACCGTGGTGCCCGGCTCGGCGGCAGTGACCTTCGCGATTCCTACCGGACGTCCGATTGAGTCTGGAGACCGTGCTCCAGCAATCTCCGTCGCGGAGCCTGTCGGGACCTCAGGAGCCGAGCCCCGGCCCTCTAGAAGGAGGAGGCTAGTAGCTTCCAACTCCGAGGAAGAGGAAGAAGAGGAAGAGGAAGAAATGCTACGCCAGCGCAGGTGGCGTTACGCTGCAGAAGACTTGTCTGCGGCGGCTTTCGGGGACATCAGAGGCGAGGTCCGGGATCCCCTTCAGGCAGTGGCTGCGACGCCTCCGGCATTTGCGGGTGGAACTCCTGCCCCAGATGCCGAGACGGTTCGTGCAGCCGCGACAGGGGCTGCTCGGCCTGACGCGGCCGAGGTCGCCGCGGCTCTGCCTCCGGCTATCGTCGTGGATGACTCACCCCCCGATCAGTATGTGAGGGCTGGAGGTCGGGCTCGCTCCGCCGAGGTCATTGAGGGCGGGTCACCCGAGAAGAGAGCAAGGGTTGAGGCCTCACCTGGCCCCTCTTCGCCTCCGCCTGCTGGAGGGACGATCTTGCCTCCTCCTCTGGCTCCGTGGAGGTTGGCCATCGAGGAGGTTCTAGGGAGGCAGCTGGCCGAGACAGACCGCGCAATCGATCCCCAAGTGGTCGCAGCGCTGGGACGAGCCTGCGGCCTTCCTCAAGACATGGCGAGGTGGGCTGGGGTGGACAATGAGTCACTCCTGCTCTCCTCGATGCGTTCTCTGGTGTCGGTAAGTGCAATATTCCCCCCTCCCATAGCTTTTTAGTCCGGTGTCTTTTTATTGACTTCGGGTTCTCATCTTGCAGCTGTTGCAGAAATGCCAGATGGGCATAGAGAGGCTCGACGCAGCCGAGGCGCGGGAGGTGGAATGGGTGGTCGAGAGGGACGAGCTGCGGGCGTCCTTGGCGGCTAAGGATGCGATGTTGGTAGAAGAGGTGGGCAGAAATGCTGGCCTCGTCTTCGATTTCGAGGAGTCCCAGGTCGTGGTCGAGCGCCTTAAGGACGAGCTGGCGGACGAGAAGACCCAGAACCTCCACCTTGCCTTTGAGCTTGACAATCTACAGATCGCGGTAAGGCGGCTGGAAGATGACCTGCAGAGTGTGAAGGGGACAAACAGGAGGCTCCTCTCTCAGCGGAACCAGGCGCAAGGTTCCCTGGAGGTGGCGCTGAGGGGGAAGGCGGCCGAGATTGAGTCTGCTCTGGCAAAACAAGAGGCCAGGCTCAAGGAGGAGTTCCTCGCTGAGCATGACTCCATCATGGGGGAGGAGGTCGGCAGGCTGTCCGCTGACTACAAGGCTCAGCTGCCAGGGATCCGGGACCGAGCTTGGGAGCTTGGGTGGAAAGCAGCCTTGAACAAAGCTGGGGTCCCCGAAGATAGCCCTCTCTTCCAAAATCCCCCAAGTTTCCCTTGCTCGGACTCGAAACTCGTAGCTGTGTCTCGGGCTTCCCCTTGCCTTCCTCCGCAAGCCTGTCCGGAGGCGAGCGCCGCACCCGAGGCGCCCACAGAGGCTCCAGCTGCCAGCCTCGATCCTGAGGACTCTCAAGCGCCCGCGGTCGTCGAGGCCCCTCTTGAAGCCGTCGCTCCCGAGGCTAGCGTTCCTGAAGCGAGCGCGGTCGTCTCTGAAACTACCCCGACCACTCCCGAGGCCAGGCGGTCGTGGCCGAGGTCCCTCCAGAGATTGACTGCAATGTGGAAGCTGCAGCCCTCTGAGGCCTTTTTGTAATTTTTCTTTTATTGTATCTCCATTTATCTTGTAATCAGGATCTCGATTAATGAAAACTTTCTTCGCATTCTGGCTTTCTTTCTCCTTGTCTCTGATGAAATGGGTGTGGTCGACTTCATGTCGCAATGCTTTGTTTGTTAAGTTGTTGGTCCGGACAACCGAACTCCTTGTCATTCTCAAAATTGGACATCCGCCCATGACCGAGACTTGGTGTATGAACCGTGGTCTTGATCGGCTGTGCACCCACACACTTGTTAAGCAACAAAAATCTTAAAATCAACACAAAATACTTAAGGGCCTATTTTTTCTTCCTCTATTTTATACAGAAGGGCATAAATACATGCCATCAATACACCGACCTCATCTCAGCATATACGTGCCATTAATACGCCAACCATACCAACCATGTCATCATATAACTACCACCCCCACCACACTTATTTTTTTTTCCTCATATTAGCGTAAAGTGTTTATTGTGGTCACTTTCATTTTTAAGTATATGCCTTGCAGTTGCAGCTCTGCCCACGACGAAGTCGTGGGTAGGGACCGGGGGAATAGTAGGCAGGAGCTACAATGAAGGGTCCTTAGAGTACTACAGTGCAGCATGCACAGAGTGGGGCTCCAGTCTCTGGTCTATCTTCAATTTTGCAGACACCCCACGTGATTTTTTTTTTTTTTTTTTTTGCCACATGTTACCAACCATATTGTGAGAAAGGATGTGAACGATTACACCCACTGTAAATGGAGTGCCTGTGTAGACCATGTCCCTCCCTTACCCAGCATTGAATGCTGACATTAAATACTGTCCTCGTCAGAAGTTAATGAAGGAGCCTGAGGAGTCACTGGGCCCACTTGCAGTCCTACGTGTCACGTCTAGTTAGGAGTCTCATTTAGTAACTTTCGACGTCCCACGCGTGGCGTTTTGCACACCGACGCCTCTGCCGCATTTAATGACTTCTGAGTTCTTAATAAGGCAGCGACAGAGCATCAGAATGCGCCGTGGTGGGGGTAATTGCGCTACCGGCGCCAACAACACGCCTGTTGGTTAATAACAGGAGACTCCTGCCTGTCGGCCAATCACAGGATTATTTGGATTGACAAAAAATAAAGTAGAATAGAATTAAATAGGTTCTAACCGTCTAAAATTTTAATTTTACTCAGTTTGATTCGATTTGGTTCAATAGATGAAGTATTGTTGTAAGCCACATATACTCTATTTCAGTTCAACTTTAAATACTTCTATTTTTTTAAATAAAAGTGGATTCTACTCTAGATCTTAACTTCAAAATAAGCATCGAAATGGTGTGAAGTGAAGTACTCTACTTTAACTTCGACCTACTTCTCTTCACTTCACTCCACAAGTGAAATTCACTTCATTTTACTCTACTCCTCATTGATCCAAACAGGCCCTTAAGGCATTTAATGACTTCTAAGTATTTAATGCGGCAGCGACAAAGCATTAAAATGCGCCGTGGTGGGGTAATTGCGCTAACCGGCGCCAACCACATGCCTCTTGGTTAACAATAAGAGACTCCTGCCCGTGGGCCAACCTCTATGCAACAGGTACTATCCGTGCTCTGGCACGCCACATGTTGCTATCGCTATTGGGTACGTAAATAATAATCACTACATCTAGGTTGTATTGACATGTGGTTTATCTGATGCCACCCATTATGCCTCAATGGGTTCACTTTAGCCATGATTGTGCAGCTGCATTGGTTACCCCGTATACGGAGCAAATTAATTCGTTCATGCAGTATATGCGTTCTAGGTTTCCTTCTGAAACCATTGTGTTGTAAGATTAGGGATATAACATTTCTTAATACGTTTGAATAAATTATTTTTAAATTTCCAAGACTATAATTAGTGCTATAACAAGTGGTGATATACTTCGATGGGATTTGCCTATTTAATTTGTTTTTCAATTTGTTTGATTTGAAATTCCAATTTGATGTGTTAATTTTATATAATTTGAGATAATTTATAAGAAATCCATTGTGTTTTTCATCAATGTATCTTTTTATATTGAGATTATCATTCGGGCTTACTTAAGAAATCTCGATGTACCATATCTTTTACGTAAGTTGTGGGATGGATTCCAATTTAACCATACTAAATTCCATCATTAGATTGATGATCAATGATCAACCACGCACGTATTGTTGTGAATGATTAAAAGATTGTAAAATGATTGTATGTGCGACTTTTTCCAATGACATTACAGCAAATCTCATCACCTCTTCTTACCACCTCATATTTTATTATTGTTAATATTTCTTCCCTCTACGTGTCTCGGATTCTGCAACTTGAAATTCTGTATCTTATGTTTCAAGTCATCTATTGTACCAGGTACGTACCCATACTAAAGGGTGGGTGTACATGTTAAGTAGGATGGGTGTATTTACTATTTAGAACCACCCTATGAGAAACCTTCAGCAATACCAATACTCGGTCATAAAAATTCCTTTCCATGGCGGTGAGCTGTCCGGTTGTCCCCATCCTGCCTCGAAGTGTGTGTTTTTTTTTTGTTTGCCCCTTCTCTCTTTTGTACAAAGGGCATAAATACAGAGTTTGAATCCTCAAAGTAGGGGTAAATTGGGTCGGGCCGTCCCTGCACGAAAAAAACTGTGTTGTGGGCCGGCACAGCCCGTTGACCATATTGACCGTGCCTGGCCCTGCACGACCAACGGTGTGGGCTGTGTTGAACAAGGGTGCCTGGGCAGTGCTACAGTCCAGCGGGCCGATATGGCATTTTATATATATAATATATGTATTTTTTTAATATAAAATCTTTGTTTTTTATTTGTAAATTAACATCAGTGTTTGTGCATTTATTTTAATAGTTTCAACTTTATTTTAAGGTGGGACCCCTAAAAGTACATAAACCTCTTTTGATTTATATAAAAAATTAAAAAAATATAAAAATAAAAAAGGCATATGGGACGGGCCGTGGACGGCACAGCCCACCGCCCAACCTGGCAAGGCATGACATAGCCTAGACATAACTGAGCAGGCCATGTTGGTACGTCACTGCCTGATTTACACCCCTACCTCAGAGCAGTCTCCCGCACGCCTTGTCGTAAGTAGAATTTGTGGAACTCCATTGTATGGCCCACCTTTGATAATTTGAAATGTCACCTCCTCCGGTGGTATATTCTTAAGTCTTAATTCAAAAGAAGTTAGGTCCAATGGCAAATAACTGATAATTTGATTCGCATACTCTTGTACATTAATTATATTTTCAATTATATGTTTAATCTTATGATAGGATTGACTCCTATTAAAGTAAAATAAGAGGATATACCACTGACTAAATAGCATTCAATTTTAATGATTCTGATTATTAGCAAGTAAGTAAGTGGTGGAGTTCCACGCATCCCACACCACGCAAAGTGTGGGAGACCATTGAGACTCTGGTGAGAGGATCCGGACAATAAACCCATGCCAACCTCGTGTTGCTTTCCTTTCCAGTTGCTCCACATGATGGACGGTGCATGGACCACCACCGTGGATAAGTTATGCATTCTATTAGCAGTCAACGACCTGCTTAATTGCTTTATATTTTATCACTAATCACTTCATGTCACTTGGTAACATTTCTTATAGAGCTCGTGTAGCATGGGTTAATAAATTAATGAACCCTTGCAACAATTTTCGATAGAAGCGGATCATGAAAATATGAGTAGGAATGGACATTGGCAGGCCATATCCAAAGAAATGATTTTACTTTCTAGTTGTCGAATACGTACAAAAATCCCTTAAATATTAGCAATGATCCAAGCATACAAAGACATTTTAACTTCTTTACTAACCTTCTACCAAAAAAAAACAAAGAGACAGAATTAATTATATTTGTCAACATGGTTTAATTCAGTTGTTGATTTATCAACCTAGTAAGTAGGATATTTCGGTAAACTATATAAATAGTGACGTTAGGGGCCCCGGGCCCCCTTTAATAAAAATAAGTTTAGGTTGAGAAAATGTATCCTGTCGACACATGTATTATATATACCACATGGACCATATCAACTGTATCCACATTATTTATTATATAAAAAGTGGGGTGGGGTCCCATAACGAATATGTAATGCAAGGACAATTAAAATTAAAATTTGTATGAACGATTGTGGATACCTCTAAAAGGTCAAAACTGACAAAGTTTTTGTGAAGGCTTAAAAAAATAAATTAGCACGTTCCAGATAATGCGCTGGCCATTATGTGCTCTTTTAACCTCCTTTGACGTTTCTATCTATCGAAATCAGAAAGGAATTCACCGTTCTCTATTTTATATTTTTGTGGAGACGTTGGGAGTTTAAATTATTGGAGGTTGGGACTTGGGCCGCCGCATAAAATGTGCAGTGAATGTTGAGGGGTGGCATGAATCTGAAAATAAGTGAGATATACAGAGGAAATGGTCCAATAAAAGATATCTCTCATTTTGTTTGAGAGATTTGAGCGGGGGCTTTATCCATTCCTTTTTCTCTCCGTGTATATATATATATATATATGTATATATATATATAGGGCTAGCTTTCCTAAGCTCAAATTTAGGATAAGGTAAGTTCAAGTATGTGGTGGGGCCCACTTGGAGACCTATATGGGGATGGGGGGATTTTAAGGACTCCGTGCGATCCTTTTCTCTGCAAAAAATCAGCTCCAAACGTGATTTCTATCATCTCCATATGGGCCCAAAAGTTTAATGGTCAACGGTCCATTTGAATCGATACATAGTCGATCCAACGGTTTAAATAATTTGGATTTAACCAAAAGTTGGCGGACATGTGCAATTTAGGGGGAGTCATGTGTTTGGTTCATTTGGATGAACCAAAGATGGGCCTCACAAGCATGAAGCTTACAAAATTTTATCCTAAGCTTAAGCTTAAGAGAGCCTTGCTATATATATATATATATATAGGAGTGAGAGCATTCACATTTAAATTATTGGCTTTAAATATGGATGTGAGTTTTCCAATCGAATCTTTCATTTACAGTGAAAGATATCTATTGTTGGAGCATCTCCAATATATAGGGGGTCTTCTTATGCATCCATTCCTCACCATTTGGTGAGGGACACTTTCATAAATGGTGACTTTTGTATTTTAATTTCCCCCAAATGGTGAGGGATGGATGCATAAGAAGAACCATATATAGGATATATATATATATATAAAGTATTATGGAGAGAGGAGAGGGAGAGAGAGGGAGAGAGAGGGAGGGGACAGCAGGGCAGAGGAGCACGAGAGCAATGGATCCATTGCTACCAAAACCAAACAAAGGAGGAAAGCAAGGAGGAGAAGAGGTAGAGGAGGAGATTCTGAGGAAGACATGGACGGAAGTGAAGGTGCTTTGGTACATTGCAGGACCAGCAATCCTGACAACCGTCTTTCAATACTCACTGATGTCTGTCACTCAGACCTTTGCGGGTCACATTGGCACTCTTGCTCTAGCTGCCGTTGGCATCCAAAACCTAGTCATCTCTGGAATCGGCTTCGGAATCACGGTTTCGATTTCCATCCCTCTCTCTCTCTTTTTCTTTCCGTCTTCTTCTATTTCATCTACGCGTGGATTGGATTTGAAATTATTAAGATTATTAGTGCCGTATGCTTCTTTGTTCTCTATTGAGCTATTCTGTTCAACTTGCTAATGGTAACCGAAAATAGGAATAGATAGATGGTGAAGAGAATAAAATTTTTTATTACGAAAACAAAGACAAAAGCAAAGGGAGTGAAATTAAAATTAAAGTGTTTTTACGTGAGATCAATCTGATTGGAGTCCCAATTCCAATTAGCCCAGTGATAATACTTGGAAGTGCCGTGACTTTGCACGGTTTGATATCATAGTCTGGCCCTATTGACCGATTTGTAGGGGTAAATCTGGATTCCTGTGTCTCTAATTTGGACACGGAACTTCCTAAGACTATTTGCTTTAATTAGTAATATGCTCCTCTGTATCCACTTTTTTTTTTTTTGGAATTTGGCCATCGCCAGCTAAAACAGGAACAGGATGTGTCGATGTTGATGCTGGTACTTTGTGGTCGTTTTACCTCATTGCTTTGTGGTTCCATTTTTTTTTTTTATTACTGTTATTCTGGTGATAATTAATATGATTTTAGGGGCCCACCTTATGAATGATTGGAATCTTCAAATCCTTAAAGTTGCACACCAATAATTGTTTTATTTCTGAAGATGCAGAAGCCTCCATGGCGGCTTCAAGTTCTGTGACCTCTTGAGCCACAACAGCATAATGCTACTTCTGTATTTGTTGCTTTCTTCTTTGAACTTATGCATAGCATCTATCAAGTCCTTTGGAGCATTGGCCTTCGGTTATGAGTTCTTCTTTCTGAACAATTGGTTTCTTTGACAATGGTGTAGAGGGCTTTTGTGTAAACCAGCTGTATGCAACTTCCCTCATACTCCAATGTAATGGATGTTTGTTCGCCAATCATAAAGCCCAGGCTGCTCTAGTAATGTATGGGTGGTGTTAGGATCCCTGTCTCTTGTTGACGCCTCACTAACCCAAGGAACTTTAGAGAGTCGAGGATGTCTCTGTTTTTTCTTTAAGGAGTCGAGGATGTCTCTCCGTGGGCAATTGTAATTTCTCCACTGCCTGCTAGGTTCTAACATTCATCATACTTCCCCATAAAAAATGAAGCTGCATATGCAATCATGTAGACAAGTAATATATAACTGTAGTGCGATCACACTTCCCCTTCAATAATTCCTCCACTTCCATTGTGAAATACATAACTGTAGTGCTAGTGCAAATCTTTTTTTCTTCCTCCATGATGACGGGTAATTGTCAAACCACCAATGTAAGCTCCTCACGTTCACCATCCATGGCAAGAGGTGGCTCTTTTGGCATGTCCACAAAAAATATGGAGGCATTTTATACTCTTGATCAACTGGTTCCATGTCATTTCCCTCTTGTTCCTCATTGTTGTTATAATGGAGGTCTCTTTCTGTGGGACATGCTGCAGCATATTGTCCTTTTCCCCACGGTTGTTTCAATTGATTTCTTTATCAAACTTCATGTGTTGCACATTATGAATCTTATTTTGGCCACCTATGTGCATGGTTGATTGTTAGAGTGGAAGGGCACCGATATTATGGGCCAATCTCTGTGCATGGTTTATTATTAGATTGTATGGGCTTTTTATTAGTTTTCTTTGTTGGAGGAGCTTTTTGTTGATTGCATATAAACTCCATTCTTCGTCCAGATTAAATAATTATAACAATTGAAGAGGGGCTTCTTGATGACTAGAACAATTATATCCAACTTTCTGATTTGCAAGAACTTGCAAAGCATTTGAGTGATCTATGGATCCCAAATTTGATTGCTTCAGGCCTCTAGCATCCATGTTGTGGACCCAATGACACCAGTTTATTAACCAACTTGAGATATCACCATTCACCAAAGTGCATGTTGCACTAATTGTATCATGATCTATATCTTCATCCTGGATTTTAAGGGTAAGCCCTAGACGAAGCCAGACAATATCAAGGTGGGAATCTATGAAGGAGATGGGAATGTGATGCTACCCATCCAGATTTTATTCATTACAGAATTCTGTGTTGGGATGGATGTGAACACATGTCTCACTATTTTTTTTTTGGCTAGGTTGGCCCACTGGCAAGGAGTGGTACTATCAACCTGAAGACCTAGGGACCAATCCTTGGGCATGTTTGATACCAAGGTGCTAACACCACTCAACCATGAGTGTGTTGGCCACTCCATGTCTCACTTGCACTGGTTCAACTAGACACAAGATATTTATTGAGATCCTCCCTCAATTAACCTTGTCACTATGGAGGTTTCTTGGTGCAAGTAAATTGCAACCCTTTTGCCCCTCTAGCAACTATGCCATTGCCATTGGTTTCCTGCCTACTTAGCTGGGCTGATACTTAAAAGTAAATCTTGCTCTTTGACTCAGAGACATGGTATTTTTAAACTTATGCAAAACTGACATGCATATCGAAAGAGATAAAATGATATGGAGAAACAGCAACACAAATAAATTTTGACTTTCCAAGTCATAAAATTCTAACATCAGTTCACACTGTCTTTTCTTTCATCTGATTTGATTAAATTGATCATTTTTCATGATATCACATACTGTTTAGAAACATATTTACATAAATGGTATGGACAGTTGCATAAACTGAATCTTGAACATGAGTTTTCTTTCAAGCTAAGAGAACATTAGTAAGTTCTTGATTTTTTTCGGTTCTTTTGTGCTGTTCATTTGCATTTATGATTTCAGTTGAGTTCATTTTAGATTCATTTACATGACTTCTCTGCATAGGTATTTGTTAGCAAGCTTAGTTTTTCCCTTTTTCATGGAGTCCTTTTTGCAGATGGGCATGGGAAGTGCCTTGGAAACTCTATGTGGGCAGGCCTTTGGTGCGGGGAAACTTAGTATGCTTGGCATCTACTTGCAAAGATCATGGATAATTCTTGTGTTTACTGCTCTACTACTGAGCCCTCTCTACATTTTTGCAACGCCGATCCTCAAGCTACTGGGTCAAAGTGATGAAATCGCAGATTTGGCCGGAAAGTTCTCTATATGGATGCTTCCGGAGCTGTTTGCCTTTGCATTGAATTTCCCCATACAGAAATTCCTCCAGGCACAGAGCAAGGTCATGGCCATGGCATGGATTTCTTTTGGTGCTTTGGTTGTTCATGTGTTGTTGAGTTGGTTCTGCATCATAAAGCTAGATATGGGTTTGGTGGGTGCTGCAGTTACTCTCAACTTCTGTTGGTTGCTTCTGGTACTTGGGCAATTGGGTTATATTCTCGCGGGCAACTGCAAGGAAGCTTGGACTGGGTTTTCATGGCTGGCTCTTACTGATTTGGCTGGCTTTGTAGGTTTGTCTGCGGCCTCTGCTGTTATGATATGGTTAGTAATCACTTTGATCACCTTTTGCTTCTTTAGAGTCAGTTTTGGTGGTTTTTGTTTCTTTTAGGGCACATTTGTGTAGCGCTGCGGAAAACCATTTCCACGATTTTTTTTCATTTTCCACAAACTCCCCCATCAGAAATGGTTTTCCTTGTAATGACTGAAAAGTTAGTTCATTTTTCAGGTTTCTCTCGAGGAAAAGTGGCCACACCAAATGTGCAATTTTAAATGCCACAGAGAAGCATTTCCTCTTTCCATCCATTTCCTTGGAAGAGCTGCTAGACAAATGTGCTCTTATTGTTTATTTTGCATAGCATTAAGCTTTTGCTTTCTAAAACTAGTGATAAATGTTAAAAGAAAGGTGATGGATGACAAGTGTTGAGTGCTGACCCCTTGTCTTCTCAGTGTTAATATATGAATTTTGTTAGATGCAATAGAAAAGCCAAATTTTATATATCGCATGCCTTAAAATAAGAAGCCTATAAAGATGAATAATCATTAGGATACGAATCATCAACTTTTTTTTTTCTTTTATGATGTTATCGCTATGTCAGTTGTGTTCTTTCAATATTTTTCTGTTGATCTATATAGGTTTCTATAAATGTTTTACAAATCAGGTTGAACAGTTTGGTTGGACTGGATTTGACTCAAACTGTTGCCTGGTGGGTTTCTTTAGTTAAAACGAAAAGAGAAAAAAAAAGGTTCAGACTAGTGAAAATTGGGAGATATTTCTGGCTCAACTGGTTTAGATAGGTTGATTTAACTATTTAAACAATCAAGTTAAGTTTTTCCGCCCTAGAGTTCTCTTTTTCTGCAGGTCAAGTGTCAGATTTTGGATTTCTTTTTTCCTAAAATAAATGCACCAAAAATCAAGTTAAGCACAATATGAAATTCTAACCCTAGTACTCTTCTCAAATCCTGAATATTTTAACAATAAAAAAAAAAAACATAGGCATTATTCGGAAGCAATCTCTATCCCTGACCCAAAACATTCAATCAAACCTCAATGCAAGCCAAGAAGAACCCAAATTCTAATCTGAACCACCCATCAAAACCCCAACTAAACTGTAACCCATTCACCCAATCAAAAGCGAATTCAAGCCTCAATCAAACCCCCAACAAAAATCCTAAGCATACACAATTAGTTGGATCCACAGAAAGAGAGGGGTGGGTAGGTGGTGAAAGACAAATACCCTGGAGTTGCAATGTGCATATAATATCAAATCAAATAACATAGTAGAATTCTCACGTTTCTCTTCATGAGAAGTTCTCTTTGAGATTATAGAAATCATGTGATCCTTTCTTGGATTATTTTTTGACTTCTTGCTTATCTTATTGAACCTTTGCTAAACTTGTACTTGAATCTTGATCTACTAACTGGAACAAGATCCTTCACTTATCCCTGTAGTTTATGAACTTATCCTTCACTTCTCTATGTAGTTATGAACTTTTGCCCTTTTCTTGATTTATAAAGGGAACGGGTAGAGTTGGACGCAAGTTCTAAAACTGGAAACTTTTTCCCCCTTTCTGATTTACAAAGGGAACAAGTAGAGGTGGATGCAATTTCTACAACTGTAAACTTTTTTTCGTTGATTTATGAAGGAAATGAGCAGGGTTGAACACAACTTCAAGTTTCTTGAATTCTGTTTAAATTTGAATAAGTTTGTTTATGAGGAAAGGATCTGAAAGTGTGGTGGAAAAGTCTCGTTGTGGATATGACTTTTGGCAAAATTATGGAGTTATTTCCACTTGGGATTTACAATGAGGTGCATCATAAGTGAGGTGGGGGGACTCATGCTGTCTCATATCCTCCACCTCTTATCTCCTCATCATCTTCAGCACCCTAGTAGCATCACCAAATCCATCTCCCTCTTCTCTGGAAACCCACACCATCTCTTTCGCAACTCTCTCTTCTCTATCTATCTCATCTCTCCCCTGCTTCATGAATCAAGGATGAGTTGGGGGATGGAAAGATCTAAATGAGACCAGCCCATATAGAAATTTCAAGTCAATCACATTATCCTAATTCCTTAATCTATGGCCCACAAGTTAAAGGTTTTAAAATAATATATATATTTTATATTTCAATTCAATGGTCCAGTCCATTTGGATCTATGTAAAACCCATGTGATCTGTGACATATAGGGGAAGGGTGTGGGTTTTGGATGATGGGCTCGGATTGATCAGGTGGGGCCCCTGGTGTGCCCAATGGGCTGTCTCCCACAGCGCTTCATGTAAGTCTGTCAGCTGACAGCTATGCATCATAATACTTCTTTACTGCTTAAAACTGAAATGATACTTTCAGTCTGGATCTATTTGTGCAACAGATGACCACTTAGTCTCTGTTTAATGCTCTCTCTTCTTATTTTTCTTTCCTAGATTCTTGCAGCTTGGAGTACTGGTGTTTAATGGTGATTATTTTATTAGCTGGGCTTTTAAGAAACCCCAAAATAGCTGTTGATGCTGCCTCCATCTGGTGAGTAAAATCTTGGAAATAGTTTGTTTATTTTCTATTTTTAACCATGATTATTTCAGTTTTGGGATATGTTCTGAATTTGCCCTGTAGATTGACATCGAAATGTTTCTCGCATGTTATTTATGTTACAATCCCCAACCTGGTTTTACATTTTTTTAATTCTTTGCATATGTTATTTATGTTACAATCCCCAACAAGAGGGAAGAAGAGAATTCTGAACCATGACATAATGAAGTCCCTCATACTCTATGTATCTCTGTTATTCGGCTCTCCCATCATCTTTATGAAGTGGACCTCAAAATTATTATTTTTTTATTTGGGAGTTTTGTTTTATGTAAAATTGTCTTTTTGGCAAACTTACAGTTTTCAGTGAAAGGAAAGTTCATCATTTATCAAAATTTCTATTGAGATCTTAATGTTTTTTTAGGTAATGTTGAAATGGTAATGGTGTACATGCATACATAATTCATAGGCATCAAAAGAAACACGGGTGAGAAAAGATGCATGAAATGAGGATATGGGACGCTCTAAAGTTAACTTTTTGTTTAGTTTTATGAATTGAGCCACAGTTATTGTAAATTGGGCTCCGTCACATCATCATCAAAGCCTTGTCCCAACTATGTTGAGGTTGGCCACATGAATTCTGTTTCTTCATTCCGATGGGCTCTATTACATCTAAGTCTCTAAATGGGGAATGGCTGGTGACAAAGCATGTTTTGTTTTGTTCAAAGCACAATTACAAAGAATGAGCATTTTATTATGGTGATAAAGGAAATGGAGGATCTTCTGTTCTTTGAGTGTAGATGAACTTTAACTATTTTTTTTATACAATTATATGAAGATAAATTCTTGCCTCTGACATTTTAGAGAGAAGAGAGACAGACATAAGATAGAGAGAGATGAATGTCGCCCCCTTCATGGTCGACTCAGATCTATATTTATAGGGTTTAATCCCTGATTACATTCTAACAATGCTTATCTAGTAAATACACTTGCTATTAGATCTATACTAATAGCTAACAACTAATTAGGATGTAAATGGGCCTGCTATATTGGGCTTGGAGGCCCTGGATTGACACTCACCCTCAAATTGATGTGGGAGTGTCATAAAGCAGCAATTTGGAGACAAGAAATTGATGTCTAGGCTGAGGAAGTCCCTTAGTGAAGATATTTGCAAACTGAAACTCTGTCGGGACATGCGGTAGACTGATAACATCACGCTTGTATTCGTCTCGAATGAAGTGGTAATCAACTTCTATATGTTTTGTGCATTCATGAAGAACATGATTTTCAGTGATTTTGATTGCCCTAGTAGTATATGCATTCAAGGAAATGGGAGAGGCCTGTGCAAATCTAAGTTCCGAAAGAAGTCCCCAAAGCCATAGGATTTCAGAACAAGCAGAGGACATGGCCCGATATTCAGCCTTTGTGGAAGATTTGGAGACCCGTTCTTGTTTCTTGCATTTCCAAGAAATGAGAGATTGACCGATGTACATACACCAATCAGTGGTGGACCATCTCGAATCTGGACAGCCTGCCCAGTCAGCATCTGCATAAACAGTCAGTAGTAGACGATTATCCTTTGGATAATATAAACCATGAGCTCTAGTACCCAATAAATACCGGATATTTCGCTTTACGGCTGTCAGATGAAGGTGGTGAGGAGACGTCATGAATTGGTTGACAAGATTGACCGCATAAGATATGTCAAGCCTGGTGATGGTGAGATAGACAAGACTGCCGACGAGTCTCCGGTATGTATGTGGATCAGGAAGAAGATCACCCTCATCTTTACTTAACTTAAGATTGACTTCGAGCGGCGTATCATCTGAGGAAGATTCATTAAGATCAGCAAGCTCAATAAGATCTATCGCATATTTATGTTGATTGATAAACAGGCCTTTGGGAGATTGATGTACCTCTAAGCCCAAAAAATAATGTAGAGTACCCAGATCCTTCATATGGAATGAATCTAGGAGAGAGGCTTGGAGGGATTTTATCATAGCATTATCAGTGCCGGTGATAATGATATCATCAACATATATGAGGAGAACAATAAAGCCAGTAGATGCGTCGCTCAAGAAAAGAGATGGATCGTACGGACTTTTTGTGTAAAGCCAATCGTGCCTAAACGATCTCTGAATGTTTCGAACCACACTCGAGGAGCTTGCTTGAGACCGCAAAGAGATCTGCGTAAGTGACATACAGACTTCTTAGACGGGGAGGTGACTCCTTGTGGTATCCGCATATAGACCTCTTCTTTCAAGTCTCCATTTAGAAAGGCATTCTTGACATTCATTTGGTATAATGGCCAAGATTGAGAAGCAGCAATGGCGAGAAGTAGCCGAACAATTGTTATTTTTGCAACCGGCGCAAATGTCTCTTCATAGTCAATGCCATACTCTTGTTGGTTGCCAAGTGCCACAAGTCTAGCTTTGTGTCTATCCAAGGAGCCATCAGATTTTAGTTTGATCGAGTAGATCCATTTGCAACTGATGGGTTTAACTGAAGAAGGACAGTCCACAATATCCTAGGTGTGATTCTGGATCAATGCATATAATTCTTCTTTCATGGCCTGGTTCCAACAATCATTTTGCACAGCCTGCGAATAAGAACTTGGGATGGAAACAGAGGATAGTGTTGTCATCAAGGAAGCATGGGTAAATCCATACCTCTCAGGAGGTCGAGAAATTCTGGAGGAGCGACGCAAGGTACCAGTAGATGTGGGACCATTTGCCGGAGGATAAAGAGGGTGGGCATCTGCAGTGGCAGTTCTTTCCCTTCGATGATACAGAAAATTAGGATTAAACCATGTAATAGTTGTTTCTTCGGAAAACCCATGTAACAAAGTTGAGGAAGATGGAGAAGGACAATCCAAGTGGGTTTGGAAAAAATATTGATTTTCAAAGAAAATAACGTTATGAGAGATCCTTGTGCGACGAGCCTTTGGATCATAGCAAACAAAACTCTTTTGGTTAGTTGCATATCTTAAAAAAACACACCTACTAGATTGGGTCGTTAATTTTGTGTGCTCTGTGGGAGGCAGATGAACGAAGCAAACGCACCCGAAGGTATGTAGATGATTAAATGATGGATGGTGACCAAAAAGTTTAAAATGAGGTGTTAATTGTGCAATGGTAGGTGATGGAAGATGGTTTATGAGATGCACTGCAGTGGTGAGAGCTTTAGTCCAAAAACGAGGAGGAACAGATGATTCAATGAGAAGCGTTCTCGTGGCATCAAGAAGGTGCCTATTTTTCCATTATGCGACTCCTTTTTGTTGTGGAGTATATGGACAAGTACGTTGAGATGTAATTCTTTGAGTTTTTAGGAAAGATTGGAAATCAGTAGAGACATACTCCCCCCCTGAATCTGATCACAAAGTTTTAATGCATTTGGAAAATTGGGTTTCAACACAGCGAAGAAAAATTTTAAATGCATTAAGAACATCAGATTTAGAATGTAACAAATAAACCCAAGTAAAACTGTTGTAATCATCAATAAATATAACAAAATATTTGAAATGACCATGAGAAATGGTAGGAGCAATGCCCCAAATATCACTGTGGATTAAGTCAAAACATTCATTGCTATGAGTTGTAGAGTTAGAAAAAGGTAAAGTTTTATTTTTTCCTAATTTACAAGCATCACACTCAAAGGAAACAGAATCAAGAGGTTTATTTAATAATCCAGTTTGAAACAAAGTGGACAATGTAGCCGCATTTGGATGACCAAGTCTATTATGCTATAACCGGGAATTATTTTGAAGGAAAAAACAAAACAACCGATGCCATGGTTTATTCTGAATAATGGGAGATACTGGTAACGTAAAAAGTCTGCCACGTTTAGGCCCTCTCGCGATCATTGCCCCCGACTCCTGGTCCTGCACAACACAACCAGAAGAAGAAAATGAGACTTTGTAATTATTCTCAACTAATTGACTGTCATGACCCGGGCCCGAGATTAGGATTACTCCGGACAAACCCCGAGTCGCGATCTCATACTTACTCTCGTAAACTCCGAATTAACCAAAGTTAATACGGAATCCACAAGGGATTACAAACATCAATACCTGTCAAATGTACAATTTTTGCGGAAAACATATATACATACATGGACAACAATATAATTACATCATTTACTTTACCAAAAGTAAAGTTCCTTATATACAATGAAGGATATAGTTCTTTCCCTATTCTGTCACACTTTACATATTCAAATACAATGTAAATGACATCTAACTACTTCCAAAATGAATATATACAACATTTCTAAAAAACACTTCAAAATGTTCTAATCAATCCGCCCTCTGATCTATGCCCACTTAGTCAATCCACTTGGGGGTATCTGATTGGCATCCTGCGCAGGCGGCGTAGTTTCTAGATGATCGGCAAGGGCAATTTGGCCTGTAATGTTATCAATAACACTGTGAACATGACGGTTCAACAATGTATACACGGGTCTATGATGGTACATGCTAATAAACCTGTTTATCAATTTTATAAATAAAATCTCAATAATTCTAAACGACTTCAATCAATGACAGTAATCTAACATTAGAGTCAAGTGACAATACTGACAAGAATTGGCAACTACCATAGTATATACTTTCCATTCAGTGGTTCCCAAGAGGGATCATTTAATTATCCGATTAACGGATTCGGTATTTCATTCATTATTCATTCAATTTCCAGTGATTGCACTTTATTAGGTGGCTTATCATTCAATATGTGTGGGATTTACCAGTGTCTTGATCAGAGATCACTGGCATCACCATGGAGCTCAGGAATGCCCATCCATTAACTGCAGTAGGATTGTTCATTAATGCATTTTATTAATTCCTTTCATTGATTCATTTCATTAATCCATTCCATTAATTCATTTCACTTAGCTCAATAACGAGCTTCAGCATTACTATGTAGTGCCAGACTCACAAAATCAATCAAAGAATTAAACCTTATACAATTTTCTAAACTAACATTCAGGTGAAACGTTCGTTATATAATGTATGTGTTATTTTCGTTGACATCACTTTAAGTGAATTTACACATTATAATAACCTTAGCTAACACCAATGAAGGTTTAGGTAAAATACTATTAACACTAGCCTGATTCAATAGATTTTTTACTCAGAAAAATCAGACCCTAATATGAAATTTCCTCAAGTCTGGTCACCTTATCGGTTACCTGTTGGTTAACCGAATTCATGAGTTCGGTTAACCGAAAGCTGTCGGTCAGCTTTCCAGAAGCTCATTTTTCTGACAAAAATTTCTGACGTCTTTCAAGGGAATTCGGTCACCTGTCAGTCGACCGAACCTACATTGTCGGTCGACCGAACCTAGTTCGGTTACCCCTCGGTTCGCAATCCAGAGAGCTCCAGATGACTCAGTCAGCAGTTCGGTCAACTGTCGGTTGATCGAATTGCGACTTCGGCTGACCGAAACCAGTTCGGTCAGCTTTCCAGAAACTGGAATTTCCTACGAAATTCAACCCAGAAGGGTCGGTTAGCCTATCGGCTGACTGAACTGCTCCCACAAGTTTAGAAAATTTCTGAACTAAAAATTCTGAATTTGAACTCCTTGAGTTCAAACAAGTCCAGTATCATGTTAATCCATCATAGGTAAGTATACTTGCGTTGTTTAGAGATTAATTAGCAAAAACCCCTTTGTTTAGCTTGATCCTTGAGACTAAATCTCCAATTTGAAACCCTTTTTGAACCTAAATTCAAAACCAATTCACAATGTAGAACTCCCATAAGTTCTATGCACTAGAAACACTCAAAACCACTGAATGAAACTTGGAAGTTCTTTAAACACACCTAAAGCACTTACTTGGAACCTTGTGAAGAGAATTTTTGAGTTTCTCTCAAGTTCCAACCTCAAACAAATGGAAAGAGAAGGTGAGGAAGATGAAGTGGATGAAGCTTCTTCAAAACCACATATCAAGCTCCAAATCTTGACACTTGATAGAGAGAAAATGGAAGAAAGAAGGAGAAAAGTGTCTAGGGCAAACCCTTATGCTGGAATGAGTGGAAATGAACTCATTGGAGTTCATCTCAACTTATATAACCCATATTTGCACAAAACCCCCTCTTATTTCTATTATCTACATTTCGAGTCAAATGAAGACCCACTTGATCCAATTCTCGGCGAAAGAGTTCAAGTCTTCTACGGAAATTAACATACTCTTTGCGATACACCCATTGGTATCAAGAGTGACCGTAGTCGATGAAATACACAAAAAATTGCATTTACGAAAAAGTTCTTGTCCTACATGGTTTAAGTCTAAAACCACTTCAAATTATTCAATAACATTCATTACCTTTTCATTAAGCTCAAATTAATCATTTGAGACAAATCCAATTCAATTTGGTCATTAACCACCATTAGTTCAATGAAACATGCTTAATTAGCATTAATTCTGATTAATTAGAGTTAATCTCGATTAACTTGGGACGGGGTGTAACATTGACCCACAGAAACTAAATTGGTAGCAAGATGAGGGGACACAAAAACATTTGTTAATGGAAAAGGGCCAAGGACATTAGCCACAGCGACAATGGGAAGGCGGTCCCCATTGGCAGCTTGAACAGAAAGGGTGCCAGTGTAGGGACCAACATGATGTAGTTTTGTGGGTGAGGAGGTCATGTGATTACTAGCCCCTGAATCTAAATACCATGTATTAGAAATGGACAGACCGGTACCTGAAATGTTTATAGATGACATGGCATTGATAATCATTTGATTTACCATAGCCGGAGTAATCGGAGCTGGTGACTGTGGTTGTGATGAGGAAACAGGCTGTGATGTTAAAGCAAACGACAGTGAACCACTGAATTCAGAAGATGCATATTGTGGGGTGGTAGCCGTGTAAGCACTTGGAGCGGACTGGACATAGGGGCGAGAAGCAGAATTGCGAGCCTTCTCCCGACACTCTTCAATAGCGTGACCAACGGCCTTACAATATTTATAGACTTTCAGCTTCCATTGATTTGCATAGTGGCCATATTTTTTACAGTTGTAACACTGTAATTTACTGATGTCCTGAGGAGGAGCTCTAGTTTTAGCAGCATAGGCAAGCGGAGCTTCAGTGGAGCCCTGTTGTTCAATTGCAATTTTGGTAACAAGGCGTTCTTCTTCCCGTAGAAGTTCTTGAAGACAATCATCTACGTTGGGCAGAGAAGCTCGGCCCATCAAATTGGATCGCACTGTCTCATATTCAGGGCGCAGTTTCATGAGTAATTGGTTCCGATGGCTGTTCTGTTGTAAGAAAGGAGCTTGGGTAGCAGTGCTTCAGAGACAGTACCAAACTTAATTTCATTATATTCGGACCAGAGGATTAGAAAGCCGGAGTAATAATCCTCGATGGAAAGCGTCCCTTGGGAGTAATTTGCAATTTCTAATTCTAGTTGAAATTGACTTGTAGCTTGATTTTGATAATTACCTTTTTAAGATATTCCCACATTTCCTTTGAGGTTTTGCAAGGTCGTAGATACAAAATAAAGTGTGGTTCTACAAAAGAAAGAATCCAAGACTTTATTTTAGCATCTTTAGTTTTCCAAGAAAGAATTTTCTTGGCATCGTCAGCAGGGATCGTTTCAGATCCATCAATATGGGTCCACAGTTCTTTTCCTTCAAGGTATACTTGGAATTGAAATTCCCTAGACACATAGTTTTTGCCATTAAATTGAACAATAGAGGGATCCGATTTTTCAGTTTTATCCATGTTACCAATAGAACAGAGCAACAGAAGGTAGTGGAGAGGCAACAACAAGAAGAAGAAGACATGTATGGATGATCAGCAGAGAAGAAGTAAAGTAACGAGCAGATATGGATGATCAACAGAGAAGACAGGGAAAGCACCACCACCCAGATGAAAAAAAAAAAGAAAACAGCAGCAGTAACAGTAATCAGATAGCACAGCACAGCAGCAATCAGTAGAAATCAACAGTAACTAACACAACAGCAGTTAAACAGAAGGTGTTGTACGTGGGCCCCATCAATTGATCTACTTACAGTTCTGAGGATGGAGAGGAACAGTGCACACAACAATGCACAACAGTGCAAATAAAGCAGTGGACGACCTTGTCGTCAGTGGAAGGATTTCCATGTGGGCCCCAGATGTTGATCAACGGCCAGATCAAAGACTGGGGATGAAATGGTAGACTATTTTCGCAACTATTGGAAGAAGTCTCACTCAAAATGGATCAAAATCCACAATTTTGAATGGCTGTGATGAAATCTGTTGGAGAAAATTGAAATACCAAAAGATATGGTAGATGGCCTACCTCTGATGATCAATAATTGCTGGAAAAATCACCATAAATAAGAGAAATATCAGGCGACCATAGATTGGCTATTCCACTATGAGCTATGATGATCACAGGTGGGCCACACCTGATCTGAGATTATCAGAGATGATCCGTCTGAAGGGGATGATCACAGATGGACTTCCAGGGGACGATCACAGATGATCGACCTTGCTCTGATACCATGACATTTTAGAGAGAAGAGATACAGACATAAGATAGAGAGAGATGAATGTCGCCCCCTTCATGGTCGACTCAGATCTATATTTATAGGGTTTAATCCCTGATTACATTCTAACAATGCTTATCCAGTAAATACACTTGCTATTAGATCCATACTAATAGCTAACAACTAACTAGGACGTAAATGGGCCTGCTATATTGGGCCTGGAGGCCCTGGATTGACAACCTTATGTTTGAACCAACGTGGAAAAGAGGAATATGTTGATTGAAGAACTGAGTGTTTTACAAATCATGTAGGTATGTTTTTGAGTGAATGATCATAGATTGTCTGACATCTGCCATGGCTGGTATTTTCGCATATGCTAGAGCTAGTACATTCATATAGTTGGGAGATGAAATATCAATGACAATGACTAATTTTCTGTGCTTTCTATAATTTTGTGCTAGCAAGTTTCAAGGATTTAAAAATTTCATTTTCACCAAAGCCTTGTCCCAACAAAGGCTACATGAATTATGTTTCTCCATTCGATCTGTCTTGAGCCAAATTCTTGGGTAGGTTGCATTTCTTAAGTAGCATCAATAGGTGATAAATTAAGAGAAACTCATTTGAGATGGTTTGGGCATGTCCAACGTGACAACTTAGGCCATAAAAGACGTTATTGAGAAGTTTTTCTATGCAAGTTGACGGCCCACTGAGGAGAAGGGGTTGGATGGAAGTATTCTTTTTACTGATCCATTTTATTTATTGTTATGTTTAATAATTCATTCATACTCTCACCCACAGCAGCAGAAATTTTAATAGAAAAAAATCTTGTCTTCTTTTCTATTTAGATTTATATAATTTTGTTTCTATTCAGTGGAAATGATTGGTGGATTCTATTTTACTTACCCGCAGCATGAATGTGGAAGGGTGGTGTATGATGATTCCATTTGGGTTCACTGCAGCTGTCAGGTGTGCAATATCCTTTTATCAAAATATATTTGATCCCCTTTATCATGGTATCAATTAATTATAACTGTTGCCTCTTATCGTGAATTTGCTGAATGTCATCTTAATCATTTTTGTTGCTGAAAATTGGAAATTATTTATCTCCAAGTGTGAACAGAGGATGTGTTGATAATTTAGAAACATAGTAGCCCACCTCCCATTTAGTTGAAGTCATCGTCATTGTCATCCTCATCATCATAATCTTGTCCCATCATCATTTGCCCTCAAATCAAATAACCGTTAAATTTCTTGATCACACACTGCCTTTAAGATATCTGAGTCTGTTCTACTGCATTGTTGCCAACTATTTGCTGACTTTGATATGGTTGAAAGAAAACTATTTTCATAACACTAGTTTCACAAATTTAGAAACAATGTCTAGTTAAGAAAATGTAAATTTATATTGGAATGGATGATCATATCTAAGATCTTAAATGTTTCATCACCTTCTGCATTTTCTTAAGTTGTTTTCTCCAGAAATTCTAGTTTCTTACCATCAGTTATGGTTCATTTTTTTTAATAATTTTGAACCAACTTTGCTGGATTCTTCAGAGTTACGTGATACTTTTTATATCTTTCTTGTTCTTTTCCTTTTTTTTTTTTTTTCTTTTCTAAAACAAAACAATCATCTACTTGTTGACATGAATGTTTTCTTTAGATCTGAGGAGCTCCAATACATGTCTATAGTTGCAGCCAATATTGAAAATTTAAAATTACAAATGAAATCAAGAGGATTCAATTTTAGTAATATGGGAAAAAAAATGCCTAATTCACTGGAAATCTTGGCAAGATCAAATGTAAATCACGCGAATAAACCAATTTGAAATAATTTGTTGTGTTTTCTTGATTGCTATGGCCTTAAAGGATTACCAATTATGTTGATGTGTTTATCATCAAGTGTTTGCTTTATTACATATAAAATATTCTCATATAACACATCAAGTAAGATCAGAACTGGAGGAACCAAATGACACAGTTTTCGACTGTTGAGGTACACCATATATGCTTTACGCTCTCTGTGTTAAGGATAAAGGAGGTGAGATTATGTGGCCTGGTTTGAGAAACCCTAATTTCTATGTTTTTAAACATGTAATCTGTTTTATGATTCATTAGATCCAGTTTCTGATGATTCAATTTTATTTCCAGAACATCAGTTGCAGAAACAAAATTCTCTGTATTGCCTTGTGAAGACTCATGTTGCTATCCCCCACTTTTCTAATTTGCCAGTGTGAGAGTCTCAAATGAGCTTGGAGCTGGGCGCCCAAAAGCTGCAAAATTTTCAGTTCTGGTTGTCGTGATGATGTCAGTGATTATACAATCAATTATTGTTGCCATATTACTCATAACAAGGAATGATTTTCCGGCCATCTTTACTGAGAGTAAATTGGTTATGAAAGAAGTTAGTAGAGTTGCACTTTTTCTGTCCGGCACAATTTTCCTCAGCAGCATACAACCAGTTCTATCGGGTAGGTTCCATAAGAAACTATAAAAGAAAAAAAATCACCATCATCATATATAGAAAATGGCATCAGTTTGAAGTCATCACTAGTAATATTGCACATTGTTCAAAGAAATTTTCATGTCAGATACATTGACGTGGTTACTTTTTAGTTGTTTTATTTGGCTTTCTTACACAGAAAACAGTAGCATAAGTTGTAATGTTGAATTAAACACTGTAATGTTTCTTAGCTTCTGAACTTTTATTATCTGAACTAGTCCTTGATGAATGAGTTTGCAGGGGTAGCCATTGGAGCTGGTTGGCAAGCTGTTTTCGCTTTTATAAATCTTGGGTGTTATTATATTGTGGGGTTGGCTAGTTCAGTTCTTTTGGCATTCAAATTCAATATGGGTTTAGAGGTTAGTTGAAATAACTGACCACGCTTCTATGGAATTTTATCATGTTTAATTTAATACATTAGGATTGGAATTTGGATACTTGAGGAACTTTTGCATACATAAATTCTACAATAGACAGCCCTCCATTAGCATTGCACATTTGCTTGCTGTATCTAAAACTCTATATGGTTGACTTTGGTACCAAGGGAATTTGGACTGGATTAATTGCGGGAATTTCTCTACAAACCATCATTCTTGTAGTAATCACATGGCGTACTGACTGGGAGAAAGAGGTAAGTGTAGCTATAGTTTGCATGCCTGCTTGAGTTGTAAGCCTGTTACTTTTTTCCCCATCTTATGTTATTTTTCCTAGATGATGATTTCTGGGTTGATTGACATTTGACAAAAAAATACAATGCTACAGGTAGAATTAGCAAGAGAAAGGCTGTCGATTTGGGGAGGTTCAGCAGTTGTCTCTGCAATTGAGAGCCAATGACACACTCTCAAATTTTCTGTGTTTTACTGAAGGTAATAGTTAAAATGTGACGTCTGACCACGCTGTGGTGCAACAGCCATTTCCACCCATCTTCATGCCAAATTGCCAATCATAATCATACACATATAGGGGGATATTAAAGGGCATTAATGTTTGGGGATGTATGAAATGTCACCTTAGCTGGATCACTTGTGGTGATAGGTGGCCATCCAAAATGGACCGTTGAAGTAAAATTTTCTAAACTATTTGTCAGACACCTATTGTTAGCCTCTCCCTGTGTCTGTCTGTGTGTGTGTATGTGAGAGGTGATCTCTACTGGTTAAAACTGATTTCTATTCAATTTTCATTGAACTTTGAAACTTCTGTTGCAGATTATTTTAGCTTACATTAGTTATAAAGAAAAGAACTCTTGTGAACTATTTAGTGAGCCTCATGTTTGGTTTTTCACGCTATTGAGATAAAATACCATTGATTTTATAAGAGGGATCAGAAGGATGGTTTTTTTTCTCCTTTCAACATATTACCTATTTGAATGTTTGAACATTTTGTTTCACAAATTCAAACTTCAGAGTCATCCTGATCATCAAAAAAGCCTTGTCCACATTATGTTGAACTTAGGGCTTCAGAATTAAAAAAAAAAAAAAAATGAAAGAAGTTTGGAACAATGGTCAAGCCTCAACAAAAAGTAGTCGAGATGAAAATTGCTTTTCTTCTTTGGTAAGGGCGTGTTTGTGCAATGGGAGAATTATTCACCTCGTAGATTTCCGTTTATGCAGCAGAGGAATCCTCCATCCCTACGTCTCCCATGGGAAATTAAAATCCTTCTATCAAGGAAAATTAATTCATTTTTTTTCCCTTGCTTGCACCAAACAATGGAAGAGTGGGTTGCACGAAAAATGAAAATTTAGGCCAATTTTCCTCCACCATAGAATTATCTGGTCGCAACAAAAATGTAAGGGTGGTATTTCTCGACAAGGGATTATCCATCCTTGCATCCATTCGGATGCAGAGAAAATGAGACGCAAAGATCTCTCATTAGGTGGAGAAATGAGGAAAAACAAGGAGTAGAGAATCTCTCAGGTGAATTACCTCTCTAGCAATATTGATTCTCCATTGTATTTAGACTTTTAAAGAAGAAAACTATGTTGGAAAAATCATTTAGGACAATTTTACAATATCAACTTTTATTATTAAAAAAAACCAACTATTGTAGAATTGAGTATTTTCTCCACCTGCTTGGGACAATCTTTTTTTCGTATTTCCCATAAAAGATGGTTAAGCGAAGAATTACTTTTTATCCTAATTGTAAATTTAAATGAAGAAAACCTATTTCACTAGACAAATTTGTTGTTTTCCTCGTTATTTCACACTAGAGAAAAATGTGTTTTATGAGGGATCCTAAAAGTAAATCAAAATGAAGAAAATGTATTTCACTAGACAATTTTGTTTATTTCCTCCTTACTTTTCACTAGACTAGAGAAAAATGTAATTCCTCTTAAGCGTACTTTGCTTTCTTTGATGTATGTTTCTAACCAATCGTGCTTTTTCTAATGTCGTAAATGAGTTTTATGTAAAAGTCTACCCTCTCAGTAGGGTTACCTTAAAGGGAAACTTTCAAAAAATGCCTTAAGTTTATGGGTTATTTAAAAAAAAAAAGAAAACACAAGTTCTAAAACTTTTCAAATTAGCCCCTAAGTCTTTCAGGTAGTTTTCAATTAGGGACATCTGCTTATTTAAAGCAACTTTTTAAGAAATTTTTCTTTAATTTTTTTAATACGTAATTTACTCTTCACTGAAATAAAACTCCCATTCACTTCCTTTATGTTCTCATTATTTTCTTCAATAGAGCCCTCACGGTGATCAAGGATAGTCAGTGTTTACATATCGATCGGCTACATGTAGTGGCTGTTAAAACCATGTCATAGCTTTGAATGAATGGTGATTTGGGTATTTTTAAAATATAAGGAAAAAAGTAGCTAGAAAATACCTTTGAATAGCTGGATGTGTTTAATTGAGAACTTAGAAACTAATTTGAAAGTTTTTATAACTTGTGTTTTTTTTTTTTTTTTTTGAAACGAAGCAAAAATCTTAGGCCCTATTTGAACTCCCCCCTTACCTTAATCTTTCTATCAGCGATTCAACAATTGGGTGGCACTGATCCAAACTGTAGGTGCATTCTCTGTTAATTTAACGAGATAACGACATTAATTCGACACCCCATTTCCAGAGAGTAGAATAAATGATACTCATTTTATTATGCTATATATATATTCTGAGGTAAAGAAGGGTTCCTTGCCTGTAATGATATTTGGGTGGGTGATGACTGATGAGATGACACATTTGGGCCGTCCTTTTTGGTTGGTCTGTCCAATTGTCCTTGTGCATGCTCACACTCAAACAAAGCCTTCGCTTTAACTTTTAGGTGGGACCAAGACAATTAGACATGTCCCTTGTAAGGGAGGAAGTGGGTCCACACAATCCCTCGAATAGGAGACAAGACAACAGACACCATGTCAAGCTGGAATCCACAACCAGTCAGTCAGGCAAGCCGTGGCTGTGCCCACCTCAAATTATTAAAGAGAAAAACAAAAAAAAGGTCAATGCTCATCAAAAATAGTCAAGTGAGGACGTGGGCATCTTCCAATTCTATTATACTACAAACAAACAACTTTTCTGTTCAAAATATCAAGCATACACCTCCAATTTTTTTTCTTTTTTTTCTTTTTTTACTTCATTAAAAAGAACTAGCACGAGAACCCATTCTGAGCACGAATCTATCCATATAATTCAAACAAAATACAATTGCATAATAATAAAATTTTTGAAAAAAAATAAAAAAAGAAAATATATGACTGTACCTCTTTTTGCAATTAAGATAGGTAGAATAGAAAGAAAATAGGAGAAATGAAGTTAAAAAATAGAAAAAATATAGAAATGGGAATAAGAGATGTGAGTAGAAATGAACTTTTACATAAACTAAAAAAGAAAAATTGAAAAGTTACAAGAGACATGGGTAGTTACATGGGTAGTGAGAAATGGGTAGTTATATGAGATGATTAGTGTTGCATCGGATAGAAATGAGTAGATTGAAAACCTCTTGGCTTAATATAGTATAATGGTTCATTGTATCGATCTTAGGCTTTATTAAGTTGAAAGCATTTGGGGATACATTTTAGCATTTGAGAATTTTCAACAAAGATTTAAGGGCCTATTTCTTTAATAGAATTCCTTACTAGAATTTTGGATGTTGGAGTTTTTGGGATATCTAACATTTACAAATTTCATGTTTCTTGCTTAGCATCCAGGAATTCGAGCCATATGAAAAGTCTCAAATAACCATTGGGAATTAAGGGCATGTTTCTTCTATGGAATTCATGGAATTCATGTTTGGGAATTTCTTAGATGCTTCCTTGAATTTGGGCATCCAAAATTTTTACCAAAATGCAAAGAAGAAGAAATTCCTGTATTTCCCAAGATTATTTAGGGCTTTTCATTTGGTTGAAAATTTTAAATGCTAGGTAATAAACAAAACATCTCCAAATGCCAAATGACAAGATGTCAAGTCATATCCCAAAGATCCCAGCCTTCCAAATTCCAGTTAGAAATTTTAAGAAAAGCATAAGTTTAGAATTACGAGGATACATATCTCATTACCAAAAGTTACTTTTTAGGTGCCAGTTAAGCACATTTTCTCCATTCAAACTTGAATGTATCAACTAGAAAATTTGGGAATTTCAGGGACAGCCCATCAGGAATTCCAATCTTCAACCGTTCATACTGCTTTTACAGGTGGGCCCCATGTGACCCAATAAGCAAACGACTTGTCAACTATCCATTTTCAGCGGGTGGATGAGTTTTCCGAGTTAGTCTGATGTTTGTCCTCTATGTGCCCCATTGAAAAAGATACTGAAGGTAGGCCACGCTGCATGGTGATGGCCAGAAAATAAGATGGGTTTTTTTTTTCTTCTTTTTGCAAAGTTGGGCTACTCCCCGGGACACAAAAGTGATACTTTCGACCTAAAATCTCCGGGCATTATTGATATGTGTACATGCGTGTGGTACTAAGGTGCCAACACCACTCTACTCCATCGTTAGGGTTGTATTGGGGAGTTTTTTCCCTTTTTGTTTTTCTCTTATAAAACATAATATATATATATATATATATTTATATAAAAGTTCTGAATCGTAGTCGATTATCCTTCCATTCATACATTCATCCATCCATCTAATATCTTTACATGGGTAAATAAAATATGCATTTTCAATGACATATACGTACAAGGCAGACAGCGTTTCATTCCAAAATATTCAGAGCAGAATGAAAACTACACTATCTATCTGGACTCTCCTCATCTTTCATCTTTCGACCACGGATATGGTTATCAGGATCTCAAGAAGAAGATGCTCAGTTCCTGACCAGAAGACCCAACTGGGTTAATCATATGAAACGACTCCGAGTCAACCGACCCAGTAACTCGCTCGAATTTCGCCCTCAGATACATGAGATCTCCATCGTCCATCCCCGTCCTCGACTCACGTGGCAGCACCCCAGCACCAACAGACACCGACTGCATGAGCTTGAGGACTTGTACATCAGTCTTGGTCATCTGCCGTCGAACAGCGAACCCCACCTTGCGGCCGTTGCAGTACATGGACCAGGCAGGAACAGAGAAGAGAGAAGGCGGAGAGGGCCGAGTACGATTGCGGTCGCACTCGAGCGCGATGCGGAGGAGCCCGTGCTGCATCTCTCGAGCAAGGTAGGAAGTGGGGACTGCGAATTCAAGGAGGAGGAGAGGGGACCCTCTGGAATCGTCCTGCAGGCAGAACCTCACGCGGCCCTTTCGATATCCGAAGAAGGTCCCAGTCACGGTCGAAGTAGTAGTGCAAGTAGCAGCAGCAGCAGCACTAGTAAAAGTAGTAGACGAAGTAGTGGTAAAGTCAGTGTCTTCCTCCTCAGAAGTGGAGTCGGAAGAGGAAGGTTGGAAGCCGCAGCAAGGGACCACGCACTCGACCAGAGATCGAAAAGAGCGACGGAACCTAACGTCTTTGGTGCAGTCCACTGAAGTGGGTGTGTCGATTATGTAGAGAGGACCCCCTCTTTGGTTACCAAAATCGATCATGGTCCTCATGATTTTTTTTTTTTTGGTTATAATACTACTATCTGATATCTAGTCTCTGAAGACCAAAGGCTAAGGCCAAGGAAGGAGAAGGAGAGGGAGAGATTGAGATAGAGGGAGAGGAATAGTTGTAAGGAGGTATGGACGTGGGTTTAAATAGGCCCGGCAAGGAAGGAAAGATGAGTGAGTGGGGACTTTATAAATCAGAGACTATGCTATAGTGCTAATGCTAATGAAAATAACACTAATAATAAATGGGAAGGGATTTTGTGGGTGGGCCGAGGAATCACGCGCAATAATTCTGCCCACGAGGGAAGTGGGGCCCGGGATTGGCACCATTGAGAGGGATGGAAATTAGAATACAGAGAGGCTCCATGAATGGAGAGATCAAGTACACGTGTAGAATCTAGATTCGTCTTTTAAATTCTGTGCTCTTTTTTGATAATTTGTTTTGGGTGGGGTGGAAATTGTTGCTGCCTTTATGGAGCAAATGAGAAAGAGACTAGTCCTTCCTGATTGTGCAACTTGGGTCTGAGCCATATGGATTTCTATCTATCTGTTTATCTGATGGTCCCTGCATTGCTGGCTAATGTCTGGGGGCGTGGCACATTGGTCTGATTACAGGAGAACACTATTTTTGGCAGCTTTGATCACATGAATAACAGCGTCCTTGTTCCTTTGGTAAAAGAGAATGCTTTCAGTGAACATGTCTGATACCCAATCGTTCTGTTAATTCAGTGGGCCCCGTGCACTAGGGCACTGCAGATAGAGTTTTGACGCCAATGGACCAGCAGTGGGTCCTCTTGGATATTAGCATATATAAGAAAGGAAGGGGTCTTTTAGTTTCAATGCTGCTTACTGGATGGTTTCATTAGTATATTTTTCATTAAAAAACCATCTTTGGTGTAAGATTTTTGTGTCAATATATTTTCTTTAAAACCATGAGTTTTAAAGCTGCTTACGGATGGTCTTTTGCTTTGTGTCTAATATAATTTGCTGTTACACATAGAATAAAAAATATAAAAAATAAAAAACATCTTCGTCTAAACCAATGATCTTTCTTTTATACATTTTAAATCAAGATCCATTTGTGACCGGAAAGGCTCTTGGCAGGAGTTTACAAATGAAAAACCTAAACTGCTAAAACTAAATAGTTATTGATCTCTCTGCAGAATTTTACTCTAATAAGAGCTGAGACTAAAATAGGCACATATAGGTAGTAAATTACATTTCTCAGCATTCTTTTATACAAACCTCCCGGCTATGAAGACACAACTAAATGTATATGTGGATACAATTTTTTTAAATTTCAAACAAGTTCTTTTTATATCTGTAACAGCTGCGAAAGAGGTCTTTAATTTTGGAGTCGAAAATTTGAACTGTTAACAGGGACAATCATAAGATTGAAAACTAATTAAACAATGTTTTTCTTTTCCCTATTAAGGGGCTATGTTTAGGTTCTTGAAGCTCAGTAGGCCTATAATAAGTTTACTTGTAAATCTAATTTCATGAAACTCTTTACACCAATATAAAATCGATCAATTATGACATGGAAGAAAGCAATTATTGTCACTTAGGTGGAAATCACTCGTCCAAACGCATCATGTTACTTTAGTATAAATTCACCTTACAAAGATTCAAACGATTCTCACCGGTTTAAGCTTAAGAATATGATTGCATGATTGGAAATACGGTGCAAGTATGGAAGGAAATGTGAAGAAATGTCTTTAAAAACAGGGAAACCGGCAAAGACCTAAAAGAGGGAATGAATTGAATGAATAAAGAGGCATCTTTGCTTTAGCCCATCCGTGCGTGGGAAAATGACGGGGTCGATTGAAACGTGGCATTCCAAGCTGCGACAATAGCAGTGGTACAGTCAATGTTGGAAATATCCCTTTGTTTTGTGCTCCATTGCGCGGACAAGGAAAATAGCAGCGTGGTCCTCTCTCTCCCTCTCCTTTTCTCTCTTGAAAAACTCATCTGATAGTTTTTTTTTTTTTTATTTTATCTTATCTTATCTTTGGGTTTTTACTGAAATGTCTTGGATCGTCCACTGCCCAATATATCATATATATATATATATATATATATACGCCTCAGTTGGTGCTCTGAACTGAATTAAGAACCTAGATAAATACTATGAACAGCAATTTAGTAGCTGTTTTGTTTGCATAAACTATATAAAAATTGATTACATAAGGATTCATGGTCAAATGTTCTCCACCGTATGATTAGTTAAGTGATTAAAAGGTGAATGGCGGGAAATGAGGAGTATAAAATATGTGGCACATGCATAGATTGATGCGATCGTCACTTCCGTGGGATATTTGAATTACTACGGTCATGGCTGTTATTCATTTGCCACCTTCCTCAATTTATTTTACATTAAAGCAGAGATCATTTGATGGTCGGTTTTTAAAATCCACATCTTTTTTATTTTTATTCATATTTTAACCATTTTCAGAGATAAATTTTGACGCGTACTATGTATTGAATCACATGAAACAAACAAAAATTTCCAGGTTCTGCCCCTGATTGGTGCAAAGGAGTAACAGAAGGGACACCTTTGTTTGTATGGATAGGCCTAAGGGCACACCTGTGTTGCCGCTTTCACGGCACTAAAGAAGCATGTTGACTGCTCATCTTCAAGGAGGAAGCCAGCCAGCTCCATCCATGTCGTGTCTGAACATCTGGCCAAATTCCATTAATATTGGTCTGGTAAGGTCCTGTGGTCACCACCTTATCACCTTCAGTCTCACATTTCTCGCGTCTCTTGTGGGAACCACTTTGAATGCGAGAGTTTCAAGATCAGAAGTAGGAGGATGGTTAGGTTCGAAGAGGTAAAATATCCTGACTCTTAATTTCAGGTTCTAAAAGTTTAATGCTAAATACCACCTCAATTTATTGTGATAAAATTCATCTGCTGTAATTAGCAAAACTCTCGTACGCGCGTGTTTGTCACCGCAAACAAAGTTTGGTGGTAGGGACATTCACTCTCATAGAGAAGATATAATTTTGAACTCGAATTCTTTGTCTTGTTTTAACCGCGCGCATCGTTTACTTTTAATCAGTTCGATGATGAGACCAACTCCCCTGCCTACAATAGTTCTGGTGGTAAGACATAGGGAAAAGGTGCTATTTTGAGTGGCTTTAGGTTCATGGAGGAGGGCCCTACGGCACAATAGATCATGGTCATCAATCTGGGTTCATAGACAAGTCTAAGGAACCAAGTGATAAGTGCTATTTGCTGACCACAAAATACAAGGTTTAATGCCAAAAGCATGCCAAAAAGCATTCAATCAAGTGGCATCTTGCGGTACTGCAACCTTACAACTGTATATGAAATGATATCTGAATACCTGATGGGACTGGGATATTAGGCATATTATCTCTAATGGCATGAATTAAACAATATTATCCAGCCTAATGACCTTCTAATGGAACCACTGGCGTATGATTTGCACACCTTAGCTTTTTAACAAATAATGATCGTTTATGTAAGATAATGACCATAAAAGCATTGATTAATTTGAGAATTTAGCATGTAGAATTCACTCAACTTGGTCTTTCAAAAAAGTTACCGGTTTCGCATAGTGCTCACTTACATGCATGACGATTACATGAAAGAGGGGGATGGGTAGATGAGCACATGCTTTAGGATTGATTTTTGTATTAGGCTAATTAAATTATCCAAGCTCTTAAATTTAGCATCTCAAAGTATAATAGCTACTTATTGTGTAAATTTGTAGTGAAAAAAACATGATTGGTCACTAAACTCTAGAATACTGTCAGACCAGGACTATTGCTAGTTAATTCAGAGGGAATAAGTGTAGCAGATTGGATTGATCATAGGTGTAGAGTGAGTATTGGTCCCACATATGGACTACTACTGTCTACACGCATGGTGGCCCCTGGCCAGCACATGGGCTCAGTAGTCGGGACGAGTGGGCTAACTCAAAGAGTCAAGCTATGAAGTTGAAAAGCTTACCGAGTCTTGAGTCCTATCATTTGCCTAGTGGGTGGTGTGAAAACAAGGTTAGGTTTGCAGTGGAAGGCCAAAACTCATCATCACACTTACAGAGCATCGCATAGAATAATATATATATAAATATATATATGAGCAAGGCTCTCCTAAGCTCAAGCTTAGGATAAAATTTTGTAAGCTCCATGCTTGTGAGGCCCATCTTTGGTTCATCCAAATGGACAAAACACATGACTCCCCTAAATTGCACATGTCCGTCAACTTTCGGTTAGATCTAAATTATCTAAACCGTTAGATCGACTATATATCGATTCAAATGGACCGTTGACCATTAAACTTTTGAGCTCATATGGATATGATAGAAATCACGGTTGTAGTTGAATTTTTGCAGAGGGAAGGATCCTCCCCCATCCCTATCCCCATGTGGGTCCCCAGGTGGGCCCCACCACATACTTGAGCTTACCTTATCTTAAGCTTGAGCTTAGGAGAGCTAGCCCCTATATATATATATATTTATTTATTTATAGGGAAGTAAGAATTAAAACTAAAAGGGCCTCCCATCTAATCATATCAAATTCTTGTTGGCGTGGGCCCAACTACTGAATACCAAAACTAGGTTGCCCCACGCTCACTCCGTGGTCAGTGATTTAATAATTCATGCCACCCACTTGGGTTTGTTCCTCGTTCTGGTGGTCCCATAAATGTGCTTTCCGTCTAAGGTGACCCAGGCCCCTTCCCCACTTTTGTCTGCTCATTCAGAAAGAAAACAAAATATGAGCAGAGAAAGATCCTTCTCTCCATCCACTCACTTGAGATATAGAAAGAAAGAAATGAAGTTCATTATATTCTATTGTTTCTCTTCCCTTGGATACAATAATAATAATAGGGACAATTCCGTCCCAATTCCACTCCATTCACTTTTCTTTTTAATGGGTGCAATCATGTCATGTTCCAAAGTAAGGCCTTGACATGAGCACACGAGAATAGAAGAGTGCTGATCGGTATTGAGTAAGTTATGATGATTGTAGGGCACGTGCAATGAGTACTTCTTTCATTGATATCACATCCAATTCACTGAGTAAAAAGAAAAAGAAGGGTTGAAAATGGAAAGCCCCTATCTTTGTGCATTGGATTCAACAAGAAAGGCAGAAACAAACTATTTTCTAACCTTGCTTTGATGCTTTTATGATAGGGTTAGCCCTTAAAGAAATGCCTTCTAAGAGAAAGTGGGAGTGGTGGTAGACTTCTATCATTCTATAACTTTATTACTTTGATAGGTAATAGGTATAATAATAGTAGATTTGCTGACCAATTACCATTGCTTTTAGTATGCATGATTGAGGACAGGATCCCTTCTTAGTTAAACAAAATCTCTTCAATTGAGCTGTTCTTATCGTTGTGGGGTTTTCATATGATTACTGTGAGATATTCTGGGCAGGGTGAATTATTAGATGGTGTCTCCTGAATGAAGCATGGATGGCTTTCAATCATGAGGCCAATGCTCTACTAGTGTTAAGAGGCTTAGAGTACACATTTATTAGAGTAGGGTTATACAGCTCCTATCAAAGATTAAATAATATATTGTTTCAGAGGCAGAAAGCATCCTTGTGATGTAATCAGTAGATTAATTGATCATTGGGTTCTTTGCTTCTCATCTCATTACAAAGGATTCGAGCTCTGTGTTCCTCTTTCAGTGGGGGCAGACTTTTTTTTCCCATGGATGGGGTCTCATCTCATGAATCCCAATCCCCTTGGCTGGATACCTTAAAAAAAAAAAAAACCAATTACATACACGAGAAGTTCCTGCATCCACACAAACTACTGCAGGTGCAGACGCAGATAATTATTTCAAAGGAATAGGTTGATTTGGTGCTACGGCATGAAATGGGAACAGCCTAAATATGTTTTGTTTTGCATTCAAATAAGGACATGGGGGCAAGGAGTATAGTTGGACATTAGCGGACGGAAGGTAATCAGGCATGCGCCATGTTGAGTATATTGTTTGTTTTCTTGAGGCATGTTTCATGTGTGGTTCATTACAAATTGTAGTTAAATGTGTGATGAACGATGTGCTGCACTGTATATTGACCCAAATGACCCGAATCCATCCCTTCTTGCTGCACTTAATAGACAACAGCTAAAAAGAAGAAAAAAAAGTAATTTAAGCTTCCAATGGATAACAAATAAACCGTACGCACCCACTAATTGTTATTATATTCAACAATTCAGGGTACGGTGATAAGTGATAGCTAATAAAAAGAAAGGAATATGGGGATTTTGTTCGTGAACCTAGGTAGGAATATATGACACCTGCTTGGGCAAATAAAAAGAAAAGAAAAGAAATTGAGGGTGAGGCTTCCATTCAAAACGAACCACAACATGCACCATGCGCCATGTATACACACACACTAGTGGAGCCCTGCACGTGAAATGCACGTGCAAGGAACACACTTTTTCAGCATGATAATATGGAAAAATAATTTTTTTGAAAAACTCAATATTAACAATCCTAATGGAAAATGACCAGTTCACATATAGCTAATTTTTTTTTTTTTTTGTAAATTAAGCAATTTACACAATCACTTATTGTTCTTATGAAATTTGGTAGAAGCTTTAATAGAAAAAAGTAAGAAGAAGATGGAATAACAAGATATATGAAAGGAAATTCACTGAAAAAAAAGTTGAAAACCAACCTTTTCTGGCCATGCATGATTTGGCAAAACACTCATCAATTTCAATATAGATCTATCATTTGGCCTATTTTTCATTAAAATTTGTCTAAAACCTAGCGCTAAATACATACCAAATTCATGTTGAGAAGCACCGAATGACAATAATACCATACAAAGAAATTTGAGTATCATAGAAAGAAACAAGATTGATATGTCAAGATAAGGGCAAGAGCAATAACTTAAAAAGCTTTCTTGAATTAAGATGATATCGCTACCAAATTTTGAACCATGTAAATTTGTGGCACTTCTGTTAGCTTTTTATATATCATAAATCGGTTATGTTACATTCTAATTTTGTAGTACGTAAATCTTTGAAACAAATATCATCATTTGAAGCAAGATAACCAACTACAAAAAGATCTACCAAATTTTGAACCATGTAAATTTGTGGCACTTCAGTTAGCTTTGTATGTATCATAAATCAGTTCTGTTACATTCTAATTTTGTAGTAAGAGAATCTTTGAAACAAATATCATAATTTTAAGCAAGACAACCAACTACAAAAAGATCTTTAGCCATACACTCTCAGAGTGGACACAACTACTTCATTCAAAATTCATGAGAAAATTTAATGAAAAATTCATTATCCTAGCATTATAGTAATGTGGTTACAATATTGGACAAGAATTAAGTCCTAGAGTAATACTGGTTCGGCCTGAGATGATGCATTGGATGAAGCATGCATAATCATAAAGAAAGACAATTGGCACCTTCAAACAAAGTTTAGCACGTAGAATGATAATGAAAGAATGCATATTGCCGGAATTGCCTAAAACAAAAAAACAGGGGCCCTAAAGCAATTACTTCAAATCAACGTAAGAGGGTGGATTTAAAAACATGAGTTGGCATATCAAAATGATGAGTTTCATTGCACATACTCATAAAAACATGAAAGGAAAAATAAAATACTTTATTATAATCCAAGAAGTAGTAAGACAAGCCATTATTAACTTACATTGGATGTTGGTTTGATATATAACAATAAAATTTAAAAGAAAACCAACTTGCATGGAATGAAGAAATCAAGAAAAGGCTTATATGATAAAAATCTGCATACACTTGCATATTCATAAAAAACTTTCATGACACCGAGATTATCTGGCTACTAAGAAAATGAAGCATCTAAACAGATATTAAGCCTCTCCACATCATTTCCAACCTATGATAGAGAACAAGACACATCTCACCATCTGTTTCTCATATTGCTGTGCCTAATTTCGGCCCTACTTATTAATGAAAAGTTCACTTTTAAAGAGGTATGTTAATGTTTCATTTTACTTGCAAATATATATCATGCAGGTGTATAAGATGTTTATATTTTTATGCATTAGTCTCATTTTGCTTGTGACTGTTGAGCATAAACCGAAAAATATCAACTGGTTTGGTATATTATAAAGCAATATGTTAGCATTCTTGTTCAAGTTGAAATTTTCTACACATGAAAATCTCAATTGAAACTTCTCATTTGAGTTCTTGTAGCGAATGTACAAATTCTTCAAACACAACCTTTTTCATTAACATTTGAGCTAAGCATTTCATCGAAATATAATAATACTAAGTGGAGCCCACGGATGTGTAGATGTGGAGAACAAGTATGACAAGTTCCTCTACTAAGTGGGGCCCATAGATGTGTAGATGTAGAGAAAAAGCATAATAAGTTCTTCTACTAAGTGGGGCCCACAGATGTGTAGAAAAAAAGCATGACAAGTTCTTCTCTTTTATTGGGGCCTATAGATGTGTAGGTTTCTTGTATTATATATAATATAATAATATTAAGTGGGGCCCACAGATGTGCAGAGAAAAAGCATGATACTTTTTTCTCTTTTATATAAGGGTAAATAAATATAAAATATAATATTAAGTGGGGCTCACAGATGTGTAGTGAAAAAGCATGACACTTTCTTCTCTTTTATATGAGGGTATATATAGAGATAGATTTATAATTAGATAGATTAGATTATAAATTAGATAGATAGACATAATATAATATAGCAATAGATTTATAATTTTTATAAGGGTGAGCATCACAAGGTGTGTAGTGAAAAAGTACTACAACTTCTTCTCTTTTATAATAGTAGATAGATAGATAAATAAAATAAAATAAAATAAGGGTATAGATAGACATATAATAAAATATATATAACGCTGTCTACACACTTCGTGGGGCCCACTTTAGATCCAAATGATAGCACCTGCATCAATTGTCATGCTTCATGGGTTTCCATCTCTACACCTGTACTGCTTAAAAAAAATCCATTCCCCTTCGACTCTATGGAGAAAGAAAAAAAATTCTGACAGATAATGGAAAGCTTTTTCATGCCTCATAGTAGCGTCCTTTTAGTTATTGTCTACTTTGCTTTTCTCAACAAAGACACTTTCTGTTTGAGTTTTCCATTTTTATATCTCACATAACAAAATAGTATCAATTTTACATTTTAAATGCTATGCACAAATTCATATTCCAAATATAGAGTGAGAACTAAATACAAAGTTCTAACATAAGGACGCACGAAATACACACAATTTGGAAGTCTGCAGTTAAGATATAAAAAATAAAACAGACATATAATTAAAATTATCAGAGCAAGAAGGCTATCAATGGGCCTAACTTTGGCCCAAACAGGAATGAAAAAGAAAAAACCAACTCTTCATCATCATTTTCTTAACTCTGGTTGCACCCATTTTTCTTAGAATGAAGATTTTATTGCAACATTAAAAAAAATTGAAGAAGAAGACACGATCAAACGATAATTATTTCAGCAGATGGTGCTCACTTACATGCATGAAAACTCCCTCCATTCCAAAAGAAGCTAAGAGTCAATGAAGAATCTGTTAAAATGCCATGTTCTTCCTTACACAATTACTCACAGAGGAAAAAAACTCATACTCACAAAATTCCATATATTGAAAATCTTGTAGTATCTGAATAAGAAAAATGTTAAAAGAAAATTGAAAAAAGAAGAGGGAAAAAACAAAATTTGAGATATTGATTTGAGATAGATTTCAATCGTATCCACATTTTCCTTTTCTTTTCTCCACCACCTTAAAAAAAAAGGAATTAAAAAATTATTAGGATCGTGTGTGCCAAGTTTGGTCTAGATTCGAGTTCATTTGGGTATAGCAGGGGGGTAGTTAGCAATTTTCCAGAGAATTTAGAGGGCTTTTTCGTAATTTTAGATTTTTGAGATTATGGTACCGTTTGGTAGATGTTTTTAATTCCTAAACTTTAGTCTTCTAGCTCATCTTGATCCGGATCCTCAAAACCCTTCTAAATCCAAGCCTAACCCAAAGTCTATTTTAGACAAATTGAAAAATTCTCATTATATCCCCATCTTTATCCATCCAACTCACTATCACTTATCTCTTTTCTTAACTCTTTCCTTTATCTCATTCCTCTCTTTTCATTGGGCAAGTGTGTAGTCAAACCATTGTACATCTTTCTCTCTTTTATAATAGTAAAAGATATATATATATATATATATATAATTTCAAAACTTCTGAGGCCAGATCAGCTGTCTTGGTATCACAATAAAATCGAGGCTTTCAACAAAAATGGCCAGTGGCCACATCAAAAAAGGCGGCTTTGCACATTAAAGAGAAGTTTACTTAGATTTGATATCCAAGAGTGCAAAAAACATAGGAATATACAGGCTGATGCTCAGGTGCACACCCCCTTGTGTGTGTGTGTGAGGGGTGGTGTGATCCGGCACAAACTTAAAAACATGGGATCTATTTTGGATCTGGTTTCAAATAGGAAGTCGATTACATTAGTATAACCGAATAAAAGAGCTTCAAAATAATTTCTTCATATATAGAAGGGGGCCTATTAAATGGTATATGACTAAAACTAACTAGGCTCTCAAATACGAATATAACTTAAGCTCTATAGGGCCTTAAAAGTTATATATATTTTTCACGTGTGAATGTCCTTATCCTAAATCTAGAATCCAGATCCTTGGGTGGGAACAGATAGGGATTTGATTCCAAATCCAAAAGTTTTGGATACTATTATGCATGGAATCTATATTTGGATCTGAATTTTTTTGGAATCCAAAAATAGGTTCCAAACCTTTATTCATAACTAGAGACTTTAGATGCCCATTTGCAACCTAGTGGACCCACCCTTTTTAGGTTTAGATATGTCCTATGTGGAAACCCCTGCGATCAATCCAATATTCTCACACTTATTACAATCCATGAATTGACACAAGCCCAAACTTGACATTCAAAAAATGATTATTTCTAAAACAATTAAATCCAAGGCCATGAATCAAAGAATTAAGATAATCTATCAGAGTTGAAATTTTACACCCATGCGGGTCTCGTTTCAGATCTTTCAATCCTCTACCTTCTCCATAATTGGCACGTCCCAATGTGTGTCCCACAAGATGGTCTGCATGGAGGGTCAGCACCTGAGCTTGCACATTAATTAACCCTAATATAAATGACTTAAATGAAGCAGATAAATCTTTATAAAAAAAAAAAAAACCCAAATATAAATGACTTATATGAAACAGATCGTATAATACAAAAACCAAATGAGCTAAACGGAACTCAAGCCCAGCCAAATCTCTGCTTTTATGTAAATCGAATCATCTAGAGCTTCACTTGATTAGCACGAGTTAAGCTCGAGGCCGAGCGCAGTCTTGCCTAGCCAAACTAGCTAGGCTTGTTGACGTCCGTACCCCCTGTACCTTTTTACTTGTTTAAATGGGCATGTGGCCCCCATCAGAATTTTAGTTGGGAGTGCTTCTGGGCTAGGCCAGCCCAGGCCCAACTGGAGCCCGGCCTCTAATTGGCTGGGGTCCAAGGCGTATTAGTTAAAACAGGCAAGAGTTGTGTACGTTTGTGGCTTATGTTTAAAGGCCCTCATAAACTCAAAGCTGGACCAATGATCGGTGTGAAACGAGTTCACAGGTTTCCAGTGGTAGGCGGTGCTATGCTATAGTTCCATTAAGGTCAGTTTTTTTTTTTTTTTTTTTTTTTTTTTTTTTTTTTTTTTTTTTTAATCCCGTGTGCCCAAAATGAAGATTTTTATTGTTGGAGTCTGGCGTCAAATCTTAGCTATTGATTCATCATATATTTTCAGAAAACTGAAATAAAGAAAAACCCTATCAAATCTGCTAAACTTGACTTTTGTGGCCACTTTTTTACGATCTGAACCATTCATCTTTGGAAAGCCCAAGATGGCTAGGGGATTGAATTTCAAGTTTTGATTCATCATGGATGCCAAAATTCTGAAAATAAGTAGTGAACCATTGGGTGTACTATTTGAAAATGGTCCCGATTTCACATGGTTTTCTTCAGTTTTTTTTACTAGTTGGGCCCCTATTTCATGATCCAAACCGTTCATCTTCTTTAAAAGGCTAAAAATGGCTGGGAGGTCAGATTCGATCAACTGATTTATCACAGATTTTGAAAAAATTGCGAAAAACTTTAAACTAATGAACTTGATTTTTTTTAAATTCTGTGGACCCCCAAATCATGATTCGAACCGTTTATCGTCGTTGGAAGGCTAAAAAAGGCTTGTAGTCAAATGACATATCCTGATTCATCATAGATTTTCATAAAATTGAGAAAATTGTGAGCCATCGGCTCCACTAAGATTCACTTCTAAAAAAGACAAATAATGGAAATTGTTTCCATGAAACTTAATTGCATATGAAAATGATACACATATACATCATTTGCATATGTGAATCATTTTCCTATGACAAGTGTAAAATCCAAACAAACCCTTATCTAAACTGGCCATACCTTTCTGGGCAATTCTCGTGGGTCTGTTGGAAATCTGCACGGCCTGTTCCTAACAAGTAACAATACATTAAGGTTAATGGCTTGATTCAGCTCTAAATATTTGGCCCGATAACCAAATGGGTTGGACTTGAACAGACTTAAGCAGCACAAAGCCCAGCCCTAATTTTACTTTGCATGTCACTTTAGCATTCTTCCTTCTTTTTCTTTTTTTTAACCAGGGGCACACATCGAATTTTGAATACAAGATGAAAACCACCTGATTATAGAAATTCAAGGACAAATCTAGTGCTGTGTTGTCAACGAAGATGGAATAAAAAAGGTCAGCAGAGATGCCCGCCCAACTTTCCCCACGTCAGAGACCTGTTTAAAGCCTCCACTTTTATGCCACAAGAAGGGCACTTCTGGCCCAATGTAGAGCTGTCACTAGTTATGCAGACGGTATCCAATTCTCCAGAGTTTCAACCCACAAAAAATCGGGTTTGAAATTTATTTAGATTCCGATTCATAAACAGGTCTGATTTTGAAACCCATTTTAGGCTTTGATTGATAAATAGGTCCAATTCTGGATCCATATCGATTTTGACTTGTGGACTCGGGACCTAGCATACGAGTCTTTAATGTTGCAAGCGGTAGCTCAAAATTATTTTTTTTGGGTCATTTTCATGTTTAATTCTGGAGTTAATAGAACTGATGCACTATTATTAGTTGTATAATATAGTATTCTAAGAAAAAAAATGAAAGAAATAATACCGATTTTGGAACTAGATTCTAGTTCTCTAGGTGGACCCAATTTCGGAACCAAATTTGGGTTTTGTTATTGAAACCAGGATGTTTTTTTTTTTTTGCATTGGGGGGGGGGGGGGGGGCGGTTTTGAAGTAGCCCACTATTATTATTATTATTATTATTATGGTACACAAAGTAGTCTACTTTACTATTTTTTTTTGGTAAAAACGTAGTCCACTATTAAGTATTAACCATTACAATTTACTACTCCGTAAGAAACTATAATACATTCCCTCTTCTCCAGAAGACTTCGTGCCACGACTGTTTGTGTAACTATCTCCAGCCTCCTTCAATTGAAAAGATGCGACTGCAATTTACTAACATGGGACCTTGATTTTATCTGATTTCATATCCAGATAACAACTAGACTAGCTGTATGATGTTGCTGCTGGGCCTTTACCAAGAGGCCCAGAGAAGTATATAAGAAATTCACAGACAAACGAGTGCATTAAGAAGGCGAGAACCGTGGGATAGTGTGGTGTTAAGGGACATCCCATTCCCAGCTCACCGTAATTGCCATGGATTGACCCTTGGCATCGGCTGAACACAGTTGGAATGTATCCATTGGCAGAGCCGCGGAGCACAGAGCAGCAAGCACTCGATTGGAGCATTCCAGGGATGACCCTGGGCCTAGATTGGGCAATGCTTGGACTAGAATAGTTTACAATTCCTCCTGTGTAGTAGGAAAAAAAACTCGCGAGTTTTCAAATTACGCATTTCAAAAGGCGCCTACGACCATGAATGCTATACTCTTCACCAGAGATAATCCTATTTACTTGGCAAATATTGGATAAATGACCGATGAGGATGAATAAGATCCCTTCTACCCTTTGAAGCTAACTCGGATGATTCAGACATTTAGAATCCAACTATTTCTCTCAAATCCAATGACACTGGCCCTATCTTCTTTTTTATTTTTGTCCAACAACCAGTGGCCAACCCCTTCCTCTCTCTCTCTCTCTCTCTATATATATATATTTTAAATTTCTGGCTGAAACTCTGGATTTTGGACAGTTGAGGCAAAATTTCGAATTTCTGCTCGAAATTCAAGATTTTGGCTGAATTGGTCTGAAATCTGGGGCTGAATATTTCTCAAAGGGCAGGCCCTCGGAAGAGAGAAGGAGACCTCGGTTGACATAAGGGGGCCCTTGGATGAGGGAAGGAGCCATCGGGTGAAGGAAGGTGACATGAACCCTAGCAGTCTTACCACTACAGGAAGAGGTCCGTTGTCCATATAAATGGGCTGCCATGGCCCATTTATGGACTTTAATGGAGGCCCAAGCCCATCCCAGAAGCAGATGCCTTTTCATCAAATGAACTGGGTCAGATTGAGTAATCTACCCAGGCCTTTAGGTAAGCATATGACCGTGTCCTAAAATGATTCATATCCAGGTAGCCGCGGCTCGGCCTGATTGAAACATAGATTGAGAAGTTACTACTTACTAAGGCTTGATTGGGATTGGATCCAATGTAACAGCAGACCCCATTAGTGATCTCTGATGTGGGTCAATATGGTTTACGAAAGTCATGGATTTCAATCGGAGGGTGTCAATCAAAGGATTCAGATTTTCTTATAGATAGGATTTATGATCACAAGGCTCACCATAGTCCAATGGCTATCAACAGCAAAAAATCACTAATTCATGTGCTCCCCCTGTCAGCGATTGATATCTTAGAAGATAAGATGGGATTACGTTGGTTTTTGTCAATAGAGATAAATGATATATTAGTTAGAGATTTTAGATTCGAGTTTGAATTTGAATAATCTTGTTATTGCCGTGTATAAATTGAGACTATTTCCTCTCATGACATTTATTTATGGTGATTTTATAAGAATAAATCTATTTATTTAAAAATTGTGGCCACCCACAAACTCAAGGTTGACCACACCAATCAAAACTTTTTGAGTTTAAGGTCAGATAATTTCTGACTTTTTTCCTTTTAGTTTTTTCTCATCGTGGGGGAAAAGTGAAAGAGGGACAGGTGAAGAATCAAGAATGTGTTTGCTGGAAAAACGCACTTTATTATTTAATTTGTCTATGTGAACATTTCAAAGCTATTTTAGTATTCTAAAATTATATAATTTGTTATCTAAGATATTTGATTTTGACTTTTGAAGTATATTTTGCATTTTAACAAGAAAAGGAAAAAGAAAAAAAGAGAGTATCTTAAGTGACAAATAACTGTAACTGAGATTTCTAATACGGTTAACCGCGTTTTGGTTTTTTCACGGTTTTTTAAGATACAGTTGTGGTTACAGTTTTTAAAAATTGAAAATCATAAAATGTCACTGAAAATCGTAAAACATTATTTAGTTAATAGTTTTCTCAAAAGACACGGTCATCATCCGAACCGTTGCACCTCTGCGCCAATCAATGAAAACTCGAACCATGGAAAGTGAAGCCGATCTTCCAGTTTAGCTTTTGTATGAAAATGAATACATCTACAAAACTTAAACAGTGAAAATGGCTATGCGACTAAATGGCCTATACTTCACACCACCCCAAAAAAAAAAAAAAAAAAAGCCTTAAGAATTGCATATTGCCGAGGGCACATTTGACAATAGTCCATGTGCATAATAATGATGTGTATAGCTGAGACAAATTGATGTCATCAGTCAAAAATGATGATTTTCTAACCTTCTAAGATTTTCTAATTTTTAGGACTTTGTAAAAACCAGTGAGCAATCCTAAGAGGATTTGATTGCGTGCACATTAGTTTTTACAATACCGGAAAGGTGGTATTATTGCCTGGTTGCTCGACTTTCTACATAACATGACTGGTACATGTATATATCTTATCAATGGTAATTTCATCTTTTTCTTCACGGCTTCTGTAAGATTCTATTTGGTGAATCTTTGACTCGATCTGTGAACTGACCAATTCTTCTTAGGGTAATGCTTACCTGAGCGCCATATTAAATGAACCTTTATGACCAATCTGAATCCGCTACAGTTGGAGAAAGCTCTCCAAACTACTTAATACAGAACATTATGCAGGTTTTGGGATACACTCGCCCTCTCTTTGAAAATTAGCTTGCTATCTATGGAGGGGAAAAAAAGGAAAGAGAGAAAGAAAACAAAGGCTCAAGTTGTTAATTCTGAAACATGAATTATTTTATTAAAATCGCCTTAAACTCAACTGTTGGCTATTCAAATTAGCAGAGCCACTAAATGACTAATATCTTCACTTAAAAAAAAAAAAAAAAAAAAAACCCTTTCCACTTGGGACCTGTTGTGATTTGTAGAGCCAGTGACTGTGACAAAAGTTGCAAAGACGATTCTAAATTCTTTCCAATACAGGAAGATGTATTTTGACATGTAAGAGATCTGGAGGTTTACGTTGAAGAATTTCGACACCTCTAAAATCTCAGATGGAAGAATTTATAAACCTTCAAAATTTCAGTAGTTACTGGAATTCTCAAATCTAAAGAGCTTAAATTCAGCCTTCAAATGCTATTTTTATTACTTTACTTTCTACATTTGGATACAGTTTGTTCCCTCACACGCGTCCAAGCACTCGTGTCAACGGATGAGTAAATGGCGTAGGGTTGGGCCAAACAAAGTACGAAAGTCACGCACGCCTGCCTCTTAATGTAACCACGTCCCATCGCAATCGCAATCGCAATCGCAATCGCATTAACATAAAAAAATGACAACGGTGGCCAATCTAATCAACTGTTTCCGCGGTCCAGTATTCGCCGGGGGTTGGACTTTTGGGTCCGGCAACTAGCACATCCACAGTGGGACCCGCTTTAGCTATATAGTTCTTGATGGAAGACGAATCAGTACCATATAGCCATACAAAACTCGGGTGCTGTTGATAATTTTGATCAACTAACATGGACCACAAAAATGTAGGAACCGTCTTATCCGAACAAGAGCCACTATTAGTCAATGGAAAGACTCCCAAGAGAATACAGTTTTTATTTTTATTTTTATCTTTTATTTTTTTGTTAACATATTATAGCGTGCATCATTTAATGACATCCGCGACACCTATAAATTTTATCACCGAGAAGATCTGAAAACCTAAAATTAAGGGTTCGGATCATTTTATACATAATCTTAATCAATGTATGCACTTTATATTATATATATTAAAGCAAACGGGGAGGTCGGCTGTGGAGAGTGCCATATCAATAATCCAATAATTTTCCTTTCAAATAATTATGAAGAAAAACATAGAGTGCTTTAAGGTGTAGTGTCGTCACATGCCACATTTTTTTCTCCAAAAAATTCTCTTTATCCATATTCTCTATCTCCTAGTGTCTCTCAATCAATATCCTCTACAATCTCTCTATTTTGTTATAGTTTTTCTCTCTTTCAACACCATCTATCTTCCATCTTCTCAAGATTATCATCGTTTTATTTTAATATTTGGGGCCCACCTTTCAATAATTCACAATGAAAAACTTTTCATTAAAAATATAATTTTCTTTTAGTTTCCAAATAGAGCTCTACTTTATTCAAAGATTGTCACGTGTGAACGAAAATCATACCCGACCTTCTGGTAGACCACCTCATGGATGGGCTTGTAAAAAAAATATTTTGAGGTTGGAGTTTTTTTAGTTAAATCTTATAAGCATCATTTTCTGATCTGATTATATAGACATATGACACTAGGTTTGGCCAACCATAAATTACACTTTCGTGGGTTCACATGGACTCATAGTTAAGAGATATATATATTGATCCAAGGTCGGTTAATTATTACTGGGATCAAATAATACTAGCATATAGTTTTAAAGTCTCATAATTTATAGCTTTTAAAGTTATGATGTTGATACTTTTTTTTTTTTTTAAATCTAGAGCTAAAAGACAGTTTGATCAGTTCTAAAATGGTATTGGTGCTACTTAAAAGAGGTAGAGAAGAAATTTGTGCGGAGGGATTGAAATGATTATTGGCCTATCTGAAAATAAAAAAATGGTGCATTTGTGTAATGAGAGGACTGCACATTTTTATGATTTTCTTTGTTAACAATATTATGTTGTTTGGTGTGGTGTATTTTCCTTGCATAGATGAAAAAAACGAATCATTTTTCCTTCATAGAGAGGACTTTGATTTTTTACAAAAATACAAAATTTCATTCTCATGAGGAAATATTGCACAAACAAGTTCAAATGGGGTGGCCTTGTTTTATTGGGCTTTAAAATTATCAATGGGTAACAAAAACTTGAATGCTTTTCTTATCACTAATATTAAATATTAACAAAATTCACTTTTTTATATCTTCTTTAGTAATTATTGCTGTTATTATTATTTTTATGTTGTTGTTAAATTGATTTTTAAGCTTTATCTTTGTAATAGTTTATTGTTGATGTTGACCGTTTGTATTTGTGATTGAAGATGTGTAGACTGTTTTTATATAAATATGCATAACTATAATTTTATATGTTTATAATTAATTTTGATATCTCATAAACTCAAAATGTAATATTTCAATTTTTGTCTCGGATTAAGCTTGGGGCGTTGTTGCTAGTATTCATTTATAGTAGCCAAATGCCGAGCCAGTGAACTTTATTCCATATCAAAACAAATGGCTTGGTAGGTTTTCTCATCTTTTTTTTCTTCTTCTAATGCACCCACTCACGTAAGTAACTCACTATCGGTACTACAACCCAGCATAGTGCCAAGTTATTTTGTGAAAGGAAGGTGCCTCAACAGCTTGTGGAAGGAAGGTGTCTCAACATAAAAACACTAACTTCAAAAGGTTTTTACTCAGGACCTTTTATCTTCTAAAAGCTTTCCAAAAGCGTTATTATTATAACCATCACAATTCATACCATATAAATTATATATATATATATATATATATAGAGAGAGAGAGAGAGAGAGAGAGAGAATTTCCTGGTCGAGTTAATTTCGAGTGTAGTGAATTATGCATATGGTAATCGAAGCCATATGTTTCACAAGGTCTTACAATGTCATATCATATGATAATCAAATGGGTGAAGTGACGTATCATTTCAACATGATCATTGATAGTTGGATCAATTGCTGCTCATGAGGTGCCTACCCAATCAATCGAACGGTTATGTTAAAAGAACTCAGGCCTCACGATGCCAAATTTGCCCATCTTGGTCGCTTAACTTAACATAGTGAAGCTTTGTATAAGTAATATGATTTGGTGGTAGTCCCTCTTACTATATTTATAAATTTTCAATTTGAGAAATTTTCCATGGATGAATATGGACACCACGAAATATGCTGCAAAATGTCATTTCATTTTCCTATTGACTAGGATATAAGGGCTTATATGTTTGCATTCAATTGAATTTGTTGAAATTCATAGCAAAATGAGTTTTATTACACAAACACGTGTGTGCGCGTGAAGTTGAACTCCTAGGTATCAATGTAAAATAAGCATCTATAAAATTATTAAAGAGGGGAATATAAGGTGGAGATATAGATGAGACTGATACTCCTCAATTTTCAGCAAGTTCACTCGTGGAATCAGTCCACTATGCACTGCCACCTGTAAGGTTCCATCTAGCAATTCCCTAAGAATTGCAACTACCTTGCAATAGAATAGGTAGTCACTTGCACGTAGTAGTTTGTTAGAAAAAAAACAGGGCCAACTCTGTAGTTGTTATGTTATAGCCGTTGGAGGCTAGAAGAGCATGTATTTATTGTAGTCATATGAAATGAAATAAGGCAAGTGAATTATTCTTTATCAACTGAGTATTTTCAAGGTGCAATCTCCCTCCTGAGATTGGGTCTATATTTTTCTTGAACCTTCTCTGAGCAGTGAAACCAGTTTCAGTCACCATAGCTCGGGGGCGAAGAAAAAACCTTATCAATTTGGTATCAGAGCACGATCAGGGTATGGCCGATAATACACGTGCTGCACAGATGGAAGAGAGAATACGGAATCTTCAAGCTTCTCATACGACGCTTCAGGAAACCTCGGAGCAGCATGGTGCTCTTTTAAATGAAGTTCTACAGAGAGTGAATGAGCTGCGTACAGTCTTGCAAGAAAAAGATGATCAAGCCAAACAACACCGAGGTCCTACAGGGCCATCTTTTGGTTACACTGGCGGTATCCAAACACGCACCATGAAGCTTGACTTTCCACATTTTGATGGCACAAACCCGAGTGGGTGGTTATTCAAAGCAAAGCAGTATTTCGCATATCATCAGGTACCTGTGGAGCAGTGGCTGACAGTAGCCTCACTCAACATGAATGCGGATGCTCTGGAATGGTATCAATGGTACATGGAATATAAGCCAAAGGCGAGTTGGGAGGACTTCGTTGCAGCTATGGATTCACGCTTTGGCCCACCACGGAGTGAGGATTACGCTGGGAAACTCTCCAAATTGAGGCAAACCTCTACTGTTATACAGTACCAACAAGAGTTTCAGCGACTCTCAAATCGCGTCAGAGGCTTATCCGAGGCTTACCTCATTAGCCTTTACCTCAGCGGACTCCGGGATGAAATTCGGATTGGTGTCCACAAGATGAATCCCTCCTCCCTACCGGATGCATTCAGCCTAGCGCGGTTGCAGGAAGAGGAAGCCAACCTTAAGCGACGTGTCTGGCGGCCAGAGGTTGGGAAGCAAAATCTAGCAGAGACTTCCACTGCAACAAAACCAACCGCCCCTACTATTAAAAGGCTAACACCTGCTGAAGCACGAGCGAGAAGGGAAAAAGGTCTCTGTTACAATTGTGACGAACAGTATGCACCAGGCCATCGCTGTAAGACTCAGACACTTTTCTGGGTTGAAGGATTGCTGGGAGACGACATAGTAGGAGATGTCCACAATTTGGCACCTCTAGAGTTTCCTGCATCTAATGAAGTAATTAATGAAGACCAGTTTCCTCAGATTTCATTACATGCAATTGCAGGAACTCATGCCCCACAAACCATGAGAATATCAGGTACATTGATGCAGTGCCAACTGACCATCCTAATTGATAGCGGGTCAACTCACAATTTTATTGACCCTATCATAGTTAGGAAGGCAAATATTCCCACACATTCTGATGCAATTTTTGAGGTGATGGTTGCTAATGGGGAAAGGTTGAGAGGGAATGGCTTGTGCAAAAACATCACCATCCATTCGCAAAGGGTTCCAATCATGGCTGACTTCTACCTCTTGTCATTAGGGGGCGTAGATGCAGTGCTTGGAGCCCAATGGCTACGCACACTGGGCCCGGTATTGTGGGATTTTTCTAATTTATCTATGTCTTATAAAGCCAATGGATGTGAATATCATCTCAAGGGCCTACCTACATCCAGCACACAGCTAGTAGGACCAAATCAAGTTGCCAAGCAATTAAGGATTTCCGGGCAGGCCTATGCAATTCACTTCTTGGCGGTGGAGATGTTACCACAATCCACTATGGTGGACCCAGATATCCATCAATTGGTGAACGACTATGCTGATTTGTTTTCCGAGCCGCGGGGCCTACCACCTCAGCGACAACAGGATCATGCAATCCCTCTTATTGAAGGTACCTCTCCCATCAATGTTAGGCCCTATAGGTACCCTTATTACCAAAAAAATGAGATTGAGAAAATTGTAAAAGAATTGCTACATGATGGGGTGATTCGACACAGCACATCCCCGTTTTCATCTCCCGTTCTTTTGGTCAAGAAAAAAGATGGGACATGGCGCATGTGCGTTGATTATCGTGCCCTAAACAAGGCCACGATAAAAGATAAATTTCCAATTCCAGTAATTGACGAATTGTTGGATGAGTTAAATGGGGCCACAATTTTTTCTAAATTAGATCTCAGATCTGGCTACCATCAGATTCGAGTGAAAGATGAGGATGTATCTAAAACTGCCTTTCGAACACATGAGGGACACTATGAATTTTTGGTCATGCCATTCGGATTGACCAATGCCCCATCAACATTTCAAGCTCTCATGAATGAGGTATTTCGGCCACATTTGAGAAAATTTGTTCTCGTATTTTTTGATGACATCTTAGTCTACTCAAAAAATTTGAATGAGCATATGCAGCAACTCAAAATAGTCCTTGATGTTCTTCGCCACCATAGCTTATTTGCAAAAAAATCAAAATGCATTTTTGGCAGCACCGAGATCCAATATTTGGGTCATATTATTTCAAAGGAAGGGGTCGCAGTGGACCCACAAAAAATTCAGGGGGTCACTACATGGCCCACTCCATCATCATTGAAGAGCCTAAGAGGATTTTTGGGCTTGACTGGTTATTATCGCAAGTTCATCAAAGAATATGGTATAATTGCTGCACCCATGACCGCCTTATTGAAAAAGAATGCCTGGGGATGGAATTCATTGGCTGATGCCGCCTTTCAATCACTAAAGCAAGCAATGACCAAAGCACCTGTGTTGGTCCTTCCTGACTTTTCAATTCCATTCACTATTGAGTGCGATGCCAGCGGTTCGGGAATTGGTGCAGTAATCATGCAGCGGGGCCGCCCTATTGCATACCTTAGCCACACCTTGCAAGGGCGCAATCTGGACCTATCCACCTATGAGAAGGAATTTCTTGCGATAATTATCGCTGTTCAAAAATGGCGACATTATCTACTTGGCAGGCGTTTTTTGATCCGGACAGACCAACGAAGCCTCAAATATATTCTGGAACAACGAATTGCCAACCCCAATCAGCAAAGGTGGATATGCAAATTGATGGGATTTGATTACATTGTGGAATATAAAATGGGGAGGGATAATACGGCTGCCGACGCTCTCTCACGGGTTAGTGATTGCACCGTTGCCTCCATGTCATGCCCAATACCAGCGTGGACTGATAGTTTCAGGAAGGAAACTATAGAAGCTCCTTATTTCAATGAGTTAAAAGATCGTATGGCTCAAGGCACCTTGGATCTATCTAAATATACCATCCAAGATGGTATCTTTTATAGAAAGGGCCGCATACTCTTGGAGCCCACATCGCCATTGCGGAAGCATATTTTTGAGGAGCTGCACAACTCACCATCTGCAGGGCACTCCGGATTTCACAATACATCACGCAGGATATCTAACTCCTTTTATTGGTCAGGTTGGAGGAAAGATGTAAAAAACTGGGTCCGTGACTGTGATGTTTGTCAAAAGGTTAAAAATGAAAATGTTCCACTGCCGGGTCTACTGCAACCACTGCCAATTCCTGATGAAGTTTGGAGACACATTTCTATTGATTTCATCGATGGCTTACCAATCTCATCATCCAGGTCCGTTATCTTTGTGGTTGTTGATCGCTTAAGTAAGTATGCGCACTTTATTCCATTATCTCATCCTTACACTGCACAGTCAGTTGCAAAGGTCTTCTTTGACAATATTTTCAGATTACATGGATTGCCTGCATCCATTGTTTCTGATCGAGACCCAGTGTTTACAAGTGGGTTCTGGCGAGAACTTTTTAAATTGCAGGGTGTCAAATTGCAGATGAGTTCCTCTTATCATCCACAATCCGACGGCCAGACAGAGGTATTGAATAGATGTCTGGAAAATTACTTACGATGTTATACCTCGGATCAACCCAAACAGTGGGTACGATGGCTGCCCCTGGCGGAGTGGTGGTACAACACTACTTTTCACACAGCCACTCAAACCACACCGTACCAAGCTGTCTATGGAGTCCCACCTCCTACACTACTTTCCTACATTCCAGGCACCACTCGTCTCCAAGCCGTGGACGACGAGCTGAAAGATCGGGAAAAAGCTTTGAAATTACTAAAAGATAATCTCAGCCGTGCTCAGGCTAGAATGAAGCAAAATTCAGACAAGCACAGGTCTGAACGTCATTTTGATGTTGGCGACTGGGTTTACCTTCGGTTACAGCCTTATCGCCAAAGCTCAGTGACTGCCCGCAGGTCACAAAAATTAGCTGTCCGTTATTATGGCCCCTTCAAAGTACTCCAGAAAATTGGGACAGTTGCATATCGCTTGGATCTACCACCTGATAGTAGGATTCATCCAGTCTTTCATGTGTCCAAATTAAAGAAAAAACTAGGGGAGGTCATCCAACCATATGGTCAATTGCCACCACTTGCTGAAGATGGTTCTCTGCACCCATTTCCAAAAGCTATTTTAGCAAGGAGGTTAGTTAAAAGAGGCAACTCCGCAGATGTAGAGGTCCTCATTCAATGGCATGGCTCTCCAGAATCAGATGCTACTTGGGAACGCTTCAAAGTTATTGAGGAAAAATTCCCAGGTGTCAACCTTGTGGACAAGGTTTCTCTGACAGGGAAGGATTGATACTCCTCAATTTTCAGCAAGTTCACTCGTGGAATCAGTCCACTATGCACTGCCACCTGTAAGGTTCCATCTAGCAATTCCCTAAGAATTGCAACTACCTTGCAATAGAATAGGTAGTCACTTGCACGTAGTAGTTTGTTAGAAAAAAAACAGGGCCAACTCTGTAGTTGTTATGTTATAGCCGTTGGAGGCTAGAAGAGCATGTATTTATTGTAGTCATATGAAATGAAATAAGGCAAGTGAATTATTCTTTATCAACTGAGTATTTTCAAGGTGCAATCTCCCTCCTGAGATTGGGTCTATATTTTTCTTGAACCTTCTCTGAGCAGTGAAACCAGTTTCAGTCACCATAGCTCGGGGGCGAAGAAAAAACCTTATCAGAGACACTCAAATTTATGAAATCTAATTTATAAATGATGCCTGAGTATCTTTTTCAGTCTCCCTTAAATTCTTTTCCGTTTAAAGGAGAGATTATTTTCTTCAATTCTACACGCTACATGAATACAATTACTAATTTTAGAATTCTTGTTAGAGATAAGTTAGATTTCATGTTTTGTTCACTGCTCAATGTGGTAGATTTACTATCCAATACAGTTACATGAATTTAATATTGATCACTGTTCTATGAAGACATATCTCTTGGTTCTATGTAGCATCGTTGTATCTTGGGCATTCTATGTGTCTTTTGATTTATTCATACATTTTCATTATTAAGATATTGCTTAGAAAATTATATGGAGTTAATTATTATTCAATCTTGATTTAGAAGTGAAGTCTATAAGTAGAGTCATGTATTCTCTTTGATATGAAGAAATAATTTATATTCTCACTGTAACCTCAGTATTTAATTCTGTCAACCTTAGTACACAGAACCTAAACCTAACTATTTGTTAAAGACAACCTTAATATAGATAAAATACAAACTTCAGTTCCAACAAAGCTGTACCAGGGCATTCTATTCATTCTTATAACTTTAATTCGATGCAAATGAATCGCTTTTAAGTAAGTTGGATTCTCCCTATAGCCATAGAGAACTTTACATTGAAATAACAATATATGGGATTTCAGTGATTGATATTCTCACAAATAAAATTCAATCAGATTACAAAATCCATCTAAAAAAGGAACCCCTTTTATACTCTGTACAAAAAAGAAATATAGAAATCAACCTCCACAACTTCCTAGAGAGGAATTAATGTGAAAAAAAAAAAAGGGAAGAAGAAGAAGAAAGAGAATACTCTTATTAATACTCTGTGTTTCTGTGCGGCTGCGATAATCTAGTGAGCAGCAACAACAGATCCTTCATTTTCATAGATTGTGCTCAATCTCATCTTGAAAGACTTATACACGATTCTTGCCTTTATAGAAGCATTCCTCTGCAACTTCCTCACCGACCCAGATCTCGACAGCCCCATACTACCAACACCCTTCTCAAATCTCCCATACCCATCAAAACGAAACTCCCCATCTCCACCACTTAAATCATCCATGTCTACAACCGGAGATACTCTGATCATCTTCTTCCTTTTTCGGCGGAGTCGACCGCTCTCCTTGGAGGAGCAGTCGAGAAGCGCAGCGCTGGCTTTCACGGCCAAAGCAGCCATATCAGAAGTGGTTAAAGGGTACTGAAGCCTGGCGATGGGGAGGACGAAATAAATCTGATCTGGCAGTAGCAGCTCGGCGGAATCAAGCGCAGGGATGTAGTAATCGAAATAGAGTTTGTCGGAGTTACAAATAAACAAGGAAGTAGGGCTTTCGGTCTCAGTTTGTAGGACTTGTGATGCTCTGATGGGGATTGGATATTCATGAAGATCGCCTTTGATGGAGATGACTTTTGCAGTTGAAGTTGATGATGTCATGGAGTTGGATTCGGAGTAAGAAGAGAAACAAGAACCCATGTGGAGAGGAAGAAGAGCAAAGCAATTAAAAGATGATATTGGAATGAATCTTTTCTTAGTCCAGTTCCAGCAGCCCCAGGGATAGAATAGAACAGAATTGGTCGAAGGGAAATTGAGTTGAGGTTGTTTTTATAAGAGAGGGAAAGGAAAGAGAGAGGAAGAGACGTCAGCACTAACGAATGCCGTTGTGTCGAAAGTGGGAGTGAGAGAGAGAGAAACTTCCAGGATACACGTACGGCGTTTCACGGAAGAAAAATGAAGATTGCTACGCAAGTTAGCAATTCGGACGCGCCGTACCGCCCATTGTGCTTTTCCGTTACCCACGATTTGGGACTTTGGGGGAAGTGGTTGACTTTTACCTCCCCTATTTCCCCACGGTTACATTCATATATAACATTTTCTTTTATTAAAATCCATTTAATTGTCTTACCCTACGTGTGAGAAGGAGGGGGGGAGGAAAAATACGAGAGGAAAGAAAAATGAAGGGGAGGGGAGGAAAATTATTTTTCTCTTCTCTTGTTTGGGAAGTAGGGGAGCGAAATCCCCTTTTTCCCTCATTCTTTCCTTTCAATTTTGAAGGAAAAATTTGGAAGTAAAATTTTAAAAATTTTACCGCCTAATTCCTCTCCCCCATTTTCCCTCCCCCCTTCCCAAACATCCCCCATTTCCATTTTCCCTCCATTTTCCCCTCCTTTTTTCCTTCCCCTCATTTTACCCCCTTCCCAAACATAGGGTTAAGGTCCCTTCGTCTAAGAGAATTCTGAGAATTGCTGTATGAGAGAGTTCTCGTGAGAATTCCAAATACTGCCCCTATAATTATAATTTCAAATGCTTAACTCCCCTGCAGCGTTTGTTGAGCATTTGAAATTGCTGAAATTACGAAAAATTCATGAAATTAAAGGTGTCTTTTTATGTGATCTGAAATCTTGAATTCTTACATTGTAATAACAAATTATTTAAAATGCCCAGTGGACAATCATGTCATAAATTCCCAATTACAAATCAAATTCCTTATTAGGAATGCCTCTAACCAAACAAGCATTTACATATGATCTGAGAGTCCACCTCCTTAAGGTTCTAAATTTTCTATGTAAGAGTTGATGTATCTAAGATATTCTTTTGATTTCTTTAAACATAATTAATGATTAATGCATAATATTGTATTGGTCATTATTTTAGTTATTGACATGAACTGTTTGATTGATCATCCGTATGCTATACATAATATGTTTCATCTATGCATTCAGGTCAATTAGCCACTCTTCCTCAGACGACGCTGTGAAGTCCTATGTTAGACATGTAAATTATTAAGGGGCTTCCATATGGAACCAATTCAACAATTTCTGATATAATTCATAAGCTCAACCTAGTACGTGATCTTCTGGTGGAGTTGTTCGACCAGAATACTGCCATTCTAATTATTCCTTGCATTCAGTGTTCAACGTTTAGCATAGTTGTGATAACTAGATTCTTAAATTGATGATACTTGTTCACTTTTGAAAATTTCAAAATCTTCAACATTTAGCATCTTGAGAGTTCTTGTTGGAGAGAATTATAAATTCTCCAAATTTCACCAAGCAAACAGATCTATGAAGAGTAGATTATCAGAAGAGCACCCTGCAGAAAGCCCCAAGAACAAGAACGTTCCCGCATTGTTGCAAGAAATTAAGTCATTTGAGAGTAGATAAAGAAATGAGGAGAATCTGTCAATCACCACAAGTGTTTCGAGTTTATGCACGCATGATCATGATCGCCACTAAGCCTAACTACACAAGAATTGATCAGTTAATTGACTGACTTTTTTTTTTTTTCTTTCTTTAGTGGTAAGGAAGTAATTAGCTGACTTGACTTCACCTAAAACAAAGGAGGAACGTGGCTTCTTCTTCTTCCAAGAACACAGCAGGTTATAAAATCTACGTAAGTTGGGACCTCCGTTGAAGCCGACTTGATTAATTGCTTTCATAAGAAATAGTTGAAGCTTATTGGGACCACCCTCCATGGATGAACTGAAATAATGCTATTACCCACTCGAACAAGAAAACTTCCTATTGGTTCCGATCAGGGACATTAGAGAAAGGGAGATTACAAATGAGTCACAAGGTCTACGTACATTTGAGAGAGAAATTAAAGTCTCGTTTTGGTTTATAGAAGAAACAAGAGACAGAGGCGATCGAAGAGTCCCTCTTATAGAAGAAAGAAATTATCTTTTCTCCTATTTGGCTTTTATTTACCGGAAATAATTCTCTTTAACCATGCTTAGAAACATCATTTTCTCTAATAAAATCCAATCTCTATGTAAAGATAGAAAAAGGGGGTTTTGATAAACTCAAAAGAGGCCATCGTCTCTTGTTCCTTTGTTTGCTTTTAATGAATTCTTATTTTAATAATAATAAAAAACAAGAACAGAGGACGTGGTCTTCGTCTGCTGGCGGTGCTTGACCAGAGCATTGCCATCTTTATTCCTTTCAATGAATTCAAAGTTCTTTCATTTCATACTACTAAATGTCTTGTCTTGCGCAAGAAATAGAACTATAGGGAATGGGATAACACTAACTACAGATTCGAATTCATTCCAGTCTAAATGCTCTTATTATGAATCAATCGTACGTCTCTAGTATACTACTACACTGTATAAACTACATTTTCACCAAGTGCATGGCCTGAGAAGACTGACGAATTTCCTTTATATTCTCCTGTTTTTCCCCTTCGGCAGCGACCAATATAATCAATAAAGATGAGCACGATGTTTACGGGAACGCCTTGTGGAAGCCCAACAACGTAAACTTGCCGCGTTGCCGCGTTGTTTTGTTGCACGAAATAAGCCATGTAATGTAAGGACAAAAGGAAATGAAGAGAATCTGCAAAGAACACACGTTTCACCTAAAGCCTAACAAGACAGGAATTGAGTAATTGACTTGACTTGACTCCATCTGATTTTGATCATGGCTAAACCAAGAAGGAAGATGGCTGCTTCTTCCAAGAACAGAGCAGGTTATCAAATCAAGAGGAGTTGGGACTACCACTAAAGCCAAATGCAAACGTGAGAAGGGTGAAAGTGGACAGGGTCGACCCATCAGTGGGACCCTCCATGGATGAATTGAAATGCTGGTTTATCCACTTGAACAAGAAAACTTCCCATTGGATCCATCAGTGAGACGTTAGACAGATCCAGGAGGCGACAAAAGAGGAACGAATGGTCGTGACCCGGTCCAAATTGGCCGCGGGGATTAGTAGTCTGTCTGTCTATGGGATCTGGAGAAGGGAGATGAAAGCGGAAAAAAAAAAAAAAATGAAAAACTTTTATATAAAGAGATCTCTTTTCTCGTATTTGAATTTATTTATATGAGAGAAATTTTAGAAACAGTTTTATCTTTAACAAGATAAAACAGTACTATCTTCTCTAGTAAAACTTGTTTTCTATTGTTAAAAAGTGACAGTTAATACTTTATCTAAATAAAGGTTAAAACTATTTTCAATTAGATTATAATATACACTTAAACTAAAAATGCATAGTAGGCATAATGTTTGGATAAGGATTCCAGTATTCGGATCATGATGTATGAAATTAACGGATCCAGATTCCGGACCCAAACTGAATTTTAATATATAAGGTCTACACCGTGGAACCAAACCTGACTCTAATTAGAATGAGTCCCATTATTGGGAACCATAAGAACTTTTTCTTCAATTATGACCCTTTGAATATCTGAGGACATTTTTTCATTCCTTAGCTACCTTAAGTACTTACTGAAAAGGAATCAACATCTAACTAGTTTTGGCTTGTCTCCAGTTGACTTAGGATTCATTCCCCTTCCCATGCGAAAAATTTATATATACATACACATACATTTGTTTGGGCTCATTGGAGGCATTTGGGTAAATGAGATGTGAAGATGGTTTATAACTAGGGCCATTTTCATTTAAAAGATCTCATGAAATAAAGAGTTGTGAAATGTTTCTTGCTTCGGTTGCAATTTTCGCTTAAGACAGATCCCATTCTATATCTTCTATTTTTTGCAATTTGATCCGAAAATTCACACATCTCTTCAAAAGATCGATAGTTTTCAAACGTATGTTAGCATTGCCAACATTTTCTTTACATTTATGCTTGTGGCCCGCTTCTGAGATAAACATCAGGCCAAATAAATTAATGGGCTAGCTTGCTCGGGCTTCGAACTGCCCGGCTCATGTGCTAGACTTTTCAGACCCGTACAGCTCAGATTCAAATTGCAAACTGCCAAGAGTGGTAGAAATAGTATCAGTTAAGACAGATTTCGAACTGGGGAAGGTTGGCTCACATGAATACAATATATAATATTGTAAATGTATTGAATGGGTTTGACTTGTAAAGTATAAAGTATCGAACTGCTATATCCCTAGGCGGACGCATCACACATTTGAGTTTATCTTATTTTAAGTTTGAACTTAGGATAGCTGCCTCTATTATAATATATTATATATATATATTTAAGAACTCTGTGAGGGGTGTTTAGACCTGACCCAATTGGCCTATGACTTCAACATTGCAGAGGTTTCCTCTCTCATGTGAGAGAACGCAATCCCGTACGTATTACCAAACAGGAAAGAGTGTCTCAATATCAATGCCATACACGTGTAGGGATAGACTACATTTTATTTTATTTTTTGTGCAAAGAGGGATAGACTACCTTTATAATTTATTTCTCTGTCAAAATCATCTTCAACGTCTGCATCCATTTGAAAAGTAATACAAAATGGACGGTTAGTTTTTGACCAGTGAAAATTTTCACCACCCAGGTAGGTCTCTGCATGATGGTCATTGGTCAGACTTCTTCTGGAGCCATCCAAATATGTTTGTAGTGAGCTATATTTTGATCTTTTGTAGGCCTGCAGATGTCGTGATTTCTTGTATTCATGGTTGTTTTGGTCTTGTATGCCAATCTCTGATGTTCTGGTTTTGTTCTTTAGTTTCAGTCTCTATTGTTCCTCAGCTCCGGCTGTTTTGCTGCTTTAATCAATATCCTTTTCAAGCCAAAGAAAAAGGGGAAAAAAAAAAGTCAAGCTGATTTGAGCGAGCATTGAGCATGTGTCCTATTACCTTCCGTCAAGAAATTCAAAGAATATGACAAGTTGCAGTTCCTAATCTTTTAAGGGGTTACGTATATCCATCCGCTCACTCTTAAGATACCAAATTTGCTCACCTACTTCCTATTGAATTGCGCGCTACGATTTCAGCTTTTTAGGATGTGTAGCTACTGCTCCATATTTCTTCTGTAAGACTTTTTTTTTTTTTTTTTTTGGGTATTTCAGCCGCTGAGACTCAAGTGAGAGGCAGCATATATACGAAAAGATACAACCACTCAAATGAAGAATGAGCCAATTTATATAAAAAAAAATAAAAAAAAGCAGAAAATGAGCCAACACATGTGAGAAAAAGCCCACACAAGTGGAAAGAAAAGCCCACATATGCTAGAAAAGGTGGTGTGCCCAGGGTTTGGATCATGTAGATCCTAGACAACGAGGTGAGAACTGTCATTCCTTACCACTCAGATAAGAGACAAAATTCTTCTATTTAAATTGGATGGGATGTTCGCTTGCCAATGTTATTATGCTCATATGCCATGCTGCAGAAGGACTCCACGTTAAATGTAAGATGATATGCATATGCTAACAAAAATACAAAACAATGTTTTGATGATAATACACAAAAGATCAAGAGCAGCTCCCTGGGTGCCTCTGGTCTGGTTTGCCGTCATCAATGGTCTTCTTTCTCTATGTTTGCGCCCCTTTTCATTTTGCTTGTTCGGAGCTCTAAGATCCGTTTATCTTATTTCTTCGATTCAGCTCGTTTTGCTACTTTTGTGTCTTTGGCCTATGTAGTGCTACGTGGGACAAACACGGGACCCACCTCTAAAAACTACAATGTGGTACTCACTTTTATAAATTAGAACATAGGGCCACGTTCATAAGCTTTATAACGCGGCTCCTCCTTTTATGAATGTGACCATATAATCCACGTTTAAGAATTGTAAAGTTGGGATAGTACCTTTTCTACTACTATTGACACAAGACTCACATTTAGAAATTACAACATAATATCACTTTTAAAAACTAGAACACATGGCCCACATTCATAAGATATATAATGTGGTTCTACCATTATATGAATTATAATATGGGCCACTTTTTGTGATTGTGACCATGTAACCACCTTTAGAAATAACAAATTGGTGTCACATTCTTTGAGATTGTGAACCTGGGGCTTGTCCTTATGATAAGTTAGAGGATTTGGAGTTTTTTAATGGTCTTTTTTAAAATGTAAGAGATGAGTATGAAAAAACTATGCCAGCAAATTTATTTTTTTTAAACAAAGTTTCTCTCAAGTCCTAAAAATGTCTGGTTCATTGATCCACAGTCTAGACAATGATTAACCCAATTGATCAATCCGGTAAGCCTGAATCATAAGATATATATAATCCCAACGTTAGTTTTTCCTCCGATCCATTCAATGAGAAGGGGGCCGTGAATTGCACAGATTCATTGGATTGAACCCAAAACTCCCCAATGTCCAACCAAACAATGGGATTAGAATCTAATAAGACACCAACTGTAATTATTAATGCAAACTAAGGCCCTGTTTGGTAACTCTAATCTATCTAATAAGAGCTAATTACATTCAGGTCTAAAATAAAAGGTCTAGTTTTTAAGTTAAAATTTATAATTAGATTGTTTGGTAAAATTATAATAATAATAAAAAAAAAGTTCTTATGTAATAATTGAGTGTTTGATAACCATCTAAATAAGAGCTGATTAGAGGGGCAATTTTTTTTTTAAAAGAAAAATAGGAAAGACGGTCTAAAGGACTCGTATGCACTAAGAGATCATAGCACTTCAAAATACTTGTGATCATTCTACTCTAGTCACGCTTTCATTGACTTTCTCCAACACTTAAAAAAATCTCCTTAGCCATAAAACCCCTTTACAAATTTACAAGAACTATGAAAAAAATCAATCAACTTTGACTTTCTCCAATAAGTTTCATAGCTATAAAATCTCATTATAAGGGCTATGTAAAAATAAATGAAAATAAGACATAATTAAATCTAGTAAATTTCATTACAGGGGCTATGTAAAAATCAATAAAAATAAAATATAAGCAAATCATGATAGAGAGATGGCATCTACAATAGCTTCTCTAATGGCTGTCATTTCCGATTGTTCACTGATATCTACTTCTTCATCAATTGCAATCGCCTGATCATTGTTATGATTCAAGGCCACATCTTCGAATTGAAACTGACGAAATAGCTCATCGGCAATGGCTTCTTTCCGAATAAAATTGTGCACGGCCATTGCCGCAACCACTATACTTCTTTGTAGACATAATTAGCAAAATATCCCTAAAGTGGAATGTATCCGGTCTCTAGTCCACGCAAATTTTGTTTAAAGACTCTGGTCCACTCAGCTAAACATTTTGCTGCCAAAGGCCCTTACGTCCACACAATCACATATTTCGTGACTAATTTGCCCTTTCAACCATTTTAGGCATAAAATTTTGAAATTTCAAATTTAAAATCTTCCATTATCCCTCGTTAATAGGGCTTGGTGGACGTCGGAGTCACGAAGAGGTTCCAGGGTTGCTGGACATCAGAGTCACAAGGTGGAAACTCCTGTTTCATGCTCATTAAAGATTCACAATGAATGTTGTTTGTTTGATAGAAACAAGTAGTGGAGAGGTTTTAAGAAAAGAAAAATGGTCTTTTGACTTTGAAAAAAAAAAGGAGGTTCGTGTCTTGCTAGTTTCTCATCACAGGAGCCATCACTGGAAGAGACAAGGTGCAAAGAATATATTATGTGCAAACCGATCATCGGAGAAGGCTGCCTGCACGCCTCCATCATTGTCGGACGATGCAGGCCACGGTCGTCAGAGTTCCCCTGTCACCAGAGAAGAAGCAGCAAGGCGCTGCAGTGTCCACGGTTATATTGCAGAAACAGAGCCTGTCGAGGGAAGGAGAAGGAGTCCTGGGCCAAGTCAGGTCCAGACTTGGGTTGGTTCGGGTTAGGTCCAACCCGACCCATTGGACCTGATCTGATCTAATCTGATATCATCTGCTCTCCATTGATTTGTCAAATTTATCTGAGCTTTTTCGTTTTTGTCAAACTTATTTGAGTTTTGCACAAATTTATCTGAGTTCTAGATCAAATTTACCTGAGTTTGGAACAAATTTAGTTGAGTTTTGGCAAATTTATCTGAGTTCTATAATAAATTTATTTGAGTTTTAAACAAATCCATCTGAGTTTTTTTACAAATTTATCTGAGTTTTTGGCAAATATATTTTTATTTTTTTAAATTTATTTGTAAACAAGAATTTTATTTCCGTCTTTTGAAATTTATTTGCATCTTTTGAAATCTATTTACATTTTTTTAATTTTATTTGGATCTTTTGAAATTTATTTATGTCTTCTTATTTACGTTTTTTTTAATTTATATTGTGTCTTTTGAAATTTATTTGCATCTTTTTAAATTTATCTGCGTTCTTTTGAAATTTATTGCTTTTTTTCTAATTTATTATGTTTTTTGAAATTATTGGGTTTTTTGAAATTTATTTGCATTATTTTGAAATTTATTTGTTTGTTTTTAGAATTTTTTTGAGAATCCCATTAATGATATTTCATTAATCGAGACCAATTAAATTGTAGTTGACCATTATTATTGGGATATCCCATCAATTATGGGAGATGATTTAAATAAAGGGTAAATTAGACATTTCAGGTGTGAGAAAGTGTGAGAGGGACTTTTGGCTGCATGAACTTAGATTATGGACTGTTTGCAATAAAGTCATGGGTTGAGGTACCTCCGACCAAACACCCCTTCTTTGTATTGGGAATGAGCGTGGAGCCATTTTCTTCAAAATGGGAAACCCTGCCTTCAACACACCAAATGATCATTCTATAATGTCCTCAAACATGAGTGGCAATTATTGAAGGCCTCCTACTTGTTACGAGGGAGAACATGACGATAGTCAGGCAACTAATATCGAACATTTCGATATGGTGTAAGAAAGCCTCACATGAGAGGATATCCGGCATCAACGACATAATATTTACCTAAAAAATTAAAACATAAAACTATTAAATAACATATAAAACATGCCATAATGATTTGCTTTTGTAACTATTATTTACATAGAGGAGCATGTGGAAATTTATATTTTGGATCACGAACTACATCCATTAATATATGTGAATCATGCGCTGTACCCTCTCAACCGGCAAGTACACAAGTAAATAACATGTCGAAAGAACAAGCGGCCGTAACGTTTTGCGTGCATTCTCCCTTTCCTCCCCCCTATACGGAATTTGCTTATCAATGGAAATAACTGCATTAATAAGTGTTCCATCAATCTCCCCGAGGCAACCCTGAAAAAATTTGAGCATTTTATTGACTAAAGTAAAATGATTATTGTAATCAAAAGCACATAAAGATAAAATAAATTATGCTTGTACCTTAAACTATGGATAAAATTGTGAGTTATGCCGTATATACTCTGGAATTTGATTATATGAAGGAGGTGTTATTATCTCTATTGAAAACTTCAACGTAGCTGCCAAGACGATGTGGAAGTATCGATGTATTGTCTCTCCAGAGTGCTGAAATCCATCTTGCAAAAATCTGCTTATCATATTATGTGAAATCTTCATTAAAAAAATTGTCATTTGCTCTTCCATGAACAAGTATCGATTGTCTTCAAGGAACCCCTTCTCTCTAAATAAGAGACGCAATCGATGAAATACATGTTTCTCCATCCGAAACAACTGCATGCTTATATATGGATTGCCCTCAAGAATTTCACAAGCAAAAACATGCCCCGAAAGAGATGAAGTCCTACAGGGCTCCTTAGTAATGCCCTGGTGGTTGTTCCTTTTAAGTATCTCTGCCAAAACTTTTATAAGCTTTTGTTGTAATGGTGTCATGGTGGCTATATCAATACCATAAAAAATAAACAAAAGTGTCGAAACATGATCAGCTCTACTTCGAAAAATAACAAAGACCAAAACAACAAATTAATCCCCAAAAAAAATCAACATGATCAACTTTACTTCCAAACTATGGTATCACTTTTTATTCAGTTCAGTTCTTCAGTTCCCAAGGATCCAATTTAAGTTAAGACGCTGAATACGATATAAAATCATAAAAATAAGAAACAGTAAATTGCTACAAAGTTAAAAGTTCAAACCACACCACCCAATATAAAATATTAGAATCAGCAAAATAAACAAATCTTTTAAATTACATCTTCTTTTATTTAACGCCAAAACCACTCTCATTTTCAGCCATTGTTATTCACAACAACCTCTGAAATCATGCCCATTACCTATGTTTTTCCTACCATGATAGAAAATTAATTTGAGTTCAAGAGTAGCATAAAAAAAAAAACCATTTTAATGAAACTTTTCAAATTGTTATAAACTTCAATCTCCTGCCCCTTCCCATTCCATCCAAACCCCCAAAAAATATACCCAAGCAAGAGAACATGGGAGAGAGTCTCCTTGCCCTTCCCATTCCATCCAAAGCCCACAAAAAATAAACCCAAGCAAGAGAACGTGAGAGAGACAACAGAGAAAAGACCTCTTTTTTAGAATTTGGGAATGTTACCTATCTTGGATTCTAGGAATTCCAGTAAATGAGAATATGATTCCTCATAGCAATTTTAGAATTCACAGAAAACCGAAAGCCTGCAAAGAAATAGGCCCCCAAGAAGAAGATTCAACACAATCATCCACAAAGCAATCCTCAAGGTTCCAAAACCCATAACCTTTCGACCAAATAAAAGATCAAAACTACCAACATTGACATCATTAAACAACCACATAGAGAGTGTGAGTAGTAAAAACTACAACTGAAAAACAAATGAAAGTAATAAATGCTACTACAGTGAGGCAACTTATAGACAGTAAAAAAAACTAGCAACTTGAAAGCAAAAGACTCCAAACACACATAAGAGTTGGGGTCAAATGATGCATTCGAGCAAGGATCTTCCAATTTGCCAATGGGGACATGGTGCTATTTTTCATAAAATTGAGATTCATGGCATATCCTTCATGAAAAAATTGAGGGTTGGTTTCTCAAGTTTCAGGCACAGATCTCCTTACTAACAAGAGATTTGGGAGAGAGAAAGAAATCTAGATCAATGTGCCCGGGTAATGACATTCCACATGAAGAAATCTAGGTCAACCATATCACTCACTAACACCACATCTTAAATTACAACATCCAAAAGAATATGGACTACAAAAAATCCATCTACAGAAGTAGCAGTGCATAATTCTCTGATTTCCCACTTTCATTTCACTAGCGTCATTCTCTTATTCCCCAATTTCATTTCACCACCTTCATCTCTCTGCGTCTCACGCATACCATCCACCTGCAACTTCAACACTCACTGCCCAACCACAAAGACAGCCAACCCATCTTCGCTCAAACCCATCTCATCTTTTCTCTTCTCTTATCCCCCTCCACCATCATATAATTAACTCTCTCAATCAACACATCCAGAACATCACTCCTAAGAGTCTACACGCCCGTACCTTCATCTACCGTACCCACAACATGACCCAGCACCCTATCATCTCTCTCACCCATCCAAACACTCTATAAAGATATGCAAATAAAAAATATTCCCCATACAAGAATGAGCATTGCATCTCCTCACATGAAAACCAGAGTTCTTACACGTACCCACCAATTACCCAAATACTAAAATCTCTTGATTCCCAATTCCTAGATGAAGAAACCCTTTCCTTTGCCTTATTAGACCCTACAAAGCCCTTATTTTCAATACCCCTATAGAGACACATAGATACAGAAAGTAAGAATTAGAAAAACAACCAAAAGACACAAAGATCAAAATGAGAGAGATTGTCCCAAATCTATGTTCAAATGGGGGAGGTTCGTGGCATCTTCAAATTGTCCTCGTCCTCGAAATCCATCCACTAAAGAAGGAGAAAGGTAAATAAGCAGGACGATAGTAGCAAGAGAATACCAAGAAATGGAAGAAGGCGACGATAGCTTGGTAAATATAAATCTTTAATAGGATATTTTTGTCCAACCAACCCGTAATTTCTGCATTTGCTCCGCATTTAGATGAATAAGTTCGGGGAAAAAAGTTGGCCCCCCGCCCCACCTTATAATTAAGAGGCTAAAAACCTGTAATTCTTAAATATAAGTTTTAATTTTAAGTTATAATTGGAGTTTTATCAAACACTCTAATTATTAATAAGCTTTAAATCATTTAATAAATACTTATTTTTAGAATTACAAAAAAGGTTCTAAAATTGTTAGAGCCATTGACAAATTGATGTCGTTAGAGCTTACGCAAAATCCTTGAAAAGCAGGAGCTTTGAATTTCTCTATCAACATAGACTAGGCTGCTATTTTGTCTTTAATTTCTAGTGCACTGTACAGGGCACCAACAAGAAAAGGACTTCACAATTACAAAAGAGACGTCCCTGGATGATGGATATACGGTTGGATAGTTCTACACGTCACCCACTTGTTTGGAAGAGGCATTGCTTGGGCTTTAAGAAATAGAAAAATAGAGTCAAAAATGCAGATTTCTCCCTTGAACAAAAGTTTGGTTTTGCTTCGGCCAGATACGGTAAGACTCTTCATTCTTCATCATACCATATTTCTCCAATTCCAAGCATCTTTTATGTGCCGTTGATTCACATTAATGGCCCATTTTTTGTGTATTGAACTCTTAAAAACTCAAACTAGATGACTTTAATACAAAGCAGAAAATAAATTGAATATGTAAATGGAACTTTCACCTTTCTAGAATTTGACTTACTAGAGCTTGCAGTGGGGGTAATCATTTCTACCAAGGAAAGATTAATTTTGATGGGCAGAATTGCAATGCTGTGTGGCTGTGTATGGATACATGCAACTTGTCTGAGGGCATGTGGCCGGTTTGGATTTTCTAAAAATGTGCCTCACTAAGGGCCCAATTGTGTAGGTCCACAGAAAACCGAATATGCAGACTTCTCTCTCTTCAGAAATAAAACAAAATTAATTCAACCATTCTCTTCATCAGAAATGGTTTTCTGTGTAATCGGAGTAAATTTACCACCTTTCCTCGTGGAAAAAGGGGTTGGAACAGAACGTTTTCACCGCATAAAAGCGGCTAATTTTTTTACACCTTCTCTACACAAAAGCAACCACATAAACTTACCCAAAGTATTTAATGAGGGTTTTTGCACAATAGTTCCACCCCATTTCTTATTGCATTGTTCAAAATTGTTAGGAAGTCTATAAAGAGCAAATAAAAGAGCCTTAAGCCCTAGTGACATTATTCATCTTGCCACATATAATGTTCACATCTCACCTAGATTTGACCTTATTACATGCCATTTCTCTCACTTGCGATTTTCTTTTCTTTCTTTTTTTCCAATATTGGACTATTGGTCAAGACTCGAGAGTGATAAATACATATATATATATATATATATTTTGTAGAAATTTAAACTTGAAGACCGAATGCTTATCAAACTACTCTTGAACACCTCTTAACCATAAATGTGTTGGCTGCTCACCATTTATTCTTACGTGGGGGGTTGAGACAGATTAATAAGATTAGATTTGCTTGTTGGGCAACCACCCAATTACCGTGTGAGAAATCAAACATAGGACATGGACTGTTATGGGCAGTAGATTTGTTGCCCAAAGTTGCTTGTGAGTTCTTTGGTAAACTTATTTATGGAGGAAACCATAAAATATAAAGGAAAAGAAAAGGGAAAAGAAAAGAAGAAAAAAAAGAAGTTAGCCTTCTTTATCAATTTCAGGGTGTGCATCCCACTTATGATGAATCAACTTTTGGAAAGGCAGAGAAAGTACAAAAGCTCTAAAACACGGAAGAGAGAACTCTTTACAACACCATAAAGAGGAAAAACAGTGACATGTTTAGTATTTTAATCCACTTGCGGCAATAATGGCCATTGTGCTTTGTGCATTTTTTTCAATTCTAATCCATCTTTCTCACTCTCTCCTCTCCTCTCCTCTTCATAAAAAAGGTGAAAACATAATTAAAAAAAAAAAAAAAAGATAAAGAAAGCCAGTGATCATGACATGATAATGTCCTTTTGCATTCTCTCAGGTCTCAGGTGCCATTCCAATATAGGAACCAAGCGTTACACGCACGCACAACCATTTGTCTACTCTACTGGAGCACCACAGCACTTCATTTAGAATCAATGAAATGACATGGCTTGAAGGCCACAAATAATTAATGGCATTTTGTGTTGCCGGCCGCTTTGAACCTCGAACGCAAATTATATTAGACAAAGGATGGAACCTTGGGGTGGCGAACCAGGAATGCTGACCTCTCTATAGTGGTGCCCCTTAGTTTCAACGGTCGTGATTACCCACAAATTAACATTGCACATCGTAAATCCGTAATTTAACATTTGGAGAGGCTCAAAGTACTTATGCATGTCCTAGGGCAAACTCCTCCTAATCGGTTTAGGACATCCAGGTTCACCCTCGGGATGAATGATGCAGTGCCCTTCTTCAGTGTATGAAGGGCCCACCTTCTCAATATTAAAACTGATTACCAGCACTACCATGCATTCGTTGTTTTCAAATTTTCAAAGTCAATTTCAGTCGATCAACACATAGATTGATCATACATGTATGACTCCCTCCATTATATCTAGAAATGGTGAAAAGTAATGCAATTTTTCTTCTTTTGTAAATAGAGGAAAGATACTATAATTTTCTTCTTTCTAAAATCTGTCCTAACAGAAAATGACCATTGAGAGACACTAGTGTAAAAGAAGTCCTAACTAAAACTAGTACAAATGATGGATCTAAAAGAAACAAGAGATTAAAATTTGCACTCAGCCTCTTTACTATTGGAATAGAGCTCCCTTTTTATTTTAGAAAGTGGGTTTGCATTTTACCAAAAATTTTCATATATATATATATATATATTTTAGATACTTTATTTTATGTTAATTGTATTTTTAAAGAAACCCGAGTTCATTCCATGTTGGGTACATTAAAAAGTGGCAAACAACTTATTCTTTAAGTGGCAATGTGTAAAGATCGATAACCACCAAATAACACAGTTGAATGATCATTGACCCATGTTCTTATTACAGAAAAAAAAAAAACATGTTCTTAATAAGTAATTGAGCATCACACGCATCACACTCATACAAACCCATCCTTTCCTTACTAATCAAGTCGTTTAACAAGATTAAATGAACGTAATGTGGTCTCCCATAGCTAGCTTTATATTCTTCCTAAAACCCCACAAGAGTTATGAGTTATGACTTGCATCAACCTTTAGTACCGCAAAAGTCATAATTCCTAAGCACGTGGCTCTTTTATTTCTCAAGTGGGCAAGTGTGCGGGTGGCACATTTTTAGAATCGTAACACGTTCATGTCCCGATCGAAAGAAGCAAGAGGCACTTCGCTTGGCAGTTGGTTGGTACTCGCCCTTTCCAGCCTACTTTTTCTTAGTCTACCAGACAGATGCCTTCATTCATTAAATGGCATAGAGGGGGACTCCAAAATCCTAAACCTAGGCAAGGCTCCTTCCTACCACATGATTCATGCACTCTCTTCTTTTGCCCCCACCGTAAAATGTGCATGTTAGGTTACCTACTATCCTATAAATATTAATATACTACATGTACATATAAATATAATGAAGGTGGGTCTGGTCAGATGAGTTATTCAAGAGAAACATAGGGTTAATTAGATTCGTAAACCAAGTGACGCTGGTGCTGATGCCAGTGCCTCTTCTCTGGCCACAAAGCATGGCGATAAAACCAACCCAGTTTTCCTTCTCTTTTGGCTTTTGAAGGAAGAAAACAAAAACAAGCACATCTAGAGGGAGGAGGAATTAAAGGGGAAGTATAGTAAAAGACAGGTCTCCTCCTTTTCAATATGAGACAAGAGCTGGGCCATCATCTGATCTGATCTCACTGACTCCGAAGAAAGATTTGGTGCAACTGGCCACCTTAGGTCTCCATCTAGGCAGCACCGAGCACTTCAGCTAGACAAGTGGAGTGCCACGTGTGAGAGTGATTATCTCACAAAGGGCCCCACATGGACAAGAGGCAGGACGACTCCACACCGTCCATTGTTGCTTTTGAGGCGTCACGAGTCGTCTGCCATTGGCTCTCCTCTCGCACTCTGAGTCTGACTCACGTGCGATGGAGATAAGATGAAAGTCTCCTTAATAATGTATCATTGTATCAATAGTTAATTAATAATAATAGGAGCTTTCCATAGAGGTATATAGAGGGGAGAGAGAAACAAGGCAACAAGGCCCCGTCACTTTCCCCCATGGGCATGCGTGCCACTCAAGGTGGTCGCTGACGTGGAACTACTCGTCCACAACTCAGCGAAACATCTAGTACTGATGAGAGAACTCGCTTGGCTCGATCATAATATGATTTTGTGTTTTTTTTTATTTTATACCATCACCGTGTTCCATGTGTGCTGAGACCAGTTGAGCTATTCACTCACTGAGTCATGAACTCCAAGAATACTGCTTAGCTTATTGGTCCTATGCGCCATTAGTCCCACTCAAAGAAAGCACCCTTCTTCATCAAAACCTCCACTTGACCTCACTGGTAAATGCAATAAAGAGTACGGAACAACGACTTGAGAATCTAATCTAATGCACAAACCTCACAAAATCTCTTGCCATTGTTTCTAAACTTGCAAATGCAAAGTCTAATCAGTAATTGCGCCTAACTGTGTCATAAATCACGATAAATGCGAATTCATTAAGTCGACATCGCCCCACCTTCACCTTTAATTAATACAAAGATGATCAATGCACTGGTAGACGGCCTTGATCTTCCCCTCTGCCAAATCTTTAGTTGAGCCCTCCAGATTCAACGGTCCAGATTCTCAAACAATGAACCCACCTAGTAGCCACATTTTAAAGCATCATCTCAAAACCCTTTTTCTTAACAATCCATGAAATATGTATGCATTATGTGAAGCCTTGAACTTCTTCCCCTTGACAAATCATGAACCCTAACTTGTACTTTTTTGATCGGGGACCCACTACATTTTTAGAGACAAAAATCTAGGTTGCAATCTCAATCTCTTATTTTGTTTTACCATCCATGAAATAAGGCTGCAACATGCTATCAAATACCACAACATAACAAAAAAAGAGAAATACTCATATCAAAGAGTGACTGCAATTTTCTCACAAACAATTAATAGGAAAAAAAAAAACCAAGAGAAATTATATTTATCTTATTTTGCTATTCTAATTAGTAACTCCAAATCATTTTTGTACATACACTAACAAACCCAAGTCCCAACTATACAAAGACAGATAATAATCCTATCCTAAAAACTCAAAATATAAAGAATATCTGAAAGTTTAGCATGCAGAGAGATTTTCTTGCTTATGGCTCATGTCCCTAAAAGCACTCCTCATCTTCCATTTATTTACAGAAAAGAGCGAAAAAAAAAAACATTTTCTTTTTAAAATATTTCCACATACACTTCATTCACTCTAATGGGACATTTTCTCTAATTTATACCACCACATCCAAACCTTCCTTCCTTTTTTTTCCTCAGTTTTTCTTTATATTTTCTTCATTTCCAAAGTTTTCTTTTTATTTGATTTTTATTTTTTATATAGTTTTTTCTTTTTCAAAATGGAGCTCGATGAGGAATACCCTTTCGTCTTCTTGCATTCCGATTGTTGATGTTGGGAGGAGTAGCCGGAGAAATGCTGCGTGAGTAATTTCCTGCCTCGTCTCCGGAGTCCCCATGACCGTCGAATGAGTTGGTGTGGTCCATCAGGCGATTAAAAACCGACATCTTCTGCAGCTTCCTAGGAGTGGACGACTCATCCGACTCCGATCCCTGTAACATTGAATTTCGAGTCGGTTTCGGACGAAGCACAAACGTCAGCTCCGGGTCCCGTTTCATGCCTCTAAGCTGAAAAATACAAATCAAATGAAGGGTGTTATTAGTAAATAAAAGATAAATGATGAAAAAAACTTGAAGCAGCGACAAGAGGGCAGATGAAGAAATCGATGCGTTGGGTTTGAAAGAAAACGAGATGGGTGTTGCTTAGAAACACAAGAAAAAAGAAGAATATCTCTTGAAAAATCCATTGAAACGGGTATATTGCTTGGAAGCCCCGATAGCGTGGAATTCTCCGAAAGTTTTCGTTTGACAATCACATAAGAAAAGGGGTTGAATGAAATGAAGTTCAATCTCAATAAGCCCCAGCCCGTCAATAGAAGCAAAAAAAAAGGCACATGGGATGAACAAAATACCCACTAAAATATATATTAAAAAAATACAGTGAAACATGAGAGAATACGTCGAGATCATAGGCACTGAACAGGCCAAATGCCAAAATAAAAAATAAAAAATAAAAATGAGATTTTATAGAAATGAGAAATGGGTATTGTGTTTGAGAATACTACCTTGCATCCGAGAGAACAGAATCGAAATGAATCGAGAAGACTTCGGCAACAAATCTCGCAGGTATTGGTGACCCCCTTTCCAGGCCTTGGCTGTGGCCTCTCATTCAGGAAAACGATTTTAGCGCTGTTGATAATGTAAGTTTGGACGCAAGAGATGTCCAGAAATTTCTGTACTTCAGATACTCTTATCACATTGTGGTAGGAAGATCTTCTTATCTAAAACCATCATCAGAGATTTAAAAGAAAAAAACAAGGCCAAGGAAGGATTTGTCATTGAAGGATCACTAAAAAGACCCAGAAACAGAGAGATTGTAATATGATGGAAAAGTACCTGGACAATGTGGTGGTCTTTGTGATGTGCCAAGCAATAAGAGCAGAGAGCATTTTCCATACAATCCAAGCAGTACATATTGCATTCGCTCTTATTAGAACCTCCATGGATGTTACAGGGAATGAAGAAGCTCGTATTCAACAGGGGAACCAACCAAGGTGGACCCAGATCATCATTCATCAATCCAATCATCGGACCAACCTACAAACAACTCATAACCCCATCAAAATCAAATCTTTTTTTCTTTCTCATAACAGGGGAAGATAAAAGAAAGAAATTAAACGAGATGGGTGCGTGCTTCATTGATTCTCATTACCATGACTTTCTTGTTCTTGGTCCTCACAACACCGATCTTGTTTTGATTCTCGATAGCCAGCTTGTCAATCGACGAAGGAAGCTGAAAAAAAAAATGAAAATAAAGAAAAGCTCATTAGGAAAAGAAGCAGCAGAAAGGAGCATCCTTTTTTATCGTCTCCATTTCCAAGATCAGACGCAAAAGGGATAGAAAAAGAATAGCATAAAAGAACTGAGAGCCATCAGTTCACCACCTATATACCTGCTGCAAAAGTCAATCGAATAAAAGAAGAAGAAGAAGAAGAAGAAGAAGAAGAGAAAGAGAAAGAAAGAGAGAGAGAGAGAGAGGAAGCGGGGGTGAGGAGCGAATGGTGCGATTGAATGTAAACAGAGAGTGAAAGAAGGTATAGTCAGGTTGTAGAAAATATACAAGATGAGGGAGGGCGATTTGCTGCTAAGGAAACAAAGAGAGATTCCTTTTCCTGACCCTTCGATTTTATTTTACTTTATTTTGCTTTTATTTTATGACTAGAGCTGACGAACTGTTAAAACACCGTCTGAAACAGGTAACGGCCATGCTATGCCTGGAAATGTTTCCTGACGATTGACATGACGATCTCATTTAGAGATTGTTGATTTCCTTTTCTTAAAATGGTTAGAAAATAGAAGCAGCAAAATCAACTGGAGTAAAAGTCTTAAAACCATGGCATGTGGGGGCCAGTTTTGATTATCATATCTTTCCAATTGAAACCCTTCAATGAGGACTCGTTTTGACTTTTGACTCATGTAGCCATCATCCTCTCTGTAGAGCCCACTGTATGACAGTCCCCAATCCAATGGGTCCCACTGTAATGGGAGAAGAGGGCTGGTTATACTTTGGATCTGCTTTTGAAAAAAAAAAAAAATCCCGCTGTAGTAAATGTGATTAGCTGTTACAGGAAAGGCATGAACACAAATGTTTAATAAAAATAGTAAGCAATATGAAATCTTTCTTCTGATCCAATGGCTAGGAACGGAAATCAGAATCTCTTTTAGCTGTAAGAATCATATTGCCCATTGTCAATTGAGCCTACAACAGACTTAGCAATTGGCAAAGGTAATCTCTCCATGGAAGTCTTAATCTGCATAGTCTCAATTGGGATCTTGGATTAGCATTAAACTAATGTGTCATTGTTTCCCGTTGGTAAAGAGATGTATCACTTTTAAGGGGAAAAGACTTTTACAACTGGTGTGACTCAAAGATTGCTTATTTAAGATACATGGGAACTCTACAGATCCAAGCATTAGCATTAGCAAGTTCCTGAGGAGAAAAGATCCGGGTTTACATGGCATATCTAGGACCAGCATTAGCATTTTAAAAAAACATCAAGGACCTTAAAATAAACCTCCTACTTATGACATCCGCCAATCTGGCAGACCCACCTTTCATGTCTCAAAAGTTCCACTTCATGGCAATGGAACTGGGATCTCAAGATATATATCTATTATCTAACTCGGTCACATTTGGCCCTTCATGTAATAGATGAAACTTCTGTACAGGTAGTGTGGGGACATGAGCTAAATTAATTACAGATAAACGTACAGAAACATGCAAATGCTAACCTGGGCAGGACTGGAGGTTTTTAAACTATATGACATTCATTCACTTAATTAAGCAGACTAATTAAGGTATCAAACATTGAATATCTCCCCCATTTGTTGTAACATTTTCTCCCAGTAATGAGGATTTATGAATTCAGGGACCTGCCAGGACCCATTCTCCACCATCAGCCGCCGTCTACCACAGCCCTACAGCGGAGCGTACATTTTGATTATCAAGCATCACATATTATAAATCCAAGCCGTTGGATGAACCACTGTCCTAAATTATTGGGCATGAATCATCATGATTAGTTTTAATAAGCGATCTTTAAAATGCACACCAAGAAAGATCCATGTAGGAGAGAGAGAGAGAGAGAGAGAGAGAGAGAGGAATATATCTTTGTGGGTTAGAGTGGGTAAAGTCACTCTAAAGTGGATGATGATGGGGATCATTTTAATGGATTAAACATTTGTAGGGGTTACAAGTTCTCCCCAGACAATCTATACATGGGTCAAGTGGGCTCCACAAAATATGCCACATGTCCTATTCCTCTGCAACATTCTGATAACCATAGGCTCATGAGCATTATTACAAAATAAGTTAATGGATTATTAATTAGTAAAATAGCACAAAATTACATTTCATTCTATAGGAATCAATGTACAAATTTTTTTTTTTTTTTTTTTTTTACCAAAAAAATATACATTTGTTACTTACAGGAGTTATCTCCAAACCCGCGACGGTATTTGTGACAATGCTCATGAGAAAATGCCTGGGCCTTGAATAAATAAGGCTCCAGCTTCTGAATAACTTTTTTTTTTTTTTTAGGCAGAAAACTTTAAAATTTCTCTATCAAATGCGGAGCACCTAGTCAAGTAAAAGTCGTGTAACATGAAACATTCATGACTACTTTCTTATGAATTATGCTACTCTTGAGGGTTGGATTCTCTGAATCACGACAATTTTAGCAAAGCCATGCAGTGGGGCCCACTTATTGACACACATGCAAACCCCTCAAAATTAATATTCTCCTTTTTTCAAATATACTTAAAGAACGAAGAATATCCCATGCTTGATTCCTCTTTTCACATATGCTCGCATAAATTTATGTCCTTTGAGGGTGCATTTTAGCCTATTGAGGATTCCATAATAGAAAGAAAAATTGCCTTGGTTTTTCACTATTTTGTTGTTTCATGAGGCACATTTTTTTTTTTTACATAAATTAAAGGGGAAAATGAACCAATTTTTTTCAACAGAAAAGATTTCAATATTTAATGGGAAATGTAGAAATAAACAAAATTATTCTCTCTCTCTCTCACACATAGATTCCACAAAATGCATAATCTTCTCCTGACACAAACAAGTCCTACATGTTTTTTATTCCTTCCAATAAAGCAGAAAGTAGTGACTTCTCTAGACACACACCAGATGCATTTCTGTTACTAGTACTAAAATAGAGCACTAGTAAGTTTGGCCCTGAATTTGAAGCCAGATCCTGAAACTAATCTACAAGTAGTTTGTTTGCGATGTGGATTGTGGACCGTTCACTTTCACAAGCAGGTTGGATGCTAGTGGAGTAAACAGTTTGAGATGCGAGGTTTGGGCAGGTTGGCACCAACTTGCATCCAATCCACCGATTAAACAGGTCAAATACTTTTAAATCAAGATCCAATGTTGGTCAACTTGACCCTTTTAACTTGTTTAACCTGCTCACCAATAGTTTTTTGTTTTTACTCTATTTGAAGTGAATTTTTTCATTCATTTCATGCCTATGTATTAAAAAAGAATTAATGTAAGCTGCTTTAATTAATTCTTAAATGTTGGGCTATAGATACAATTCTTGAAAAAATGGTGCAAGCTCCACTTTTGAAAATAACATAAAGATAAACTGACAGGTTTAAAATACATTAAACAAATTAAAGCTAGCTTCATGTGAGGCAAAACCAAAAAAACCCAACCTCATTAAATAAATTATTCTTTTATTTAAAACTTTTTTATACTAAATTGGTAATTGTATATTTAATTATCAATAAATTATTCTTTTATTTAAAACTTTTTTATACTAAATTGGTAATTGTATATTTAATTATCTTATGTTTCTCAAAGTCTCATGACTAAACTTTATTATTCAACAAAACTTTTTCTCATTTGGACCGTCCGTGGCCAGAAACAGGAACGGAGAGGGCGTTTTCTTCCGTGTGGGTTTTGACTTAGATGGTCCATTAATTGTGACGCCGTTAGGGTTAAAAAGCAACGGAATCCGTTCGGTTACGACGGAGGCATGCCCCGCCGACTTTCCTGCCGCTTGAGCTGGTCACGTCAGCGATTGGAAAGGAGGCTGCCTTGCCACGTGAGGGTACATACGTGTCAGTGTCAGATATACCCACGTGTCAGTTAGAAAGTGGCAGTCTTAAAATCCGTGGAAGCGGTCGGTCGGTCCTCGGCCCGTCACTCACAGGTGGGAAGATTGGAGCAAAATGACTAGACTGCCCATGGAATCTGCTAAAATTACCAAAACACCTCCACTTTCCAATACTTGCTCCATTCGACTATCAAACTCGTTGGAGATTTGGTTGAGCACAAATGTCCAAGTGATATTGATGATTGTCTTGAAATCATGACACAGGATCAAGGACCAAAATAAAAATGTGTCCTGCTTACCATTCATTTCATTTCATGGCATACATTTAGTAGTTATAGGGACAATTTTTTTTCTTTTCTTTCTTGATTAAGTAAATGCCTAGGCCCTCTTGTATCAAATAGATATTAAATAAAGAGGGGCGTCTTGTATTCTACTTTAGTGAAGAGCTTGCGCTATCTTCTTGTTAAAGACATAAAGGATTGGAATCCTTCAAAGGGGGCACTTTCCATGTTGGTCGAGTCCTCTTACTATGTATTTTCATTTATCTTCTTTAGCTTATTGTAAAGTTTGCTAGTCATCCATCAGAATTAGTCACTAGAATGATATATAGAACCATTCATTTATTGTAATGAAGGTGATCTTATTTACAAGAAATCAAATCATGTTAATGATGGGTCATACCATTCATTTTACACATTTCATTAACAAAATAATGGCCCAGATCTCAATTTAGTTGGAGCCAAAGATCTCATGCACCGTTCAATGGATATGGATAAAGTCAGTGAATTAGAAAAAAATATATAAGGGATAGTCAAAATATGAATGACTTGGATTAATTAAGTAAAAGCCACTGAATTAAACACAACTAAGCAAAATACAATACCAAGGTAGGGTCCCTTGTCTATTAGTCAACATCATAAGCTACGGTATCATCTCATACAGAAGACTAAAGCAACATACATTCGTGCCTGTGGTGGTACTGGCTGACTGGTCAGCATGCCACTTTTAACTATTTAAAATAAATTTAGATCCTATCATGCCGAGAGGATTTCTCCAAGGCCGGCCCTACAAATCCATTAGTGTTGACCACCTCTTAAATCTAAACAGTCCGGATTATGTTGTCAAGTAATGATTTTTGGCCAAGTTTCACTATAATCATAGTGAAGCTCACCATTAGACTGATTATGAGTAGAATACTCAGAAGAGAATTTGTTACACCATCACGAAAAACACCTTACGAATCCGCCTCCTTTCAGCTTAAAAATAGTGTAAGTGGCCTAAAGAGAGTTCAACCCACTATGGATTTATTTAGGATGAGTTTTTAAAACTCTAAACTTAAACTGCCAATTATTTGGCCCCGTCTGATGAGTGAGGTCATTTTTAGCAATCAAATTCTTGGAAACTTCTAACTGATTTTCCATTAAGTCATGGAAAACTCACATCTAGTAATTGTAAGTCCCACGGGGTTTGGCTAATGGCAATTCTCATTTTTATGGATTTTTAATTTGACCACCCTCCAATGGGATTTAGAAAATCATCATTTTGTGGGATTTAACACCAATATCATTTTTTCAATTCTTTTATATAAAAGGGACTGTTTCCAATTGGCAATTTCTAAGCAATTCTTAATTGATTTGGACTATGTCCAATTTGTTTTAACCCCTCCAAAAACTCTTCCACTTCCACTGCCACTTCCATTTCTCTCTCCATGTTAAGGCCTCTATACTTACCGAAGATTCTCTTTATTTAAAACTCTTTCCACTATCAAATTAATTATCAACCGTTTCCCAAATAGATTAATGGGCAATCAAATCAATTCAAAGCCTTTGCAAATTGTCCATCTGTTGCATATCTTCTATTTTTTTTTTTATAACCGAAAGACTTCTCCTTTTCCTGAGAATGTCGAGAGACCGGAAACGAGGACTAATTATATGTCTCACTAATTTAATCTAACTTTGTGGATGAGCAAGGAAAGGGTGGCGCAAAGGTCAGCAATATAGCAGAAGGGTGCAGTTGAGATCCTTCTTGTTCTTCTCTTCCATATAAGAGATGGATAAGGTGAGGTTTTTCCCTTGAATTTGTGTATTTTCTCAACTCAATTAAATTCTTTTCTATAATGCAGATTATGTTAGCTAGGGATTGATTGAACAACACCGCAAGTTGTTTTCTACTTTGGATTTCCCTTCTTTGTTTAATTCATGACGCTGTCATATTTGAATGCTTATTTAGGAATGGAAGCTCTAACTTCTCTAATAAAATTAGAAACTGCATTCCAAAAAGACTATAGAGATTATTTTCAAAAGAAATCTCCCAAATGGATTTCTATAAAAAAAACAAAGGTCATTTCACCACCAATGCAAGATGATGGAGGAGGCATCTGCTCTGCGTCTTCACTCAGTTTGATGTCATGGAGAGGGCCCTCCCTTTTTTTGTCATGATACAGAGAAAATAGGTACGTATGTTGCTACATAAAAGATGTTCTACGGTGGAGGATCTCAGCAAACAGAGATCTTAGTATCTCACACCTTGAGATGATGATAGAGTGGAATTCCATGTGGTCTCATCTGCTATAATATCACCGTGATTTTGTATTTCTCATGAACACTATAATCAACCCAACACGCGTCTCATGATCATGGCCCAACAAGTAGATTGATGTTTTCCTCAATGGGATTATTCACAAAATCAAAGTGGGACTTAATAAGAGTTTTGATTAGTTTAGAAAATCACACCTTTTGCAAAAACTTTGAGGAATGTAAGTTTTCGATTTGTGTAGGAAGATTGTCTCGTGTATAGTTGTAATGGAATCATAACAAGATAGAGGGGAAGAACGCCCATCTCACATTTTACCTTTTGAGGGGGTGAGATTGCTTCTCTCAAATAACTTCAAATTTCAGAAATCCTAAATTAAGTAAATTCAATTTTACTTTTGATAAGTTTATTTCATATTATTACTACCTAATTTATTAAACTTTTATTAAAAAGACAATTGGCCACGTTTGGGCGACCCCTACTCCATGATTGGCATCCAGGCTCATAAAAGCACGGGGTGTAAAGAAGAAAACAGAACCTAGAATTTCTATTGCATGAGGTGCATAGATAGGCTAAACACGGAACTTGTAGAAAGAAATATTCTACAGAGAGCAAGTCATTTTTTTTTTATTTATGGATTTTATTTTGTTGGGCCTGCACGAAGGAATGTCAATCTTGGGAGGAGAAAATGAGTTGCTACATGTAGATTAAAAGCAGACTAAAATTCTACCAAAAAAAAGAGCAAACTAAAATAATTCTAATATAACGATAGTAGCTGTTCACGGGGTCTTAAAGTTTCAAAAGTTCCCAAGTCTTCTATATGCGGTCAACAATTCTTTAAGGATATTAGTTATTGCAAGACATTTAGGACAAAACATTGCATGAATTGTGCTGTGATTTTATGGTGATGTGGTTGCCTCTTTTCACTGGTGATCAGAAAAGGTATCACTCGTGAAGTAGAAAGATGGAGATCCCTGTATGGTTATATTGGCATTGCACTGAGAGAAAAGTGATACATGAATATTGTTTTTTTTTTTTTTTTGTGCCCGAGCTTAGCGCGAGCCTTCTTCACTAATTATATGCTGATAGACACTGATATTGGTGTGAGACTATCAGTTATACAAATTCTCAGCAAGAAGATTTATATTTTAGGGGTAATAAGGAATCATCAGATCTACAAATTCCTCACATGTTACCAAATATACCAAGTAAACATAGGTCAATCGCTGAAGTACTTGACTGATACTTAATCTCGCTCGAGCACTAATACATATTGTCAATTACGGTAAGCAGTAGCGGTTTAGCAAGTATGTGTTGTTGCTTTGTTATAATTTTATACGTTTAAAAGCGGAGAAAGAGAAAGGAGGAGATTCCCCAATCAAATGTTATTCACTGCCCTAAAACTTTCCCCTCCCAAGCTTTCATTATTTGCACCCACCTGAAAACGACTGGGCTTGCTACCCGACTCACTCTGCACTTGCAAACTTAAAAATATCGTGAGGAGACAAAAACCTAACAATGATAAAAACGGATTGTTTGGGGTTCCATTGGCCACGGCAGATATGATTATCCGATCGAGTGGACTTAGATATAAGCCACATGAGAGCTTATTTAATTTTTCCAATAACATATGAAATGACATGACTCTTGAACCCCCAGCCCAGTCTCCACATTGCAATATGGAGCACCTTTCACTGTTGATGCACATGGCTCGCATCTAATTTATCAAATGTGGCAGGCGCGAGGTCAAACATACTATCCACTGTTTAAGAAAAAACAAAAAAGGAAAAATGAACAAAAAGAAAAGAAAAATGAAATGGGAAGAAAAAAAGGAAATTAAGAAACACATAATGCCCTGATGCAGATTCTGACCTGAATAATGGACTGCTGGTCAAAATCCATCAGCCACCCATATATGGTTATATACTTATGCATTCGTTTGACCCACCTGATGAACGAACAACCATGGATCTTGCACATGTGTGTGCTATGTTGCCACTTTTCAATCCGCGTTGGTAACTACCATACATGCACCAGAAAAGATAACTACAGCAATTAATTATCACATATTATATTCATATGACCAGGTCCATCCACTTTATAATAAATACACATAGGATCAACCCACAGCCATCTTACAATCACATAGAAGTTCATATTACACACATAACACCAGAACCCAGGTACCAAACCTTACCTACTTTGATATGAAACTTCCCACAGCTGCTGCAATTATAGCAGTAGGATCTCCAAGAATGGCCGATATAATAATCCTCACTGCCCCAGCGGCAATCTGACAACATTTCCTAACCCTCCCTCCCTTTCCTCTGTGGTGATTCTTCAGCGTCCCTTTCAAGCTCGGAATCCTCGTCTGTATCTCCCTCACCTTGTTCTTGTCCACATTCAGATAAATAGCTTGCCAGCTCTCCACCAACAGCTCTTTCACACACGCCACATGAAGAATGTAGTTCTTGCACTCAGACCTGTAGGACCAACCCTGCCCCTTCCCCCCGCACCTATGGCACGAGCTCGAAAGCTTCATGCACAGGTGAAAGTTGCGTTCGCCATCATCTAAAACCTGCGGGAGGTTCGCGCAACATGGGTGCAGGTCGAAGCCACAGGCACTGCAGTGGTAAACGAACCCCACAACGTCTTTCCTACATGCGTCACATATCCTCATGACTGGCCCAGGGGGCTTGATTTGGAAGCGGAAATTGCATTTCTTGTAGAAGGGGTGGACTATGGTGGGTGGTGCCAATGCACATGCCCTGTGGAGGTCGAATTCGCAGGCGTCGCATTTGTATTTGAGCCCAATGCCGGCCTCCTTGCACCCGTCGCAGTTGAATGGGATCTGGGTGTATTCACACTTGAGCTTGTGTTGGGGGTGGCTGGGGTGAAGGATCTCTTTATCGAGCTTCATGGGTCTTGTTTGATTTTTTTAAGAGTTCTATTTGTGTCTATATTAACCTGGCTTCTCTGAGGTGGAGATTGGTTTAAATGGAGGAGGTGAGGAAGATCTGATTAGTATTATGATTTTTGAACTTTATTCTTTGTGAATAGTAAAAGGTGTTATCTAGGATTGTTGGGAGGCATAAGCATCTTTGCTTTGCTTAATTGTTTCAAGAAGAGAATCATTTGAGTGGATACGTGGGTGCAACAAACAACTTGGGTTGAGTGGCAGATCAAGAAAGCATTTGGCGGATTCTATATTCCTACAATGAGGATTAAAAAGAGGAGCTCACTTGATTAAATAAAGTTGTTTTTTGTTGTGTGTGGGAAACAACAGCCAAGTTCAACACTCGTCCCATATCCTCAATCAAATCTCTTACATCAAACTAATCATTTGATTAATTGTAGTATTATTTATAGTCATGAGCTATTTATAATGAAATAACTAGAGAGAATTTCACAAATTGTAGTCCCCTGATTTTTAAATATATCATTTCGGTAAGTTAGAATCAAAGTAGTGAACCCATGATTGCATTCTAACCACCATTGGCACCCAATTGGGAAATAAAAGATTTCCATGGCAAGGAGTTTCAGCCTTACCATTCATTTTTCCCATTAAAAAAGTCTCAATGCTATTTGTGAAGTTTATATATTGTTTATGATCCAGAGGATTTATGATATCTTGATACACATCAGTTACGGTTTATGCTCGAATCCTCTTTTGGATTGGATGTCAATGGCCATGTGTTCTTAGGTTCCATTTTGATTTAAGTACATGAATTATTCCCTGTTAGCTTTTCCTTTCCTTCTGCCAATTGATTGAAGGAAGCTTCCACTCAATAATACACATTTTCTGACTTCTAGAATTGTATTCGCATCTCCCGAGATAAATATAAAATCAGAAAAAGTGGTGCCTGAATTTATGTGGAAGACCCGCCCAGTTGGCCCTGTAACCAGTCCACATGCATTAGAACGAACTGCAAAAGTTACCCCCAGTCTTTCATAAAACTACAACAAATGCATGCATGAGTGCAAGACCATTCACCGGGTATTTCATCGACAATGTCAATGTTGAGATTTGGTAATGTTTTTTGTTATTCCCTACTATAGGCTCTCTTTGTCCTGTCTTTGTTTTTTATGTTGGAAAAGGAATAATAGAGTTGTAGTAACTTCCACGCAATTTCTTTGAGTAGTAGTTTTTCAAAAAAAGTACAGACATTGGAGAAAGGGAAACATAATTATTCCTACATGTAGTTGCAATTAAAGTTCCAACGCAAAGGACCGAATCCAATTCTAGGATGAGAATAAGGTTGCAGTAGATGCATGTTCTTGGCCAAGGGAATATTAAAAGAGAATGAGTGGTGATTAAATATTTGTTGTCTCTCTAATTAGAAAGTTAGCTAACAAAAGATTATTTATAACTCACTAGAGGGCCTTGTTATTTTTAGTTAGTAATAACACAACAAGCTTAGACTGCTCACTTTTGGCATGGGTTGCATCATAAGCCCTCTCTGGCGTTCTGTCCCCACAGTCCACGTGGTATTTGCAAAGAGTGACGATGGATAGTTTGTCAGATGGGTCACAAGCTAGATGGGCTGTATAGCCCACATATCGAGATCAACAGATGATCTGAGTCAAAGTGTTATATGTTGAGTAGCAAATGGATCACTAAAACAATAAATAGGTTCAACAATTTCCGTCTAAGGAACAGCGACGTTCTCCCAAATGATTGTTGGGTCTACGATAGAGAGCTCCTCCACGTGGACAGAGTAACGTGAGCAACAGGGGCTCTACAAGGAGAGGGAGAAGGTGGGGTCTACGTAGGATTTTCTTCTCCTTTTAAACAACTAGGGTCCATTTATTTGCTTGGTATTGATCTCTTAAAAATTCACTATAAAGTGACATCTGAAGAAAGAAAATGAAAAAAAAAATTATTGAAAGATATATAAGATGGAGATGAACATAGAAATATCGCTTTCTTACAACTGGATTTACTAGGGTCATTTCTATTTAATCAATTGCCTGTTGAACCCATTTGTAGATCTTTTTTTTATATTTTAACTCCTTGAACCCCTTTGTAGACTATTTCAACCCATTGTATATCTTTCCCTTTGAATTCCTTATAGAATTTCAATGCCGAGTAAGTAAATGGACCCTTGAAACTTGTGCCACCATTTTAAGTTAATAAATTGGAAGAGCTGCATCACCCCCATCATAGGATATCTACCATTTATATCTGGTTAATGAAAAACGCAATATTTTTGCCGAGACTTCACACACCACCTGTCCACAAAGAATCCCCTGCTGTGTGCCCATTGGGCTCTATTTCTTCCAAGAGATGCACACAGAGAGACGTATTTTAGAAACTCACTACTAGGAAAGTTCAAATTTCAATCAAACTTCTAGAAATCAAAGACGTTGACTGAAAACTAATTTCCTATCTCGCCAGATCAAAGGTTACCGTCAAAACTTGCCTGAGAAAAATTTTGACAGTCAACATTTGTCAATGCATCACTGTTGACAACTAGTTGCTCGTTCTCGGCCTCATTCTCACCGACCTGTAATCTTGCCAGTTTCCCAAGACCAGCGATCCGAACAAGCTCTCTAGCCACTTCCTTCATCGTCGGCCTCTTATCGCCTCTTATAAGCAGACATTTCCTTGCCAACTCTGCAACTGCCCTCAGCTGCTCCATCTCCCCCTCTCTCAATACCTTCTCTTCTAAGAAATCCGCAAACTCCTTGCTCTTCAGTGAAGACAAGAAATACATAGCTAGATTACTCTCTTCTCTCGATCTATCGAATGAAACAGGCTTTTGCCCTGTTAACAGCTCCACAAGAACCACCCCAAAGCTGTAGACATCACTCTTCGCTGTCAATTGGCTTGTTTGGAAGTACTCGGGGTCGAGATAGCCCCAAGTGCCCTGCACTAAGGTAGGTATTTGTGTCTGATCCAAAGGAACCAACCTTGAAATCCCGAAGTCAGCAACCTTCGCCGTGTAGTGTTCATCCAAGAGAATGTTAGAAGACTTGACATCTCTGTGAAAGATGGGCATTGAAGCAGCATAGTGAAGATACGCAAGAGCTTCTGCTGTTTCGATGGCAATCCTCAAACGATCTGACCATGATATGCGGGTGGCGTTTGAGGAGATGTTTTCGTGGATGTGTTCATGAAGGGTGCCGTTGGAGATGAATTCGTAGACCAACAAAGGAACTTCTTCCTCCAAGCAACAACCCAAGAGCTTGACGACGTTCCTGTGATTGATTTGGGTTAGGATTACTACTTCATTTATGAACTGATCAATCTGATTTTGATCCAAAACTTTCGATTTCTTTATGGCGACTACCGTTCCATCCGCGAGGATTCCTCTGAAGACCGTGCCATATCCACCTGTGCCAAGGATTCGACTCTTATCATAGTTGTTTGTGGCTTGTTTGAGCTCTTCCAAGGAGAAGATTCGAGCATGATCGGCGCCTTCACGAATAGAAGAGACCTGTTGCTTCAGTAATAGTCCTCCGTTCTGCCGGAAATATTCCTCCTTAAGCTTGATTAGTGTTCGTTTCTTGAGAGCACAATAAAACCACATTACACACAGTAGCATAACTGCAAAACCCAGACATGTCCCTGCATCACAGAGACAATTGGAAAACGCGTCAAAAAGAAGAAAGGAGCATGGTTTTTCTTTTTCTGTTTTTCTTTTTTTTCCACAACGGAGGGTGTCCCGATCCAAAACGAAGTCGGTAAATCCAATGTGGCCCTATTGTGGTAATGTAGTTTCGAATCCTCAACCTCTGAAACCAAACCGTGGTCCTAAACAATTATACAGAGTATTTCATCATTTAAACTTTCAACGTAAGGGAGTGTGTGCCTAATTCAGGAAGCATGAAATAGAGGAATTATCACTTGAATTTTGGTGTAATCTGACATAAATTTCAACCAATTTTAATGTCTCACAGCATAAGTTTTGGTGTAATTTGACATAAATATCAACCAATTTTTTAATCTAAATGTTTTATGAGGTATGGGACCTCCTGCTTTTAGGTGGGGACCCCAACCGATAGTAGAACTGTAGAAGTGAATGATTCAAAGGTCAGCTAACAGTAAATTCAACAATGCAGTACTTTACTGCTTGGCAAAATTAAATAATGCAGTGCTTTACTGCTTGGTGCTTTCACACCCCAGATCATCTCAGCATGGAAAAGTTTCATTTTTGTTGTTCTTGATACAGTACTTTTCCCCATACCTAGAACTGCTTCAATAACTTGCAGTATCTTTCTACATCCAGATCCGTGTCTTTTGCCATCTCCAGTGCTACCAAATGGGCATATGCATTTGTATCCAGGGACTTCATTTTGACAATGAGCAACTGGCACACAAGGACCTATCTCTGGATCCAAGCATTCATCTGCATCTGCAATATCAAAGGAAAAATCATAAAACCATAATAAATCAGTGGTCACCAATTGATCTACAAACCTCTATAAACAAAGCCCTTTTGGGCCCGTAAAGCATCCCCAGTTCTTCCCGTTTATTTTACTCTAGGAGAACCAAGAGATTTTAAGCTCACTGACATACAAATTGCTAATGCAGCTAATTATGGATGAATCTCAGTGTTTTTTTTTTTTTTTTTTTTTTTTGAAGTAAATTTATCTGTTCTTGTTGCCCTTCGTGGGATATACGATATACTAAGCATAAAACTCAAGTGAGCAAGAAAAAGTTTGAAGTTTCCATAGAAGACATCCATCTACCTTGACAACCTTTGGAACCATTCAGATATGGGTTCCCAACATACCCATCTGAGCAGTTGCATAGATGGCCTAATCCTCCAATTGATTCAACGCAGAAGCTATTCTGTCCACAGATGTTGGAACTTACATTCGAGCAGCTATCGCGGCCAATAGCCCATTCCAGTTTCATAGCAATATCCGCAGTCATTGGAAAGTCCCTTAAATCTGATTCTTCGAAGGTGAAGCTTCCTCTCTCAACCACAAATGTGTAACTGCAGTTATTAAAATCCGAGATATTACTGTAACTGAACATGTTACTGGAGCCTAATGCAAGATCTCTCATCCCATTAGGAATGGCAGATTCGCAGCAACCAACGCCAGAGCAAGATCCATTTGTGACACTACTCCGAGCTGCACACAGAGATACGCACCCGCTGGCAAATGTGTCGCCATCGGCGATCACTGCCACTGTGTCACAGCCAACTGCCATGAAACTGTTGGCACTGGATATGGTGAAGGGACCATCCTTAGGCAATGAGATGTGGATAAGTGTCTGTTCATGATTGGCACAATCCACCGCTATGTAACGGGTTGAGTTTACACGTAATTCGCCATTAGAGATGCTCAACACTTGAAGTTGGGATTCAGTGACAACGGGCAGAAAATTTAGATGACTCTGAAGGTTGCAAGAAACTTCAAAACCCGGGAGGAAACAACCGACGCCGACGCCAAAAGGGTAGGGGATTTGGACATTGCCACATTTATCTGGGCACCCAGTGATGGTTTTTGCAGAGATTGTGGACACAGGAAGGATTGATGCAGAGTAAAAACCAAAAAGAAGAAGCAGAGGGAGAAAACCCATGGTGGGTTGAGGAGAAAGGAAAATATCATGCGTTTGTTATTCCGATTTACAGTTAACTGTTCTATCCTATCAAACACTCGAGATATTTGAATTTGACTCATAACCATCTAAAAAGAAAACATCAACTGCGCTTTTGAGTCCCCCCAAAACGAACGGTTTCATTCATACATACAACCCATATATACCGAGATGACAGTTAGCATTTGACATTTCTCCCCCTTCTTAACTGATACAACCGCAGCAATGGTAAGAGTACTCTCTTTTTTTTCTCTTATCACGAAGAGGGAAAGCTACATAAACGTGCTTGAGCAAGCGATATGAGAGCTAACCATAAGGTTTTATTATTTTTATGAAGTACTTTTCATCACACTTCATAGAAAGGCCCCTGATTTCAATAATCATTAGCCCCTCCACCCAACACAAAGCTCATGTTCATACTTGTAAATAACTAAATTGAAATGTCATCGATGGCAATTAACATTATTTACAAACTGTTTGGGAAAACCCCATTTGAAGATTGGCCGCAATTTCACTGGCCAGTGATGTACCCTGATTTTAGAGGAGTAGAAGTTGCTCATATCCGTGTACCCTGCCAACAGCACAGGAAATACTTGTAAATTTTCCTGTTTTTGTGCCCTCTCGGCCCTCTAATTTTGGATAACGTACTCTTGTCTTCATTTCTCATTTCATATTTGACATTAGATGCAGTTTAAATGCTGATGAGGCTCAATTGGATGTGGAGGAAACAGGTAGAGAAACCAAATTTTCTCAAAGACCTATTTCTCCGTGGATCTGAATGTTTTAGCCGTAATGATGATTCATGGATTTGATTAACCAATTTATCTGCAAGTCAAAGTTGCTTGTTCATTACCATAAAGAGTCTCAGGTAATTAGAGTGCCAGGCAAACCTGATTGCAGGGAAACCAATCACCAAGAATCCAAGAGGGCTTACATCTAAAGAATTTGGAACCTCGTGGCTTTTTGGATATGAACCTTACATATCTCCTTTTATAGAATTCTATTTTGGAATTTGACATTTAAATTTTCAACAATTAAACACAACTTCAAGAAACATAATCATTTCAAGGTAAAAACACTTTCACGGGCAAACTCCAAAGTATTTCATGCCTGCCCCAAATTATTTGTTGCTATCCTCAGCAGATAGATCATGCCCCAAAAATAACACAGATTGGAAGATCAAAGCATCCAACACAGGGTTGGGTGTCTGCCCAGTAAATTGGCATTGTTGGATTTGTGTGCCAATCAAAGGGATTAGTTAATATATAGCCTAATCACTCATTTATTATTTAGGGGGCATCGGCTGGTCCTGTTGGTGCCCATCAAAATCATCATTTTGAGTCGTATAGAACAATAAACAACCAGGGGTTTACAATCCTTCATCCATATGCAAAGATTGTGCAAAAGCAGGTGCACCTCATGGTGTCTCAAGTTGCATACATTGCTTCAGCGCTCTTATCCGTGTAAGCTCTATCACCACTTCTTTCATCGTTGGCCCTTCATTATATCGAATGCATTGAAAGCATCTCTCAGCAAGCTCAGCGCATGCCATCCACTGATAAATTTCATCTTGTTTTCCCTCTGCCACCAAAAGGTGGTTCTTTTGGATGCATGAAATAAAATGTTCCACCCAACCTGGCACACCAACATCGTCCCCATTCAATATCGATCGAGGCACATTTCCAGTTAAAAGATCAACTAGTACCATCCCAAAATCATGAACATCATATCTGGAGAGATATAAGGCGTCCATCTGCTTGTTGGTCCCCATAGTATCCAGTCCAGAGTTTGTTTCACTCAAAACAACTGTTGCCGACTTTCCAAAGTTGGTCAGTTTGGCAGTGTAGTGCTCATCCAACAAGATATTCAGGGATCGTATGTCTCTATGAATGATGGGCTTTGAATCTCTTGAGTGAAGGTAGTTAACTGCACATGCAACTTCAGTGGCGATCCTTAAACAGGATTCCCATGAAAGATGGCCAGAAGGGAGATGCTGATACAGGTTTCCATTGGAAATGAATTCGTAGACGGGCCTAGGATCAGGTGTTTCAATGCAGCAGCCCAATAGCTTCACCACGTTCTTATGGTTGATTTGAGAAAGCATAACAATTTCATTGAAAGCATTGTTAATGAGCTCACCATATACAAAATTCAGCCTCCTAACAACAATTGGGCGGCCTTCATGGGTTCCTTTGTAAGCAGTGTACATGCGTCCCTCGACCAAGATATGCGCATCATCATAGTTGTTTGTTCCTTTTTTAAGTTCTTCCTCCAAGAACATCCGGATTGGATTTTCTTTCCCATCACAAGAAGAGATCAACTCCTTTAATAGTCGAGCTCCGTTTTCTATATAACATCTTTCTCTGCACAAGTCAACCCAAAAAATAAATTAATTAAAAAAAGAAGCTTTTTAATTGTCAGCCCTAGTCTCCTAGGTATAATTCGCTGCAAACAAAACAAGATATTGCTTGTTTAGAAATGTATAGAGCAGCAGACAGCCATGCAAGACGGAATAATTTGCATCCAAATACAACCATCAACGTCATCATTGAAGACTTATCCCGTCTTTGTGTTAGCTTTGTGAGTACTAGTTTTCCATTGCATCCAAACGTATAAACTATGTCCGACAAAAAAGGGAATCTCTTAAGTCCTGAACTGTTATTCACCTAATGGTATACCCTCTGCAGGTGCTATGTCTCATAGCTCCAAGGAAAATCAAATGAGGAAGATGTAGCAGAATCAAAAGCAACGACATCGACATATAGAAAATAATGAAGAATTCAATACTGCAGAAAGTAGATAGAATTTCAGTAGGGCAGTTTGCCGTTTCAGTAGCGAAGAAGTGCAGAAAATATCTCACCACTCACAAGGACGCACAATTTCAACCAATAAGTTTAAAGAGCTCCTTCATACCGAGAAGGGTTATTTCATAGGTCTTCCCAGTCCCCACTCACCATATAGTAGAACAACCATTCAAAAGTCTTTCAAAAAAAAGTTCCCTCCTCGTTGCCTGATGCTTTCTTCACCCATTTGTTTTGAAAAATATGGGAAGGGATGTTTTAGCTTCGACATTAGTGTTTTTTCTTTTTCCACTTTTTAAAGATTAATTAAGGAAAGATAAAAGTTGCCTCATAAAAGAAGATCAATATTACTCATTATTGATGCATTTCGGCACACTGGCCCATAATCCATTTGCTCATTATGCTGGGCCCTACTAAAAAGTGAAAGTCCGGTCGCAGGTTAGCTATTGTTGCATGACCACCTAAGAAAATATAAATAAGATTTAAGCATTGTATAGTAACAAGCCAAAGGCCATTCTAGTCCCTGTTAAGGGAGATGCTAACCACCTAAACTTTCAATGACCCTGTAGGTTTAGGAAAGCAGTTCCCACAGTAAGGGAAGACTCATATCCCGATATTCATTGTACAGTGGGTCTCGGCATTCGGTTTTGGGAAGATCTATGCTGTGAAGAGAGACCGAGAGACCATTAGAGGATGATTTTCCAAATCTTTATGCTATTACATTCCAAGGCTTATAGGGACCAATAAGGGAAGATGTGATAGTATGGGCTCAATTTTTATAAAGAGATTGAGTCATTGGAGGGTTTTTTTTCACTTGATTAATTCGTCGGATTGCAGAGAATTTCAGTGTATCTGGGTGCCAATAATAATGGAAAAATCATCCAATTATCCAATTGCTTTGCTTTCCTTTGGAAGATCAATGCTCCATCAAAGGTTCTAGCATTCTGTTGAACTGCTATCTAGAAAAGAATATTAACAATTGGCCATCTCAGAAGGTGCAAGAGAATATTTCACATCATGAATAGTTGCATTCTGTCTAAACAGAGGGGATGATGTTGGTCAGTAGTTAATTTATTGCTAGTTTTCTTATTCAGTGTGGAGTTATTTTCTTCAAATATTTGAAATTCAACGAGTGATGCCTGGTCAATTAAATATCTATTAGAGAGATGGTTTTATGGGCCTTTCTCGATAAAGTACATTTGGAGCTGCACTTTTGTGGCCATTTATTGTCAGTTCTTTTTGAAACTGCTAAAAGGAAAATTAGATAATGAATGCATTGGACATATATATATATATATATATCCTGCTTTTTTAGGATCTGTTTTACTAAGGTGATGAATGGTGTAATCGTTTTCTATGAACACAAGCACCATTTGATGGGTATCTGTAGATCTTCACCTTTAATTCTTCGATTTAACCCAAATGATTAGAAACATCTTTAGGAATTCAATATCTGGAAAACAAATAGGTTCAAAGGATCTGAATGTTTCAGGATCCAAATCCTGATTTACGTGTGTTTCAACTTGAGGATCCAAAAACAGAAGCAAATATGGTTGTGCATTGATTATTGAAAAGAGAGATGTTTTAGGGGTCTCATTGTATGGATCATAAGGTCCTTTTGTTTGTTTAGAGAGCTTAAATCATCAAGGGATGTCGATCTTACACTCAAATACCAAGTATCAGTTCTCATCCAGAATCTATATCTATGATCCTCTCCATTTTATAGTTGTTGTTGGATCTAGCATCCTTTCTATCGGTGATTATAAATATAAGAGTATAATTTATTTATTTTTTGAGAGATATCTTTATTATAGATTTTCTATAATATAAACATAAGAAATCAAAATTATTTTTTCTTATTTCTATGATAAAATTAAATGATATTTTTTCGTATGACTTCAATTATAGCATGGGAGCATTTTGCTAGTTAGTATTGAAAGGAAAAGGAGGACATTTCAAAATAAGTCCACCTCTCCAATCGACATTGCAATTAAGGCTTGGCCTCTCACAATCTCAAGGGCCATCTCAACTAATCAGTTAGTAGGATTATCAGCTTTGAGTCTACGAGGATTTAACTGGGACAGTGACACTTCCATTCTAGGTCATGGCAAAACTTATTGCCATTTTGGTGAAAGATGTTAACAAAGAGGGAGTGACTACAGAGATAGAATCAAATCAGTTGCCCATATGAACAAACCAACAAGGATTCGAATCTGAGTGCCGTAGCAAACAATACAGAGCAAACCATGGGCTTGCATCCCTTGATCTGAAATCTCAGTATTTGTAAAACAGTGATTATAATAACTTGTAAAGTAGATTATCACTAACTCTATTAATGCAACTACAGTCTACAGTCTTAGAAGATCCTCAAATCCATCATTGCATAAATAATCCGAAGGAAAAAAAAAGATCAAAGGGAAATACGGAAATGTCATCAAGTTCTGAATATAATTCCTACTAATTAGTACAAGTCGCAGCTATGGAATTCATCCTTTCTTTCTGTAAGGGCAAGAAAGACCCTGAAGCCTTTGGAAAATCCTCCACTAACCCATTCCTTGCATACTTGCTCAATTTCTTTAAAGATAGAAAAGATGATAGGGACCTTCCTTTGAACTGCTCCTTTTTGCAGGTGATTGATATATAAGCGCATGTGCACTTGGAAGAACCAACAGAAGCGACCTCCATTATATAATATGAACAACATCCTATACAGAAAACCCAAAAAACAAAACAGAGAGACAGAGAGACAGAGACAGAGAGATTCAATGCTCTCTACTCTGGAAATGCAATCTAATGAGGGAAAAGAAGGTCCTTTGCTTTTGATTTAGGAGTTGGGTATTCTGGGGGGTTTTTTTTTTAATCTTTTTTATTTATTTTTTTAATAAAGATAAGGTGGCAGGGTTTTGATATTGGTACTATTCAATCAAATAAAAAACCAGAAAGGAGAGAGATGATTGAGTTCGAGCCTTTCTCATCTGGGACATGAGGTATAATTGAAGTTCTAGATAGACTTTTCTTAACTACAAAAGAACCAAAGGAAGAAGAAGAGGATACGAATCAAAACCAACTTAATATCATCTAAACAAAAAATTTTAGAAAAAAAAAAAGGGTTAGTACCTCTGCTTTGGGCCTCTTATCCTCTTCAGCTTAGGAGCACCATCATGATAACAACAGAAATACCTTTGCATTTTCTTCTAATAGAAAGAGAGAGAGATGCTTCCGTTGGTTGTATGCCTCAAACTCAAACTCAAACTCCATCTCCATTTCAATCTCAATCTCAATTCCGCTGATGAAACTCCCGTGTTTGGTGCGACGACTTTTTCAGATACAAAATCCTAAAATGTCAATGCTTGCCGGCGCAGAAGGCGATTTCCATGGGCAATGTGTTGTGCGTTCTCCTGAGAAGTTTTTTCAACATGTGTTGTGCGTTCTCTTGAACGGAAATTCTAGATGCACCGTTTGTTTCGCTGAGCGCCCACACACATTTTAATATTTTTTTTATTATCAAAATACTCTTATGTGAAATTCCAACTGTATCATTGACTTCATTTATGCACAGAAACACAAATCTGTGCATGTTAATGTGCACGGTTTTCATATGCCCGAGAAGAAAAATTATACAAGGGTTTGGATGTCCGTGCACATTTAATGTGTACAATCTGCGCATCCATATACAACGGAAACATATTTTTTTGTTTTGGGTTACATTCACATTCTCTTCTCTCCCATCCCTTTAAATCCATATGCAACCCACACTCCATTCCATTTATATGGGTTGTACCATTTTTTAAATATATTTATTTAGTTGGAAAAACAATTAACATCAAAGCAAAGAAGATGTAATCAAAGAAAGATGATGCAAGATAAACTCTAGCGGAGATGTAATGTTGATGAAAAAGATGTATTCCAAAGGAGAAAGACGATGGAGAAGATGTAGCTGGCAATCGAAATTGCGACAGAGAAATAGGGCTGACATTCTTTGAGAAGAAGAGGAGAAGAGAAAAAGGAGAAAGAAGAGGGAAGAGGAGAAGATGGCAATTCTGGAAAAACTTGTGGGTGGGCTCAACAAAAAGGATTAACTTATGTTTTTAATGTGGTGGGCTCAGAATGTAGGTGGGCTCAGCCATAGAAGTAGGTGCATTTAGAATTTTTCTAAATTGAAAATAATCTATTTGGTTGATAGAATTGAAATTTAAGTTGAATTGAAAAAAAAATTATGATTATAATTAAGTTAGGATTTAAATTGAATTTCAAATGTTTTGACATTTTTATGTGGCATACTATTACTCTTTTTGTTTTCATGACGAGAACCTGCCTACACGCTTTTAGGCTGCATGTAAAATCCGGAATACACAGCACATTTTTAGATAGGAAACTGCTACTTATTTGTAGTTCTTCACATTTGGTAAACAGTGAACTGCATGTTGTTATACGATGGATTTGTGGAAATGAACCAGTGATCCACCCACTAGCCATTGGGCTCAATTAAACTAAAATCCCAATGTAACTTATATTGGAATGATTACCTGCTCTGTTTATTTATAAGCTAATTGCTAATATTATGGTTCCAACTTTAAAGGGATCGGTGTTTTTGTGGGTAAAAAATGCAATCTGAATTGCAAAGCTCGAGCCGGGTAATATTATTATTAGTTTACATTTGATTGATATTTTACACGACCAAGCCTTGGTCAAATTTGACTCGCACTTCCAAATCTAGGCCAGACCACAAAACAAAACAAGCCCAGCACAAATCTCATTATCATGCGGGCCAAGAGAGGAGGCTCAGGTAGGCCCAACCCCCGTTTGATAATTTTACATGTAAAATAAAGTATAGTAAAGTATTAAATTAAGGGATAATAAAATATAGAGGATTTTACAAAAAAAAAAACAGATTAGCTAACTAGTGGATCGGAAAGATGATTTTAACTGACTTTGTACCAAATCGGTCATTTTACCTGAAAACGTTTTTTTTTTTTTTTTAACACTTTCTATTAGCGTCCCTATCGACCTTTGTTTTATAACATTAAGGGTCCCTAGGGACTCTGCGGTGTACGCTTATAAATGAACGAAACTCATCCTCATTCTCTATTTTTGGTGAAAAAACGATGAAACTCAACTTGCTTCTCCTCCATAGGTCATTCTCACCTTTGCTTTGGACAGAGACACCCATGCCAAAGAGGATTCTGGTTTCAAGAGCCCTGTGCCAGTTCCGTTGGCGTCTTTGAGGTTTTTAGGGCAAGGGACCGAGGCTGGGGTCTGCACTCATGGGATCCTATCCGAGCAGGTTCTTTTATATGTGAATATACTGGTGAAGTCATTGATAAGATCAGAACACAAGATGGGGATGATGAAGTTGAGTATATCTTTGACGCTGCTCGCACCAGTGAGACATCATTTGGACCAAACAACATATATGACTTGATGGGAGAAGATCAACCTGACACCTCTAATAAAACTTCTAAACCATTGCAGATCATTATAAGTGCAAAGAATATGGGTAACATTTCCCGCTTCATGAACCATAGTTGCTGCCCTAATGTATATTGACAGCCGGTTCTATATGATCATGATGATGAATGCTATCCTCACTTTATGTTATATGCAATGAAACACATTCCTCCAATGACAGAGCCAACATGTGATTATGGGATCCATGGAAATCAATCTTGTAAGGAGGAGGTGTCCAGTAGCAATGGGCACCACATCAGGAAGAAGTGTTTATGTGGATCGGAGAAGTGGAGAGGTTTTTTTCAGTTAAACCTTATAGTGTCAGCCACACATGGAGGGGACCATAGTTGGTCGGCTGGGTCTGTGCCTGGAAGCAGACGACCATGGTGAAGAAAAAAGAAGTTGACAACGAAACATGCGCTTTTAAGCGCTATTTTATTCTAATTTGTATATACCACATAGTCAATGGGGACTCTTATTTTTTAAAATAAAGGTCGCTTGAGACCTTACAGAGAACATAAGTGGGAGTTCAGTAAATGTTATAATAGACCGCAGGGTCCCTAGGGACCCTTAATGCTATAAGGCAAAGGTCGATAGAGAGACTTGTAAGAATTATAATCCTATTATAATTAGTATTGGTAAATTCATTGAGTATCGGATAAAATCTGAAATTTATTTATAATTGTGATTTTAGCAGGAATGTTCAAGGAAGATGGTTACTGAATTTGTGTTGTGGAGTTTTCTATAGTCGTCGTGTAAACCACCGTACGAGAACGCATCGTGATCACATCACCTGAGTTTTACATGCCATCACACATTTTGCCATCACATGTGAATTTTGTGGCCATCAACTGACAAGCCATCAAATGGAAATTTTAAAGTTTATCAGGACATCATGGTAGTTGTAATGGTACGAAGTTTACGTTGACATCTCGTGGGAATTGCAGTTGCAATGGTGATGGCATGAAGACTTCTTCTCACGATGGATGGGAAACACCAGAGACAAGGAAACCAAAAGGTCAAAGAAGCTAATGTCTTGTCACCATTATTCAAATCAAATATAATATAGTGATTTCCACGGGAACCGAGCATCAACTTAGAGGATGAGCTCGAGCATGAAACGCATGTACAGATTGCTACAGCTGCTGCCCCGCGATCCGTGCATATCAATGGAGTGAATGGGGGCGCTCGAGCGGAAGAGGGGGTAGTAAGCTCTTCGCTCGAGCGTACTCAGGTGTTTAGTACGTAAAAAATTTATTTTAAATAAAAGATTAATTTTTAGTTTGGTTCAAATTATTTTTTTGAGTCATACTTATCCTATAAGTATTGAGGCACGAATTAAAGCTTATATATTGCATTTCTCACTCAACTCTAGAGGACCACTCTCTCATCCAAAAATCTAGAAATCTATTGAGAGATTATTTTCTTTTTCAAAGTTTCAAGCTGTTGCGCTGAAGTTTAAGTCTTTAGAGATTTTTTCTGTTATTTTTCTGAAGTAGATTCATCTTGAAGAGGCATTTAAGGTGGTTAATTCAAGCGCGATGAAGGTGAACGGCGAGCAGTCGGCAAGATCAAAGCAGTCCTTAAGTTGAGTTAGCAACTGGGAAATGGTTGTGAGTTTTCTTGTAACTTTCAATTTATATGCTTGGTTATCTGTTTGTCTAGACGATAAAGCCCGTGGTTTTTTTTCAAGTAGGGTTTTTCACATATAAATCATGTGTCCTTCTCTTTGTGTGGATTGTTTGATTTTAATCGGATTTAGGATTAATCACTAGTTTAATCACAGTTATTGAAATCTAATAGAGATCTGTTGGTTGTGACCCAAGCCTGTATTAAGGCCAAATTTCTCAAAACTAATAAAAAGTGCTTAGAAAAAACTTGTTTTGGGCAAAATGACTAATCTGGTGCAAAGTCAGTTAAAATCATCTTTTCGGTCAACTGATCACCTAATGAGGTTATGATGATATTTTAGTTTTAATTGTTTCATAGAGAATCGTTTTTACTTTTGGTATAGAAAAGTAGAGCTTTTTTGTATTTTTAGTGAAGAAATAATGTTGCTTTTTGAAAAAGAAAATTCAAAGATTGAGGAAGTTTTAAATTAAAGTCCTGTTAATGTGACTCCTTTACCTGATTAGTAAAGTGCCAGACTCTCCGGAGCTTCCTTAAGATTGTTTGGCCCATGTTCCTGAAGGCCCTAAACCCTAGAACACTATAAAGTTACAGAACACTGATAGCACACCAGAACATGTGTAGATTTTGTAAAACCTTGCTTTCGTTCGTTCGTTCATTCATTCATGCCCTAAAACCCTACAAGGAGAAGGAGAAGGAGAAGGAGAAAAAAAAATGTCTTCTATCATGTCTTCAGTCCTTGGCAAATCAATTCGACTCTCTCTCGTTTCCTCACTCGCGTCCATCCAACACCGATCTCTCTCATTCTCCTCCTCTTCTTCTTCTGTAGTTTCATCTTCTCTGCTTTTGGGAAAATCCCTAAAAGGGTCCTCTCCTTTTCTCTCCTTTCGCTTCTCTTCTTCTTCTTCTTCTTCTTCTTCTTCTTCTGCTAAAAAGGCCGGAGCTGTTGAAACCCTCAAGCGAGTCCTTGACTCGGAAATCAAATGCGCTGAAGAAGAATCCGACCAACTCGATAAGGTAACTTTCTTTAACGAAGCGATTAAAATGAAGATCAAAGGTGAATTCTCAAAACTAGCATCAAATGACCTTTCGTTTTATGAAAATAGAATCAAAGTAAATGTGAACACCTAGCCTTACTTATCCTTTTGGTCTTCATTTTTAACCACTTTAAAAAAAAATGAATCCTATGTATTGAATTCCCATGTGTTTTAATTGCAAACAAACAGGCCCTTAAATAATGAAATCAGTGCTCGAGCTGAGTGGAGCTGTTCAGGGTTCACTTGGGATTTACTTGATAATTATTTTGGCAGGGTTTGCCTGATTTGTCTCCATTTGAGATCGTGGACAATCCTGGAGAACAGACCATCACCTTGAAACGGGAGTTTGTAGGTGAAAGCATTCAAGTTGAAGTTCACATGTCAGATATTGAGGGAGAAGGCGAAGAGGATGATGAAGATGATTCTCAAAGTGGTGATGATAATGATGAGATGAATAAGCACCAGCCAAATGTTTCACTGATTGTGGCAGTTGCTAAAGGGGAAGGGCCTCATTTGGAATTCTGTTGCACATCTTATCCAGGTGAAATCACCATTGACAGACTCCTAATCAAAGGCAATGAGGTTTCAGCAGATCAGATTGCTTATGAAGGACTAGAATTTTCGTAAGTATCTGTTTTATACTTTTTCCTCTCTCCTATTTGTCCAAAATATGCTCTCTGGCTATCAATGTAACATGACAATTTTTTTTTAATGATCAACTTGTATTGACAAAAGAAACATGGAAACTTTTTTTTTAACGTTCCTAAATCTTAAACAGGTAAAAGAGTACATACAGGTCGCAAAATTATCTGCAGATCACCATGCCTGTGCAGAGGGTCATTTGGTTTGCAGATCAGACTGTTTTATCTAATGAGCTTCATTTTTGGATGACCATATGCCTTAAATTGCCTCTGGTTGGAAGATCCTGGTCGGCTGATCTTAGTAGCTTCTTTTCTTTGAATGTGGATCTTTAGGGGTGTAACAGTTCGGTTAACCGGTTATTTTGGGGAAACCATTAACCGAACCGTAACCGCAGTTTTTTTGTCTTCAAAAACTGTAACCGTAACCGTATCTGTATCTATAAAAACCGTAGAAAACCGAACCACGGTTAACCGCATTAGACGGTTCGGTTACGGTTAATAACCGTGGAAAAATCTAACAGTCCTGAATTAGTAAAGTAATATTAAGTAAACTATACAAATTCATTTCTCATGAACCAGCAATTACAAGAATCAAATAAAAATTCCTAGCAAAATCCAGCTCCTACATTCCAAATCCAGAAAGAAGATTCGCTATCGCATTCGATTCCAAGTCACGGCAACTCAAATCACAAGTTCCTATACCTCAGAGAGTGGAAATGGCAAAAAGAAAAAAAAAGAATCGTCAGTCCAAGTCTCTCTCATTTTGGTAGACTCCAAAAACCCGTTTCTAGTTTCTACAGCCCAAGTCTAACACAAGAATCGTCAGTCAGACCAGAAAGAAAACCAAGTACCCCATAAAAAAAAATACCACTTGTGAGAAACTGGAGAAACCCAAAGAAACTAAGAAAACATAAGTACAACAGCCAAAACAAAGAGATTTCAGAACCCTTACAAGTATATCAATAAACAAAGCAATGAAACCCAACACCTATCTTCATCATATCCCTAATGAAGCAAACCCATCAGGGAAGTTCAGAAACTCTTACAACTGAAAACAAAACACTGCCAAAAAAAAAAAAACAAACCCAAAAATGCTAATCCAATCACCAAAAAGACCCCAGTGGTGAAAGTGTCTCCAAATACAACCGAGAATCACAAAATGCCATCTTTGATGAGCAGATCAGAGTAGATTGGGGCCATTACACTGGTCAGAGCAGATCCAAAATCTCAAAACCTGGATCTGGCGAGAGAGAGAGAGAGAGAGAGAGAGGCGTCTTCTTCTTCTTCTCCGCTAGTGGCTTCGTGCGGCTGGGAGTCGAGAGAGAGAGGCGAGAAGGAGCTAGGAGTCAAGAGAAAAAGGCGAGAAATGCTGAAACGGAGAGGGGCTGGGAGTTGAGAGCTATTGAGTACTGAGTAATGAGCTAGGGTTTGTTTTGTTTGTATAAGTTTTCATTTAGCCCCTTATTTTTCCTTTTATTTGTATAACGGTACGGTTTCGATTCGGTTAATAACCGTGGATTATTACAGAAAACCGTAACCGAGCCGAACCATGCGGTTTTTTTATTTCATTAACCGTAACTGTAACCGAACCGTGAAAAACAGTTATTAACCGCGGTTCGGTTCGGTTAGCCGGTTTTTCGGGTTTTTTTACACCCCTATGGATCTTGATGTGTGTCACTTGTTGTTTCTGTTCTGAGGCCAATGATAAGAGTGTGATGGTACTTGGATTAGAGTAGGTTCTTTGATTAAAGTAGGTTTTGCGACACGGTTCGTCAAAATAGAGTTTATCATATTATAAGTTTTGATCATTTCAATTATGGGTGTCACGTGGATCTGCCTCAATGCACAATAAGGAACTTGTTTGTGCTCTATAGAGAATAGTTTCTCTTCTAGCAAGGAAGGTTTTTGTAATGATCTGGGCCTGCTGTCTAATGATATTGTCCACTTTAGCTCGTGGGATTTCAACTCAATCTTGCTGCATGGTTTTAAAAGGCCTCATATGAGGTTAACGCCAGGCTGCACTTATCAAATGAGGTTAACGCCAGGCTGCACTTACATACCCTTGATGAGGACTTGCACATTTCTGAACTGCCCACATAATATTGTTGGCTTTGGCTCATGGGATTCCAATCTTGCTGCATAGTTTTAAAAGGCATCATGTGGGGTTAAGGTCAGGCCTTACTTACATACTCAGGATCAGGGCTTGCACGTTTCTGATGTGTGACTTACGCACTGTTGCACACCTAGTCCTTTAGACTTTAGAGTTTTCCCTGCCCTCTCTCTGGGCGGATGCTTGCTGGACCCAACCCTCTTCTATAGGGGGCCCACAGGCTTGACAATTTTTTAAGCTACTACTAAAACTAAAAGATGGGTCATTAGTTGAGCACTTGAAGGTAATCGTAGGTTATCAATTTCATAAAATATCAATTAAAAACCTTTTCCTGGAAGGTTAATGTTGATTTAGAACTCAGAAAAGGGATTCATGAATCTTTGTCTAACTAGGGCAAAATGGTTAATTTTTTTAAATAGTTTCAAATCAAAATAAAACTATTATTTGGATATCAATCAAAGATAGAAAAATGAATTTGGTTTGTCAATTAGACGAAAAAAAAGTTTTGGGCATCAGTGTTTGGAAAAAAAATGTTAGAACAAGTAATGTCATAACTCATGAGATGAGTTGAATGGGGAAAAGAGTTTCTTTGTTTGTCTTTTAACCTCTTTTTTTCCCCCTGTGTCAGGGATTTGGATGAGAACTTGCAGAAAGCTTTTTACAAGTATCTAGAAGTAAGAGGGATCAAGAGCTCTCTCACAAATTCATTGCAACAGTACATGGTCAGCAAGGATAATAGAGAATACTTGAGGTGGCTAAAGAACATGAAGGAATTCATTGCTAATTGAGTTTTATGGAAGTTTTTTATTTTGATAAGCAGGGAGCATTTTGTTAACCCCCCTCTTAAAGAGAACTTTTTTCGGCTTTCCTTTCAGGGATACAACATTGTGTCAATCCATGGAGTGATTAAATCAATCCATAGAACTGATATGCATGTTTTGTTCTGTGCGCATTTATTTCCTAATTGAGTTTTATGGAAGTTTTTTATTTTGATAAGCAGGGAGCATTTTGTTAACTCCCCTCTTAAAGAGAACTTTTTTCGGCTTTCCTTTCAGGGATACAACATTGTGTCAATCCATGGAGTGATTAAATCAATCCATAGAACTGATATGCATGTTTTGTTCTGTGCGCATTTATTTCCTAATGTCTGCTCTAGGAAATATGAACTCCAATATTATACTTATAACAATGAAGGTATAACGTTCTTTATGAAACATCTTATGTGCCTATGAAAGCAAATGGGTGGTTTTTGTCTTGTAGTGGTCGAATGTATCCAGATGGCCTATTTTTCTAGATTGAATAATTCATTTCCAACTGTGCTCCCATGACAAAGACGACTACAAGTTGGACCAATGATAAACAACCCGAACTGATTTGCAGAACTGGGTAGAGTCTTTTGGAGGAAGTTTAAATTCTGGAAAAAGGTATTCTTGGACCTGATGAAATTCTGTTTGAAATTTGGAAAAAAAAAAAGTGACGAGGAGAGAAGTCCCCTTTCATAACTGCCTTCCTTATTCAACATTGTTTTCTTGTTGTTATGGACATACTGCCAAGGACGAGCAGAGGAAAAGATGAAGTAATGTACATACAACCTTTCTTAGCAGTGACACTTTTGAAAAACAGTACATATTTAGATGCAGTTATATGGCTCATAAAATTCTTTCAGGCTTCCCGCTTGCCTATCTCAGATTCTTGAATTCCTTATAGTCACCAACAAGCCTCTTGTCACACTTAAAGTAAGCACAAGTGCTCACATGCAAACTTATGTTTCTTAATTAAGAAAGCTTACTCCATTGTCTATTATGTTCCATTTCTCAGTTATAAATCTATAATTTCACACAAGGCAACCACTGGTGGTGCATCCGCACATTACCATCCTCTATCATCCTTGCTTGTTCTCTTCTTTATCACATTTTTTTGTTTTGGAATTGCTTGCTACAGAATTATTTTCTAATGGAATGTATTTTCTTATTCTTGTGTTTTGGTTTTGTACCATGATGATCTAGTAGCCTGCGCACTTCCAAGTCTAGAAACTACGAAATATGAGCAAAAGGAATCTAGTTAATATTTAGCTACTCTTTATCTAAAATTGAAACCGGAGATCTAGAGATTTTTATAATGAGCAAAGCAATGCATTGCTTTATCTAAAATTTCCAAATAGAATGAAGTTAACTCAATTCTATAAATTGTTTGATTTGTATTAGGTGTAAATTTGCAATAGAATTTCTGTTGGAGTAGTACTTCGGAATTTGATAGTGATGTGGAATATAACTATGAAGAGATTATTCTTTGATTTGCTTGACTTGTATCATGAGGTGTAAAATTTTAATTAAACTTCAGTTTAAGTAACTTGGATGCCAATATTTGTAAGTTGAATGCAATGTTTTCTGGATGGTAAGCTGAATGCAATTAGTCAAGGCACAGACCTTTCTTTTAGATTTGCTTGTAACAGGGAAAAGATAATAAGCTTGTGATTGAATGGGCTGAGGTTTGCGAGTTAGAGCTCTTAGCTTACTGAAAAGAAAGCACAGGTAGGGAAAAAAAGAAAGGGGGTGGGGGGGGTGGTGGTGGTGGTGGTGGTTTGCTTTGTTTATTGCACATAGAGCAGCCCTTAGATCTAAGATTTGCCCCTGGGAGGTCAAAGTTTAAGTATTTTCCTCATGTGATATCCTAGGGTCGCAATATCTCACACATCATACTGTGCTATATCCTAGTACTATGCAATATCGCACTATTACTGTACAAATAGTATAAACTTTGAGGAGGCATATGTCAGATGTAAGAACAGTCGTAAAGTCAATATCCTTTAAGAAAAAATCACAAATAGAGTATTTAACAAGCTCTTTTGATTATGGATGAATGATATTCTCAAAGAGCTACATATATCATCATGATGCATATGAGCTCTTGGCCGAAAATTCATAATTAGAGCATTACTCTGACTTTCTTTGATACTGGAATGTTATAATATTTTCGAAGGGCCACATATCATTAAGCATTTCTTAGTTTAACCATTAGATGTGATGGAGATCACTTCTTTTTTTCATTGAGTAGTTATCTTGATTGACAATGCATATTTTAATCGGCAGCCACAGCTTTCGTATGGTTCCTGACCCCATGATTGAGACATCTAAAATGAGAAGCAGAGAATTACTAGTTTACTACCACCTCCAATGTATCAACTGTAATCAAGCCCGTCAATCCAATATCAAGGCCTGCTGGCTGGGCCCATTCGTTTATCAGAGTATTAAACAAATGAAAATGTCCACGTGGAATGAAGTTTTGGGAGAAACAGTGACACCCTACCATATGTTAAAAATGATGTTAGCAACGAATATTTAAGGGGACCGAATTGAATTCATTCATGGTGTGGCTGAGATTCGACTTTGCACATGCTGTGGACAATGATTGGGTTATCAAAGTCCAAACCTTGGAGTGACCTCCACATTAACAGTTACTATGAATGTGAAGCAAAATGGTTCAATTTGGAGCTGGAGAAGTGAAGATTGGCGGATGGACAAGTACTCTGTTCTAATTTAGAGTGTTTTTTTTTTTTTTTTTTTTTTCAGGCTGAGCTACAGGTGGGGACTTGGTACTATCTATATGAGGCTTGGCTTGCATGGAATTGAACTGTAGGAATTCATGATAAAGTGGGTTCCTTTTTTCTTTTTTCTTTTTTCTTTTTTTTTTAATTTTTTAATGATGACATGGTTATCTTGAGGTTTTTTACCAAACAGAACTTAACTAAAACCCCAAGTCGCCTGCTAAACCGAAGAATGCATAGTAGTCAAGTCTGGCGTGGGTTCTTAATTTGGGGCGGGTTTGGAACACAAGACATGAGAGTAAACCCATGCCTCATGCCACTCCAACTCCCAGGTGGGGGTTTCTGCTGAGGAATATTGCATGGGTGAGTGGTAAAGCAGTAGATTTGATAACGACTCTACTACGATTCGATCAACTAGGACGGTGGCTGGGAAATCATTTTCCACTCGAGGAAAGTTTATTTTATGGTTATTTGTGGATCTTCATGTTGTTTCTTCAATTTTTAGCCACTTAGATAAGAATTTTTTATTTTTTTTTTATTTCTTAGATTTTTTTGCCAATTTCCCATTTGCTTGCATGGAATATTAAATTGGATTTTGACTAAAAGACAATATTAAAACCTGGAAGGATGAAGCATGGAAGGTGGATATGCAGATGAGATAGGTATGGGTGAAGGATAAGGGGAAGATATAGATGGCACATTAATTAAACTAATTAAGATTTAATTTACCAGGGCAACTGTTGGGCAATCATTTTTCCACAAAGGAAAGAGAGAGAGACGGCCAGCCATTAATTTGTCCGTGTTCAAGTTGGTTTGTTTCTCCAGAACACGAAGCATGTGGATGGAATGGGTTTGAAACAACTCATTCTTTTCCATTTGAATTTGGGTATAGTTGTCGCATCATGTCATGTGGATGCGTATTGAATTAGTCTTTATACCAGTTGAAATGAAAGAAGAGGGACGGTTGAGTTTCTTACTCTTTTTTAACAACCGTGCTGTCACTGAGAATGGGAATGAGAATGAGATGGTGTTGGTAAGAGGGTCACTTGTCCGAGATCTTTGGTCTCGGATCATGTGGCACCTTCACCTCACCAGTCTCACTACCCCTCTCTCTTGTGACCCCCCGCAATACCTGTGTACCTAACAACAAACAGTTACCTTTCCTTCTCCACATCTAACAACCAACAAACAAGCTTTCCAATAAATACAATTACTAAAATTCAAGCTGTTCAAATGAACTACTATTATTTATCTTACACTTATTTTTGTCATCAATTTTTTTATCGTTTTACTCAATCGAATCATAAATATAATGTTGTCTTGACTCTGATTGGAGAAGGAGTATAATTTCTTACTTCAACGGTAATGATTTTAGATGTAGGATCCTCATGACATCCACCGATGGATGATATACAATGAAATGATAATAAGAGTAGAGAGAAGTCTCGAGGGAGCCGGGACTAACCAGATCTATTCCCAAGTTACTCTCTCTCTCTCTCTCTCTCTCTCGCCCACTTCACACGCACAAAAACAAACGAGTCTCCTCTAACAGTCTCTGCAACAACAACAACAGCAAACAACCTCCAAAAACGAAAGAAAGAAAGAAAGACAGAGAGAGAGCTGCTCTCTCTCTCTCTCTCTCTTCTGTATATCATAAGAAAGAAAAAAATACATATATAGTCAGAGATAATTATATATGGAAGAAGAAGAAGATCATAGCAGCAGCGGCTCTAATTGCGATAAACTGTCCTCCTCCGTCGGCAGCGGCAGCAACAGCAACAGCAGTGTAACGATGTTTAATCGGACGGAATATTCCCTTTTCCACACGATCGTGGCTTTGGCGGTGTGGCTGGGTGCCATCCACTTCAACGTGGCTTTGGTCCTTGCTGCTCTCGTCCTTCTACCCTTCCGCCTAGCCCTCCTGTCCGTACACATGACATACTCTATCTCTCTCTATAGCTCTCTTCTTCTTCTTCTTCTTCTTCTTCTTCTTCTTCTTTGTTGGTTTGTTTGATTTGTGTTTTGTTTTGTAATTGCAGGGTGTTTGGGATGCTGTTATGTTTTATGGTGATTCCTCTTAATTATAGAAGCAAATGGGGGCAGGCTATATCAAGGTCTCCCACCCTACTATATCCTTTATTGCTCCTCTTTATTGTTTTTGTTGATTGCTCTTGCTTCTCTTTCTTTCTGTATCAGTTATGTATTTTTTTTTTCCTCGCCTTTCATTTCAAGATACACTACTGTTTATACGTATGTTTTTTGCCTTCCAAAATTCAGGTATATCTGCAAATACGCTTGTGGGTATTTTCCCATTACACTTCACGTGGAAGATATCAAGGCTTTTGATTCAGACCAAGCTTACGGTACTACTCTAATCCCCCATCGTCAGTCTTTATCCTCCTTTTTTTTTTTTTTTCCCTAATGTGGTTTTGATTCTAACCTACTTAGAACATGTAACTATCCATCAGTTGGGTCATTGATTAGAACATGTAATGATCCATCAGTTGGGTCATTGAATCTCTAGTTTTCTACCTACTTGCAATTCGGTCCATAATCGAATCAACTTTCGTTTTGGATTCTGTCAATGAAAAAAAAAAGAATAGTAAATATTAAATCCAACTCTGGTATATGAAGCATTTTGGGATGTATCAAAAGGATTGGACTGCAATGTAACACGCATATATTCCAAATTTCCAATCCAAGCCATCTAAATCATGTGCAGTCACTGGTCCAAAACTCACATTGATGGGATCATCCATGATCTCTTCAAATGGAAGTTTCGAAGATTGATTGTTCGGTTGACCTGATAACAGAGTTTGTTCGGTTGACTTGATAACAGGGTTTGTCCAGATCTGTCTATCAGTGCAATTTTGGGGCTATGTTTCATCGTTTTCTGAACATTTCCTTTGTCCTTTGTTCCACACATCACCACCCTAAGTATGAATCTGATCTTCCAATCAAAGCATGACATGGGAAGTCAGTTAAACTATCTGTAAATTTTCCAAAATGAACAAGAAGCAACGTCCATATGAATGTAGCCTAACTGAAATTTCTGCAAAATCTGCGGTTCAGCAGGCGTTTGTTGCGGGCCCAACTTCTTGTTAGCTGAAAAAGGATTCTACTATAAGATAGATAGATCATTGCAAGCCCAAATTCCTTTTGGCTGAATTCCGAAACTCTTCTTTTCCACACATTGTTGTCTGGAACACAATATTGCTAGGGGTTCAAAATCCACTGAAATCCTACAGACATTATTGAGAAATACCACCAAAATAAAGAAAACAGAAGGAAACCCAAAAATCCTTAACAGATCCAAACAGCGGATGCAGATTGGAAAGAGGATCCATCCATGCATTCTTCACCACTATCATCATTGAAGCCCTATCCCATCCATAACATTATGTGCTAGTACAAAATACTCTTAGTGTTCCTATTGCAACAAACGGAACTGAAGGCATGCTTGTTTTATTTGTTGAGATTCAATTCATCCGTCTCTTTAATCTTTATGCAGTCTTTGGTTTCGAACCACATTCAATTTTCCCGATAGGTGTTGTTGCTCTTGCCAACTTTACTGGTTTCATGCCTCTGCCAAGGATCAAGGTTCTTGCAAGCAGTGTTGTAAGCTTCACTTACATGAAGTCATTAGTTTTCCAAGTGCTTTTTCAACTACCCTACCTTTTTTTGCTACCCTACACTTATCACTTATTCAAATAAAATGTTTAGGTGTTTTACACACCACTCCTCAGGCAAATTTGGACATGGCTGGGAATTATACCTGCAACAAAGAAGAATTTTGTATCGTACTTGGAATCGGGTTATAGCTGTATCATAGTGCCTGGTGGGGCTCGGGAGATTGCTCATATGGAGCGTGGTTCTGAGGTTTGTCTTATGCCTATAATGTTTATCCTTTACAGGCTTGTTCTATGCTTTGAATTTGGTATGTTATACATATTCCAAACCTAATGCATTCTGCAGTGTTCAATGCCTTCCACAAAATGTTGTTGACCTCTTTGGCATTCATGATGAAACAATCAAATGTAGATGAGGAAAATTTATATGCTTCATTTCTGTTTTCATGTGACCACGATTCTAAAATTACATTGATTGGATGATCCTAACTATCCATTTGATGGACTGTTTCTATGGTGAATGCAGATCATGCCCATTTTGGTTTTGACCTTCCCTTGTCTGCTACTAGGAGTTCCCATTTGAGTCTAATCATCCAAAAAAGGATGAGATACATAAGTTCTTCGTTCAATCAGTAATGAACCCACAAATTTAGTACTTTATTATCCACTCAGTCTTTTTCAGTGAATACCAAGCAGAGGTTGAAGTGAAAAGTGAGGTTTTGTTCACTTCTAGTTTCTTTTGCCTTTTGGGTTTCCCTCATGTATACTTTATCCTCTTCCAAAGACCCTATTTATAGTTCCCTAATTCAGGTTCATTTATTTGCCATTGTTTTGTGGCGCACCAACTAGCTTGCTAAACTTGCAGAACTTGTTTTACACTTGTTTAATGGTATCAATGTCTTACTTCAGATGCCCAATCAAGATCATTGGTTGGCAGCTTGCTTAGCTGACACATTTGTTTATATGTTTTATGCATTATTTTGCCAGTGAACAGCCTTTTTTATAATTTTCCTTGGTATTTATGTGTCTGCAAGGTGGCCTTCCTCAAAGCAAGAAAGGGATTTGTGCGCATAGCCATGCAGATGGGCCAGCCTCTTGTTCCAGTATTCAGCTTTGGTCAGGTATCAGCATGTCCATTCGGGCATTCCTACTTATGCATGTGGGTTGGTAGCCAAAGTGAAGTAGCTAATTTTTCTTCCCAATTATGCAATGTACAGAGTAATGTTTACAAGTGGTGGAAGCCCAGATGCAGTTGGAATTTGTATGCTCGCATTGCTAGAATACTCAGATTTACGCCTATTCTTTTCTGGGGAATGTTTGGGTATATGTTAATCTTCTCTTCTATGAAATTGATAAACTATGACTGCTTTATCATACTGATATCAATTGCCAACACCATATTTGTTTTGTCTCATACATGTAGATCTCCATTACCTTATCGACAACCCATACACGTTGTTGTGGGTAGACCGATTGAGCTTATGAAAAACCCACAACCAACCATTGAAGAGGTACAGTATTCAAATTCCTTTCTTCTTTTGTTTGGGAATTGTTTTGTTTGTGCAATATAGTCCTCAAGGAAAAACTATAATCCATCATCAGAGACTTGCCAATATCCAATATCAAATGTGTTCTTGAATGGCACTCACTATCCTCCTGCCGCCACTGTCACCGACTATTGATTGAACCCCGATTGGCATCACACTTGGGAAACCGTTGAAAAATCAAGGGTTAGGACTTCAGATGATGATCGGGTATGAATCAATTTACTCATGGGTGGTGGTGGTATGGAAGTGGAGGATCTCTCTCTCTCTCTCTCATATACATGGCAGAGGCAGAGAAAATCCACAGCCACTGCTCGTAGCTTTTGGAAATTATTTATGTAACGCATTTCCTGTATGTATATTTGGACAGGTTGCCGAAGTTCATAGAAAGTTTGTTGTAGCCCTTCAAGACCTCTTTGAAAATCACAAAGCTAGGGTGGGTTATGCTGATCTCCAGCTAAGGATTCTTTGATAGAACACAGTACCTTGTCCCTTAAATTCGAGTGCCTTTCCATCCATACTTACCTTTCCAAATTTAATGCCTATGACGGATGGATCTTAAGCTTGATGGGATCAGTTTTAACAAATAAAACCTCTGAAGATATTGTTATCTATTTCTGTACAGATACCTATTTGTTCCACCAGCAATGCTGCTGTGGACTTCTCTGTTATTAGAGCTTGCTGTATCGTGAACATTCATCACGTTAGAGAATCAAACACGTGGAAATGTATAATTTTTTTTTCCTTTGTTTCCTTCTTTGTTGTTTTTCACTTGCTATTGCTTCTCCTTACTTTTCCAGGTTAAATATGCCTACTGCTCAGAGCATAACATTGCTCTTTTATACTTGCATCTTGCCTCTCAACCAACAAGATATGCCCACCTTAAATCCAAAGCAGTTGCAGATATTGTCCTTCCATGTAGTGGCACTGGCCCAAGTTTCACCACAGTGAAGTCACCATAAATAGATAAAATGTTTCCTTGGAGCTGATCAAGTGCTTGACACCATGGCCAACCTAACAATGAGTTCCAACTCTGACCGAATGGAACAAATACACAGAGGAACAAGGTCGGAGCAGCTTGGATTTAAGGTGGTACCTAGAGAACAGAGATGCCATATTAGGGGAGAAGTTCTTGCTAGAACGGAATGCCTGTTGGTTGGTTCTCTAAACAGGGTAGGTAAACTACTGCAAAGCGATTAGATGAAATGATCCAAGAACAAAAACTGCTCACTGATTATTCTCAGATCAAACTGGAATCATCCTCCCGTGCCATGCCAATTAACCTGCCCATACAAGCCAAACAAGCCCATCTGCCATCAACAAGACAAAACAACTAAGCAAAACCCACTTAACATTATGCAGCCTCTCCCTTTCCAGTCTTCCGGGCTGCCTACAGGAAATTCCTTAGCATCTTGGATGTTTCTATCTGGACGCCCGCATTAGACAAACTTCTATAGTTGCAAGTTGCAACCAGCAAAAGATGTTTCGTTTCCCTTCCTTGGGAAGCTTATCGTTAATATTGTGCGATGCCAGAGCTTGATCCCTACAAAGACTTGCAGGAGTGCCATCTGGGTTCATCGTTGAGGACTTCACCCATTATGCATGGTTTTATGTAGCAATCAGTACCATCTTGTCAAATGCAGCGGTCCAAAACAAACTAATATACCATAAGCCAAAAATTCTCCTGCAAGTGGATGTCCTGGATCCCAATTTTATGAAACCCACCATGGGAACGTTTCCAGGAGAAAATTCCCCTATTATATAGTGAGATAGTTTATCATATAAGAAAAAAAAAAATTTACATCAAAAGTACTATAAAACCCTAAAAAGAAAGGAGATTTTCTCAGTTTTTCTAAACTACTTAAATAAGATTCAAAAGGAACATGGACTGGTACAACAGTTCCGACTACTATAATGGCCAGGGTGCAAAGGTCCAAGTCCAACTGCAGTTTAGAACCATTCCCTGCACACCACCCCAATAGCATTGACACTAAAGCAAACAGCACTGTGTTCGAAGAAATCGAGTGGACATGGCTTTTTGTGGAGAAAATATACTAGCCAGTAGCCATCAAGTCAGGAGAGATTTCTAGTCTGATTTTGACAGCTGAATGGAGGAAGATGGACTGTGTGTTGCTCAAACATGTCTGGGGATTTACAGGTAAAGCAGAAGAGGGAAAAGTGAGTTCCCCTTTATGTCTATTTTTCTTTTTCTTTTTTTCGTTTTTTTTTTTTTTTTCACTTTATATAGGTAACATGGGTACATATTACATAACTCCAACCGACACCCCCTCATGGTTGCAACAATGAGCATCTTCCAACTGTTATATCTCTAATCCTTCCATTTAGAGCTTTCCTCTTGAGGAATTTAAAACCAGAGAGTCCTCACATTCTCACACTTCCTACTATTCAAGAAGAACAGCAAATCATCAAGGAATGATCTCAACATTTTTCCTCTTTTCTTTTTCTTTTTTCATTTTTTTTCCTTCCCCACTTTCTCCACTAGGCAGAGTCCCCCAATTTTGCTCCCATATTCACAGAGGGTTGTCAATTAAACACTGCACATGTAAACAAACAGTAACGCATGTCATCATAAAGATCACTAAGCCAGTCATTACCCAATACCCGGTCCTATGGGTTTCCTTAACAGATGAGAGGGGAAAAAAAAAAAGCATCAATAAATCATCCCCTGTATTATATGGAACACCAGCCCTTTACGAGGGAGAAAAAAAAACGTATGACAACATTTTCCCTATTTGCTAATTGCTGTTGGTGATTCAGAGCCCCATTATACCAAAAGATCACAACATCATTTAAAAGTAAAATCCACCTGCTTTATTATTAGGTGGTGGGTGGAATAAATTAAGATCACTTCCATTCATGATCCGTTTGTTTCAAATAGTTACAAGTTTTGCCAAACTGAATTCCATCTATTGGTCTCCAATGCTAGGAATATCAAGGTAATGGAGACAGCTGACAGGACAGGAAATCCTGGTGGAACCATTACTCTAATAAACTAAGATCATAACAGTATTTTGGTATGAAAAAAGTGAACTTTCCACGGAGGCCAATTATCACTTGAGTAGGTCCCAAGTTTATTCAGTAGAATGAGGTCTTACAATGCTTTACCACCAGTAGTTGACATGAGAGAAGCAGCAGCTGCTGCTGCAGTAGGAACAACACCTGTTGAGACACCTGGTTTTGACAGGTGAAGGAGCCTGTAGAAAGAAATATGAATCTCATGAATAAAACATTATAACAAGAACTAAAATTCATCAAATGATCGGTGAACAATCAGCAATACGATAGAGCTTACGGTGCAAGATATTCACAAAATGATGAGACAGCAGCAACAACTTCATGGTAGTTATCAGCAGCTGCAGGGGCTGTCACTTCAACCAGTTGTATCCCAGGAGTCACTTGCACAGCTTCTTCAGTTGCATGCAGCTTCAGCATTTTATTAGCCGACGTTACTGTTACAGTGATACGAGCGCCTCTTTGGAAATGGAATGCAAAACCCACCCTCAAAAGTTCATGATCCAGTTTGTAACCGAGTGCATAAAAAAAGCGCAGTGCATTCTTGCTTACTTTACTTTCCAACATAGTTCGCACTAGAACTGAGATTTGCTCGGCACCAGCACCTTTCATGGCGCCCCCGACATGTCGAACAGTCCTGTATTTTTCCATAGATCCAGACACTTCACATAAATATACAGAAAGTTGAGTCTGAATTCAGGTGGAATATCAGGATACTTCAAGGTTAGCACTTTCTGCTAACAAAATATAAAATCCAATAACAAGTAGTTCAGCACAAAGTAAAAATATTATTGCGGAAATTTTTAACATACTGCAGTAGAGTGCTGAATGTCACAGTATTTTGCTGCCTTTGGATGGCTACCAATACCACAAGATATAAAATATTATATTTATCAGTAAGCTATGAAATATCATTGCAATATCATGCTTGTGCAAAAGCATCCTGTCGCAGATTGTACTCCTATACTGTGACAATGTTCTCATACTATGGGTAAAAATCCAAAGACAACCTAAATGTGGAACTTGGAAGGAAAGAGTATTGAGTTTAAATTTGATGTTTTACCAAGTTGGTACAGGCTGTTCCAAATCACACAAGAGCCTCACCTCTGAAGAGACCGTACCTGGAACAGAAGACTCTCTCTACATGAGCCATGGCCCATCAAATAACTAAAACAAACTCATTACATAAAGAAAATATTACCAAGGTTTGCTCCACTTTTTAGGCACAATTCATGGATCCTAAGCCGTTCTTTTGGAACACCACAGAGACCCTGAAGAAGAATCTCCAAGGCATCGACATGCTGCAAGACCAAAAAAATTAAATAAAATAAAAGAAGAAAAGAAGAAGAAGAAGAAGAAGGCTACCACTTGAAGCAGTAGGAATTTTTCCTCTGAAGAGGTTGGCAAGATCTAAACAAGTTAATTTATAATAAATAGACAAATCAAGACCATAAACTTCTCTAGTCAAGGAAGCCTCTTGAGTATGGACTATAGACAACATCCAGACTCAAGTTTTTTTTTATCGATAACAGATAACTTAGATTAATGAAATAAAACCATATAATGAGTTCTGAGCTACAGACAAAAGAAATAATTGGAACCAAGTTGGAAGTCAGAACGGCACACCACATTGATCAAACCTTTAGGCCCAATTATGTTTGTGTTGATGCCCACAATATGTATAAAGAACTAGCACACATCAACTATCAGGTATTCTTTCTGTATGCATTACTATGGGTTTCCACAACATAGAAGCCTCTGGCCCTCTGTGATAAATGGACCAGTAGCTTTAGGAAGCGCAGAAGTATATGTAACAGTTTAAGAATGCACCCTGACGATAAACAGTTTTAGAATGCACCCTGACGATATATGTGGATAAGACTAGAATATCCAAGTTAGCCCGAGCAAGCAACTGTGGAGTCTCCATCCTCATTCCAAGTCTACTACAGATAACTGCATATTCAGGAGAAGCAGGAGCCATATTAAACAGCAACGGCCCTGCAGATTCAACTGTCGTGTATTTGGATTTTGGACTAGGGCTCTCAAACGAAAAATGAAGACATGAAGATTGACTAGTATGTGTGTGAGACAAGATAAGAAAGCTTTAAAAGGTAGTAATGGTTATAACACTTAAATTTCATTTCGTTTAATTACTGTTATTGTAGAATCTAAATTTTCCACCTATCAAGGCCTGAAAAACAAAAGAACTACACTTAGGCAAAAAAAGACTCAAATCTCAATGGAGTATAAGGAATGGTTGGGAGTTAAGCAGATGCATAAGAGAGATCCAGGTAATAATTACTGATCAAAACAAAAGGGGGGATCCAGGTAATAATAAGGATCCTTAATGGAAGGGAACTACAACAATGGGAACCATGCTAGATAACACAAACTATGATTCAGATTTTCTTTTTTTGAAAATTTATTAAAAGAAAGACTGTTTCAGATTACTAACAAAACTCTACAATGTGTTAGTACGTAGAGTAATTGTCTACTTTTGACACAAACAGAGGATGGGGAAAAATCTGATTTGGCGACAGCTGTCAATCCAGTAAAACTCAGAACTGGTCCAGACTGACAAACTAGTCAGAGTATCAGGATCCAATCTGAATATTCACCAACCTGGAATCGTTGCAGTCCAACTACAATTCCGCAATTTTCAATAAATTCCAGCAGCTTTAAATATGAGATTCCCATGGAATATCACACCAAGCAGGTGATTTTAGGTATGAAAAACATGATCTTGTGTATTAGCCACTTAACCAAAACAGATAGAAGGGTCTCAATGTAATCCTTGGTGCAATCCAACTCTGATCAGAAATCCGGTGACAAACCACATGCAGTTTGTGCAATTGATTGAATTGAACACAAAATGGATTCAAATTTATCATCAACCTGAAATTTTATTTATTTATTTTGTTTCCAGAAAATAGTCCATTCTACGAATGGCCAGAATACTTGGGACATTACATATAATACAAAAGTGAAACCAAAGCGTAGACCCAATAAATGAGCTAATAAGGAAACATGAGGACATGACTAAATCTCTCAAAAAATCTACAGCAAAAAGGTACAGCATACATGTAAAATTAATTATCAAGTATCCCTTGCTTGATTTGTTATTCTCCTTCATTACATATGTATGTGAAGAAGTGCATAAGAAAAGATAAAGCAGTATCTAAAAATAATATCCACACAAGAGACAAGAAGATTAACGCGGTTCACTTTGAAAGAGTGAGCATACTTGAAAAAGTACATCTTTAGGCGAAATGGATTACGGTTCCGTTATATCAAAAGGTGAAGAAGATATCATAACCGAAGAGAGAACAAGATAAGTACAATCATGTGCATTGCACATGTCAAACCCATAAGAATCTCTAAAACAAAAGTCTTAGACTGACACTAGCCTCACAAGAATCATGCCCTAAAAGATATCCATTAATGTCCAGGTCTTGAAAGGGATTGAAACGACCACCCTACTCTTTCCACAAAGAATCACATATGCATACACTCTTAGATAGAGGAACTACCATATAGCCAATTCCCAAAGGGGAGTTCCTATCAAATAAGGAAGTAGTCATATAGCCAATTCCCAACAAAATCCACAGTCAAAAGAGGAAAGAAACATACGGGAGTCCTTTCTAAAATGACTGAGCCACAAATTCCCAACAGGAGAAAGACGTTTGTGTCCCAGTTATGTGTTCAGAAGCTATTTAACAATAATTATCCAGTTTTATAAGGATGCTTAATGCTTTAGAGATAACATGCTTCTTATGCACATTTGGGTTGTGGTGGGATAGGGTGGCTCCAAGAAATGTTGGCAGTAAGAATAAAAGCAAATTAAATCTCATCTGGTTGCAGCCTAGTATTTATATCGATCAAAAAATGCCTGTGGACATCACCAATTGGCCATTAGGTTTGGAACTGGTGTTAGGGATAGTCATCCGTGCCTTACTTATAATGTGCTTAAACTCCTCTATAAAATAAGGTAGTTACTACATAAATGCAACATGATAAATGTCTTTATGTCAATTTTAAGTTGCCTAAAGCATTAGCATTCAGAGGATATATTATTTTATCAACAGAACCAAACCTCTTAGAAAACCTTCATGCAATAAACTTAGGGTTCATTCTCAAATAAATTTGGTTTTCCATGGCTATGTCCTTACAAGCAAGTAAGGTCTAATGGATCCTGGACTTGTCAAAATTGTTAGCTTGCTACACATGACGCTCGGGAGAACAAATACCACATTTTAAAAGAAAAAAGGAAAAAGAAATCCCTCGAAAAAGCGCGAGAGAAAAAAAAAAAAAAAAAAGTGTTCAGACATATCAAAATCCAATAAATGCATCAGAATAAAGACGGTAACTTACCTGAGCCTCTATAATCCCTTGAACTACGCACTCCATCAGTCTTAGTTTAGTCCAGCCATTCCATTGTATCTAGGACAAATAGTCAAACACAAGAAGTCTGTTTGTCATCCCCATTTTTATACTCTTCATATTAAGTTTAGAAGTATGTTAAAATATTAATAGAACCAAACAAACTACTAGTCCTGCCATTGCTATAGGGAGAGAAGATGAGAGGTACACGCACCAAGCCCAGTGCTGGATCGAGCAAGGAAGGGCCTAGCTCGAACTTGGGTGATCAATTAACTAACCCAAACTCAAACGCGAGCCCAATCAAGTGGAGCTGACTAACTTTCAAGAGAGCTTGGCTAGTTTACAGCATTATCAGCGGGGATTTGATAAATTCAAGTCACTCATTCCATCCGTTCAAATTTCACTCCAGTTAGAGAAAGTAAGAACCACAGGATGACATGTAAATCACGTGATCTATGATCTATCCCAATGTGTTTGTAAAGCAGGTGATTGATTCCTAACCCTACTTCCACCTTCACATGGTACAATACGCACGCTGCCCTAATCCACCTCTCTCACCCACACGGCACGCCACCCCCTCTTCTCTATTTCCACAATCTTCGGTCCCATACCTCTCCAAACAAGTTGGTTTCACCTTATCAATCCAATCCAACCACAAAAGTTCAGCTCGGCATTTCGACAAACATTTTGGCCTCACTGCTATCTCACCCTATCGAGCTTGGTTCTTTGGGTCACAAGTTCATGGGCTACCATGGATGGCGTTGCGATTACAGTAACGATCGAAAAAACAAAACATGGAGGAACAAGAAGAAGAGAAACATACCTCAGCTCCGGTGCCGAGAATTGGGAAGATGTGTTTGAGCCTTGCGGGCGTTTTGATTTTAATATCAAGGGGGCTTTCATTTCATTTGGGGTTTGCGGGCGTTTACTTTTTATGGGGCCACTGTAAGATCCGAACCATTACTAGAGAGTCACTCCCACGAGAGGATCTCAATCCACTTTACGACTCATCCAAATTGACCATTCATTCATAACCCCCTTATAAGTATTGAATTACTTAAATTTGCATGGATTTGGATGAACTAGACCATTGGATTGAAGATCAATTTTTCTTCTTTGATATAAAGCTATTAAACTTGTGGACCATGGATGAAGGGGTTAAAGGTATTAGATTGACTTCAAATTTGATATGTAAGTTGGCCCCACTTGGATATTTCAATCCCCATTTTTCCTATGACCAGTAAGGTCTCATGGTGGGCCCCAATAGCCGGTCCGCACAGTAAACCGTAATGACGGTCCTTACAGGACCACCTCTTATATATATATATATATATATATGTATGTATATATATAGGGAGGTGATATCTATATATGTATATTTATGAGGAATGTTTATATCCATCTTTCCTTCACCATAAGGTGAGGGATACTTCCATTTTTATACATGAAGACAAGGAAGTGTACCTCACCATATGTACTTGAAAAGTACATTTTGTACTTGAAAATATCCAAAAAAGGGAGTGTCCCTCCCCCTATGGTGAGAGAAAGATGCATGTGAACATTCCCATATATATATATATGCCTAGCCCTCTCCTCAGCTCAAGCAGACGGGAGAGGGTTGTCCGCTGCCTAGGTTGGGGCCCACTATTTGGTCCATCCAAATGGACCACACTTAGGGTCTCCCTGAGTTGCACATGTCCACAAAAATTTGGCCCCAGTCGATTAAAGTGGACCGTTGGATCGAGTGACATCCATCCAAATGCATTGTATACCATAAGAATTTTGTGGCCCGGATGGAGATGATAGAAATCATCTTTAAAGTTGATTTTTTATAGAGAAGAGGGCCCGAGGAGAGCCCCCAAATCCCCATTCCCATGTGGGTCCCTAGGTGGGCCACAGGCCATTGAGCAGACACCCTTATCATCAGCTCGAGCTGGGATAGGGGGGCTTTATATATATATACACACACACACATATATGCATTAGATATATAGAGGTATGCGTCAGATTATGTTAACCACATTTTTCATCCATAATTAATTCAATGGTGGAAAAAACTTGAATTGATGTAAAATTGGGCATGTTTGGATAATGTCTTCCAAGAGAAATCCTCTCTGATTTTCCTCGATATCAAAGAAAACTCACGTTTGGATGAAGAGAGGACTTTTTCAAATCCTCTAAACCCATAAAAAAAAATCCTCTTTACCACTAATTCCTTAGTCTCTACCTCTCCCATTGGATTTTGCAAATTCACCCAGGCAAAGAAGTGCTTGAGTTATAAAGAGCGACACGTCCATGTTGTTTCCCAAACCTGGAATGCAATGATTCCACCATTCCATTGGGAATCAACAGAGAGGATGGTATGATTCCAAGGGAATGAAGGAAACCTCTTTTTACCAAACATGCAGGATACCCATATATAGTTGAAAAGTAATTATTTTGAACGGTTTATATTTCAATAAATAGGCCAAGTGCCCCATCATGGAGAGGATGCAAATTTTTCATTTTTGTATATGAATCTCGGAGAGAAGTTGAACCCACTTTATTGTTAAAAATGCACATAACACTCACAATAAAAATTATAAAAATCAACTCGCACGCGATTAATTTGACATTGCGTCAACATATATGCTAGATTGAAATTTAGTTGGGAGCCCATTTAGGATTTTAATAGGCAAGGTACATTAATATAGCCCTCGTGAGTCTGAGCCTTCATGACAGGAAAACCTAAATGGATCAAGGTGCCCGGTTCCGGCAATCGGGCCACTTGGACGTGGACACAAACCCGGACCCCGACCCAAAAAATCATCCCCAGCAGCCCCAGGTCACTCAATGGACTGTTCATGGGTAATTCAAGCCAATGGTGATTAATCGCCCAGCATAAATATGCAGACATCTGTCCAGCACACGGATCTTACTTAAAGTTATAGCCCTGACCCAACCCTTTTCCATGGGAGGCAAATACCCCCCATTGCCATCGCCCTCGCCCTTGTAATTCAAATCCATAGAAATTCAAGATCTCATCTAAATTTCTCCCCTGCCTCCTTGAGCCATTGCCTCTTTAAACTATCCTTCGATGAAGCTCCTTTGACCATGAGTTCGTATGTATTCAATCCTGACGCAAACAAATGGGCCCCTGGTGTGGTTGTATAGCAGACCTTCTCCAACCCACTACCCGCACACTAAATTTTCGAACCCATATTTGAATTTGCATTTGAGAGCTGATTCAAAACTTCCAAAACAGTAAACAGTGCAAGCAAGTACACATTTTCAGGGCCGGTTTCTTGCAAAAGTACTGCTGGATCATGCTCCCAGTCCCACGCAATGAGTTTTCGTTGGCCTGAATCTCAGTCAGATCAGCGATGCAAGTGCCATGATCACATTGGATTGATCCTTGATCCTTCACATTGTATCTTGTGGTGATGAATCACTTCAATATTCCAAAGGTTCAAATCTTAGTGATACTCAAAAACCAAGCCCAATCCACAGTAGAAAGTAGCTTCCAAAGTCACAACCTGATGCACTTAATCCAATAATCAAAATACTAGGAAGAGAGTAAGTTCATATTACAGGTTCCTCGATCCTAAACTCAAAATTCAAGTTTTATGCATTCATTCTACAATTCAGAAGAATTTCAAGCATCAACAATGTAAGTACATGGCTACAGTAGCAGCACGGAAGTAGTGGATTCATAATTCTAGGAAAGCCCCCCACCAAAAAAAAAAAAAAAAAGAGATCTATGTAATTAAACAACAAAGGGTGCATTGAAGTTGTGCGCTTGTAGTGGGTAATAAATGAAAACATCGAAATTGTCCGGTTGACCATGACGAGCTTCATTGCAAGCAGTGGTGAACACCACCAGCTGACCTTTTAAAATTATTGCTGGTTACTCTCTCCCATCCACCTACACCCATATTGAATGCTATGTTCAGTCCATCATTTTACTGAAAAAAAGGTGCTGCATCATGGAATCATCATCACCATCATCCATTTACATGATCATTTAAGTCTGCATGTTGTTCTGGCATGATATATGGCCTTAAATGGGAGCGCAGCGTCAACATCAAGACACAAGCCACATGAAAAAGGTGGACCAAAGCGTGAGGGAGACTGAAGCCAAGGCATACATCCACAGGAAAATAACGGAGCATTCACTTTCTCCAGCACCAAACAATTGAGTAATAGTACCTGTGTTAATGAACATACTTGATCAAACTGCGCTAGAAAAACATGGTTGACATTTGTATAGAAGTTCCTAAATTCTGAAATAAATCTCAGTTTGTCTGTGGAACTAAATATTGTAAAAATGTCTCAGATGCGCATCAGAAGTTCTGAGAAATGTAGGATAGCAAGTAGTTCCTTTTTTCATCAAAATTTAAATTCAACATGTTTCAACAAGCGTCTCAAAGTCAATAAATATTCTAAATATTGTAAAATTTGAGAAAGAAATGGTTGAGAAAACCATTCCCCACCTGACCATGTTTTCTGGTTTGTTTTATGGGAGCCCACGTTCTGGGTTATCTCTTAACACAAAAACATGGGCATCAGTTTTATCATGAGAATACATCTGCTAAAAAAAATTGTCTATACTTTACCAAAAATATATATAATATTAAAATCACCAATACGCATAAAATATTTAGAATGTCTTTAAATTGCTAATGTGATATTCAGGGCCAGTTTGTTTGCATGAATTTGAATACATAGGAATTGATAGGAACATTTCTTAGAATTCATAGGAATTCAATTTTCTGAAACAAACAGGCCCTTATCCATACGAACTACAGTGGATTCTAGCATAACTTGTTTTGATGTTGAATAAACTCTAATGTGACCAAGTTCCTTTCCATTAGTTAAAAAAAAAAAAAAAAAAAAAAAAAAAAAAAGGAACCCCTGAGAAAAGGAACAAGCACATCACATATGATGGCTACAATGCAAAATAATGGTACACTAAATTCTTTGGAAAAATGTTATAGTGCTGGTTCAAACATTTGGCTGATTTGGTCCAAACAAAAATTCGTGGTTTTATGCCATTGATCTTTCATCAGCCACAGCATCCTAGTTGTACAGACGATGCATTCAAGTATTATTATATCAGTTTTGAGTACGTGATCCATAGTTTAGGAGACCATTTCTATCTTACCAATATTCATTGCAGGAGGAACTGTATATTGCAGCAGAAGAATAAACTGATACAAAGGATCTGAGTGCACCAAACCTAAATGAATTGCCCCTTTAATTATGACTATACCCAATAGAGGAAGGATAATATAACGAATGACAACCATTCCAATGATGAGTGAGACTTTAATTTCTGATCCACGCAAACCTGATTCACAACAACCAATGTTCAGGAAAACAACAACTCTGCCAAAAAAAAAAAGACACTTCTCCACTAATCCAAATGAGCAGCCAATCAAGTAAATCCAACATAAGTATGAGAAAGGTCAACAAGAAGTAGCTATTACCCCTGAGAAGGTTTCCTCCCATTACAAGAGAGACTGCAGGTATTGCTCCTTCCCTGCATGATAGGAAATGAAAATTGATAATGTAACGTGAACAAGAAGTTACCATCAATCATACAAGTCACTGAATTAGGTGTATGAGGTTTACAAGTTATGCCCCTAAAACAGATATTAATATTTCAGAACAGATTGACATGGAACCCCAACAAAGGTTACAGTTAAAGTTTATACCCCAACAAAGCTGCAGAATCTTGTATCACACGTAAAGGAGCACTTTCACCAATGAGGGCCATCCTGATCAGAGGGATTACACCAACAACAAAGCCAACTATCTATACAAGAAAGTAGAAAAGCAATTAGAGCCAATGAACCAGGAGAATCAAATTAAACAATAGCACAACACCACTCCAGCTAAATTCATACTCTAAGCATACTGCATTAATCAAAATGTAGATGATTGATGCACCAGTTAAGACTGGTCTGCAGATGGAGGGATTCAACAAGTTACTTATATCATACATATTGCAACCACAGGCATCTTCTGAAGGCAGGTGTATCTCAGTGAATTCATTGTTAACTATATTGCTCTTACAAGGTCAAGTGTCATCCACAGGTTTTTCAGTTAATTCTCAAGTGCTTGGGTGAAAAAGAAGTGACTGCGTTGTGCACAATAATCATAGAAGACCTTTATTCAAGGTTTATATGTTTGAAGGGTATTTCATATAAAAGGTAGTTTGTATGGGATCTTGGGTAAACTCAAACTAACACTGCATGATTCTACTTCTGAACAGAAAAAATTCAATTAATGTAAATTCTCAAGGTACCTTAAACATTGATATCAAAAGTAAATGTTTTCCTAATATTGGGCAGACAATCCCCCTACATTCTCAGAATCGTCATTAAGGCACAAGGGGCTTTTAGGCTTCGACATCACCATTAAAATAGAAAAATAAGAGCAGTCAGCTCACCACACCAATGGTTGAAGGAGCCAACAACTTCTTCAGGTCAAGGTGTCCCAAAATCTTCTTTAAAAACTGTTTAATTGAGAAAGGAACCTGGATTAAAAAAAATGAAGAAAATGTCAGACACATATGGCAGTAGCTCCATGGTCATTGTTCCCACAAAAGGGATGAAGAAAATGATAGCAATAAATCAGACATATTATAATAAAGAGAAATGGTGGCATGGTTCCTCTTGTCTAATTACAGTATTACTTTCATTGATTGTAACGACTCAATGGTCCTGTATAAGATGAGATATCAACTCCAATTGAAAAGGAAAAGAAAAAAACTAGCAACATGATTTCGGGTAGTTGCAGAGGAGCATGGATCGGGAGATTTAAGACCAGCTGCATGTGGAGGCCAAAGATATCTGATGTTTGTGCTAAATGTATACTGAATTTGTTACAGTTAATTGCAGAAACTGGTAGGCTATGCTCTAATCATTGTATTAGGCCTTCTGTATCCTAATATGTTAACAGCCTTTTTTACTTGCTTCCACAACTATTTTCCAGCATGTTGTGTCATACACTGCATACGACAGAACTAGAAAGACTGTCATGAAATAAGCCCCAAAAAGGAAACGTAGGTATAATATAAATATTTCAAGTAAACATCATAAAACTAAATTATATTAGTTCCATGAACTGGATAGCCATATCCATGTATTGGGTACCGGTCACCTATGATGCACGGATACTTCAAAATGGGCAACGTATCGTGTTATATCGTATCTGATACTTCAGTTTTTTTGTGTAAAATCCATGTCCCTGCGATCTCTATGGCGTGTCCCTACCTTATCCATACCGTATCTGGGCATCATAGCCAGTCACCATATATCTGCATCATTTTGGTGCTACCCAGAATAGCAGCCTACTCATCAACATGCATTTCATAAATACTACATATTACTGATTAGGAAAGAACAGAATAGCAACCTACTCTCTCTCTCTCTCTCTCTCTCTCTCTCTCTCTCTCTCTCTCTCTCTCTCTCTCTCTCCTGCTGAGCAAAACAGGAAGATTAACATACCTTTCCCCCTAAAGATTTCAAGACACTGAGACTGTTGATATAAATTCTTGTGTCGTTCACTAACAGGTTATCAAGATGGTATGGAGCCACAGGTCAAAAGTTCAAAAATCCAGGGGGGCATGTTACCTCCATCTGTCTTTCTCGTCTGTCTATTGGGTTTCGAATTTGAACAGGTTCTCATTCGAGGGGGTGTGTTGATATAAATTCTTGTGCCGTTCACTAACAGGTTAACCTTTTAGTGTCCTTTCCTGGAAAACAATCTTAAAGTTTTCATCAATGATATATGCATAAGAAATGCCTGTTCATTATGTGTAACTTCAGTTCAGAGTATCCAACTTTAAAACAGAAGGGGGGGAAGCACAAAAAAAATTCGAAGAGTTTATTACTAATTAGATAGTAGTAACACCTAGCTCCGAAGAACATTTCTTTAATACTAAAAAATTTTCTTGTTGACCACATAACACATAAATCAAACAAGGAAGAGAAGATATATCCATCACATACAATTTTTGAAAGTCAGTAACATAAGTCAATGCTATAAGTTTTTAAATGACAAGATTTTCTTATGACTAATAACAAATCGATTAAAACAAATAATGCCAAATACAAAGCTTGAGATAAACCTTTGGATTTTGAATTAATTCCTTCGAGTTTTCAAAAGAAGGTGCATGTTGATCTTCAAGACGTTCATAAATTGAGGTATCCTTAGTTGAAGCCGACCCCCTTGTGCAGTCTCTTGGAAGTAACTTTGAAGTTTCATCAGAAGACCCATTCATTGCATCGTCTCTAGTACTCCCACTTGAAGATATGCGTATGATATTGTAGACAAGAGACCACAGGAAGATGGCCCCTATCTGTCTTATTTCAAGAAGTAAAAAATAAAAATTAATTCCATTCAAGCTTTTGAAGTACATCATCATCATTGATATGTCATCACATCGTGATCCGAGCCTTATACCAATAATCTGGGGTCAGGTAAAAGAGTTTACTACTAGACAGTAAACAACCTCTGTGCAGTATACAGTACATATAATGTAGTATAAATGTTTAATATTTAAATCCATAGATTCATACGCAAAAGATCGTACTGATCAAACAGATATACAACTTATGAGTGTGTGCATAAGATCGCACAGACCTACATGTGCTTGCAGATATTTCCATATGGCTAAATGCAGAAATTTGAGCACAAGACAAGGGTTGTTTGGTTGCACACATTGTTGTGCACAGTGAGAATATGTGCTACTAGAACAAATTCTCTCTCTCTCTCTCTCTCTCTCTCTCTCTCTATGCATGAGCACTCATGTTAGGGCCCACATATTAATAGTTTAAGCCACCAAACCAACTGTCACTCTCTGTATGTGTTTTATGCTTCTTATGTCAAGCAAAAAACATGTCCTACAAAATGCATTTAAATCTATGTAAGCAACAGTAAAAGCTAAACAGTTAATAGAATAAATGAACTACATTATATATAGGAAAACTAGAACAAAACTATATTTACAAGTGTAACCAAACACGCATCTAGAGAATACATTATTTATCAATCACTCTTATGATGAATCAAATCACATAAACTTCAGAATGCAGAAAAGCTATTTGAAGGAAGATGATACCGCCATAGAAAGAGATGCATATGCCAATCCATAGGTATGGCAAACATCAGGAGCTCCAAATGGACTGCCTTTCTCTTTACAGATCGCCGGGATAATAATGATTAGAATATTGCCCAAATTTCCTTTTCATCGAAACAAAAAGAATGCTGAATCACTTTTAAGTTTAATCACAAGCAGTAAAATCGACACCATGGATAAAATTTCAAGAAAAGACAGAAGTAGTAGTGTCCCAAACAAAGGCTATGACATGAGTTGCATTATACTTGTGAAAAATGAAGGGATGCTCCTAACTGGAGAACAGGGTTGATAATGGTAAACCTCTTTCACAGTAAAAATGGCCCAAGCATTTTATTTGAGGGCTGTCAAAAAAATAGATTGTCCAATAGTTTACATCCACTGTAGCTTTCAAATAGTTGCTTTTATAATAAAAGAGGACCAAAGGTAGGCTATATACATAGCAGGCCCACCTTGACATTCTAAACACCATATACAGCCCCCTCCATTGATCACTGACCCTCTCCATACGAGACAGAGAACCATGGTTGGAAAACTCTCTAAGTTGACTCTTGACTCTCCTGAGTCATCTCATTTTGACTCGGCCGAATCATCTCATTTTAATAAGTTGTTGGCATCCCAAATCATTTAATAGGCAAATCTAATTTTAAACAATTCAAGTTTATTTATAAGTAATTATGCGTGAGGTTTGAAGTTAGTAATTTAAAAATGATGACTAGAATGTCATTTGAAACATATATTTGATCTTTTACGTTTGGTATTTGGACTCACAAATTGTGTAATATGCAATTTTTTTCCTTTGTTTTCCCTATTGTAGCACTTTTCTTGCGTATACAACTTCATTAATTTGAATTGATTATTATGAATGTAGGTAAATGAATGTATTTTTATGTTTTCTAAGTAATGGATTCATTTATAAATATTTAAAAAAAAAAAAAAAACATGACTCTCCTGAGTCTCCGCGTTGACTCTATCCGAGTCAATTTATTTGCATTGGACGAGTCGAGTTTGAGTCACGAGTTTTCCAACCTCCAAGAGAACAGCTTACAAGTTAACAAGCAGTCTTCCCATTTCAGAGTTGATACAGGTGATATTGGATAATGTTCACTGGCAACAGTGTGATAAAGACTTAAAAACAAAATGCAAGTTAAACAGAAAGATGAAACAAACAAGGAAAATGGCAGAAAGTGTTACTTCAAGGGCCAAAACTACAAAACCCATTTCATGCCCCATACAGGGGATACTGGACAATGTTTTAAAGCAACAGTTCAACAAAAGATTTTGAAGAATTGGAAATGTTCAACCAGAAGATGAAACAAACAAGGAAAATTGCACAGGGTCTTTGAAGGCCAAAACCACCAGCACCATTTCTGTTCTGTACAATGGGGGTCCAGTGATGATGAATCCAAATCACATACACTGGCTGTCAGTCACCCACATTTGACACTGATCTGACCATCTTCAACAGTTGGATTGAATCATAATAAAGAATGCACTTGTAGCTGTTAAACCCTGAGGCCCTAAAACCAAGGGTAAAGATGGCATGATCAGCGTGATATTTGGCCAACCCTTATCCATGTCATACCCCTCCCATCCTTCACACCCCCGTTATCAGCATGCATCCAGGTGGGCCCTGCACAAATGACAGTGTGCTTCTACTGCTATTTAGTACTACTGCTAGTTCCACCACTACTATTAGAATTATTGTACTTCTTAGTTGACAAGTAGACAAGTAAAAGCCTTAATTGTTTTCTTTTCGAGTAGGCAAAAGGACTGACTGACTTGGAAATTGAATATTATGGTGTAAGTATGTACCTTATGAGAATATACATGCGAGATCAAACTAAACAGCAGTTGTAGATCAGCTAGATTGCTAGATTAGAAAAAATACCAGTAGGCCAACCTTTATGATGATGCACTAAAAATATTGTCCAGAAGGAAATTCATACCCATGCAATCAATGGGGATTTTATTACTATATTGAACCTATCAGCTGTCTCATTGCTTACTCCAACAGTCTGAAAATTAAGGGGAGGCATTATGGAGGCTTCTTTCTCTTGCTATTCTATGGGGATCTCGATATTCTATGGATGTGTTGTTTTTGGGGGGTGGGGGGGCGGCGGCGGTGGGGCGGATGTGGTGGTGTGGTGTGTGTGTGTGGCGGTGGCATTCAATGAAAAAAGAGTTTCGTAGTCTTTCCATTAGAGAGATTCATGGGAAATGGCTTTTTTTTGGTAAGGAATGAAATTCCACTTGCAGGCCACTTCCATGGTCCAATTCAGTGTTCCCTGCTATGTTTTCCTAAGGGCATCTCCTTTGGAGTCGACCGTCTTTAATTCAGATCAATGGTTGTAAATCGCAATCATCTGTTTCAGCAATACATATTCATTAAGCATTAAAAAATAAATAATCTGACAATTTAATGAGAGAGGGAGTTCTAGGGAATGTTTATTTTAAGTCTGAACACTTCGAACAGGTGCCAGACCTGTGCTCAACACTTTTTAAGTGTAAATGCCATAGCTAACACTTACCAGTTACCTGTATCTGCACCTGAATTGCATAGGTTAGGGACATGGCACACCCATAGTGTAAACAGATTAATAGTTATAATTAATGAAAGGAAGGCCTAGCTGTACAGTTTGAGTCAAATCAAAAACAGAATTTAGTTCTGTCAATAATCATACAATACCACATATCACTTAGATGACATAAATACCATTTGTAAATGGAACATGATTGTAACAAACAACAGTTTAATGATAATGCATTTACCTGCCGAAGAACAACCCAAAATGAGGCCCCTCAAATGGGAGGGAGCTTTTGTAATTTGGATTAGAACCCATCCTAGTGTTATGCCAATGCCGAAAGTGATAAGAATATTTAATGGCATGAACCACCTGCACAATAAACCAAAGGTGACCCACTAGAAAATAAAAGGTTCCAGAATTCTACAAATTTATAACAGTTGAGAGAAAATGAATCATAAAACTCAATTTCTACAGTGGCATTAGAACATGTCCACCCAACTGATCTACCATCATATAAGGCAGACTGATACATAAAATGCACCTCTATCCCATATATGCATGCAGTGGTGGACCCAAGATTTTGGGGCAGAATATGTTCAATTGAAAAAGTCTTTTACCACCTGAGATATTCTTTAACTCATTTCCAAAACTGGAAAGGCATTTCATTTTGAAAGTTTTGAGTATTTGACCATCACTCTCTGATGAAAATAATCACATATATCATATATGACCTAATACACGAGGTAGACTGATTGTGAATGGGGGGAAATCTAAGGTAGAAAGAGGATTTGAAATATCATGAAATTGGATGATTGTGTTTGGGAACAAGGATGGGGATGGCTTAGATTGGGCATCAGAGAGGCAAGTATTATATGCAATCAATCAATGTTGTGTTATTGTAGCTTTCCATTTTTCTGATTTCCACATTAGGTTTCCCTTGGCATTTGAAACTATATATCAAAAAATATTAAAATATATGATATCTGTTTTTATATCAGATTTGGTACCCCAGCTTCATCCCCTCGGTGAAATCATGTTGCAGCAGAAAACAAAAGGGAAAGAGGTTCTCTGTTTTGAAACTGGACAAGTAGAAATAGAAAAATAAAAGAAAAGAAAAATCGTATTCCATTGGTATAATTGTAAAAATGTATTCTGACTTAAATATGACAATGGAGTGGGGATGGTGCTTTTTTCTGCATTGGAAGGAGGGTGTTTATTTCTTCATTGGAACTGGGAAACGGGGGCAAAATTTAATTTCCACCGGTGCATGTTTGGTGAGGCCTATGCCCCTTTTGGGCTTTTTCCAAGACAGATGGGGTGACTGCCCCAGGTTGGCACTACATGGGTCTGCCACTGAATGCATGCACACATGATATACTAACTCATGCTTGTGAAAGACATGAGTCTCATCCAAATTTCTTTAGAGACAGTATAATAGTTGGACAAATGTTGGACTAGATGAGTCCCAAGGATTTTCTTGTGGAGCTAGTGAGCTACATTTTCTTTTAAGAAGAAGACAAAGACAACAACCAGAAGATCATACTCCATTTCTTCGTTTAGCCTTGCCAGCAAAAAATAAACAATGGTAAAGCAATTCACTTTATCACAATATAAAACAAAAAATATAAACAGGATTGAAAGAAACTCACAACATAACCATGCTCTCAAATGTGATTGTTTTAGACAGGTTTGTGTAGACAAAAGCTGGATTGAATACAAAGAATGTAACCTGTTCAAACAGCTTGCCCAAGTTAGGTTGGAGGAATATGTTGAAAATGACTAGAGTAGAAAGTTGCATAAATTCAAGATCGCATCAACAAAAGAGAATACACAACGATGTTCCATTCTAAACTAAACCAACTGAGAACAAGATGTCAGTGTTAGAACTTAGAATGGTAACTGAGCAGAGGGAAAAGAGGGTGACATATCCAACTCAGGCAATGCTATCATAGGAGCGATTGATGCTCATCGGCCCTAAGTTAGCCACATATGGCGCTAGTTTTAGGTACAGCATGTAAGTTGTAGTTTGCATAACACCCATAAAAGAAAGAACTTAATTTGCTTGCATGTTACAGTGTTAAAAAATTAAAAAAGCCAAGACTTCTTTATCTTTGATATAAAAGCAAAAGAATAATGTAAATCAGTAAAGGTGATGGGTATTGGAGATGAAGATATAACACTCTAGTATATGGTTCTAACTTATGGAACAAACCATTCAACCATGCAAGGTAGTTGGATGCAAGTTCAGGTCAAAAACTGCTGGTACAAACTGAAACGCCAATACGGAATACAGGCAGGGTGTCAATAAAAAATGGTTATCTTCATAAAATGGATTCAGCTCCACCCTTCTATTCAAGACCCAACCTATCCCATGCGAGGCACTATCCACATCGACCCATATCAATTTGAGGCAGCCATTGTCGATGTTATTCATGTCTGCCTACCAGTTATAACTAAGGTTTACTGCTGTCCCCAATCAATAGTAGATGGGCCTCTCTTAGTAACATCAACTGCATTTCTACTGCTCTCTACTAGGTAAAATTGTAGTTATAGGAGATATTTCACCCTTATTCACATATCTTTAAGTCAACTAGGCTCTGTGACTCACCTGAAATCCTCAAAACATTTAATGTGGACACTTAGGCAAGGAGTAAATCAATTGACCAAGCCAGACCATGGCAAACTTTTTGAAACCAATTGGGTGCACTGCCATGGTCAAACGAAAATGAATTTGTATAGACCCACTGAGTTCATTGCATTGCATATTGATACCAGATACAGAGGAGCATCATTTAGAGATATGAGAATGGATAAATTGAATTGTATGTAGGGCAGACGAAAGGATGCTACTATGGCTTTGCTCAAGCTTCACATTGAAAAGCTATAGTCTGTTTTCTAATGCTTTTGTACTTAACATTGGTTTTCTTGAAGAATGAGTACTAAAGACAGATATATTAGCACATTACAATATTACATGGTCTCAAAGCAGTGAAGGTGTCCTCTGAAAGCAACATTTGGGAATGTGAACTGCAATTCAATCACACTCCATTAATTTGTCAAGTTTCAGCAAATATAATTTGTAATTTGATATAGTATAAATTCAAATAAACTCCATCCTGAAAAAAAGAAATTGACGATAAATGAAGAATTCAATTGCCTCGTGACATTTGCACAATGACTTGAATTTCTTAGAATCATTTTCTGCCTCACTAAAAATAGAAACATGAAAACACAGAAACTAAGATTTAAAATGCTATAAATCCAAAATAATACACAGCACACAAACACTGACATTGTTCAAATGCTTCCTTGCAGCTTCACCTAAGATATCCACACGTCCTGTTGCAATAAATGACCCAACCCCAGTCACAATAAGCAGTTTGAGAACTGGAATTGACGCTGCAATGAAAAGATCTTTGAGCCCCATATCAAACTTTCCTTTTGCAACTCTTTAAACCTTCATCTATCTCCTATCTTCTCTGAAAATTAAGCACTTACATCAACTTCTTTCCATGCAAAATTCATACCTGAACTTAAAAACAGACACGAAAAGAACTCAATACAAATGGGTTTCTTCCACTTAGAGATTGCAGTGGGGAAACCTCTACAAAGAATGAAAGGAAATAAGCTGCAAAACCCACGAGCCCATATTAAAAAAGAAAAATTAAATTAATAATCTTTTGAATCTTTCTATGTCGCGTACGAAGATTCATACAGGTCTTCTTTTATTCAATCTTACGTGGTTCTTCCGTCGGAGATTACTAATATAATTTTTAGGTTGCAATAGATTGACAGGACTAAACATTCCTAAAAATATTAGTTGCTCGATCCTCCACATCTTCTCCTTCTAAAAACGAAAACGTTCACACCAATCTTCCATCCATGCAAAATCAAACATAAAAAATAAAATAAGGGGGTGGGGGTTCTTTTTTAGCAAAGAAGGATCAATAGAATAACAATTTATGGTCAAATAAGAACGAGAGATATCCAAAATTCCCATTTGAGTAGACTCTCAAAAGTCTTCTTCCACGGTTCCATATATTTATATATCTCTTACACCATACCAACTCCTTCCGCAAGAAACAGAACCAAATCAACGTTTGAACAGGAAAGAAAACCTTGGCTAAAAAGTCTAAAACTTGCAGTCTCCACAAAAACACCAAAACAAAAGGTGGCAAGAATCAAAGATGGCACGAGAGAACGAACGGGAAACTAACCGGCTAAGAACTCATGCAATCGAAACCACACAGAAAAAAAAAGAGACAGAAGTCAGAATATACACGACTCCTCGAAAAAACAGAAGGGAAGAAAGTCGATAAAGCTTTGGGATCCGGTTGGAATGGCAGATGAGTTGAATAGAAAGTGAGAAATCGAGCACGTGACGTGGACGCAGATCCCAGGAAGGCCGCCTGGCTTTTGGTTGGATTCGTCATTGTAAGAGATCCGAGCGAGCAAAACACCGTGCTATACACCAATCACGGAACCACGAAATATATGGAGTTCTGCACATTATTTTTATTAAATTTATTAATTAGTAAGTTTTTTAAGTCTTTTTTTATTACTAATTTAATTTTTATTTGTTTTTTCAAATATTTTATTATTTACGTGAAGTGTAAATAGGGATTGATGACATGTGTAAGAATAAAATAAATAAAAGACATATTCGGGCCTAAATTAAGCTGTATTTTGGCCTGATTTAGGCTTGTAATTATGGCCTAATCTTGGCCTGTTCTTTTACCCTTAAGTGCATGTTTGGTATCTCTATTTTTTACCTCTATTTATCTATTTGTCTAAATCGTACAGAGGTTAGAAAAATTAAAGTGTTTGGTAGATGACTTTATTCTCTTCCTATTTTAGAGGAGTAGAGGCAAATCCTCAAAAATTGAAATGCCCACTTTCTAGGCATATGAAAAATAAAGGCATAAGCTCTAAAAAACGTAGAGACAAATCCTTTAAAATTGAAATGCCATCTTTTTTTTATAGCTCTTTTTTTAATAGTTCTATTTAAATAGTCTGTCAGAAAAAGAGTAGAAATGTCAAATATGGCTGTCTAAACTGGTTCAGAATTATAAGCATGGAGTAATTTTGGGTTAACTTGAATTTTTTAATTCTAGCATGATATGGATTGTCATTCTGGCCTGAATTAGACCCATAATTCTGACCTGAAGATGTTACAAATCTTCATAATTTGATTTCTAAAATACCAATAAGCAGTGATTGAAATTAGACAACATCTAGCAAGCCAAACGTGTTGAAAAACATGTAATATAACTTGTTTATCCTTCAACGTATGATAAGTTGCTCAAAGACACATAATCCATAAGATTTGACAAATCTTCATAATTTGATTTCAGCAAACACATAATTATTAAATACTTCAGTGAGAATCCTTTGAGCTTCTTCAATATTATCGGCTTTGGGTTCCAGTCAAGTCACCGAAAATAATTATATTCCTGCTCAAAATAGGAATTGTGTTACCCTCTTGAGAAAGTAATGATTATGATCCTTTATAGTTTTCTATTCATACCATCCTTTTTTTATATATATAGAAATACTGTATGTAGTCCCACCTTTATTCATCTATCTTTTAGTTTTTTATCATTGTTAAATTATGTTAAAATTACAATATCATTGTTAAATTATGTTAAAATTACAAATCATTATAAAAAAAAGTTTGTACGTTTTGTTTTCGGATGAAGCGAAAGTCGAATAGAGATCTTTGCAGACGCGTCCTGACAAACGTACAAACTTCATTTTTTTTTTTTAAAGGTTAGGTGCAAGAGTCGTATAAGGAAGTCGTGTACAAAATTTAATAGTTTCTGTCACAATACTATAGTTTATGTTTATTTAATCTATAAAACGATTAGAATAGATGTTTTCATAGTTTATGTTTATTTAATCTAAAACCGATTAGAATAGATGTTTTCGACTATCAATATTTAATTTAATCAGCTTTAAAAGCTTTTATATCTATTTGAAGAAATAACCAAAAAGTAAATCGGCATAATAGTCTAAAACAATCATATAAATATATATAATTTTATTTTTGCTTTTTCCTTCAAGTTTGCTAGTGTAAGTTTATAATTTGATAAGATTGTCATGGTACTTTATTTTATGAAAAATTTGTATGTGTTTTACTTGTATAGATTTTACAAAAATGATCAAATTGCTTTTTTCTAAATAAAATGGACATGACAGACTGTCTATTGTGATCAAAAGGTCTAATTAAAACTGTCCTTTTTAAATAAATCATTTTAAATTAGCTATATTTCAAATAAATAAGAATTGCAAAAAATGCCCTTAATATTATAAAGTCGTACGCAAAAGTTTTTAATCTAAGTGTCGGTATATATGTACTTTGCTGTTTATGGTGAATGGCATTTTGTATTTTTTCAAAATGCTCGGAAAATCTTAATAGCATTTATTTATGCAATAAATGTCAGCAACATGCTACTAGTATATCTCTCTCTCTCTCTCTCTCATTATTATTGTTATTATTAGCTAACTGTCTAAGAATGCTATTTTAACTTGAGGACCCAGGATCATGCACCTTAAATTAAGGTGAACCCTACTCAATCATGCAGAGGCAGATCCATTTATCTGCTTTTGTGGGCAATTGGTACTATTTTCAACGTCAATGGCCCATTCATTTACACATTTCTATAAGAGACATCACATGGCCGAGTTGGTTAACAGCTGGATTGGGTTAGCCAACACCAAGCAGCATGCGCTGTGTATTTTCTTTCTTTTTAAAGCTGAATGTTGGCTTAAAAAAAAAAAAAAAAGGTTAAATTTTGGCAATAGAAGCCACATCAGAATCTTGGGGCCCCTTTGTGAATGTCTCATTTTAAAAACACATAATATTTGCCTTTTCGACAAAAATGTGTCTCTTGGGTTGCATATGTGCATTTTCAATAAAAAAAGTCTATTGAGCCTATTTGTATGGATGTGACACAATTCAAATGGATGTCTTCCAACTCTGTAAAATAAGATTATTTTCAAAGTTTTGATATAGTATTCAAAATGAGCATAAATGCATACGAATTCTTTATTTTTAAAACGAAACATGTATGCTGACGTGGATTAAAGGAAGAAATGTTTGATTTTCATATATGTTTTGGTTGATTTTAATTTTTTAATTATTTTGTTAGATTTACATGAAAGGAATGTTAGAATAATGTATTATTTAGGTCGCACAAAACTTGACATGTGCATCACACAAGGGCTTCGTGCTAGTTTTATATTAAACTTTAAAGTACCACATGGTGGTTTGGGAAGGAACACGCTCGCACGACATAACTCCCGCGTGGATCGGCTGATGCTAAAATTAACATGATGCCAGACAGTAGTACAACTACAGACGCACGAGCTGTATATATAGATGTTTTATATACGGGGAATTCTAAAAAAGCGCCACCACTTTAAAAATACTTTTTTGCTGCCCTTCTTTTTTTTTTTATTCACTGGGCTCATGTTGAGTCAATCAAATATTTTTACACACAATACCCGTCATAAATAGTTACAAGTTCAAGTTTGACACTTATCCAACTTTTCCTCTCCGTTGGATTTGAAATAATGGTATAATAATAAAATTATGTCTTTAAACCGTTAAATCTTAATGCCATGGATCAAAATGTTAAATGATCTAATGGACTCAAGATTTTGCTTATAGGTAAGCCTCATATGAATCTTTTCATTTAATGAACTTCCATAATCATCATGCATTCTAGTGGGCCCAACTAGGAGGGGTGTTTTCTTCTAAAAAATGCATATACATTGTGTAGCGCTCCCCTTTATACAAATGATTTCACGGCAATGCATTGCATTTGGTCATCTCCTAAACAGCTTAATGATTGAAGAAATACAAGGCAGTGTGTGACGTATTGGGATCCTCTGAATGGGTTTACGCACAATGATCAAGAGTGGACCACTTAGGGTCTGCCTGTCACCATAAGCAACCCTTGTCCAAATGCATCGCAGGCTGCTTGCAGTGATGTGGCGGACTGTGAATGGTCCACTCATAGTCACTGTAGGGTTTTACCTCACTAGATTCGGACTCAACGTTCGATTGATGAAGACGTTATTAAAAAAGGAGCCCATGTACTATACATGGGTGGGCATGTTGTAACCTATATTTATTTATTTGTTTTTCTCAAGCTATTTCCTCACATGGTTAATTTGATTCATGTTTTTTCGCTTGTGGTGAAATAAAAATTTCCTTCAAGAAAAGGAAGAATCACAATCATTTTAATTTGACCATGACCGAAAGTAAGGCTTGAATTAAGTTCTTACATGTTCTTTCTTTTTTTTTTTTACAATTCAAATCATTCAAGAAACAATCACAATTCATCTTTTTTTCTTTTTTCTTCTAAGTTGGCATGTGTGTGATGGTGGTTTTAAAAACTTAAATCTTCTACAAAAATTATTCAACTGCCTCTTGAACAATTTTTCTATGAAATACGCTAATAAAAGAAATCTCCCTTTGGGTGGCCTCTATATTATATAAAAAAATCTTGGTGGGACCATATGTATAAAAACCCATTAAATTGCCTACTATAGTAATAAATATTCTTTTGATAGATGGAAACTACATATTAAGGGCATGTTCCTTTATTAGAATCCAAACAATTCTTGTCTGGATAATTTCTGAATTCTCAAGTGAAGTTCCTAAATGCTTCATTATATCTGAATATCCAAAAATTTCATCAAAATAGATTGAGATTTTTGAATTCTCAAAAATCATTTAAAATCTTTTAAGTAATTAAAATTTTAAAATATTTGATAAATGAATAATCATTTACAAATGTCAAGATACGGGATGTCAATCATGTCCCAAAATTTATGTTAAGAACTCTAGTAAAGAACAATCAAGGGAGAAAGGTTTTTCGAATAAAATGATAAAGTGTTGTAGATTTAAGTTACAATGGATGGGAGGATATTACTTATCCTTTGTTTCATTGAAGAAGAATTAATGCGGGTTGTTGTAGCACACCAGCCTTTGCAGGGCAGGTTTAGTTTCCATCGGGAGCATGAAAGGTGACGGTGTAAGGACCCGCTGTTCTGGAAGAGCCTGCCACTGGGGAAGATATTCAAACGCTTGTTGCCAAAATGGAAGGTACAGAAACGGTCTACAGTAGTTCATCACTTCATTGGTTTGCTCAGCTTGGATCTCCGAAAACACGATGCAACATCAAATAGGGTCCCTCTCGAGAGCTCCATAGCTCGCAAGTCATCGATGTCTTATTTTCGGTCTTTATTTTCAAAATTGATTGGTGATGAAAACGAAGTAACTATCATTTTACAGTGAGATATTACGGTAAGGGGAGAGCTTAGTAACAATTTGGACTGTTACATTGAACTCAAGAGTCTACCAGATTATCCATGTGGATTTATTTGTTTTTATCCCCATCGTCCATCAATAATAGGGCCCACCAGTACCAGATGAACAAGATAGATCACAGACAGGTACTGGTTTAGTAATCTCTCTCTTTCATTTCCTTTTGACTGTTTACTGTCAGCACATTAATGGAGTCCCAACTCCCAATTCCGACGCCCGCACGCCTCCCAGGGTTAGATCGGGGCCTGGACGTGTCTTACAAATATGGTCCCCCCGACCCAGTTGGGGTCCAGGATACAGAATCCGTATTTATACACAGAGCCGACGACTTGGTATGGTTTATAATATAATATAATATATGGTTGTGGGCCTTGTGGCAGCTAGTATTTGGTTGAGGTACAATTACAAATCCAAGGATGTGAATAAGGCTGTCAATCGTGTCGTGTTAACGAATTCGGGTTACGGGTTAACGAATTCGTGTTAAAATCACCTCAACCCATATACGACTCGTTAACTTAAACGGGTCAAAAAATCCAACCCGAACACGACCCATTAATTTAACGGGTTACACGACCCAACCCGTTAAGTAATAAAGTTATTTCATAAATTAAAAGAAAATCCATACAAAAGTATATAAAGAGAAAATTTTATAAGGCACATGAAACTATAAGTGAGGATCTTGAGTAGACCCCACCTAAAATCCCACTATAAAACAATAAATTTCAATTTCTTCTTATGAATATAAATTAATTCTAGCTACACTTAGGGACTAAAAAAAATTAAAGGGTTAAACGGGTTGTTAATGGGTTACTGGTGTAATTCATACACGACTCGTTAACTTAACGTGTTAATGGGTTTGACCCATTAACGACCCAAACCCATTAAGAGCCCACCCGAACCCGTTAATATCGTGTGGGTTCGTGTCGTGTTAACGGGTCGTGTGGCATTTTGACAGCCCTAAATGTGAATGCCCCAAGAAGTTACGGTACCTGACTTATTCGATTGCGGGTAACGACTAACAAGAAGATGGTCGTTTCTTTCTTGTACAGCTACGGTTAAGCCCTGCATGACACAAACTATGGACAAGGCAAGATGCTAATTTAGGGCATGATTGATGGACGTTGAAATATGGCGAGGTGAATTATCATGTTAAGAGAGAATAAAATATAAGGTGGGATAATAAAGTAGGTGATTTTTTTTATCTTTTGGTGGAGAAAGAAAGATTGCTTTTTTTATTAATTTTTATTAATTTGAAATTATGTACTTTTAATATAACACATTGTCATTTTTATCTGAATTCACTTTATTTTACTTTAATTAGTTAATTGTCAAATACGTCATAAGGGGACCAAGTTAGGGGAGAATTTTCTCCTGTGAGTATCCATGAGACCAACTTAGATCCACCTTTGATTAATGTAGTTCTCTTCGCACTCTTATTTTTCACGATTTTGCACAATGTTTAAATTTATGCTCATTGAGCCTCACCATTGGATTGAATTCCAAAAAAATAAAATTTATAGTTAAAAGATAATTAAAACTTTACATCCATTAAATCAAGAGCTACATAGTCAGATGGGCTGATTTTTTAAAAGAAATCTTTTTTATCTATCCTACTCCATGATTGGAATGCATTCACGTGGGTCATGGATGTTGACAGTGTTAATATATGGTCTGCCCATACAAAAATCTTTCTTACTGGACAGGTTTATCGGGCACGGTGCCTTAATGGCATTGAAGCTTTGGCCCGCAGTATGGCTTCGTTGTGACTTCATTCAAGTTTATATCCTGTATTTTGGTAGGACGTCCATGCTTCAAATGAAATGATGTCACAAGAACCAATTTTGGATCCACTGGGTAAACTTATTCAATTAGCTTTGACAATCCCGTGGCATACAACCGTGTCTCCAACTTGGTCAAGCCAGCCATAATCTATGTGCGCAGCTGGAAATTGAAAGTGATTAAATATGCATATGTTTGCCCCGCATTGACTAATGTCCAATTAAGGACAAGGACGCCGATTAATATTCAAGAGATAAGTTTCTACCGACTTCAATTGCTTCACTGATATAGAGCATTGTAATATTCCTATTGAACAAGGAATCGAGTGTTATCTGCTACGAGGTTAATATTGAGTTGCTTTTTTCTGTGGCTTGTTTGAATCCCGCAAATTCATTTTGTGCTTTTGACAAAGAAAGGTTGGTCCGTCTTGCTTAGTTTTATGTCTCTAATTTTTCTGCAATAGACATCGTGACACTTGACCATCAACTTCAAAACTACACTGCTGATATGCGCTCTAGTAACGAGTTTTTAGAGTTTAAAAAAATTGGTGACATTGCTAAGAAATTAATGGAGACAAAGAAGGATGTCGTAGCCATTGGTTTATTTGCTTCTAAAATTGGCGTTGATTTTACCAACAACGACTGTAACGGTAAAAATATTTTTTTCATCAATGAAGTACGTAAAGAACAAGTTGTGTAGTCGAATGGGAGATCAATTGATGAATGACTATTTGGTTACATATATTCAAAATGATGTGTTTGTTAGTGTTGATAATAAAGTTATTATGCAACGATTTCAACACATGAAAACTCGTCGAGAGTACTAGTAGGAGTTTATGTATTTGAATTTTCTTTTTTATTAAGAACTATTAGTAACAAAGTTTATTTTTATTTGAAAATTCAATGTTATCTTTGTCAGATTGTTGGAAATATATTATTTGAGAATTTTTTATTATAATTGTCGAATTATCAAAATTAGATAACAGATGTTGATAAAGGGGAAAACAAATTTATTTGATTTGTGAAAGATAAGTCCTTTGTTAACCCCACCGACTCGAATTCCTAAAGCCGCCACTGTGTGTCTTGGTGACTTGAAGCCATGGGGGTGGTCTAGTTTCAAATTTATTTTGCCTATTTAAATGAGGGCAGAACTACCATGCAGCGTCGCTCCATGTTAGTATGGTGCAGCGCCCATGTTAAAAACATGGGTGGGGCGCACTTTTAAAAAATCCAAACCTCTTATTAGTCATAGTACCATTGTAGTGATCAAATGATACATTATTATTAAAATTAGTGAGATGGCCACCGTTAGATCAACTAAATCTTGAAATCTGAAAGATGTGGTTGACTTTCTTTAATTTCCTATTTTTAATGGGCATAAATGGAAGGAGTGAAATCTGATGATCAATCCATTGATTGGCCCGTTGGAATGGACTTTGAATATTTACATACTGATTATAAAATAGGTCTTATGGTTGTGGAGCGGTTTGGATTTTCCAAAGGTAGGTCCCACCCATGTTTTTAATTGGGCATTGCAGCGTACTACAATGAGCGTCGCTGCTACTGCGCCTTAAACGATTTCGGATTTCACGCAGCTAATAATGTTGGAGTGATCTGAATTATATCCGTTTTATAACTCATTCAACTTGCTCTCCATCAAGCTTGTTTTTGTACGATCCTTGCACTGTTGAGAGAGTTTTGACCAATTTTCTATATGATGAAAGAGAGTTTGTGATTTTGAAAGTATTTTGTATTGTACTTGGCTAGGATTTTGCGCTCTCTCTCTTCCATCTTTCTAGCTGGGTGAGTGGCACAATCCTTTGTGGCTTGCTCAGGGATGCTTGCACAGGATCAATCCCTGAGCAGCTACGTGAGATGAGACCCCCTTAAAAAGGGGGGTGTCTCTTGTTCCTCTTGCTCACTCCTTTTAATAACTGATATTAATTGAGTTTCTCTTCTACTTGCAAAAATAGATGTGAAGGTTATTTGAGAAAGTCGGAAAAATATCAATAGAGCGAGTATTGTAAAAGTTTTCCTCCATCTGATAGGGCACGTTTGTATACGCACCATTTCTACGGAAAGAGGAAGTTGCCATGTCAACAAATTACGTGAAAATGGAAACCTCGAAAAAGGATTTCAGTGGAAGTTATAAATTCATGTTTGGTGCGAATTTTTTTCCTTGCTGAATTGGTTTTAATGTTATTTGGTGCGCTGTAGATTCCTTTTTTAAAATCAATTTTTTTCTGTTTGGTGTAACCATTTCTCCTTATAAGAACTTATTTATTATAGATGTTTAAACTGGTCATCAAAATAGGAGAAACTACCACTGATGTCGAATTATTTTGAGAATTAGTTATAGGAGAAAAAAAATAAAAAGCATAAAATCTATCTCATACCAAATGCCATTAATTGAAGTTACAGATCATGTGTCCCTAAAAAATAGTTCATCCACCGAGAAGTTTCTACGACAGAAGCCATCAATAAGGTGAGAAAAAATATATATTGAAAACTGCAAACAAGAATATCATGTATAATACAAATTCCAGCACTCCAGCATTCCGATACAGATTCGAGCGTTCCTACATTCCAACAAAAATATGTTTTCCTACTAGTTTCAATCACACAAACATAGCTACAGTGACAAGTAGAGAGATATGGGAAAGAAAAAAAATATATCAACAAATAGATGAGTGGCTGGGAGGGGTGGGGCGTGGCTGCAGGGAGGTGGGTGAGGGAGAGGGAGAGGGAGAGGGAGAGGGAGGGAGAGAACACCTAAGAAGAGGGTTCTCCAACCACTCGAAGAGGGAGGGGAGATGGATCAATATGCAACGGTGCTTGCCGTGGTAGACGAAGAAAAGGGAGAAGAGGGTTCTGGACCTTGTTCCAGTGGGCGAAAAAGTAGGGATCTGGGTTGAGTTGGAAATGAGTGAGGAAATGAAATAACACAGGGGAAAGAGTTTTATGCAGAAATGCAATTCCCATACCCCCATCGAAAATCCATTTCCAGCCTTTATAGGAAAATACTGACGTGACAAAAAAGTGTTTTCATGGAATGCATCAAACGCTCGAAAAATGAGTTTATCGTGGAAAATCGCCTTTTTTTCTTTAAGAAAAGTATTACACAAATATGCCCGAAGTGAAATCCATACACGGAACTCTTACTGCCCCACCTATCCGGTAAATGCAAGTTGAGTGGGTTGGGCTAGGGATTAGCCAATAAAAGCATGACTACAATTGAAGGTGTGGGTAAACTCAACTTTTACTCCAGCCTCAGTAAGGTCTATAGATTCTTAGAGCCCAACCCATTCCGTAAATTTCCACCTTCTGTTTGGGTGTGTTTTGCTGGCCTTGATAAAAGGACTTTTTGAGCTTTTAGTTTTTGCAAAGCCCACAAAAACTCATTTGGTTGGCAAACTTCTTATGGGCTTCTTAAAAGCTATAGGCCCAAATTCACTTTTGAAATGAGCAGAGCTCGTCGGACTTGGCATTTGAAACTTAGCTTATGGTCTTTTTTGCGGCAAGTGATTGTGCATTCAACCAAACACAACTGCTCGAATCACATGTGGATATATAATTATGCATACAAAATATATTTTGATTTTGATTTACTTTTTAAATGATATAAATTTTAAATAAATTGAAAACTCGGCCCAGCCCGACCCAAATAAATAATCCATGTGGTTTAGTGACCCATTTTACTGAAATAAATAATCCATGTGACTTTGAGTCCTTGGAGTAAACCTAAAGAAAAGAACATACAAGAAAAAAAGAATAAGATTTCAAAAGGAATGTTTCATTTATTTGCTACATAGGATGAATGGTGCAATATCGCGAGTCTACCCCTGCTGCATGTCGCTGAGCAATCATATGCGGCTACCACTGAGCTACTTAGGCCTTGTTTGGCGAGTCTTATCTGTGTAAAACAGATCTGCATGAAATAGATCTGTTTCAAATTGTCCCATTTGAAATAGATATTTTAAAAATAGTGTGTTTGGTAATACAAAAAAATTGATTGAAATAGATCTTTTAAAAGCAATGGTTGAGAGTTTTTCATAAATATCTCGAGATATATAAGGAATCAAGTATTGAGATTTGACGCCATAGCCGTATTTAGTCTTATAAAGAGAATTACCGGTTTGGATTTGTATTTGGGGCCCGTGGATTCTTTAAAACTAGATAAAAATATCTGATTTTTTTTGCCAATATCTCAAAATCCATGATGATCTAACCGCTAGAATTTAGACCCATGGCCGTGTCTACTCTTCTTAATATATCCAATGGTTTGGATCATGATTTATGGTCCCACAATTTATAAAAAATACAAAAAATGGGACTGCCAGTGGACCCTTTTAAAACCCACTTAGTCATACTTGGTACATCAAGGGCTGACAACCTTTTAGTAAGTTCCTCAAGATCCATTTGGAGTCAAAGGCTAATTTTTGGTCTCCTAGCCGTTTTTTGGCCTTCTAAGTAGGATCAACGGTTGTGATTGTGATTATGGGGCCCATAATGTCCAGAAATTAAGATCCAATAGTCCACGTTTTTTTACAAATATCTTGAGATCCGAGATAGATCAACGGCTGAAGACATATGATCGTAGCTGCCCTTATTAATACTTCCAATGGATTGGATCACCATTTAGGGTCCCAGAATTTTAAAAACAATAAAACACATGGTCATTGAAAAAAGAACACCCATATTACTGTAGTTGAGTGCCTGTCCGCTTCAGTGACTATTGTCTTTTTTCAAATCCCATGACTTTTGCTGCTGTCTCAAATAGAGGGAATGCCTCTTTATGAGTTTTGAATAGGAGTTTGCAAATGTAGTTCCCAAACACTCTAAACCCATTTTCAATCAGTTTTAAGAGAAATAGAGGTAGAAAGTAGAGACGCCGAACGCCACCTTAGTGGTTGGGGAAAATAGTTGTTTATAAAGATGGGTTCACTATTGTTGGTCCATCCCCAAAAACCACTCAAATAATATGGCTCTAGTCATTCAATTTTAATTCATTATTTTTAAATATAATCACCGCAATATGCTATTTTATAGAAATTGTGTTTATAAAACTGTCCTTAAACTTAACATTTGCACTAAAAATATTAAAATCTAAGTGTTTTGATGCGACATGGCTGTGTGGATATTGCATGGATCTATTATAAAAATGGCTACGTGTGGAAAATACTTACCCTCTGTTTGGGAAGGAGGGAAAGTGGGGGGAGGAAAAAAAAAGAGCGGAAAATGGGGGGAAAGTAGAAATTGATGGTGTTTGGAAGGGGGGGGGGGGGGGGGGGGAAGTGGAGGTAAAATTATTGTGGGGCCCACCTTAAAACTTTCCCTTAAAAAATGGGAGGAAAGTATGACGGAAAGAGGTGAATTCTTTGTAATTTTATTAAACCGCCCTTTTCACTTTTTCACTTTTTCATAAAGTAAGTAAATTGGTAATTTTCTCTCTACTTCAAAAACAAATAAAACCCTACTTTTTTACTTTTTTTTCCCTACTTTTTGACTATTTAAACAAGAGGAGGTAAAATTAATTTTCCCTCCCCTCCTCACCCCACCATTTTCCTTCTCCTCCATCTCCCCCTCAAATTTTCTCTCCATTCCCCTCCCCCCTTCCCAAACATAAAAACTTGGAGCAAATATCCCTTGCTCTAACAGTCGACAATAATGTTGCATGCCCCACTTCCAACGGTTTCTTGCGCCCATCCCTTTCCGTTTAAACATGGATGGATGGTCCCATATTTTATTGATGTCGGGCCGGGCGGTTCATATAAGAACCCGCCGGGTTTGTTAGTGTTTATCGTACTTATACACGCATCCACGGATTTAACATCGATACGATACATTTCTTTTCGGTTTTCACTCGTAAGTCGTACTCCTCTTCCGTATGGCGGGCTGCTGCTGCTACTGCTACTGCTAGGGTTTCTGAAATGCTCCACCCCAAAATCACTGAAGACCGCATTAAAACAAGAAAAGAAGGCTCCTTCTTCAGACCTCTCTGCATCATCTCCTATTCTCTTTCTCGCACCATCAAAAATCTCACAGACCAACCTAAACCAACCAGGTAGGTTTGGTTAAATCTCTCTCCCATCTTTCTTTCTCTTCACTTCAGTTTACTTAACTTTAGAGAGCTGTGTAGTGTTCATATTTTAAGAAGTTGCCAATTTCATTCTTTTCCTCTAATTTTCAGGGATTTAGGGTTTTATGAGGACATGGAGTTGAAGAAAATATAACATCTTTTTTGGGTGAGATTTTTGGGGTTACATACTCTTGTTTCTATATATTTATTTTGTTTACTGTAGCTGTGGGTTTTGGAGTCGCCATGAATGGAATGAGGGATATTGAAGGATTAGGGCAGGATTTTCCGGATACTCATGAGCATGAGCCAGTAGATGCACAAATAGAACAGGTCATTGTTGGGCATTCTGATGTTGGGAGCACTCCTGCCAATTTTAGTGAAAATGCCAACAACTTTGTAGAAGCTCCTTTAGAACCCCATTCTGTAAGTCCATCCGACGACTCTGACAGATCCGTTGGAAGTGAGGAAGAGGAAGATGAAGAGGAAGAGGAAGATGAAGAGGAAGAGGAGAAAGATGTGTTGCCCCCCAAAATAGAGACGGGCTCGGGTGACGCGGGGCAGGAGAATATGGGCGACTTTATGGAGATGGATGATAAGGACGAAGCAATTGGACCCAAAGAGAATAATGCCACAGACGAGTCATTGAGGGCAGATAAAGCAGTCGGAGAAAGCCAGGTTAATGTGGAGGGCTCGAATCAGTCTTTTGCATTTGACCCACAATCGTTCGAGGGAGATGAGTCGGGTACAGAGGAAGAACAAGCTGCATTTATGAAGGAATTAGAAAATTTCTTCAAAGAGAGGAAGGTGGAGTTCAAGCCTCCAAAGTTCTATGGGGAGGGATTGAACTGCTTGAAGTAAGTTTTAGCTGTTTGATTTTTTTTTTTCTGATTTGGTTATGGGCTTGAGATTGGATTAGTCTCCTTATGCTTTTATTTGGATAGGTTATGGAGAGCTGTGACTAAATTGGGTGGTTATGATACGGTATGTGTTATGCCATTCTATGTATTTCCCCTTTTCAGAATTACAATAATTTGGTATTCATTTTGATGTACTTAAAAGTCCAGAGAATATATTCTTGACATTAGTCAAAGAACATATGCTCTCCGTTCAGGGGTGGCATGGAAATCAAAGGAAGCCTAATAAAATGTTCAGTGGAATGATGTTAAGTTTATTTTTTCTATTTTTTTTCCTGTGACAATATTATCTTCTGCTTTTCGACCACTCCAAATGCACATCAGGACCAATGAGTGTCCATTCTAACGGAAATTTTGAACCATTTGAAATCTGGGAATATCTAAATGCACGCTCAAGGGTCGGAATCAAGGTTAAAAAAGTAAAGAATGAAACAGAACTTGACTTCATGAGACCTCAGCTCCAATTCAACTTGGAACTCATTGAAGTGTTGAGCCGTTGGCCAACATTTTACAAGCTTAAAAGTGTGCTCGCCCTTATTTTATTTTATTTTTATTTTCATGCTATCAAGATATTGATCAATTTTCAAGTATTACAGTTGAGTTTTCAAGTTGCTGTTGAGATCATTGTGGATTATCAACTGTGGTTGACATTGTTTGTGTTTGTGGGTATCTTTAGGTGACCTCTTGCAAGTTGTGGCGTCAAGTTGGAGAGTCCTTCAAGCCCCCAAAGTATGATATCATGATTTAATCTGTAATTGCTATTATATGTCTTCCTTTTTTAATGTGTTGCTTAGTAGTTATTGATCTTTAAGCTAAGAGTTATGACCTTCCCATCTATGATCGATCTAAACGCCATCCACTCACTAATAATAACTCTCTCTTAAAATGGCATTATTAAATAAAAAAACTGCACTTCCTCTATCCGACATAAAAGTGTAAAAGTTTGAGGCCTTTCAATCAATGAGTATGTTTATTTGATGTGCTGATTTGATTGGGTCACAAAAGTAGTTGAGGTTATCTAAGGGTTTAAAAGTGTCAAAGTTTAAGACGCTTCAATCGAGGATTAGATGATCGGATAGGTTTCCTTCTTGATTCAAACAGGTCCTCACCTTGTTTTTTAGTAGTCACGATTTCTGTTACCTTTCTGTGGTTTAATTCAGTCAACGTCATCTCTTTTGCAGGACTTGTACCACTGTCTCTTGGTCATTCCGAATTTTTTATGAGAAGGTGATTTGTAGAATTTAGGTTGCCATCCTTCTATTTTAAGAATACTTTAATCCTGTTTGGTTTGCCTTTGTGTGTGTGTGTGTTCACACACCTTTATTTTCAGTCACATCTTATCTTTTTTTTATTTATTTGTTTCTAAATGCATGTATCTTGAAAGTTCTTCATATAATTCAAAGCATGCTTCTTATTTTTATTGTTCTCTTGGTGAGACTCTTCTTATTTTTTATTTGTTCACTTGCAATCTACATTTATTTGGATCAATCCAATATTTAAGCTTTTCTTTTGACTGGATCCATCAAGCTAAGTTGAATTTTATGACTTGGGTCCATTGACAGCCCTAGTTGGGAGTCCTCATCCGGTCCGAGTTAGCTTGAGGATTTTGTTGTGAATCCTGTGTAATCTCTTTGGTGGAAACTGAAAAATCCTCAGGCTTCTGCTCTTCAGGAGTTCTGTTATGCATAGTTGACCCACAGAAAATGCAATCTTTTTTAATGGATTGTACTTGCCAGAATTGAGAGAGATTGTTGGGGCCAAGTCTTGATTGAAGGTCTGTCTCCCATTTCACCTCTTCAGTTGATTATTTCCTCAATCTATGCAGGCACTACTTGATTATGAAAGACATAAAGTACGTGGTGGTGAGCTCTGTGTACCTATTGCTTCCCCTCCAGAACTTATGGGTGTTGGAAACCAGGTTAGTTTGTTTTCCCCGATCAATGCAGGTGTTCTTTACATTAGTCAGTGCTGTGCCACTTTTGAGGTTTTACTAGTCCCATTGACTGTATATTCTTTGATTCTATACGATTATATGCTTATGACTACTTTTTTTATGCAATTTATTTACAACTATCTGTTGCATAAAATATAGTTAATGTAAATTCTTTGATTCTATACGATTATAGAAAATTCTTTGATTCTATACGATTCTATAATTCTTTGATTCTTTTACTAGTCCTATGGGACTGTATATTCTTTGATTCTATACGATTATATGCTTATGACTACTTTTTTTATGCAATTTATTTACAACTATCTGTTGCATAAAATATAGTTAATGTAAAAGGGTTGATCAACTAATTTTGTTAAGCATTTTTTTTAATAGCGAACCCCAACATAGTTGGGACAAGGCTTTGATGATTATGATGCTGATTTTTTTTAGTAACAATTTTGTAAAGCATTTTAAGAACGAACTCTTCAAGAGCTTTAGTGAAAAGTTTTGTGAAATGAATGGTTGGATGAGGTGAAATTGAATGTCAAACTGTGATGGAATTGTAGTGATTCTTGTTTCATATTCAACCATTGAATGTCATGATAGGCAACCAATATCCAGATTAAGTTGAAGGTTCTCAACTGTTTGATTTGTAATTGTTGTAATTTTCTCTTCTATGATTACCTGATAACTAGAACTGTTTTGAAATGATCAAGAACTCAACCCATGCAATGGATGGGCCAATCAAAAGAATTGAAAATAAAAACATAGTTATGAAGTATTATGTTTGCACCTAAAACTGGCTGCTGTTAACCTGTAACCTTAACCTACTTAAGTATGATGTTTGAAATAGTGACTCCTTAACCCTATAGGACTCTTATTTGAAGCAAGAATTTAGCGTATGTTGGTATGTTTGCACCTAAAATGTGGTTATTGGACCCTTAACTCCTAAATTGATACGGTCTCCAGTTTCCTGTAATCTAAAGTGGGCAATCAAATTTATGTACATATGATGTTTGCACCTTTTTCCTATGGAGTTGCATTCGCCTTTCGTGTCTCATATATGCTGGACACTTTTGTACTATTCCTTTCAAGCAATGGGTTGTCAACAATGTGGTTGAAATGACACTACTGTATAGATCTGAGTGTCTATTATCTGTGACATCCAGAAATTCCTTTTTCCAGTGGATGCATTGGAACCCAATACGAACTTTTGCTTCTGAAATAGTGACATCATTATCTGCTTATTATAGGTAATGGTAATGGCACAGAAAGATAACATCACAAAGGGCTATACTGGATAAAACCCAAATAATTGCCTAGACAAGGAAGAAATCAGAAAACAAGAAAGAGTTACAACGAGATCTATGAGAAGTTACCCTTCCGTTCCTGTCCAGTTAGATATTCTGCTCCAACATTTCCTTCAGATGTTAAAGATAAAAAAAAAGTAGCAAAGAGGACTGGATATTTCAAATTTTGCCAAAGATAAAACCCAAATACCTCATCTTGTCATAGACGAAGAAGCCCTCTTAGGGGCTACCTTTGAATCCCATCCATGACAAAATGACATTGTTTTGACTGCATATGGGCATTGTGGAAAATGCCTTAACTCCAATTTCCTTGGACAATTCTTCACTCTTTTCTTGCTCGATCTCTTTAATGAAATGTTATGATGGTAGCTCAATTTTCTGCTGATTAGAGTATCACAAGATGACAGAGAGATAAGGCTGGTTCTTCGTCTATATATGAAGCCCACTTAAAGGCTATCTTGGAATCCCATCCGCAATAGATGGCCTTCTTTGTGGCCATTCAAAAATAAAAATAAAAATAGATGGCCTTGTTTGTGATTGTATATGATCATTGTGGAAAATGTTCTATTCCACTTGTCCAGAAAGACTCTTTCATCTTGTACTTCTTGATGCTTAACTAGATGTTATGATGGTTGGTCAATCTTCTGCTAACAAGAGCATCAACTGTTCTGTCATTTTGTCTGTTACGACCATAATCACTACGCTATTTATTTCTGCAGGTGGGCGGCATTCAAGCTTCAGGATCGGGTAGGGCCAGAAGGGATGCTGCAGCTCGTGCTATGCAGGGTTGGCACTCACAACGTCTTCTTGGTAATGGTGAGGTTGGTGACCCAATCATTAAGGTTTGTGGATTCAATTGTCAAACCTTACACATAATCGTGGATTTTTTTTCCCTATTCATATGTTTCTTCGTTTTGTTCACTTTGTTAGTTGTAGCTTTACTTTTTCATTTCAAATGTGGTATTTATGTCAAACATGTATGTCTTTTATAGGACAAGAGCACGATTTCTTTGGCAAAGCGTGAGAAACATCTTAAAAGCCTCGGTATGGATTCTCTGAAGCATTAGTTTCCTAAATGTTACTAGCTGGCTGCTGGTGGGTTAATATTCGGAAATTATGTTGATCTAGGTGTTCTAAGGAGGAAAAAGCCCTCAAGCTATGAACGTGCTGTCAAAACTGCACGCGCTAAAGGAACCAAGCAACAGTTAAGATCTATGAACACTTACCAGTTTCTAGGCTTCTCCAGTATCTTTCTAGGCATAGAACTTGGAACAGCTTTCTACTATTTGTCCACTTCAAAACAAAAAAGAAAAAAATTCTATTTCACTCTAGTTCTTTAAAGAAATACAATGAACATCAACTCAAAGCCAATACACCTGTAGCCCCAGTGGTGAGGCGTCTCCCTATCCACAAATACAACTCCCTGGGTCTATTGCTTAGGAGCTTGGGTAGCATGAGTGTGGGCGGGTGAGTATGTACCAGTGGAAAAAAAAGATCAAACACTTCCTTTGGGAACTTGTTGAATGTCATTGAAGCTGCATTTGTTGGTTATCTTGTTTGCAACTTATTATTAGTTTTTTCCAATTTATTTTTATCGAAAATATTCTTTCACACAACAAATAAATAGATAATGAAGTAAATTAACAATTGTCGCTTCAATGCTTGTTGATCTTGGCAGCGACGGGCAAATCGGTTTCTCTGCATCCAGAACAGATACCATGGTTGTTGATATTGGACCTTCTGCTGATTGGGTGAAGGTCAATGTGCGGCAAACTGTAAGGCGCTCTCGTATGCATATGACTTGCAAGAAGATTTTTTGTTGTTGTGTTGTGAACTTGCATATGAATTCCACTTCTAACTTTAAATGTTATCCTTGTCTGTGCACAGAAAGATTGTTTTGAGATCTATGCTTTGGTTCCTGGGCTTCTGCGCGAAGAGGTAAGAAAAATTTTCTTCCCAGGCATGTAATATATGTGCAGGCACATGTCCTTTTGGAGCTCACTTTATTTTGGGGATAAACATACACATTTTTTGTATCTGTATCTCATCAACTTTAGTCAGAAGTGAATATTTAGCTCTCATTTGGTAATGGATAGAGAAACCGAACAACATATATTGGCCCATAGTTTGTTTTTTCTCCAAACCTAGCATAATGCTTTCACTCTAATTCTCGTGCGATTTTCTTATCACATTAGTGAGATATTGGAGAAGATTAAGTATTGGGGGTCAAAGACATTGTTTTCACTCCTTGGACAATCCATTTGATACTGTGTTTTTCTGATGTGCCTTTTTTAATTCAGGTGCGTGTTCAATCAGATCCAGCTGGTCGCTTGGTTATATCTGGTGATCCAGAGCAACCTGATAATCCTTGGGGTGTCACCTCCTTCAAGAAGGTATGTTACTATATTTTCTTACTAGTGTAAATGTGGTAATCTGTTATCTTTTGTTCAAGTGATAGAATTGGTTTTATTCCTTGCAGGTTGTCAGCTTACCTTCGAGAATCGATCCACATCAAACATCAGCAGTGGTCACCTTGCATGGTCAGTTGTTTGTGCGTGCTCCTTTTGAGCAGTCAGAGTTGTAGACATGGGAAAATGGTACCTCCGAATCCTTATCAGCCATTTGGGCCTAATTGGCATTCCTCCTAGTTTGACTGGGTGCCTGACACTCCTGACAAAACGGATTTTTTTTTCAAGGGACTCGAACTCACGTACCCATGCACCTTGAATATGTCCCTAACCAACGGAGCAACAGAAAGATGGTTTCACTCAAGAATTTAATACATGGAATTGGTTAATGCCCCTTAAGAGGCTGTTACTAAAGCTCAAATTGAAGTTGCTCACTTCCTTTTGATCTTCAAAAGGGCAATTTATCACGGGATGTTCTTTTAAAGAGATTCTGGAAGCAAGGAAAGGGTGCTTAATGCTATACCTATGCCTCTCCTGTTAAATGCTGTATTTATTATATTTCTATTTTATTTTTGATTCTTCAGACCTAGAATACCTTTTTCCTCTTGCAAATTTGCAGTGAAGACCTTTCTGGAATATTGAAGTACAGCTCTTTGGTGGTGCACGTTACTGACTGGCAGAGCTACCTTTTTCCTTGAATCTTGGTACTTTTATATGAGTGCATAACCATGAAATGCATCTTTTGTATAGTTAGGACGAGGATATTTTGGTCTTTGACTGCAGTTACCTCAAACAAACATGAAAACTTTAGTTCAATGAATGCTCACTCAAATCACAAGATGCAAGTGCACAATTTGGTACATGGATTAGAAGCCCATGTTCTTTCAACCTAGCTTTATGTTCTGATTTTGTTGAATGATGTAGCCATTCTTCGATGCCCTATGACCTTTGCATGTTCTCTTTGTTTCTTTCGTTTTTTTTTATTTTTTATGGTAACCCAGCCAAGGAGGCTGGGACCTAAGAGAGCCTACACAAGTGGGAAAGAAGCCCGCACAAGCGGGAAGAAAGCCTATACAAGTAGGAAAATGTGATGTATCCAGGGTTAGAACCCTAGGCAGCGAGTTCTCTTTGTTTCTTGATTTATTTTGGCATCATCTGAATTCAAGTGTATCGAGAAAAATATAATTCATGTAGCCGATTTTAACATAGTTGGGACAAGGCTTTGATGATGATGATTTCAACTGGCCTTAAGAGGCATGGAAAAAGAGATTTTGAGATCCAAACAAGGATTCTTTTGCTGTATAGGATGAATAGATCAACTGTTGCATTGTCAAGAGAAGGCAGAGGTAGTAACTTTTCTCTCATAACTTCGCACTAGTAACCAGACCTTATTCCCTTCTCGATGGCATTCGTTCCATGCTAGAAAAAGCAATATGAGGTTATATTGAGGGTACTTCATTTATTTGGTTATTATTATTATTATTTTGCTTTACAAGGGATTTGATCTCACACACCCTGTATATATAAATCGATTCATTTAATTAACGCTATAACTCAGAACAACTGTGCTAATTAATTATTCATGGAGCTTTCCTTTACAGAATACGTTGCTGTATGCATCTTCTTTTCAGTTGTGTGAAATAGTGAGAAGTCTTTTTCTTTATTGAACCTTGTCCCATCAAATGAAATGGCGAGGATGGATCCATTTAAATGTAAACATTATTAAAAGTACATACATGACGAGGACACAGAAAGCGGAGTGGAGAATAAAACATCACCAGTAAGCACTAGTTGAATGATGCTAGACATTCAATTTAGCTAGCGGCTTTAAAAAACAGAGTAGGAACTCCCCTGCTTGGAGTTAGGGGGCTCACTCCTGCAGTAATGGAGGAGATGCCGTTTCGGACGAGGAATCAAAGGTGGAAGATTAGTCTGGTGGCCTTCGTGGCTTTAGAATGTAGTTTTATCTTCTTTCTTTTCTTCCTTTGTGATTGATAGAATTGCAGTCGTCTATCATCACGTTTATAATATTAGCTTCTAAGCCCTTGACTTTAAAAACTCATGATAATCATGAAAGAGGCATGTGTTGTGCAGCACTTTACTAAATTACATAAAACAAATTGTTTACATCCATAAGAAATATATCTTCTGCCGTTGTAACATAATCCTCGTCCTTTCTACACCAACAATCCCATCACACAAATAAAATCCATCCTCTTTTGCATTCCTCAAAACTGTCACAGAAAAAAGTTACAGATTACTGCTAGTCGTGTTGACAGGTTCAGCAGAGAGAACTAAGAACTCCTACAAAGCTCTCTCCTTTCAGTTCGGCTGCTGTTGTTTACTTTCTGTTTTGTTTTGTTGTTCTCTTTTGCTTAATCTTCGTTATAAAAAACAAAGAACAAAACAAAAACAAGAAACGCTCAAACATTCAATATTCTTCTAAGATTGCAAACTAACGGATCTCCTCGGAAATGCATTTCCAAGATGCAATCTAATAACCACCATCATCATCCAAGTCTAATGAAACTGAAAGCCCCCTCTTGTTAGGTCATGGAAACTGAATCGGACCATAAAAAAAATGAAAAAAAAAAAAAAAAGAGAGTTCATGGAAACTGAAAACCGGTGCCTGCAGCTTTGGGATTGGCAGTCTCCTTTGGTGGGTTGATGGCAATATAAAGAAGTGAGATTGTGATAGCTGTGAGACCTGACCACACCAAAACAATGGTAGGGGTCTTTCCTCTTCTACCCATGAGCCCCTTTGCAAAAGGATAGAGGTGAGCCAACACCCACAAGCTAAAGAAAGCTCCCCCCACGAGCTTACCCCACTTAGGGAACTGACTATATATGGTCCTCGCAAACCCCACAGCCAGAGCTATCAAGTTCACCATCATGATCGTAAGGGGGGGTATCATCAGAGATGTCCATTTCACCAGATAAAGCTCCGCATAGATGTCCTCACTGTCCTCCCCTGCTGACTTGGACGTCAAAGTGAAAGATATCTCAATTCCTGCAATCACTTTAAGCAGCCCTTGCATCACAGCTGCCAAATGAGCACTGGTTCCAGAGATGAGCCAGAACTGCTCATTTCTCCACCACTCCTCTAGCCCAATACCTGACCACTTGAGCTCGAGCAAGGCGAGGAAGATGAGCGTAAGAGTGATGGTCAGCAGGTAGAGGAGGAAGGTAACGTTCAAGGTCTGGACAATGAATTGTCCGGAGAAGAGGGAGAGTGCAGGAAGAAAGCAGTAGAGGAGCAGGAATGGCGATGTGAAGGGGTAGATTCCAACGTTAAGGTAGGCGAGCCGCTGAAGAATATTCATCCTGGAGGAGGCAAGGACAGCATTGTTGCGGGAGAAGAAGATCTCGACGGAGCCAGTGGCCCAACGAAGCACCTGGTGGAGGCGATCAGTGAGGTTGATGGGAGCTGAGCCGCGGAAAGCGTCCCGCTTGGTGAGGCAGTAGACGGAATGCCACCCACGGTTGTGCATGCGGTAACCCGTCACCACATCCTCCGTCACCGACCCATAGATCCACCCTACACGGTCGCCCCACTCAGTCTTGTCCTCGTACCAGCACGAGATGACAGAGATGGCCTCAGCAACGATAGCTGGGTTGAGCGGCGCCCGTGGAAGCCTCAGCGCTCCGGGCGGTCGGCCATGCTTGATGCTAGGATGGTCGGCAAGAGGCCGGCCTTGGTACTCAGCAACAGGTATAGACTCAGCCAGCACAGTGGAGTTACCAAACCTTTTAGGCAACACAGCTGGATTCAACTCGCTATCAAACTCATCTGGTCCCAACGCCTGCGCCTCTGGGTCTACATGTGGGGTGTTCTCCACCACCTTTCCCCCATAGAACCCTGTATACTCCTTAGCCGTAGGTGGGTCGAACCCATAGAGCGCGAACCGCCTAAACATGCATCCAGTGCCCACATACACCGGACCCTGCAACCCATCAAGTGCTCGCATGTTGCCGTCGAAGAAGACAGTGTTATGGTTGGCATACCGATCAGACGGGTCGATGCCTTCGAACCTTTGAGGGAACTGGATATAGCAGATATCTTCCCCTCCTTTATCCATCATAAAACAAATCCCTTCTCTCATGGCCTGGCAATTGTATATGTAGTGGTCGCAGTCGAGGTTGAGGATAAAAGGCCCATTGGACAGGACCGCTGAGCAGCGCACCAGAGCGTTCATGGCCCCAGCCTTCTTGTTGTGGTCGTACCCGGACCGCTTCTCTCGCGACACGTACACGAACATAGGTAGTCGGATGTCCACATCGGTGCAGTCGATGAATCTATCCTCGGCGCACCCCATGAGTGGCTCACTGCTTGGTGGCTTGAGCATCACCTGGAGGATTCCTGGATGGTCGCCTTTCTTGTGGTCAGCTGCCGGCTGACTCCATGTCCCGGGCCAATGGGTCCCATCGGCCATCCATGTGGCCTTTTGTACCTTTTTTTTTTTTTAAAAATTTTTTTTTTGAACGGTAATAGAAATTTTATTAAGATGAAAAAAAATAAAATAAAAATACAAGCAGGAAGAACAAACAACAAACTATAGATAAAGGTCATGGGGTAAGTGGCCTTCTGTACCTTGAGTGGCTCTAACAGCATGTCCACACCACTCTCCCTCATCTGCTTCAACTTCTTCATCTCCTCCCTCGCATTGAACGCGCCTGATCTCCTCCTAATTGAGTCAGGGAGACTATTGACCCTCACCTTGAACTCATCGTACTCCCTCTTGATCCTTCTCCTGTCCTTGACAAAATCCGTCCTACTTTTGTTCTTGGTGGGGTCCCCCTTGATGCTGAAGTAGCTGTCCGGATTCCTCTGCTCGATGTTGTGCTTTCGACAAAATGGGACCCACAAATCAGCGAAGCTGCAGGCTTCAGCCATGGCCTCGAATGTTAGGAGGGCCCCACCGTCGTCTGATATGTAGCATGCGAGCTTCTCAACGGGGTAATCAGCGGCTAGGATGGACAAGATGGTGTTGGCAGTGACGAGTGGGGGTTCTTTCTCTGGATCAGCGGTGGATACGAATACATCCATGCCTGGAAGGTCGGATCTGCCCGTTGGATTGGATGGTGATGGCATGTCAAATTTCTCCTTAAGGACTTCGAGATCGGTGGCCCGGCTGATGGGGCAGAACTTAGGGAACTGATCTAGGATCCATGAGAAGGCAAACCATATCTCACAAACAATGGACATTGCCCATAGCCAAATGGCGTCCTCATTTGGATGTTGAATTCGCCATGTTAAGAAGAAGCCCAACACTACTAACCGAATGAGAATCAAGCACCTATGTCAAAAATCAAAATAAAAACAAATTGTTATTTGGGGTCAGGTCAAGTACTACTAGAGTTTGGATTCCTCCAACCACGGAAATCGAATCACTTATGTGATGAATTAGTTGTATCAAATGATAAATTTGATCAAATTGAATTAAGTTGATGATGACACCTGTAAGGGCTGAGTATGGATGCTGGGACTTGAATTCTTCTAGTGAGAGGTTTCCATTCATTCTCCATGTTTTCATTCGTGGCATCTCCAAACTCATCACCATCATCTCGATAGTTGTCATCATTGGGTTTGTAGGCATTACCAGCACCAGAAGTCCCCTTGGTCTCGTACGAAAACTTGTTATGATCGAAATCGCCCGGCTGATTCCTCTTCATCAGCGACATCCCACGGTCTGCCAAGTTGGTTCCACCACCTGGAGTCGACAGCGGCAGTGCTCCGGAGGAGAAGTCCGGGACGTCCTCTTCGTACTCTCCTAGCTTGTATGGCTCCTTGCATCCTGGGCATAGGCCTGCATCTTTTGTTGCATCAACGTAGCAGTCTCTGCAGATCTTAAACCTATATATACAGACATGACCATCTCTTTATCACAAATGATCTTGTTGGGCTAGAAGAAGTCAAGCATATCTCACTGTCTCTTTGTTGGGTAGACACCTAAAAGAACTTAATTTTTGTTGTGAGTAGTTCACTTAGAAAAATTGTGTTCGTATCCACCGCTGATCAGTTTAAAATGATAATAATCAGTTTACTTAGAAAAGATTCTGATGGAAGGTGTGATTTGTTTCGTTTATTATTTTTGTCCTCTATAGAAAAAATTAAAGCTACAAGCAACTCCCTCTCTCAATGGGTCCATGGTACATGTTACAGTACAAAAACAGAGAAAAAAGAGGGGTACCTGCAGTGGCATGGATCCACATCATTTCCTCTCTCATCCCTCATCACCTTGCCATCACAGGCAGGCATTGAACATGATGAGCCCTTGGATCCTGCCATCTGGGGGTGGTTCACCTCAGACTCGATCACCTTGTCCATAAGGTGGGCCCTAGTTGCGCTGTTGAATCCCCCCGTGAATAGAGAATTAGATACATACTGTTCTTCAGCCTTCACAGCCACTGATGATCCATCCATGGGCTGATTGTCCGGTGTTAAAGGAATCTGCACCGTGTAGTTTGTGTAGTCGCCTGTCATCTCACCGGACATGTCCATGTCATCCTTTGACAAGCTTATGTAGCGGCCACTTGAAGTCCTCCTCGCAAATTTAACAGTGCCGCCTCCATTTTTGCTGCCGCTCTGTGCTCCCCCACCATTACCTGGGCTTCGAATCGCCTTCTTCGACGGGTTATGTGACAGAGACGCCATTCTATTCTTATTTGTTTCTCCAAATTTCAATCACTTGTTGTGATCGTTCAACAATTGTCAACTAATTATTATCATTTTAAACTCTGATGGATTCATTTTAATGAACATCCCTGAAAATTGAGATAAGAAAATCTAACTCACAAAATGCATTAATCAATCTAGACCACCTCATGCATATTGAAGTTGCATATCAAATATTTTTTTTCAACAATTACTTGTTGTGATCGTCCAACAATTGTCAACTGATTATTATCATTTTAAACACTGTTGGATTCATTTTAACGAATGTTCCTCAAAATTGAGATAAGAAAATCTAGACCACCTCATGCATATTAAAGTTGCATATCAAATATTGTTTTTCAACAATTGGTATCCTAAAGAAGAAGTCTTCTATTATTTTTATTCTAAACACCAACTCTAATTTCCTTTAAAGAACCTTCATATACATATAATAGGACTAATAGGACAATTAGCTTGTGTATTGCCCCTCCCTGCAAGTAGTTAAGAAATGTACATCAGATAATATCAATGGAAAGTTTACTGCTATCCAATGTAAAACTTGACAATCTCGTGCTGCATTTGGCATCCAAGTTCATCCATACTCATGAAATGACCCGCAAAATCGATGATTAAAATATAAAGTGATCCATTGATATTAAAAAAATTGAAAGAGGAAAAACAAAAAAAAAAAAACTATTGAGTTTCTTTCTGGATTATACAGCTCTAGTAATTCTGAGGTAATTGCAGTTTTAACTTGTTTTGTGCTCAAGGCAATATAGTATAATCTTCTAAAACCATAACCAGGATGGTGCAAATACATACTTACCCGAATGGAGGCTCTGAACTGAGAGAGGATCTGACAATAGCAACTTGTTGCTATTTCTTCAATAAACTAAATTTAAGACATCTTTAAAATAGATGTTCTTGAAAAACAAGCTCACTTCATTTTTATCACCCAAATATGAAAAAACACTTTTCCTTCCCTGCATCTGCTACAACTTTTGAGGGGTACCCAGAAAGGAAAACGGCCACACCTCTTCCCCTTCTGTGAATTTAGAGAGAAATTCCATATTTTGATGCTTTTCTATTCCTAAACAAGTCGAAAAACTCCCGGATGGATGGAAAAAGCAAAGATGTTCAATAAATTAATCAATAGAGAGAATGGTGTACAAATTGATGATAGTCTAAGGAAGATGTACAATGCCTTGTATCTACTATCTATCAAGGGCTGGCATTGTTGGGACTGGGGAACGGGTTTGAGGAAAGAGAGAGAGACTGGGATAGAGAAACTTAAGAGGAAGGGAGGCTGAATTCATGGTGAGAGACCAAGTCTCCTTTGTGGGAGTTATGGGGACTAACGGCTTTTGAGGAGGTGTTTTGTGGAGGAAGGTGGTGGTGAAGATTGTAGCTATTTTCACGCCCCACTCCTACTCTACATCGACTCCATATGGTCCTGCTTTTTTCAGTGTGGCCCATGGTTTGTAATCTGGACCATTGATTGATGGACCTGCCTGCTTTTGAACTGTTCCCCTGAAAAGGTCCTCTCCAACCAATGGGGCTCACCTATAAAATCACAGCACCCCCACATGTATTGGCATCAACCCAAATTCTCCTTTAATCTATCAATCTGACCATAGAACCTGGTTTGCTTGGATTGAGTTTTGGATGAATGCCCATAAACAGGGAACTGTGATGTTGAGCAGTTTGGATTTCTTTGGCAGGCCAAACTGATGGATTTGTATGGACAGACTCGGAAATGAAACTGGGTGGTGTTTCCCGGGTTGAGCCCAAGAGGAATCGAGTCCGGAACTTCATAGTCAGGTGCTGGATTTTTTTTTTCCAGGGCCTGTTTGGATTTAAAGAAAAGTAGAGGATAAACTTTTTTTTGTGAAACACATATCTGTATTTGAATTTAATTTTAGGGCCTGTTTGGATGTGGAAAATATAGAAATAATGGATTTCCCAATTCAAATTTATACCGTAATCAATTCTCTCTGCTGTTTTCTCTGAGCCCTGTAAGGCAACTCTATTAATAGAGTCCAGTGAAATGAAGGCCCCATTTAAAAAAAAAAGTCATATAAAAAGCACTTTAATTCAAAATTTCCGTCATTTTTTTCAATAAAAAGTTAAAAAAACAACCTCCTTTCTCCCCTAAAAGAGAAAAAAACTCCTTTCCATATAAAAATGTAAAAAAGATTCATACAAAACAACTAAAAATAAAATATTATCATAACTCACTTATATTTTATTCTTTCTTCAAAATAATCTTTACTTCACTCCACTCTATCGGTAAGTTTTCCAAACAGCCCGAAGGTTAAGAAAATGGGTGTACAAAGTAGATTCGGTTCAAGCTTGCGCTCTAGGAAGTTTTTCCACTTATATTTTATTCATCAAATTTTCTCTACATTAAAGTGGCACTCATGAAGAAAAACAGGGTGTGCTTGGAGTGGATTCTACTTCTATGACTAGAGAAAAGAAAATTGTTCTGATTTTTCATGCAATCCACTGTTTTGTTGTTTGGTGTGCTCTATTTTCCTTGCAAGATAAAAATATAAGAAGTGATTTTCTTAACAAAGAGAATTTTATTTTTTTATGGGATGGTCAGGAATGCTGGATTCCTCTCTCCTGTAAAAACAGAAACACATACAGTATAAAATTCCCTCGTTGCACAAACAAGTTCTAATGTAAAAAGTAAGAGAAATAAGAGAGCAGATAAACACCCCATTCTCTACTAAAATTGAGTTATATTTAAGTAAAGTTAACATTTACCTTTCTACTAATTAATTTTTATATTTAAATACCTTTCCCTTACTTTGCTTCTCCTTTTCTTATTCTATTTTCTTCTTTTTTTTTATTTGCTACATTGGGACTTGAAAACTCATGTGCCCATGTCCCTTCCCAGCTGAGACAGCTTGGGGCCACCGCTTCTCATTGGGAGTCTTAGTGGGCCAGGCTAAGTCATATTCGGGCCTAGCCCAGCTTTAGAACACTGTCCCAGGCCAGTCATGGGCGGTAAAAGTTAGGCCTGAGCCCGCCCATTTAACCAATCGGGCTGGGCCGAACTGGGCTTTTTATCACTTTTGTGGGCATTTGATCATTTATTTGGACTAATTAAATTAAATTACATGCACTCCTTACACGGGCCGGGCCATGCTTTGGACTTTCTAGCACTTAATACCAGCCGGGCCCAATTGATAAACGGGCCCTAATTACAGATCCAAGCCCTGCCCAAAGCAGCCTGGGCCCGGATAGGCCTCGGGCTGTCCCTGCCCATGAGCACTCCTCCTTCTTATTTTAATATAATCAGAGTGGAGAATCACTGCTAAAGAAAGGTTGCACTACCACCCTTACTTTTATCCATGTTTCTTCACTCTTGGATCCTTCACTTTCATTTAATCCTCACTCAAATGGGCCTGAGAGAGCAGCAAAATCTCCGTACGTGTGGTGCCCCATGTGATTCCATTTCATTCATAAAAAAGAGTTAAGAGTATAGACACGCTTTCAGAGGATCCTGTGTTCTGTTTTTTCTAATAGATCTTTCAAAGGATATGTAGAGTCCAGGCCATCTAACTAGTGGGCCTTGTTATGGAATGTATAGTGGGCGGTCTTGCCCATCCACCTTTTTTTGTCTCCCATATTGAACACTTAAATTTTGTTACATTCCTTCGCTTTTGTGTCCAATAATTGAAAGACTATGATTGGTTAATCAGTATTGTCTATCATCCCATTTAAGTACATAATCATAACTACTGGAGTTTTGAACTTGGGGTTGAGACTTGAACAGAATGTGTCATTCCTAACTCTAGACTAGCTGCCCAAAAAGCCTGGGACCACAGGTCCCAATAAGCTATTGAGTGTTCTTAAAAATGCCTCATAGAATCAACGGGATTGTTAGCAATAGGTTTTTGGGAATTCCGGTACTTCAATTAGGATTAGGAAACTTTAGACCTGCAGTACCCTGGCCAGCCTTAAAACACCCGCAACCTCCAAAACATAGTGCAATTGAGTTGGAATTATCCAGGCCATACATCTGATGGGACCTTTAAATGACCCAGACTGCACCATATAACAAGGAGGGGAAGAAATAATAATAAAACCCGCCATTCTCAAGAGTTGATTGAGCAAGTTTCAAGTTCCAACAATCTGATGTTTGTATGAAGTAGAGTGATGAGAAGGATGGCACTGTGGGGCATTTTTGCCAAGTCACCCCTGGGCTCCTTAGATGAATCATCCATTATGCACCACTTTCTCTTTAAATATGGATGACTACTCTCAACATTTGGGCCCATCTTCAGCTTGTTTCGAAAGTGGGGTCCCACTGCCTACGCAGGGGTGCACCAAATTAGTTGGGACCCATTTTGCACATGACAATAACCGGGTATGATTGGCACTTTGACTTTCGCACCATTTTTTTAATTTTAATTTGGCACCATTGGATGTGCCTAGTGGCTATATATCTCGTTTTCAAGGGCCTGGAATTGTCTGGTAACTATATATAATTTCTAGGAATGGGCAATTTGCTATTATACAAGAGACCATCACAATAAATAAACCCCTTTGGTTGGGACGACAGGAAAATGATGGTCTACTGTAGATCTCTCACCTTACCATTGACACTCACACTGCACTACTCCAATGCCCCCTTTGATGAAAGCATCTTTTCAAGAATTCAATAGATAAAATAAACAAACAAACAAACAAACAAACAAGCCTTTCAGATTCACTCATTTTTGGGTGAAACCTGGTACATTTTCTAATGAACACTGAAAGAAAAAGAATCAATCTAGAACACTGATATGTCATGGAACCCATGATAAACGGTGCCCAGATAATCACGGATGGGAAAATTTTAACCATTCAATCTTGGACTGTCTTGCAACATGGATAACTGATATCTCATATCTGATTACTGTGAAGACTGACATGGACAAGATCTTAGTGCAACTGGCATACAAGGGTGACAGTAGCACAAACCGCAGCTACACAATCGAAATAAAGACATAAAAAATATCTGATTGCTTCAAAAATAAAATGATACATTGTACTATTTAGACATAGTTTCAAAAGAATTTCACATGCCTACATTTGAAGATGAAGATGAAGATAAACTGAGAAAAAAAAAAAAAAAATCTAAAAATACAACACATGTGGACAAATTTGAGAAATTTGATCTTTATACTGAAGAAGGACCTTCAGACAGTGAGTCATCGACCATAGATACCAGATCCAATTCCTCATCAGAATCTATTACATCCTCATAATTATAGTATGCATTGGCCTGCATAGAAAGATCACATCAAGTTTAAGCAAGTTGAGTCGTATGGTACCAGAATACTATAATATTATGTGGGTGAGTAAAACGAACTCTTTTTCAGAAATTCATGGCATGAATGTGAGGGTAGGGTATTAGCCTATTTTTTTCTTTTTTCTCCTTTCTATTTTATTCATGATGCAACAAGATGAATATTCATCACTCAAGAAGAGCTGCACAAGCAAGCAACAATAGGACATAACACTCCATTCTAAATAAAAGAAAAGATAGAACATAAATTAAAATTCACCAGAGAAATTGAACTAATTTGTCTCAAATATCTGTTTTGATCATTGTAGATTGGTGGTCCCATTTCAAATAAAAGAAAAAAAATTGAGAATAAACTTAAAATTCATGAGAGAAATTGAACTAGTTTGTCTAAAATATCTATTTGATCATTGTATAGGTGACCACCAATACCATCTCTCTCTCTCTCTAGCTATCTATCTATCTGTATATATCTATTATCGTGCATCCATGGGGTAGCATGTGGGGCCCATCTATGCCCACACACATATGGCAATCAAGGAAAGCATGGTATAACTGGGGTCAGGAGGAAGAATTTGTGAGGGGATTGGATTGATTGATCAAAGGTTGGGTCCTCTCTCTCTCTCTCTCTCTCTCTCAAAGTAAAATAAAGGGGAAATCAAACAAAACAAAGGTTCAACATTCATCAAGACTTTGTAGGTCTCCCAATTGATTCTGCAAAATTTGACATGCATCCTAGTAAGTTAGGATCGGACAACTTTGAGGCCTAGGAAGCAATAGCTCCTGTGGTTAGATGGTTCCCACATTTTTGCACAAAGATAGGTGGTGGGTTATAAGGAGACCTTTCAAACCCTTATCCAGGATAGACCATTCCAAAGCTAGAGATGGTTTGGCTGCTCTATAATTGATATATATCTAAATAGATACATGGTTCCTGTAATTGATTTGTAATATATGTAATTGATTTGCTATATATTTGAGGCCATTATTGACATGTATCACATGTTGGTGCCCAGCTTTAAAAATTTCAGGGAAACTGGTACTGAGTGAAATATCAATGAAGCTAGCACCGATAATACCAATACAAGCCAATTTGGACTTCTAATTCATTTTGAATAGTGTAACAACAGAAGCACATCTACTAGGCCATGCAATAAGTGGCCTTTCTCATTTTGGGATCATAACTATTAGAGATGGGAGCCCCATGTGATCCAGACTATAAGTCGAGCAGGTGCCATCATGAAAATGTCATGCCTCGAAATTGAAATTATAGGACATATCTCCCAAAGAATAGACAGATATCTCCCATAAGACTCTGACTGGGAGAAAATTTATTAGAGTACATTATGTACCAGTTGGAGATCAATGGTTTGGATCACTAAATAGCAGACTCAGAACACTGAAAGAGGTCAGCAAGTATATTTGACCATGAGTTTATAAACAAAAGAATGACTGAACGGGTGCAGCACTATAAGAAGTATCTTATTAATATATGGCATGTTTGGTCGGAGCTCATACACCAAAGAACACGGATAAATGATGACAAGGACTATTCAAATACCTTCGGCCTTGGTGTAATGGCGTCAAAACTGTGAAAAACTGGAGTTGCAAAATCTGGAGGTTCCAGCACAATATAAGCCCCCCGATTATTATATCGCTCCTTCGTTGCCTGCATCATAGATAAACTTTTGATGGTTCAATGATTCTTTTTGTTGCATTGTAAATCATTTACAAAATGTAACTTTTGATAGTAACTGCAGAAAGACAGAATGCTACAGATCAATTGCATTTCTTGGGAGTATTATAATGCTCGATGATCAGCTTGGAGTCATCAATTGGAATATAGACCTGATTGTGCTTTTATATACATGTGAGGTGGTAGTCAGACATAAGGCTAGGCCAAGCTCACATATCCATCAGGGAAGAAAAAAGATTCAGGTCTAGATCCAGGCCCAGCACAAAGATATGAACACTGGTCTGGCCTGGATACGCCCCATGAACCAAAATCAGATATGGTATCCAGTCATATCATGCTATTCAGATTATGATTTTAGTGTGCTTGTTTCACCTAAGGTATAATCATTTTTGTAAAATAAAGTGAACTTTCAAGCATGATAAATGTAACAAGACATCAAAACAGAAACACTATTTTTATAGCTTTGTTTTATATTTTCTGACAGTATATCAAGGTCAATTATGAAATAAATCCAATAGAAGCTGATTTAGCTGAAGCATATCTTCAAGTTCTATTCGATTTTGTGGTCTGTGAGATGGGCAGTCTTTCCGAAATCTTTCTGAGTTTCATTTTCTAGATTTAATTATTTCTTTTTGAGTACTCAATTTGAGAGAGCTATGGCACATATTTGGTTCCAATGGGAATACCGGAAATAGTTTGTAAGATCTTGATGTTTTAATTGGCCAATTGCTGACGGTGTATATTGAAACGGTGGATTTTGTAGATAAAGATTTTCAAACATAAAATCTAAATTTATATTGTTAATTGTTGCTTGGAATTTTGGTCGAATAGTTTTAGAGCTTACGACTCATGTTTTTTTACTAAATCTCTTTCAATCATAATGAAGTTTTGAGAGAATCAATTGTAAAGAAAAATTTTCAGAATAATATTATTACATCCCCTAAATTTAGGCCAAGGCAGATACATGCATGCACCCAAAACATCAAAATCCTATCAGTTAATTAAATTCTTCGATCTGGTAGCCCTCCATATAAGAATCATAATTGCCTTAAATCACAGAAAAAAAATGCAAGCAAAAACAAACCTGAAACTGAGGGTAATCTGGAGCACTGAAAAGAGTGATAAGCTTTCCTGATGCAACCTCATGATCAATTGTATACCCGCTCTCCATTCCTGAAAGACCTGGCCTTTTTTCTCTTGCATCAGGGCCTTCATGAGACCTAACAATCAACTGCAGCTCCAAAATAAGGCAATTATTCCACAATTAGCATTGTAACTCGTAACATTATTTTTTATTGATGCTTCAAATACAAATCACTGTAGAAAGATAAACATACATCCATATGCATACATTTTGGGGAGTTTAGCAACTCGTATTTAGACTGTTAGATTAAGAGGGCTTTCTACAATTACTTTTTTTGTTGGAGTGATTTATAACATTATTAGGGTGCACGTGCACAGACAACTTGTATCAGTTATCACACCAAAGTAGGGCTGATTTCAGGATGCACATTACAGAAACTGGCAACAATCCCAATAAGTGTTCCTTCCAGTCCTTTTGAGAAAAAAACCTATCCAATCTGCAGACAGCCAGAATTCTGATTACTGGTCCACATGAATTTCCTATCAATCAGCAGTACTCCCACTAATTCATTTGTTGTTGATCAACATGGATAGTTCCTCCATACTAAGCGTCAGGTTGCAACCTCCTCTTGAGGAAAACAGATAATGTTCAGGTTGCCTATACACACAAAGGTAACTTCCACAGGTGTCCCATTGACTCAAATTCCATCCAGATTGCAAGCAAGCTTGGAATTATCTGAAATTTCTAAAACATCTTCCCATGAAATTCACGTTCCAAATTGCAATCAAACCGCTAGCCGCTCCTGCTGATGGAATATCTCTCACCCACCATTCCTGTGTCCTCAAAGTTAAGCTATTAGTCTGTCATCAACTCTCCCTAACTTGTTTTCCAGCAAGAGAATAATCCTTCCTTTTCTTCACAAAATTTTTAGGGTAGAGCTCTTTCCTTCAACCCGAAGTCTCTTATATTCCAAACAAACAATAGTCATTATGGCTTTAAATTGTCTCCCAGTAGCAGCTACCCACTATTTGTACCTGCATCCACCTTGTGCTCCTCAAGCCTTATCATCTTGCATGGTCTGAGATCATACAGCACTAGTTGATGACATAAAATGACAAATGCTCAACAAACCACTCTGATGCCAGACTGGTGCAGGCTAAAGTCCTTAGAGTCACTGTTTAGTCTTCAACCCACTGCAGACACAACCCTTGGAGTCATAACCAATGCTCTAGAATCTCAAAACATTGGTTTTAACAAAAATCATATTGTAATTTGCATTTTTTTTAAAGGTATTGTAATTTGTATTCTGAATGTTCATATGGTCAAACAAATGGACGTGACCTTGCAGCATGGTAGATACTGTTGTAAGCTTGATATACATTGTTACACCATTCTCTATCAGCTTAAGCTTTTAGAGTAAGTGGTTGTCAACATGGTATTAGAGCAGAAGGTCGAGTGTTCCGCACGTGCGGCGGGGTGTTGTAATTCTCTATCAGCTTAAGCTTTTAGAGTAAGTGGTTGTCAGGTTTCCTACTTACAAGAATATTTGGTCACTGTTGATCTTTACCAAAAATGAACAATATATGAATAGATCCAATCAACTAACTAAAGTTGGATTCATTCTTTCAGTTCAGAAACATATTGAGAACTAGGGCTCTGCCACTAATAACAAATGGCACCTATCAAATTTGAATTCTCTAATATATTAAAGACTCTCCCAACAAATAGGACTCTTTAATGTACATATTTTTTTGAATGATCGGACACTTTAACAATTGACTAAGACATCATCACACGAGATATAAATCCTCTCTCGTACAATTCAGCACATGTGAGACCCATTTTAGATGTAGGCCCCCGCTTTGATCTCCCAAGCATATAGGCTAAAACATATGGTTAGATTCAAACATTTAAATAATAAAATTAAAAGGCTGTGCACATACGTTTGGAACGAAACTTCGTTATGTTTGTGTAAAATCCTTTGGCACGTGGGATGTCAGAATGGTAAACATGGCAAAGTAAGCTTAGATTCTTATATCCATGTCCCTATTCTATCAAGCTGTCAGAGTGCTACTCTACTGGATTGTGGAGAGTACCAATATTTGAACACATTCAACTAAAATCGGTGTAGTCGCTGTCCAGGATAAGTCAGATACTCTCGAGCTGCATAAGAACCAAATAAGAAAACACACGCAAATATGCTTCCTGATATTTGGATTAGTGAAGGGCATCTGTAAGATTTAAAGTTCATGCCACCAATCTATAATGAAACACAGTTAATAAGTCTGATCACCTATGCCATTTTAAGATAGCAGTCGCATTAGCTAGTAAGTAGTGAATAAAAGGTCCTACTATTAAAGAGAAAAAAGCATAGTAAAAAAAAGCATTTTTATAAAGGTCAGTAACTAATATGCATAATGCATGTATAGCATAAAAGAAGTGAAGAAGGAATTTTAGTCTTCTACCTTTTATAATAAGTTTACCTAACCTTAGAGTATATACAAATGAAAACCATTACTTAAGATGTCAACCATTAATGGCAAGTGAAGTGCAACAACAAAGCATAAGAACACTTGATACCATAATCAGTCAGGCAATGAACTGATAAAAGTAACACATTAGATGCTCGGTGAATGTTGTTAAGAGACACACACACATAGTTAAAATAATGTCCAAGGGAATGAATCATGTTTTGTACAAAATTAGGAAGTTAAGTGTAATACTGTTCTCCTCACTACAGGCAGTTAGTTTGACGGTCACAACTATGGAACAAGCATGTCCATGCATCATAAATTTAACAAAGTTATTTATATTCCATGCATCATAAATTTAACAAAGTTATTTATATTCCTATGAACAAAAGAAGAAGGTAATCATGTTCATACATACATCAGAAAACTAGGATTTCACAGCTATTAATGATTGTAGAATAGAACCTAAGGATACGTAAAAATGATTGCAGAGATAACAGTCATCCTTACCTTGATATCATACTTTTTCAGAAATTCTTCTGTACAATCAGGACCCCACAACAGACCAATGCCTCTCTCTTCATTTGGAGAAAGACCTGGACTCATTGATGGATCAGACCACAAGACGTCGCCGGGAATCAAGTTTGAACCTTCCCACGGAGGATCAAGCACTGTCCTTCTAGCTTTTGATAATTCATCCAAAGAACCAAGGGTCAAAGATTTTATATCTGAATTAACAACTCTCTTCTTACCCTTCTTTCCTTTAGGCCTCTTCACCGAGGAAACATGCATACTACGGAAAAGCCCTCCATGAGCAGTAAAAACACGACCGGCAATTACAGAGGCTAGAGGAAGGCCTTCAAAGCATCCTAAACATTTTCGATATACATGCTTTCCTTTATCTCCATATTTAGCCATGACCTCTTGCTCAAAACCGTACACTGATGTACAATATTTGGATTCATGATTGCCACGAAGAAGAAACACTCTATGCGGCAATAACACCTGTTATTTGAAAAACAAAGATGTATGTTACACATCAATCCGAAATATTCATTTGAATACAATAACAATAAATTTTTTATAAAAATATTTCTTAAAATGATTTTTAAGAAAAATGACATAAATGTGCACCTTCTAGTATCTAGATGTACATAAATAATATAAACTAGAATCCTTTCGGCCTATTCGACCAAGGTGTGTTGGTTAGGCATTCCTTCTCCTAGGAAGGATTATCAATGACTATAATTACAAAAGAGAAAAAAATAAAAAATAAAAACTTCAAACTCATTTAATAGAATGGAAAGTGGTTCTCATGCAGGGGTAAATGGGGGAAGATCAGATTGCCAAATAATGGACAGAAAGTTTCTTATTGTTTGATAAATGGGGAAAAATTGGTTACTTGAATGAAATGGACAACGAGAGCCCTGGTTGCTGGTAGAGAAAAACCTTTCAAAGAATGAATAGATTACTATAGAGGCTCAGAAATAAAAGAAGTCAATCCCGGCTGGTCCATGGAAATGATTGACAAATGGAATCTAATTGAATCACCATTTTGATTCATGGAACAGGGGACCAAACAATGCCGATGAGAGAGAGAGAGAGAGAGAGAGAAGAGAAGCCTTAAGAGTGTTTGTAAAACATGATACGATGACAGGGAGCGAGACAATCTTCAGAATAATCAAGTTGAGGAAGGAAGTTTGATTGTTACCAGAGCTTCTAGGTCTTTGCCATGGGAGGGATTCACATGCAAACTCTTCTAGATACACCTCGCCAGGACATTAAGTTATGTTACTAGTGAACTTGATACCATACGGCGTCAAGTTGTCTTCTTAAACCTTAAAGCAATGAAAATCAATGGAGTATTTTAAGGCCTTATGGAGAAGAGAAAGAGAATATAAGAGAAGAGGAGAAGGAGAAGTTGTCTTAGTTAGACACCATCCACCCATCTTATTTCATCTTAAGAGAAATAAAATATTACATATTGGTCATTGTAGTATTCTGTAAATACATAGAGGCCCTATAGATGAAAAATTGTAACCTATTAACTTACTTCTCCACACACATGTATATACATGATATAACAACAAGACAATCCAGCTTAAGGGGGGTGCACCTGCAAGCATCACAATCATGTGTGTGTTTCGTTTGTTTTTTTTTTTTTTTTTTTTAGGGGCGGTGGGGTACATTTGTTTTTGGGTGTCAAAGGTATTTCTACTATAACCTGCATATCAAAACCATTTTATTTTAGGAGGTATTGTTTTGATTTTTGAGGGACTCAAAGTTATCCAATCCTTAGCCTTTACATAAAGTTGGATGAGTGTTAAATCTTTCATAGTCAATTGGGAGAGCAACAAAATTCAGTTGACTGTAAACTGTAGGCTGAGTTGCACTTATTCCCAATTTGACATATACAACCTACACTCAATTAGAATGCTCTTTAAAAATGTAAATTAAGAAATTGTTTAACTTTGAGGCTCTTAAAACAAGGTTGAGATGATCAAGCAACCGATTTTTTGCCAAAAATATATTCCACAATAAGACCCTTCCATCACTCTATTCCCCCATTATCAACATGCATCCAAATGGGCTCCACAAAAGGTTTAAATTATTTCCTCTCATAGGAATCGGAAGAGGGATATCTCAGGTTAAAGTCATTATGTCTGCTTGCATGTGTGCACAGAGAGGAGGAGAGATGACACTCTTGTACACCAATATTAGTAAGGTGGGATATTTGGTCCTAATTTGCCTCTTTACTTGCCTACTACACATGAATCAAGAGATATAGTGTTCAAAGGATTTCATCTAAAAATCTATATGGTGAAAAGCCTATGAGCCCGTTCGTTCCATGTAATCGAATAATGCATAAATGGTATAGACTTTTATTTTATTAGAATTGAATCTAGGGGAGGTAGGAAATGAATACCCTGCCACCACACCACCCTAGTAATTCACTAGTAATTCAAATACTACGAAAGTGAAAGTTACATCTACATCGCAGCCTTGTATTCTTCAATCCTCCCCTCTTTAACAATCATTTGAAGGAGGTCATTTGACCATGAATTCCTATGTATTCTATTGCAAGAAAGAGATACAAACTTTTACTTATTTCAATTGATTAAAAGTCACCTATTCTCATACATCACAAGATAATGTTAAAGAAAAAAGAAAAGAAAATATTTTGTGTATATATATATTTATATAGAAGAATTAAACACGCAACTTAGAAAGCATGGTATTAGAGAAACATGATATAAGTCATACCTTCCATGCTAACAAAAGCATAAATGTTTCAATCCCCCAGGCTCCTCTGTCCACATAATCTCCATTAAACACGAAGAACCGCTTATCAGAGGGCAGACCAGCGTCATTCATCAGAAAAACCACATCATGCCATTGTCCGTGAAGATCTCCAACCACGACAACAGTGGAATCCTGCTCTCCACTTTCATTTACCTTCACAAGATTCGGCTCCGCGTGAAGGATCTTGGACGCCTTGAGGACGAGGCTGTCGAAGACAGAGACAGGAAAAACCGTTGGAAAATCCGCCGGTGGGAGATTTCTTGATGACCAGTCGAATGTGGATATCAAGTCCTCTATCCAATGGAGGGTCAGATCTCCGCCGGACGGCCATGCTAGAGGGATCGGTGGTGGTGGTGGATCTGAAGAGAGTTTTGGATCTGGTGGATCTTGAGAGGGAGAAGAAGAAGAAGATTCTGATGCTGATGCTGATGCTGTGAACATGGGTGGGCGAGGGCGAACAAAAGAGAAACCTAGATCTTTCTTTCTATTGATTATTCCTAAAATGCCCTCAGCATCGGGACGATTTGTTATAGAGTATGACGAAGTATTCTAATGACCTAACAATTGGATTGAGGTGGGTCGTGAATCCTGATTGTGTGGCGTGTGATAGATGGACGGCTAGAAAGATGTCAGAGCTGAATCTTCCTGCGTGAGAAAGGAGAGAAGAAGTGGGATATATTTCAGGTTTCCCCAGACCGGACCGAGAGGCTATCGATGCTCAGCGCCTCCGTTTTGGGCGGAAGGAAGTCGTCTTCGGTACAAGAAGCAGCAGCAACCCAAGCAGACGATGGGCGACGCATTTTTATTATTGAATTGACTCCGGATGATAACCCGGTCGCAGCTATTAGACGGTAAAAGACTGGCAAGATAATCCCTCGTGGGGCCACTGAAAAGATAATCCGGACTACTTGAAATGAATCCTGTCAACTTATGCCATCCACGTCCACTAGAAAGATAATCCGAACTGCTAGAGATGAATCCCAGCCTATGCCTCGGAGTGGGTCTATCATCTGATTGAGTGAATGATGTAAATTTGATTAAAGCTCATCTGCCATTTCTCAAGCTATTCAAGCTACAAGCTGCTGCCCCATGCCCGCGTCACTTTATATAACCGCATGACATTAGGGCAAGCCCTCTCATGACATGATTGGATGCCTTATCCCTTGCCATTTGTAAATACTAAATTTCTTTACCACAATTCTAAATTCTAGCTATCTAAAAAGTTTCATATGATCGTTTAAAATCTCTAAAATTCCATCCACTATTTGAATTTTGCTAATATTTTAGATGTTCCACTTACAAGCGAGATTTATGAATTTCACCCCCCAATGGTAGCTTTTGAAGAACTTGAAACTCTCCGTGCTAATTCTTGTGAGGAAACATGCACTCAAAGGAAGTTGAAATAGACTTGGATATAGTCCTACATGTAGGTCCTTTTTTTGCTTTGGATCTGAATTCAATTTGGGTCTGAGTTTGAGAGCCAAGGTTCTCTTTCACTAACAGATTATTACGGTCCTAAATAGTTATTAGACTTAAGTTGACATCCATAAGTTTTAGGGCTTTTGGCGTATTCGTTAGGTCCATAACATTTAGTATCGAAGTTGACCTCCACATCTCGGATTCAAGTTACGAAAATGGCTATCCGGAGTAGAGCGAGAGCTGTCCCACTTGGAGTAGATTGAGAGCCTAAAAAAGATTTGGATGGAACTTACCTGTTTGCAAAATTTCAGATTCTTTAACTCATTCTAATCACTTGATTAATAGTCTCTCAAGTTTAATGGTTTCAAATGGTATCGTTTTTTAGTATTTCAATCAAAAGATGAGTAACAACTAGATGAGTGTCGAAGTTGGATTATTTTCAATTCAAGGGGGTAAGAAAGTGTGGGGCTGAATTAATTATAAGGGCTCCCTGTCTGTTAAAAAAAGGAAGAAGGGAGGTCTTCAAAGTTAAGAGAGACGTCCATAGGTGAAAACCTCAATCTTAGCGATTCCAGTTCTGGTCCCGCTTCACATGTTCAGGTGTTTATTTTATGTTCAGGGATGTGGGTCAGTTAAAATGAACCCAATTTGAGTCTACGTCTGCGTAAAAGACCCTTATAATCAATTTGATTTCTTGTCTGTATGTCATTGATTTGACTCAAAACCCAACCATTTGTATTGATTGCTGTTGAATATATACACATCCTAATTGCCTCGCAGAGAGAGCTCGAGCGTGGCCCTTGTGTTACATGGTTTGCCTAGGCCCAGGCCTAACGGATGTCTCTTGAAACCTTGTCCAATCCCTGGCCATTATTAAAGGCTGACGGGCCTACCCTGTTAATGCCATGTGCCTTGCATGAAAACTGTACGTATGCAGGACTGTCCTTTGTGAGCCGTACATATATACTAGAGGATTTTAGGAGAAAATTTTTTATTATTTCGACGCTGCACGAAATGTCTCCTCCAAATTGGAGCTTTACGAATGAGTTTCTTCATTTTATTATTTTTTTCTTATTTTGCCCCACCTTTCTTATGAGAGGTTTCGAAACCAAAATGGAAGCGAGCAAATCTTTCAAAAGGCGATCGAGCTAGTGGGCAGTGACGCAAGGTGATGCGCAGGTGGGGAGGAAGAGAAGGAGGAGGAGGAAGAAGAGAAAGAAAGAAAAAGAAAAGAAGGGAAGAAGAAAGTGCGGGCCGTGCAGGTGGTGAAGGTAGGGGCTGTGATAAGGAGGAGAAGAAGAAAGAAAGTAAAAGAAAAGAAGCGAAGCAGGGGGGGCGCGTGCGCCAACATTAGAAGTAATGGCGAGTTCAGAAACTTTGTAACCTGCTACAGAATGCCCTATGCAGATATTTACAATCGTCCAATCATTATTATAATCTTTGCTATTATTATTGATTGCCGGTGAATTTTTTCAATAAAAAAACATGATTTCATTCTCATCTCATCATTTATTTTGACCATCAGTGACATATGATGGTTGGCTTGAACATTGACTGAATTTGAACTGGCCCGCCCTATGTGTGTGTGCAGGTGATATGGGTAGTGATGTGGGTGCATGTAACGCCTCAATTCCGAATACCGAAGATTACGCTAAGGTACCGAAGTTGGCGTGCTACTTTCCGGAAAATCCGATAACTTAAAAGATCATAGTCCGTGGTGAGGTTAAATTTTTAAAACTTTTAAACAATATTATAATCAACAGTGGAAATGCGGAAGCGAAATAAAAGATAGCGGAAGCAATAGTATCAAGTATATAAATCAGATGTAAAAGTGCGGAAGTCTAATATAAATTTCAAAGTGTAATTATCAAAATATTTATACATATCATGCTATCTACCCATGTCTTACTACAAAATGCTCTCAAACCCAAAATAACAATCTGCCCTCAACCCTCCTGTGCAGGCTCTCCATCTACGGCTCAACCACTTGGTCAGCCGGCCCCCATCCATAGTCCCCAACTACGGGCGCCTCATAGATCGCGTCACCCGCGGGATCATAGTCTGGACCTAAGCACCAAAGATGGGTCAGATCCAAGGATCTGGCAAGGCACTATATGCAAATAACGCAAGATGTATACACAAAGAGAGTAATGATATGTACATAATCATATGAGTAAACAAGGTACATAATCTAGGCAGTTGAGCAATAATAATAGTTAGAATTAGAAATGTAAAGTACACTAATCTAAACAGACAACAAAGGGGCACATCCACACAAGCTAAATACACCGCGGGATATTATGTCGCGGCTCTCCCGTACTGTAAACGTCTCATACCATAAACAGTTTGCGGTGGGGAAAGGCTAATAACCATGTAAGGGATAACGGCCCTGATAAATATAACATACAATATACATAACACCGATCACACCCCTTTATCGCACGGATCACACCCCTTTATCTCACCGATCACACCCTTTTATCAGATTAACCCGGACGCGGTATCACACCGTCCGTCTAATCATAGCTCATCATGATAGCTCTAAGTAACCAGAACATAGCTCCTACCAGAGATGATCAGTCAACTGGTTGAGCTTAGAATAACTGAGTGAATGTTCAGTGCCGACTCAGGAACTAAGTACGGGTCTGTGTCTGTCTAGGCTAATCTTGCGTGAGTAAGGTCCTACCCAGGTCTCTAAGTGGTTAAAATACAACATGGAACACAATCTAATAAACCAATCTAAGTCCAACAACATTGGATCCACTCCAAGGCTCACAACCGTGGCCTGAGGCAACATAAGTACCATAACATGTCCATCTTTACCAGTATTCATCCTATGCTCATACACAACGAGCTAACCAACCATTAAAGACTAACCTCTCCAATCCAGGGTTCCACATTCTCATTCTTAAGCCGTATGAGGGTCCGCCTAGACACAGACACGGGTCAATTATCTCCAAACACAACTTAGGGTCACCACTAAGTAGTTCTAAGTTCAGGTCCTCCAATTCCCATTAATTAATAGGTTTAAGACAACAACAAGGATGAGAGAGAAGAACAACTCATGAAAACTTTAGAAACAGGGAATCAAGTGGGAATAGGCAAAGAACCAATCCTAGGTAATGGTCCACACTTGCTTCAGGCCTCATCACATGATTGGATCCCTAACTGTAGCCTCAGGTGTCAAAAATGGTAAATCTGGTGCTCCTGAAGTTGTGGACATCATGGGCTACAATTAAGGTTTGAGTCATTGATGATTCGAATCCTAAAACCTCAATTGGTAGACCCCACGAATCAAGGCTGAGCCATGCCATTGATTCGTGTGTGGTATACTTGATGGAAGATCATTTGGATGGTCAATAGGCCCCACATATGATCAGACATCAAACCTACAGAAATTTGGAAAATCACCAATCACAGCTTGCCCGGTCTACATCACACCCTGGGATGTCGACCGGGTGAACTGGATGTTGACCTCCCAAGTCGACATCCTGCTGTGTACCCGGTTGACATCATCGTCGTGATGTCGACCGGGTCCACTGGGACCTGGTGTCAAGCAGCTGGGGGGGCTCTACAGAAAATCCAGTGTATCCGGTCGACATCATGTCCGTGATGTCGATCGGGTACACTGCATTTTTGCTATGTTCTGAAAATCCAGGTTTCAGTTATTCTCTGTGTTTTCCTGTGTGCCCGGTCGATCGAGACAGGGTCCGGTCGACCGGGTACACTGTCTGTGCACAGTTTCAGGAAAATAGCAAGGACTTGTATTTTCAGGTATTTTAGTGTGCCCGGTTGACCGAGACAGGGTCCAGTCGATCGGGTACACGCAAATTGCAGAATTCCGGATTCTGGGATTTTCTCCATCTCAATCCATTTTTCCTCCAATTCCTCCCAATTCACCTCCAAACATCACAAAAGCATTCAAAACATAGAAAACACTTCTATACTCTATCCCTCCATCAATTGATCAATCCATCCGGGCCATTGATCTTCCAAATGGAGAAATCCATTCATCAATGGCCATTTTTCCATGAAAACAAGCTTAATAGAAGATCTAAACATGTATTAACATCTAACAAAACTGAAATTACAGAAACAAGAAGGAGAAGCATGCATCTAATGAAATTGCATAAGGTATTTGCTTCAGTGAAGAAGAAAGGGAAATTGAAATACAAGAAGAGATCCAATAGAGTGTTGGTTGAAAATTGGGAGAGTCTCTAGCCTCCTTGTGCTGGGATTTAGGGGAATTAGGGTTCCTTGGGGAAGAAGATAGGTTAGATGAGAGATGAGAGGCAATTAGGGTTTAGGGCAATGTTCACAATAGCTTAGGTTATATAGTTTAGGGTTTTAGGCTAATTACCTAAAGGGTATTTTGGTTCCAAATGAAAATAACATGGGGCCATGGGCATTTGGGTAATTTGGTGGGGTTCTAGAATGTTCCACTCTCAAGCTCTTCCCATTAGTGCTAAAGCTAATTAAACTCTAATCTAATCCAATATATCAAATTAAATAAAAGCTACATCTAAGACTTATGAATATTGGACATCTACTCCACAAATTCCTAATATATAGCATATTAAAGGTAGAAAATAACTTATTAATTATTATTAAATCAAACTGAGGGCCCACTAGGGGTGGGGCCTCACAGTGCAGGTGGTGGAAGGTGTGTGCAGGTGTTGTAGAGGGAGACAGGGGAGGAAGAAGAAGGGAAAGAAAGAAAAAGAAAGGAGGGGAAGAAGGGGCTTAGCTGCGTGCGCGCACATGTGTGTGATGGAGGTGAGCAATGGTGGAGTACAACGACTGGGGGAAGAAGAAGAGGAGGAAGAAGAAGAGAAAGAAAAGAATGGAGAGGAAATAAGGAGTAGCAGCAGGAAGTGGTTGTGCATTGGATTGATTCTGCTGCTGCTTATCATCTTGGTCAACATCATCCTAATCACTACATCCCTCTCTCATTCACAGTCAGATGACTACCTTCCACGTTGGTCCGAAACCTCTCGTAGGAAAGGAGGGGCGACGCTAGAGATGAATGACACTAGCGTCGCCCGGTCAAAGTAAGAAAAAAAAAAAACGAGAATGGAATGACGGAACCCTTTGTAAGGCCCCAACTAGAGGGAACCATTTCGTGCAACGTCCACATACCGGGAATTTTCCCGTAAAACCCTCTATTTACTATAAATAGTAATAGGGTAATTTATATAAAACATGTAGCAGTAGCACTTGTATGCGACTACCAAAAACTATAAGGCAATACATGTATCAATAAACACAGAAACAATGAACAAATTGCAAAATTACTGAACTCTTCTATGTGGTGAAATCTACTTGCCGCATCTTATGTATAAATTTGAAGGGATATGTTTATGGAATCCAGGCGATAATCTTTCTATTGGACCAGCTGGATTCCATAACCAAAGGCGGTATATATATATATATATTTTTATAGGCCAGGTTCTCCTAAGCGCGAGCTTAAGATAAAATTTCGTAAGCTCATATTTGTAGGGCCCATCCTTAGTCACCATTCGTCCATCCAAATGAACCAGACACACGATTCCCTTGAGTTGAATATGTCTATTAACTTTCGGTTATATTCAAATTTATTGGACCGTTGGATCGACTATATACTGATCTGAATAGACTATTGACCATTAAACTTTTCGGGCCTAGATGGAGACAATAAAAATCACAGTTGAGAATAAATTTCACTAGCAAAACAAGCCCACGCTTCACATATAAATATAATTTATAATATTAAAATAATAAAATTTTAAATAATATCTAGTCTAAATTATATTGATATGTTAAAATTGAAATTAAAATTAAAACCTATAATAATAACAAAAAAATATAGACGGTTAATCTCAAAATGTGAGCACTTTAATTTATTTGAAAATCAGCCGAGTATTTTTCTTTTGCTTAAATAATATTAAAATCTTAAAATCTCATCCTATCATTCAAACTCAAATTCAAGTTCAATTCAAATTCAAATTCAAACTCAAAGATAGAGGACTATGGACCAATACGTGGGGTCCAATGATGAAATCTTATTGTCCATGCTTCCCCATCGTAGATCTTTAGATCCACACCGCATATCTTCAGATCTGATATTTATTAAGATGGATCAAGACCCCATTAGCCCGATCAAGCTTTTCTAAATGATCTAGGGTCTAGTCTAACCTGTGGTGTACGAATACTATAAATAGGCAATGTCATATCCTGTCGTGTGGATATTTCTCTTTCCACAAAGAAACTTGAAGTTCTTCTTAAAGTTATTTGCATGTTATTGGCGATCTATGTAACAGTTTTGACTCTGGGCATTAGGAGTTCCAAACGCTTTTCCAAAACAATAGTGGCAGATCTTAGGTACAACCATTGCATTGCTCCACAGGCATCACACAGTTTTCTCTGGTGGATAAGCTAGTGCAGACCCATGACTGCATTATTCCCAACAAGCAAAGCAAACTTGCAGGTTGAGTGGGTGCATCTTAAGCCTCTAACCTCACAGTGGAGTAAGTTAAGCTAATTTACTCACCCAAATCATAGTTTAGGAGGATTAACATTTTAATATTTCCTCTATTCAAAATGTGCATAAGGTGTATCATTCTCAAATATTCTGTGTCTCAAATGTTGAGGCCACCCATAAGATGAGTGGGCTCCATGTGAATCTGGACATGAGATTTCCACTATAATTTGCCCATGCTTTGTTATTAATTATATTGATGATATACTAATACAATATGATTTTCTAGACAGCCTAGCTAACTTAGATACTCCCAGTTTTTTTCTGGCCAACTTGCTTTGGTCCTGTGCCTTTTGTGTCCATTTAAAATTTCAAGACACTTTTTTTAGTCCACGGCACATTATAAAGGTAGAGAGGAGGAAGGTGCTGTAGACACATGTTTTACTAGTTTTTTAGGACATTATTAGTGCAGAATGAAGAATGTTCCCAGCTACCTCCTTGGAGAATCAGACACTGCTTGGGTTGTCTGCAGCAACCCATAATTTTTTCTTAAGTTATTCATGTTGTGGCCCACTTTATTTATTTTTTCCCCTTTTTGTTGGGATAAATATAGTATGTCTGCTCCTCTTTCTTTCCTTTTTTCACATTTTTTCCCTTCTTTTTACCTTAAGATATATTTGTTATGGTGTGATTATTTGATCTGGGACATCTCATTAATTTCTTCCTATCTCTCTAATCCTTTCAATTAAGTTTAGCATAGATTGCGGATCGAAAATAACTGTTGTGTGGATTTCAACCGATCAGGCTTAGGATTTTCAACATTAAAAAAGAATTGTGAAAGAGGGAGGAAGGCAGCCATCCAATAAAGAAGAGTAGACTGCTCCATCCTCTATGGCAAGAAACTGAAACCGAATTGCCTCCAAACTAGGGTGCCATTGAGTCATCCATTTCAAAGCATTAAAAGGTCTATTTGAAGTTATTTCTTATGAGAATTACAAGCATGCAGTTTCATTTTCTTAGGGCATTTTTTAACCTAGATGAGTAAGCGGAGCTTGAGGGAGAGTTGCGTGGGATTCACGTTACTACTCTTCAGGCCTATTTATTTGCATTAGAATATCTTCATTCAATAAAGTGAACATTAAATAACTTTTCCATTAGAAAATAGAATCAAATCAGCTTTGCACTTAAAAAACCGAATAAACAGATAATAATAAATACCCAACATTACCTTAATAATTTATTTCTCATGTATCTTAATTTATACAATAAATATGCCCTTACGGTTAAGAAGATGAGAAGAGAGAAACAGGTTGAGATGTGAAAATGAAGCCTGTAAGAATTTTTACACCCACAATCGCACTGAAGTTTGCAGTGTTTTCAAAGTAAATAAAAAGAGACAAATGGCAAAGATTCAAGAGAGAGGAGAGAAGTAGATGCTACACGCTATGGATCACCGGTGGTGAAATGTGTCAAAGTTCCAGTTTCCAAAAAATCACCACTTCGCACGAAACTGCATGTGCGATTTCTTGCATTTTTTTTCATCGATGAGTCGGTCGGCGTTACTTGTCTACTTAAAAAACCCAGCATGGTTGTGAAACTTGGCCTAGATCAATCTATACAATCAACTATACTGGTATTTCTGATTTTATCTCAAAATCTAAAATGCATCAGGCCTTTATTCTCACCACTCATCGTAACTTAATTATTAATTAGTGGCTGTTATTTAATATTCACTTTTGGTTGTTCAAGTCTTTACAGAAATATAGGTTTGGGTACTCAATTACATGAAGGGTTTTTTTGCATTAAAATATATAAGAATTGGGTGTACAGGGTGGTAACAATGGAAGATAAAAAGTAAGTTTAGTGGTCATATTTGATACTTATTTTTAAAGATTTACTTTTTATTTTCATTTCTAACTAATAATTTTTATATATTATAATGTAAATATACAGGCCTGTAAAGTCTGGGGGGCACAGTTCCCACCACTTGTTGCATTGCAAGAGAAACATTTGATTGATTAGGTGGGACTCATCTTGGAGGATCAAAGTCTTTCTAAAACGACAGTGGACGGTGGGAATTGCATAACTAATACCCGCTGAACAGTCATGATGATACCACATGTGTCACATGTACACTAAATTATCCACTTATTGACATAGAGATTATTTTGATGCCAAGTAGTCCGCAGCCTTCACAGTCGACAGAGATAGCATTGTTGTTACTCTTGCTTTGGTGCCAACAAGGAAACAAACGCATGCAAGAAAGGAAAATGGTAACAGCTAATGAATGTAGGTTGGAAAGGTGATAGTCCAAGAGCGTTAGGTGGACCACCACCTCCCTTTTTTAGAGTGCCAACCTAACGGTCAACATGAAAGTTACAACAGGGCCCAGGTGCTGGCTGGTACACACATTCATGGTATGTAGCGAAAGCATAGAAACATCTGCCAGCCAATACATTTGTGGTTGAGTTGTGTTAATACTTATAGGAGTATATTCATATATATCCATCCCTCATCATAGGATAGGGACACTTTTATAATTGAAAATTCTTATGTGCAAAAGAGGAAAAGCCATATATGATCATATACATAAAATGAATATTAATGTGCGAAAAGGAAAGGTTCTCTTACCCCCCGGTAAGGGATGGATGTACATAAATGTCCCCCATACTTATATATCACACATCCATTTTAGTACCGGATAGGCCGAGAATCAACCCATGAGCCTTCAAATTGCCAATATCACTAGCCTTGTCATGTAAAAAAAAGGGACACATGCATCTTCCACCAAGTGGATAAGCTAAGATCCAATCCAAACCATGATCAGCAAACACAAGCATATCAATTTGTATGGACTCAGCCACAAAATCATAGACCCTTGACTACCACCCACTTCTCTTGAAAAAACACCCACAATCAGATCATGGACTATAATGGACTGTAATTATGTACGATTTCAATAAGTTTCCTTGTTAAACTAGTGCAAGATAATCAATATGACCCCAGGCGTATATTTCACAGAAAATACTGATTTTGACACTTAAAGATACTGTTTAAAGAAGACGCGTAATCGCGTTACAGGTGTCAGCATCTGATGAAAGTAGGCGGCCTAGTGCCACTATTCCTTTCATTCTACCTACTCATTTGTTGATAATATTTGTATAATAGCGTCATTAGCATAATGGAATGGTTGATGGACTACTCTGCTGACTTGCATATTCACCGATTTCATCTTTTTGGTCCATCTTTCGTAGCCCATTCATGCCTTTTCAACTCGGTCCACAATATCATAAAAGGAAGATACTCTCACAATTATAAACAACTCAAAAGACTTACTCTCACAATTAAACAACCCAAAAGGCTCCTCGCTAACTCGTGACAAAATAGTGGTCAGCTTTTCTTAACTAATAGAAGAGGCACTCTAATGTTTCCTAATCCATCTTTTACTTACAAAAAACAAAGAAGCCTCTAGAGGGACAGCAAAATGCTTGACATTTCAACCACCCAATCGTCCATTGGGTGGCATTATTTCCAGTTGTATTCCATTTATCATGTACCCCTGAACTCAAACACAGTAACATGGCATCTTAGCCAAATCTCTGTTCCTTAATACAAAGTTTTCTTTGTTTTCTCCATGAGAACACATTTGATAGTAGGTGATGAATTTTGAAAACTCTCCCCTACAATAAATTTGAGGACTCCTCACTAAACTTTGTGTGGCTAAAAACTCGATTTCAACGTCCATGTGTATTCGTGCATATGGCTGACAAAATTTAGTATTGGTGCGTAAATCTGTAAATTTAAAGACTTTCATATCTTAAAAGGTAGGGCATCGGACAGAGATTCTTAAAAAATGAGGATTTTTCACCAACCCAAATCTTTGAAAATTTATAATTGCTAAAGATTGATTATCCGATGAAAATTGATGAGGAAGCCCCAAGGTTATGATTGCCCAAAATGTGATCAAAACAATTTGAGCTGTTTGAATCAACTGTGGTCATGTAAACTCAATAAACATAATACCGTTGAACATGTCTTAATAAAGCACGTCTCAGCCCGGGAAATACAAAAGAAAAACTGGTGGTAAAACCCCATCTTTACCATGTTTTTATTATGGCGTAACTAAAGGAGCAATAATCCGCTGATTACTGTACTCCATGCACCGTGTTCCCATCCATTTCCGTGACCCACACACATCAAATTCAAAAGTCATGTCCCCTTGTCTAAATTAATCTTACTCCATACCTAGATAGTGTTTTTAGGTACCGTCCAAAGCTCCCGTTTCGCCGTTCTTTCCCTCTAAAAGAAATCAAAGCCTGTGGCAAGAAAGTCCAAGGAAGGAGGAAGACCATCAAAGCCCCTTCTCAAAAATCACAAACTCACTATTTATACCTGCTCAGAACAAGTTCCATAGTTCCCCAACCAGACCCATGGCTCACATAGGCTACTACAGGTCCCGCCGAGGATGGCGTCGGATAAAAGGTTTCCGGGTCAATTCCTGCCGGTTATCGATCCACCGTCTACGTGTCAGGTTCTTGGATTTCATCAGGCTATTGGGAAAATGGAAATCTTCATATGATAAAGCTCTGAAAACGCTGAAGAGAGGTATCAGGAGTAGCAGGAAAAGACCCAGTGCTAATGATGGTAGCAGAAGGGGATTGGTGGGTAGGCCTGATCACAAGCTAAAGTCGTACCGGCATTCGAATTCGTTTTACGCTGAAGCTATTGCAGATTGCTTGGAGTTCATCAAGAGATCAGCGGTTGCAATTGATGATGGTGGTGGTTCAAATAGCCCCATCTCGCCAACCTCGAGTGCACTAGGAGGCATGGGATGATTCATGTAGAGGATTTTGGTACGTGATTGATGATTGATTTTGGATTTTTTTTTTTTGAGAGGTGAGTTGGAGACGTCAATGTTTCTGATGTATACAACTGTTGATTGGAATTATGGGCTTTCAATCAGCCCATGATTTTGTGTTTATAGAAAGCAAATGTAAATTTGAATTGGGAAATTAATGAGATTCCAGATTTTGTAGCTTTCTTTTCTTGCTGTTTTTATTCTTGTTCTCCCTCTTCCTCTTGCCTTTTTGTTTTTTTCTGGGTTAACCCATCAGAAAACATTTTTGTTTTCCAAGATAGAAATGACAATATCAAAAACACTATAACTGAGTGTGCGAAGAAATCTGAGAAAATTGAGAGCCCAGTCTAATCTCAACTGCTTATATCGCTCATTCCTCGTCTTTTTAATATCCTTTTTCATTTGAATAAACTTTAACTATAAAAATTTTTAACCATTCAATTGAAACTAGTCAAACCAGCCCACACAAGATTGATTTTCCTTCTTTGTTTTTTCCTGAAGAAAACTAACATCCCCTGTTCATGTGTAGATTATATTTCTGGTCTTTTCTTCTTATTTTAAGCCATCTTAGAAACAAATAGCAGCAGACATTTTTCATCTTAAGCTTTTTCTATAAAAAGAGAAGGAATAGACCAGCTGTAAGGTATTGTTTCGTTACGCTTTTAATGGGTTGAATTTCGCTCTCTCTCTCTCTCTCTCTACGTATTTCTAAACGCCCGGGACGAAAGGAAGCATCATTGATTGGTAATTGCTGTCTATAATGTCAACTATGACATGCATCATTTGGCTGGGCCCACTTTGTTTGCTTTCTCTTGCACTTTCTCTTTGTGCGAAATGATGCTTTTGAACCGTTTACATGATTTTAGTCAATGATTGGACTTGACTTGGTTAAAAAGGTTGAGAAAAAAGAATCCCCAATCACTAGTGGTGGTTGATTTCTCGTAAAAGAACTTGACGTTTGGATGTACCGCAAATGTTATTTGAAAATTTTGAAATGTCGTGTTGGGAGTTGGGACGTGGGAGGGTGAAGGCAGGGCCGCTATTTGAACCATATCGAAGCTTCATTTGATAGCGATATCAGTTTTATTTTCAGTGAAAAAAAAAAAAAAAAAAAAACACTAGGCTACTATGTTATAGAATTTGAAATAATATGGAGAATTTATGTTGAGGATTTGAGACTAGTATGATTGAGAATTGTTTCTCAAAAGATAATATATGTTTATGAAGAAGGATGGTTTTCTTGCTCTTTGTTAACTGTTTTTAAAGCCATTTGTCTAAATAAGAGTAAACATACTATCAAACTATTAAAGGACTATTGATAGAGACAACTCAGTTTCACAACAACAACTATATTGATTATAGAACAACTCCTTCAGTCTTCACATGGAAAGTTCCACTCACTTGCCAATGAGGTTTGGCTGACCCACCTAGCCCCATCATATTTGGGGGGGTCACAAGTCAGAAAAGCCTGACTCTAGTTGAACACAAGTTAACACACCTAAACCCATTATTTGGACCTAATTAAGATAGGCTACTCTTTTCAAAGAGGTGCTTTTTGGTCCCATCATTTTTTTTTCTTATAATATGAATGTATGGGTATTTTTTTACTGTACTCATGATAGTCTTTAGAGTGAGTCCACAGTGCAGTTAGATGTGGCAAAACACGGTCCGACCCATCAATCCAACCCGCATACGACCCACGTACACATCCCGACCTCACATTTTAGGATTTGAAACTGAATAACTAGCCCCAAATGTTCTTGAAATGAAGTTGACACATTCACAAAAGGATTATAGTTTACACAAATTGGTTCAATATATGCGGAATAAAAAGGTTAATTAAAATTGGCCTCAATTTTTACCAATGGAAAACTAGGCAATGCACCTCATATGGTTGTTGAAATGAAATTGGACACGAGTTAAGCTTATAAGTTAGTTTGGGTCAAGTAAAGAGCTATGATTGGGTCAATTGATTTATCTAATGGATGCGGGTTATGCGGGTCAACTAGACCGGCAATACCCTGCAATGGGTATGCTGGTTAATATGAGTTGGAATTGACCCGTGCCGGTTACTGGCTAGGATTTTTTGATCCGTTTAATAAATGGATCAGATGTGGATTAGGAGTTAAACCCATTTAGCGTGTACCGACCCTTTACCATCTCTAAATGCAATAGAACCTGAAATAAAAGTAAAAAGCATATGAAAACAGCTTCTGCAGTTAGTTCAACCTGACCTCAGTTGAGTGCATATTGGGTATAACTTATACCTGACCTGTTTTGAAAAAAAAATTGAGGCTACTAAACATTATACATTAAACCTCAACGTTTAACCTAATGACCATGTGCTCGAATGCGCAGACGAGTTCGACACTGTTTGACCGGATTCCTACCACTTTCAAGAAATCGACTTTCATGTCTGTGCGGTAGACGACAATGCGTGCATTTGGAATATTGTGCATTCCACATCAAGGGCCGAATCTTGATGTAATTGAACGAACACCCAAAAATCGAGGGTTCCTATTATAATAAGCTGGGGGTTTGCGGGGCCCTTTTCGTTTTCTGGAGAGAAATTATAATTAGGAGAAGAAGAAGGTCACAGCAATGAACGATTGTCATGTCCATAGCTGAGGCTCTTGGTCAAGGACACAGGTGTTTTTTTTTTCTTTTGGTAATCAAAGACACAAGTGTGTTAATAGAGTGATGTGTCCGAATTTATGATAGCATAACAACAATAATGACAGTGGTGGTGATTATTATTGTGGTGTCACTCTTGTGCTCTGATGTGGGCCATCTATGTAATGGCTCACGGGATCAATGATCCAAGTTCCTCACCATATCAATGATCAAGGATCTCTACAGGTTTTTCAAATAAAAAGTGAAGTATCAAATATGAAATGACATAATACACTGCTCATTTTGATGTATCCGTGCATCTTAGTCTCTCTCTCATCATAAGATATGTATGGTGGCATGCGTTAGCACGTGACTGGTACCTTGTTTAAAAGTTATGGTCCAAGTGCATATCCTAATAGCATATCTTGCCCTCCCTTGGCAAACGTCTGGAAATAAGAGATGATCTCTTCATGGATGGGAGGGAGTTCAACTTAGAAATTCTAGTGTTTATAATTCCCCGTCGATAGTCCCGGTCTGTTGGAAATTCTCAAAAATAAGGAATTCATAATGTGAATTTTGGGTTTTTGAAAAATATATATATTTTTATAATAATGCATTTTCCATATGAGAAAAGTGTTGAAAATCCCATGGAAAAACTTGCCTTTCTTTTGATAACCTGCTTATTTGGAAAGTTGCCTTTTTTGACTTCTCTACAAATAGCAGCAGGCATTTATGTGAGATCTTTACCGGTAAGTGGTGGATTTTGGCCAAGAGATTCAAGGTAAGATAAAGAGGCCTTCATTTTTTGCAGTTGATTGGGCCAAATCTAGGTTGACCAGTCCCTTGCTGGACTGAGTCGGATTTGCTACTGGGCTGGTTTGACCCTGAACCTATTCGGGCTAAGTCAGGTTGCTTATTGGTTGGGTTGGACCTGATAGGCCTGAAGGAAGAAGGCATGTCTGAAAATTCAGGCCCATGTCTACCCTGTTTTCCACATTTTTAGGCCACTTCGGTCTTTATGCAGTTCAACAGAGCTGATTACAGGTTATGCGATGGGCGTAACCCAGTAACTTCATATGTGAACAATTTTTTAGGTCCATAATAATAAATGAGTCAGGTTTGGGTTGATTATTTGCCATTGCCGAATACACATTTAACCAAGTATAATACACACATTAATATGTAACTTATTTATATACACATAAAGCCGGCAAAACTAGTCTGCATTGCCAGTACGATAGATAATAGTTTCAACGACCATTCGGGTAAAAAAGGAAAAGGAAAAGAAAAGGTTTCAAGGCCAGTTCAGGGCCTAAATTGTAATCTAGACTCATCTCAAAGCTGCCGGGCTTAGGCTAGCCTTGTAACTTGTGAGACGTGTCTAAAGTAAAATGATCCCTTGCAAACATATACGAGCATCACTTAATTCTTGCTATAGACAGTATAGTATTTTGAGCTTACCTATCCCTTAGATTTCAGGTCTAGTTAATGTCTAAGTTAAAAACCGAGTTATGGGCTCTCTAAAACTTAAAGCAAGTTCTTTTATTGATACTGTAGTATGAGGGTTTGTGTAGGTGAGTTTCCATGGAGTGGAGCTTGTGTTTTTTTAATACAGATGAAGTTCATCTCTGGTGCAATTCAAAACTCTACAGAAAATGTAGTTTTTAAAAGAGTTTTCCTCATGGGAGAGGAAAGAAGAGTTTAAAACACCCTTCAAAAATCCATTTTCATGAAAGAGGCATTCCCTCTTCCTTAGTGTTATAATAGCAAGCTCCAAGGCTTCCTTTCTTTCTATCTTTTTATCTTCTAATAAATGAGGTTGATCTTTTAATCCTTTAGACTAACCAAATCTCATAAAATGAAGATTAGGCCATCGTCTTGGAGATCAAATCCTCAGATGTTCAATACAAATGGAAAATAATTAAGTGAGACTTCAATCCACCTGGATAATTCATTAAGGCAAGTGATCCAGTGATCTGAAAATGGGGAATGCGCAAATATGAGGGTGGAGCATTTCAATTAGTACATTGAGGCTTTGTCCAAGTCCCATTCAAATGTATCTAAGTCGTGACCCTATGCTTATGGGTTAAATTCCGTCTTAACTTGACATAATGCATTTTAAAGCCGTGCAGCTCTGTATTCTATAAGAACTCTGAATTTAAAAAAAATAAAACCCCTCACCTTCTCTCTCGTAAAAGAAAAATTAAAACCCCCTTTTATCATAAGTTTCTTATTTTTCTAGATGACTTGTTATTTTCTATTAGATATCTCAAAAGTACACAATAAAACTTTCTCCTTGGAGAGGGAAGGATAGTTAGCTAGGCCTTGTTTGGTATTTCTACTCTTTTTTTGACAGACTATTCAAAATAGAGCCATTAAAAAAAGAACTATAAAAAAAAAGAGAGAGGTTAAAACAAAAAAACGTGTTTGGTAATGAACGGGTCTATTTTAAATAGACTGTTTGATATGCCCTCTATTTACCTCTTTTTAAAGGGGTTTGCCTCTTCTTAGAGGGGTATCTTCTGTCATTATGTAGCCATATTTTGGGTTGATTTTTTTCAGGCTATGATTGCAACTGCCAGTGGATATCTAGTTGAGATCAGTATAATTTCCAAATGTTAAGAATCACGAGGCAGACACAGGAAGACTGGTATAATTAATAACCATGAAGCCCCCACACCTTTTCAACTATATTATTGATATGATATCCAATTAAATGAAGGTTCAAATCCATGGTATCAGATAGTAGAAACCAACACAACTTGCTGTAGGTAACCCCATGGTTTAAAATCTCGACCGATACCGTTTCATATCGGGCGATATGAACTGGTATCGGCTCATACCGCGACAATATTTTGCAACGATACCGAGTTAGGCTGATATGGTCAAAATATCCCCAAAATATCGGTTTATCTCGGCCGATATGGTTAATGGACTGCAATGGAGTAATGGTCAAAAACCCTAATTTTTTGTAACCTTTTTTCTATTCTCCAATTTTTTTCTCCTCTCCCCTCATCTCCTTAGAGCAACCATGTCTTCATAGCTCATTCTCTTATATTTTCCAAATTTCAAAACTATTTCTTGAAGAAATCATTTTATTTAATAAGAGAAAATCAACTTAACTCCCTTATTTTTACTATTATGTGTTTTTTATTTCTTATTTTTAGATAAAGTATAAAAATGAATGAAAAGATCATTTGCACGTCATTTTTGGGTTTGTCCTGTGTTTTTCACTTAGATCTACACACTTTTATGCTAGATCTACTTATAAATATGATTTTGGGTATAGAAAAATGGTGCTTTTTAAATCATCTACTTTTTTAAAAAAAATTTGTTGCAGTATTTATGCTACTAAATAATAAATACTAATAGCTTATTAATAGTGTATAGATAATTATTATGTTATCTTTGTTTTCTTATATTTTACACTAACAAATTGACCATGAGTCAAAATAATAGTTGCATTATATGAAATACTGGAGAAGACGGCGAACTGCGATACAGACATGACTCATAACTTAAGGTGACTGATATTTTGATTTATTGTTGTTATCAATGGAAAAAAATATTGTTTTTCAGCATTTTCTAATATTCTGGATTTTTTGGATATTTTTGTGAATCTTTTTAGATTAAAAGAAAAATTCACACCGCGACAACCGCGACGGACCGATAACCGTGACTGATACCCATATCATATCGGTTTTTTGTCCCGGCCGATACCGCGACCGATACCGCGATTTTAAACCATAGGTAACCCACACAACTTGCAGCAGTCCCATCACAAAACCATCTAAGAATCTAACTACAAGTTCAACCATTGCCTACCATAGAAATTAACATTTAAAGACAATGACCTAAGAAAGCAAAAGAACACTTCTTTCTCGCTATTCTGCTACGAATAATAACTATTGAAAGAGAAAGGGATGCTTAAATGTACCCCAAATCACAATTGCTCTTAGCATATCGGTTAGCTGAATCCTTATCAATTCTTCTACTGTAGGTTTTGTAATCACCAAAATAGCAAAACCAAGTAGTTGCATTTTTCCAATCCAAAAACAGATACCGACCCAATTGTCAACATTGATGTGGAAGATCTAAAAACACTACCCCACCAAATATTCAATTCCAAAATCGATGCAATCCCCAACAATGATATCATATTAAGGCGAATTACAATTTGGGGTGCATCCAAATGCAACCCAAATTGCAAATTCAACTCAGAGGGGTGTAAATCATCACTGACCTTCTTGATGGAGGGATCAAGCCACTCGTACCACCAAGCTTTGCACTGCTTTGCAGATTTGGGGACGAGAAGGGAAGAGATCCGAGCCCACTAATTCTTCCCATATTTCATAACAGCTGCTTTCAAGATCTCATCTCAGGTGTTCTTTCAAACACCTCCCTTTATCATAATCCTCATCTTGCCCCACTTTTTTTCACCTCCTTCTTCTCCTTTTTACAGTCTAAGAAAGGGTTTTGATAGGGTTTCTGCTCGAATCGAAAACCCTAGAAAGAATGACAGCTCTCCCTTCCTTCTCCTCAGCCCAAAAACCCTAGAAAAATGAGAGTCGGAGAAACCCTAGTGAGTTGAGAAATCGCAGAAATCCTAGGAGATGTGAAAAATCGCAGAGATGAGAAGAGCAGTAGCTCTCTCTGTACAACCGAAGATTGGGAGGGCATTCAAAGGACTTTCGTTGACAAAACAAATTCCATCAGGCGCAAACTTATCCTACAAAATGGGTTCCGCCTCTTCTTTTTGAAGAGGCATTGCCTTTTATTTCTACATGCCCATCATGGGAGCATCTAGTTTTAAGAGGATGAGCCACTATTTCTCTGAAATAGACAGAGGGTAAAATGGTGTGCCAAATGCTCTAAATTTTCAAAACTCTCTCCACTTTAGACGTTTCGACAAACAGAGGGTAAAAATAGATTTGCCAGACATGCACTTACGCCTTCTGATTTAATTTTTTATTTTTAATTAAATCTGATGCTAAACTTCTCAGAATTATTATGTTGACTCTTCTGAGGCTGAAACTGGCATCAGGAGACTCCTTATAAGCTCACCCAGTTGTGTTATGCTATGCTTGGGCCTTGATTCTAGTGCAGAATGAGCTCTAAGCCTCATAGAAGACTTAATACAATGGGCTTGGGTTGGGCCAATGTGTAGATATAGGCTTTTTTTATTTCTATTGACACCCCGGCAACTCTTGGGCTATATCACCCAATAGAGTGACGTCTGACTATGGCCCAAGAATCAAATGCATACTCTGAATTGATTATTTTTCACTATTGGATCTGACATCAAGAGGTTTCTCACTGTTGATATGCATGGACCTAGGGATGCCAAATGGGCCGGGCTGGCCCACAATGGCATGACCCAGCCCACCAATCAACGGCCCACGGCTCGGCATGGCCCGTGCTGGAATAGAATAGAACTTGCCCAATCCAAGGGACTTTGCCTACACGGCCTTTGACATAGATGCATTGAAAATAAACAAAGAGGCACGGCTGGCACGGAGGCATGGCATGGCTCAGCCCGCAACTGGTGGGCCGTGAAAGCCCTGGCCCGTTTGTTGAAATAGAATAGAACTTGTCCAATTCAAAGGACTTTGCCTACACGGTCTTTGACATAGATGCATGGAAAAAAAAACTTAAAGAGGCACAGTGGGCACGGAGGCCCAGCCCGGCTGACATACCTACAGGGCCACATCTGGGTAATGAGAATCCGTTGGATCTGAAAATCCAACCGCTTCCTCACCTCATATTTAAACTTGTAAAATAAAATAACAACATCCCAACTCTTTAGGTGGGCCCCACAAGGTCGTTGCCCATAATATCTATGACGACATCACGCATGAGATCAACCTGATTGAGTTCCAGGACCAATCTAAATCGAATTTCGTTTTGCCCAATCAGTAAATGGCTTGGGCCAGGACCTCAGTATGCGGCCTGATTAGCAAAACGTGTTTTGCTTCTGGGGCCCAGCCCAATAAAAAACCATGCCCTTCAACTTCAACAGACCTACGGCTAGGATGAAACCTGCAACAAATGACCCAAATTTAATAGTGCTATAGCCCAAAGTCGGTATATGCTGTCCGGACCACCCATCAAGTACAAAAAACACCATTCCAATTCAGTTCGTGTTCCCAATTCAACCCAAATGTGAAAAAACAAATGGGATCACGAGAATGGCCACTGGACCGGGGTCCCCAGCCATCCCCTATACCTGTGGGACCTGTGGTTTGAAAAACGAAACAAAAACAAATGGGAACACACGACACCCACGACAATATGAGAACAAGTGAGCCACCAGTGTGAACATTTTCGTCTTTGAACGCACCCATCCATCTGTCAAACTTCTAGAATCTCCAGACCACTCATTAAAGTCCCATTTTCAGCAGGAGTCGGATTATCTGATGCAGCTGTTACAGATGACGATGCAATATATTTTTCTTGAACTCCATTGTGTGTTTTATGAACATAATTCAAACCGTTCAAAATACACGTCATCTTCTTAAATTATATATTCAATTTAATATTAATACTAAGTAAACTCCACCTATGATTGAACATTGTGATGAAAAAATGACTTACCATGTCATAGCAAAGTGCTCTATCAATTAGTGGAGCCTACTCTATTTGAATTTTAAACTGAACAGTAAGAAGATATATAACTGAAACTGATGACATTCACGTCCATCGGTCTAAAATAAATTTGAAGAAAAATGTTACACAATTACAGTCTAATAATTGCTGCTCCATAGAATTAAGTAGAGTGACTTTCTCACGGGCATGTCAACTCAACACATTTTGTTAATACAATAAATTCAGAATAAATGATTGTATTTATAAAACATCAAAAACTAAACTAAAATAAACCTTGCCCTAAACGAAAGACGATTCTTTCAACAAGTTTAGAATAAGTTCTTGGTTGGCCGTAAGGGTCACACCAGAATCAATCAATCTCTTCCTTACGGCTGCGATCAACCAATTCCCCATGTACGGAAGAAATCATTCCATTTCAGATTCAGTCAACCGTTTACCTTTACAGTACTTCTCAGTAGAAGCTCATTCCAATTCATTCGATGTGTCAGCCGTTATCAGGCACCAAGTTGGGCCCACAACAAACATAGCCAATCACCAGACAACGATCAAACCGCTTGTGATCATCATCATGCCACATTTCGACCGATTGAGCTGAGTTGAGACGGAAAAATCCGAGGCCGTTACGCAACTCCATAAATCGGCGCCGAAACCGAAATCCGATACTTGTACGGCGTTCCCTCCATGGCGCTTGCTTGAACCCTAACAGAGTTTTCGCTCTAAACCTAAAACCCCCGGAGTCGTTCAGACCTGTTCGTTTTTCTCTCTCTCTCTCTAAATATATATATATATATATATATTTATGCATACAGAGATATAAATGAGAGGTGGCAAGTCAAAGCTTTTATCACTCCTGCGAAGGGCGCGAGAAATCACCAGTTGCTCGAACTTCTCTGCTTCCTCTGAGGCTTCTCCTACTCCTGCGACTCGAATGGCCAATCTCGAAGCCCTAAAAACCCGCCTCTGCATCATCGGCAGCGGCCCCGCCGGCCACACAGCCGCCATCTACGCCGCCCGCGCCGAGCTCAAGCCCATCCTCTTCGAGGGCTGGATGGCCAACGACATCGCCCCCGGAGGCCAGCTCACCACCACCACCGACGTCGAGAACTTTCCCGGCTTCCCCAAAGGCATCCAGGGTTTAGATCTCATGGATCGAAGCCGCGAGCAATCCCTGCGATTCGGCACCAGCATCATCACCGAAACCGTCACCACCGTCGACTTCTCCGTCAGGCCATTCAAGATCCTCTCCGAATCGAAGTCCGTCGAGGCCGACGCCGTCATCATCGCCACCGGCGCCGTCGCGCGAAGACTCAAGTTCCCCGGATCGGAGGAGTTCTGGAACAGAGGGATCTCCGCCTGCGCCGTCTGCGACGGGGCGGCGCCGATCTTCCGGAACAAGCCGCTGGCGGTGATCGGCGGCGGGGACTCAGCCATGGAGGAGGCGAATTTCCTCACAAAGTACGGGTCTAGGGTTTTCATCATCCATCGGAGGGATGCGTTCCGTGCATCGAAGATTATGCAGAGTCGGGCGCTGTCGAATCCGAAGATCGACGTTCTGTGGAATTCGGAGGTGGTGGAGGCGTATGGAGATGGAAAAAAAGGGCCTTTGGGGGGACTGAAGGTGAAGAACGTGGTTAGCGGAGAGATTTCGGATCTGAACGTGTCTGGTCTGTTTTTCGCCATCGGACACGAGCCGGCGACGAAGTTCCTGGGAGGGAAGCTGGAGCTGGATGCTGATGGGTACGTCGTGACGAAGCCCGGGACGACGCTGACAAGCGTGAAGGGGGTTTTTGCTGCCGGAGATGTTCAGGACAAGAAGTATAGGCAGGCGGTTACTGCAGCCGGTTCAGGTTAGTGCTGTGCTGTGCCCTTCCCTTCTTTTGCTGTCAAATGTGGGTTTCTAGGGTTTTGCTAACTTGCACTGGTTGGACATCATGACGTTGTTTTTCCCCTTTTTTTTTTTTATGTTATTTTTTACACCTCTATTCATTTATTTTTAATGTTTTTAATTACTTCAAGTTGTATATGAAGGCTGCGATCTGCTTTAATATTTTTTTGGATTTAATTAGTTTAATTTGGAACCCAAATTTATTGCAATATTAAAATTGGTATGGAAGGTGCCTCTTGTGGCAACCAAAATGTTGTGGTTGAGTCATGTACTCATGTTACCAAGTAATAAGGAAAAGGAAAAAAAGTTGGTCTAACATGTTTCAATCTCACTTGAGATTTGGAGAAAAATTAAGCAACGATGCAAATTACCTCAGGGATGCATACAATTGGCTCTTAATACCTCCACTTGTATTATGATGCTCTTGGGAGATTTTTGAAGTTTTTAATTTAGTAATTGGACATAGAGGGCTGGAACATACAGGCTAAAGACAAATTGGATTATTGATCTTCCGGAGATCTTGACTCTCATAATTGAATCAAAAGAGCAAACACCCAATTCTCTAGTGGCCCTTTATTATACTTTTTTCTAGTTATTCTTTGTTATGTCAAAAAAGCTTTATTGCCTCCATTTTGGGTGGCTTTGCGTGTTCCACTTTTTCTAGTTGAATTTATCGAATTTTATGTACTATTCTAATACTCATGCATAAATTCAGTGTTACCTTATCATGACATTTCTAGGCATCATGGCCAGAAATATAAGAGTTTTGCCCCACTCTTACTTGGATAGTAGATCCCATCTATTAATCAATCTAGGTATCTAACCTAATCAAATTCACTACCCTCTTTAAATTGGCAAGCACCCCAGTTTTACATGATCTGACAATAAAATGTTACAGGTTGAAAAAAAAATAAAAATAAATCTTTTACTTGTTTAGAACAGTTGAACTTCCCAGCTCTAGAATCACAGGCATATGTCATCTGATTTGTTTGATATATGGGCTTGCCCAAATCCACATCCGCTCCCCTCCCTCCTTCCCTCGTGTGTTGGGTCCCTAGCTATGATGCACGGATACTTCAAAACGGACAACGTATCGTGTCGTATCGTATCGTATCCGATGCTTCACTTTTTATATGTAAAATCCGTATCCCTGCCATGTCTATGGCGTGTCACCACCGTATCCGTGCCGTATCTGGGCATCATAGGTCCCTAGATTCAATGTGGAAACTACATCAATTCCATGGGTCCCTCACAGCCTTTAGGTGTATGATGTTGATGTCTGATATTCATTCATGTAATATTCCTTGGTTAGCACTACCAGTTTCTGCAGAATATGATACCAACATTGATATCTGGAGACATGGCATCGTTACTTCCATGGTCAAATCATGACCTTCTATGCTATCTGCTTTATTTTTCAAGTTACTTAAACTGTCTTGTGCTGCAAATGTGATCTTTTTATGAGCAACTCCATGTCTAATCAGTTCCCTACTTTTGTGTATATCCCAAGCTCAATCTTGGACAGCTCTGGGAAGCTGTATAATTATATTAAGTTTTCTAGAGTATTGTTTGTGATAATCTGGCTTAGATTTTATTGTACTTCGCATAAGCATATTTGTTCCCATACTCCCATATATAAAGATATATATATATTTCCAAAATAGGTCCACAGTTGATTCTATCCTTAGAATGGCGGAGAGATGGTTACCTTTGGTTATTTTGGATGTTTTTGGTTGCTTGATATGGTGAAAAGCTGTCTGTTCTTTTTGGTAGTAGACATGTGTTGATTTTTTGAAAATTATAATAGAATAGACCAATTAAGGCCACTTGAGGTGGTTAATATTAGTCAAGGTATTTTTTTTTTCTTTTTTTTGAGATGTCAGTAGAAAATATTTAGATGCACGATCATGTAGTAGTTGATTCTTACCTATCAAATGAAAAAAAAAAAAGGATTAGTAGTAGTGAATCCCCTTTTTTTTTTTATAGTTAAAGCAGAGTTTTAGTGATGTATAAAGACAGCACAAAAATCATAAAAAGACAACTATAATATATAAGTTGTATACCATGTTCTCAAAATTTTAAATCCCAAAAAATAAATTAACAAATGCTCCTATGGAATAAAAAACGATGGAATAGAAATAGCTTAACAAATAAAATGTCTTCTTGATCAACTTTTTTGTTTTACTGAAACATTAACATCACCTGCTTTAATGGTGGATTACATTGCTATGAGAGATCAAGAGTAAATTGTGAAAACAAGCAGATTTGAAAAGACTGGACAATTGTGTTATTAGACTTGAAATCTCATTTCTAGCCTTGGCCCTTGTTTTTACTGTAGTCTTTCTGGCCACTGTTGGTTCCTTTCTACCTAAGTGACTAGGTTAGACGTCCCCTAAAATATGCAATAAAGGTGGTAGATTCAATGGTGGATATACAAGGGGCCGTACTTGATAGCTGAAAGGTGATGAACGAACTCATGTGAAGAATGAAACATGCTGGAAAATATAGTGAAAGTAAACATTCTGAAAACTAGCAAAGCCAGTGAGCTTTCACCCTTGAATCCACCCATCTGGATCGTAACGGGTAGCAGTGAGGAGTCCTATAACAGAACTCATACTTAGGCTTCCCTATTTTTAGATTTGAGCATATTTTGTGTTACATGGAAGAAAAATGTTCAAATGATACAAAATTATTTTTTTGCTGATTTGCTATTTATTTACATTTCCCATGAGCCTACGCAGAAAGTTTTATTTTCATTTTGGTTAACTCTATCTTGTGACAGTGTGGTAGGTTTTTGGAGTACTTTCACCCTTTTTCCCCTCTTTTGAGTATTTTTTTCTTGAGATATGAGCACTTCCACTTTTTTTTTTTTTTTTGTGAATAGTAACGAGCACTTTCACATTACTAAGTGGTAATTCTGTAAAAAGTTTTGGGACTAGATGATCAAGAATACCCATAAATTCTTTTAAAGAAATTATTACCGTTCAAAACTGTTTTCTATTTTTGAAACCTTTTTACTGTATCATTTTTCTTTTCCTTTTTGACCATCAATTTTACCACCCATTGGTGTTATGTTCTTTAATATAATTTGAGTAAATGTGCAATTTAATTTATTTTATTTTATTTTATTTTATTTTATTTCTGTATGGGGGACATGAACTTGCACACTCTCTCACACAAACTGAGCTACAGTTGCGGACTTGTGCAGTTTTCTTTTGGCTGGGAAACTAATGATTTCTCTTTTATATATGGGGAGTGATAATATAAGGTTGATTACATGTAGTCAAGTTAGGTCAAATCAAATGTACACATGTGAGGTCCATCTTCTAAAGATCTAAACCATTTAAGTGGTGGGCCCACCCTGTTTATTTGTAGCATGCTTCAGCTCTTTTCTAAAGAGAAGTAGTTTTGGATGGAAGAAAAACAAGTTTTTTTAATAAATTTATTTTCTACCTCATCTTTTTGCAGATCAGACTGCTGATTAGATACACAGCTTCCCCTATAATTGTAAAAATTTCAGCCCAATTGATTGTTCTCTCTGTGGATTGGACATAGACAATCTAGCCATGTTTTTTCGCGTTTATGATATTCTGATTGACCTGAAATTTGGGCATGCTTCAATGCATGGAGTTAGGATTAAATTGATAACTTGGATCCATGTAATGGTATTAGTAGAGAAGTAGAATTTAGAATACTGTTTCTAGATGAGGGGACTGTGCTTGAGTGCTTCAATGATGATACTGTGCTGGTTTTGGATGAATGTGAATTATGTGGTTGGTTTGGTAGTATTCCTTGCATTTTTTGAGGACTGCCAATTAACTGCTGAAATTGTATCCACAAACCCAAGCACTTTGCAGATCGGAGGGCCCTGCTTCCTGCAAGTGGAAGACTGTGGCCTCACTTTTCACGCCCTGTTTGGATCTTTGGAACTTGGTTATGCATGCACTCAGGTTACGTTCAACTAAAATTACCTGCAACCATGTATGTAGGACATCCTTCCTTGCCAGGATAGAGGAACATGGGCAGGGATGTGTACACTCTGTTTACCTATAACAAGTTATGGTAAAGAATGAAAGTACTGCAGAGTGCAGAATACAGCTTGGCTTTTGAAGGCTCTGAAAGAGTTGGGATGATAGGATACGTAGGTGCAACAGTATCAAATTTCGACATCTTTTTCCTCTAACCCGCCTACCTTTCCCCCTCGCCCCGCTGAACAAGCAAGTCTTTGATTCTCCTTCCAATTCCCCTTCGACACGGCGACACCGATGCCTATTCCCACCCGACCAGCCGGACAATAGTAGACTGATCCCTCCGCCTCTCAATCCTCTGCTTCTGCCTAAAATGAGAGTAGTAGTCGGTGATACGAGTCGTAGTAGTTGCCCGGGTTTCTCGCCTGGTATCCTGCACCTTGTGTTCATGATATCTACATCCAACTGTGCCCCGGAGACATGGTCGAAGCATGCCCATCCAGTGTGCTTCTTTCACTATATGCTTTGGTCCTGGGTGTCTTCTTTCGGTCTTCTAGACTTAAAAGAAGTCGTGTCCATCTGAATATTTGCAATGTCCTCCCACGCCTTTTGTTTTTATTATATATAAATATGGGACAAACTGAAGGAAAAGACTGTCCCATTCGGTGACTTTTGCGGTTGCCCAACAGACTTGGATCTGAACTATGATTCAGATCAAGTCTTACCAAAATCAGATTTCCTTTTCGTGCCATATGGCGCTTAGACTTTACTTTTTCTCCTTTCTGCCCGGTCCAATATTTGTTCTCGAAGGTCTTTGTTTCCGTGTAGAAGCGAACTCTCCAAACCAGACATAAAGTATTGTCTGGTTATGACAAGAACTGGCACATTACTGTGATCTGAAAAGGCCTTCAAGGATTATAATTTGGTTGGGCTATTGAATGTTTTGCCGTCATTTTATCTTTTGACCTAAGGAATAGGTGTATTTCTCCAGCCTGACTACATGCCTGTGTGCCTGGTTCCAGCATCCACACCATTGATAATTTATGTCAGTAGGTAGACCTGACCACACAATTATGAAAGCTAGAACGGTATTATTGAACATAGCTTTATTTTCGCTCTGAACTAAAAAGCGCTGAGCTGACCCAAGTAGGCGGGAAAAAGCTATGATGATGATAATTTGGCTGCATGTTGAATGGCGCATTTGTTTAGTACCTTATCTCTCTATATGAAGCTCATTGGTCGAGGAGGTTAGAAATGTGTCATTGTAAGTTGCTTGACCTGTTAACATTCTCTATTTTCTAGAGTAGTTTTAATTATCTGTGGTGTGATGATGCAGGATGCATGGCAGCATTGGATGCAGAACACTATCTGCAGGAAGTAGGAGCTCAGGAAGAGAAGTATGATTGACTATCCTCATTTGCCAATAAGGAGCTATCAAAGACGCTATCAATGAAAACAAAGGCTAATCTATAAAACGAAGAAAGTTGATATTGGCTTCTCCGGATTGTTGTTTCGTCAAAAGCCCCAAGTTCATTACTCTCCTTATTCAAGGAGATGATCGATCATGTTACTGTAATTCTGCGAACGTATTCATTCTTATTTTCATATTAATATCCATTTAGTAGGCTTTGGCGTCCAAGTTATCACACCTGGATTTAGTAGTAAAATGTCCAAGTGCGATAAATATAATGAAGGAATGGATTGTGACTCTACATTGGCATTTATGTAGTACTAAGTTGTTTGTCATTCTACTTTTATATAATCTATTTAGTCATTTTTTGCGTGGTTCTACATATTACAGTGCCTGGAGTCTGGAGATACCGGTTGGGTATGTATGAATGGAACACCATTGTGAGAACCTACTGAGGTCTGTCTAGTATTGAACCTTTTCATTTATTTATTTTTTTGTTTTTCTTTTCTTTTTCTTTTTTTTTTTTTGTGCAATTGTGCGTGTGTTGCATCTGTCTTTGAGTTCTTGAAATTATGGCCATTTGTATCTTCGCATCAGTAGAACTCGTGAAAAATTAGAGGCGAATGTTGTTGTCGTCGGCCACAGGTGTTGGTTGAATGGCTGGCCTAGTGGTCTGGTTGCGGGAGATAGTGGAGCCATGTCATGAGCTGTGAAGCGCATCCCAAGTAAGATAAGACTCGTGGAGTCTGGTTTTGGGCAGAGTGTTTGTAACACCCAGACCCAAGTTAAACTTGTTTAACATTAATTAAGTAGATTTTACTTACTATAATTAGGTTTAGGTACTAATTAAGTTATTTTAATATAAATTAGTCTTGTTTTAGTCTTTGAGTTAGATTATGAGTTATAGGAAGGTAAGTTGTAACCGATTGGATTTGGTTTTTTTTTTTTTCTTCGGGGGGGGGGGGGGGGGGGGGGGGGGGGGTGTTGGTTTCGTAATTATCAACTTTCTAAGTTTGCATCATATGCACGTCATCTTGGCATCACCGCGTATATTTCGTTGAACACGTCAATTTTCGTATATAACTTTACTTCATTTAATCAAATCTTGAGTGAGTGAGCCATCATTTGACTCAAAATGGAAATATACTAAATGGGTGGGCTTTTTTGCAAAAGGGGCAATCTTACCCCTTTAAAAACAACTTTACCCATGTTTGGGTAGGTCTTAGAGAAGAAACATTCTTCTTCCTTTACCTTACTTTTCTTTTTTTCTCTTCACTTCTTCTAAATCCATCCAAGAGAACTATTGCATATGTAATTGGAGACAAGGTTAGGACTTATCTCCATGTTCTTCATCCTTCTCTACTCCTTGTTGACAAGAACTCATCTCCACCATCTCCTACACTTTACAAATCCGGATTTCTTGCTAGGGTAAGAATCAAAACCATTCTTATTTTTTGAGTTGAAATGGAGTCAATAGACTCTTATGTAATCATACATAAACTTTCATTAGCATTTTATGTGTATTTGTGATTATGGTTTAATATTTGGGGATTTTTGGTTCTTTTGAGAAAGTTATGAAAAGAGCTTGGAAAGCTTAATTGAGGCAAGTATAAGTTTAATTTGGACTTACATGTTGTCTATTCAATTATTGATTAAGTTATTCTATTTCTTTGATAATTCTAGTTCCTTAATGGAATGGATGATTTAGATTAGTTTCTTGGAGTTGATTGATGGTAGTGTAGTTAGTGATGTTATTTGTTGAAAATGGGAGCAAGAAGGCTTATTGGTGCAGGTTTTATGTTAAAAGTAGGATAAAGAAATGGAAAGAAGAAACATGAAATCCCGAAATCTGAATTCTGAGAGTGTCCACTCAAGCGGACTTAATGCTCGAGCGCATAGCTCTCTGGGAATACCTGCTCGAGCGGACATAACCCCGCTCGAGTCCGCTCGAGCGGACCCCCTCTCTGCATAACTCCGCTCGAGCGGATATAACCCCACTCGAGTGGACCCGAAGCTAAAGCTGGGGTTCCTTTTGACCGCTCAAAAGAGTGAATGATCACTCCTAACCTATAATAACTTTCCATAATCTTCTCTAATAATGGATAATTATGGGGCACACCTTAAGCATTAGGGATTAAGACCACAAAAGACCTTATGTCTTTAGAATGGAACATTTAACCTCTTTCTTTTGTCTAATGATTTCTAATGGAAAATCATTAGTCTAACACTATATCATGAGAGTTGGTTTAGAAGTTCAACGTATCTTTTTTATAGTAAGTGGCACTAAAACAGGATAGTAGTACATTGACCCTTCTAAAACTACCTTATATCAAATACTGAGAGGCTATGAATAATAGATTATAGTTGGCTAGTAATATACCTTGAATTCTCTAAATCTATTGCATTTCATATTGAAATTGGATGTCTTCATTGATATCAATTCTGATTAATCAATTAGTGCATTTATGATTCGATTATCCATTTTTCAATTCGTTATTGTAATTGTTATACAACTATTTCGGTATTCAATGGGAATTTGAATTGAGTAGGTATTCGTGTATAAGTGATTACTATTCGATTCAATTGTGAACAAATAAAGATAAACTTACTAAAATTCGATTTTTATTCAATTCGATCGAGTCGACACTACTTACCTTCGACCTTGTGATACCCGACGGGGATAAACTAGGTTTAGTATTCGAGACTACTGTAGTAAGTCATTTGGAGCATCAGAACTCCAGACCTGGATAGCCAGCTAGCCTTTGGCCGAGCCGCGGGTGACATCCCAACTAGATTCGCTCTCTTTTTAGAGAATGTGCTTAATGTGGTAACCACATTAGTATGTTTTATTCTTCATTGATTCATAAAGCATGAATTATTCGATTTGGCACAATTGCTTAGTTATTACTTGATATTGACATCTTTTAATCAATTGTCATTTAATTCGATTTGAGACATTATATATTTCCTTATTAATGCATATACTTACTGAATTGTCGTATTTAAGATACTATTCTTGGTGTCACGGACGCAGGTGTAGCTCCCGATCCTGAGAAGGCCTAGGAGAGAGAAGAGGAGACCGAAGAGGTTCCAACAGGATTAGAGGAGTGGCCGGATAATGGGCCTATGTAGTTGTCCACCGGAGAGCAACGTGGATAATTCTTTTTGAGAGCTGAATTGTGGAGTGTGACTGACTCCTTTTTGTATGGGTCACACTAGGTAGATACAAAGAAACACTTGGATATATTTTGTATAGGGTTGTAGGGTGATTTTTGTAATCCATACTTTGGTTCTAATGTGTATGTCTTTTATATAAACTTGATACTTTAACTTTAAATAGGATTGTTCAATGAAATGGTACCTAGTGTGCATTATTTTGAGATGCTTTTGCTATTAAATGTTATTAACAAGCTATGGTGAACTAGACTTACAAGTGGAAAAAGATGAATTTTCTCCTTCGTGATGTTGTACTTGACTCGCAACGGGTATAATATCGTGGGAGTACGCGTGTCACACCTCGATGATTACCCAAGGCTAGGGTGATTCGAGACTAAGATGTGACAATGTTTGAAATCCTGCTATATATATATATATATGTGTGCCTGAACAACTAGCGATGATCCTTGGGTATGTGCATGCTAGTGAGGTGCTAATAGCACGCAACCATGAGTGTGTTGGTTAAGTAATGTTTTCTTTTCAAAAAGGTGAAGTGAAAACTGGAAATGTAATCTCAAATGTTTATTATGGGAAAGTAATCTCAACTTCCACTTTTTTATTTTTAATTTAATCATATTTAGTTGGTCACAGCAAGTAGAAAAGCAAATCCTGTCTACGAAGAAATTTTACTTTTACTTTTTTGGTCATAAAGCAACTTCCGCTCCCATAACCCCTAACAGGGAGTGATCTCTGGGCTAGTTTGGCACTTTACTAACATAGTAAAAGTGTAGTAAAGCCTCCATTTTTTCGACAATATGTCACATTAAAAGTATTTTAATTCAAAACTCTCCCCATCTTTTAAAAAAAAAGTAAAACAGCAACCACCTTTGTCCACTAAAAGACACAAAAACTTCACTTTCCTATACACGAAGTCAAAAAAATTTCAGAACAAACAACTAAAAATAAAATACCAGCATAAAAATCAACTTTATTTCACTTGACTCAATTAGTAGAGTTGTCAAACTGACCCAATAATGTGGTTTTCACTTTCCCCTGCTAGCCACTGGGCCAACTCAATAAATAATAATAATAAATAAGTAATAAATTCATGAAATACAAATAAAGTGGTTAGTAGACGGGTTATTAACTTCACGTCTCACTTCAAATTAGTTTACCCCACAAAAACTAAATGCAACCATAATTTATTGAAAAATATACTTTTGATTTGACATTTATTTTATTTAATTATTTTTTGGTAATCATTCAAACATCACGTGGGGGCAAAAGGGTTATCTTCATCTGATCTAATAATAGAAGTCGATCGGACAGGTTGGCCCAAGGCCAAGTTGACAGGCTTCCTCCCACTTGGCTTTTGCCTGGAGCGCCAAACATAATTCAATTCGAAGTTCGAACACGGGGACTGGAAGCCATCGGAAAAGATCGGGACTGCTGATGTTTTCACGACGTGGGGGATCCATCCGTTCTTTAGTTCAGTTTAACCTTTTTGAACTGGTTTTGACATATCGAGACAAAACAGTTTCCTGATTGCAATAATTTTGGCTATGGGACAAGTAAGTGTAGTATTATATCAATGGGCTTAAAGTCATTTGACTTGGTTTTTTCTGATCAGGATTTTGGTTTTAACCATTCAAATTACATCAACAACATACACACCAACAATTTTTATGAAACATAAAATTTCACGGTCTAATCTTATATGTTATGGTATGACCGGCCCCCTGCATCATTCTTTGGTTCCACATCCGCAAGAACATGAGCAAGCTCTAAAAATTATGTTTTCAGCGAGCGTTAGGCTGTCCCTGGATTTGTGATGGAAACCACAACCTGCATACCCAATGTCAGTGCTTCTAAGTATCTTTTCTTGATTCATAACTATTAGGTACAATACGGTTTGATTGGTTAAATATTTGAAAATCAAAGGTAATAATCTTGTTTTCTAAATCATATATAGTAGCTAGCATTTACACAACCATCTTATGTCACATAAGATGTGGGTGATGACCTTGACAGGTAGCGAGGAAGAGGTTATTATCAGAAACCAGTTAATGAAAATTTGAGGCAATGACACAACATAAGAATGTAACGTATGATACAACATAAGAAAGTAAGGTATCTTTGGGTTTCCTCTGTTCCAGGGTTAAGCAAGTTTCTAAGGGAGATCAGTATTATGCCACAAGCAAAAACATTCCCCTCTTGTCTCAAGTATGTGGAATCTAGAGGGTTTCTCTATTCCAGAATCATGCATGCATTTCTAAGAGGGAAAGGTATTAAACAAGCAACACATACCAGCCATGAAAGCTTGTCAAAGAGAAGCTTGATGAGATTTATTATTACAGAACCCAGGAAGAATATGAAGCAATACCCATTTTAATAGAGCAAGGGAAAGGTTCACCCATATCTCTGACTTTTCCATTTGTTAGAGAGACCTTTTGTTTCCCACAAAAAAAAAAAAAAGACGACCTCTTTTCCCTTAGCTTCTTTTAGTGTCTACACATCAATAGGTTATACGCTTCCTAATATGGTGAAGCTCAAGGTGCATCATAGCCCTCATCATGGTAAAATGATCATCCCCGTCAAAGGGCTGCCCACTCATCACAAATCTGATGTCTCAAGATCCACATGATCTATGTAAGCCTAAACCTTCTGAAAAATCTTAAGAAAGCAAAAACATATAAAAAGACAAGCCTCATGTCATCTGTCTATGGTCGCTTTGTAAGTTCCACAAATTAACCCTATTAAAACCCCCATCTTTTCTGTTACTTCTCAATCAAACAAATCGCTACTTTTTAATTTCACAAGTTTAAAGCTAGCGCTTGAATCTTAGTAATGTGGCTCTTTCTGATCTTCCATGCATGTGCCTAAATCATCTTCAAATGGCCGACTTTATGTTTTCTATTCTATTGGCCGACCTGAGTATCAATTCCTCTTATACATTCCTTTCTTACTATATCCCTTCTTTTCACTCTGCGCATCCATCTAAAGAAACAGATTCCCATCTATATATGTGTACATTCTATCTTCTAAGCTGAGGTTTTCTTCAGGCATTACTACGTATCAACTTCCTCATACCGTATTCTGTGGGAAATTTTCATGGGCTCATTTAAACCAGTGATGAGATTCTTTTCCTAATATCTATTCCTTTGTTACTATGATATGTAACTTCTTTTAGATGTAGGATCAAAGTTAGAAGGCTTGAGGTCATTTTGAGAAGTATAGATGCAAGTAAATTAGATGGCACAAATGTGTTAGGGTGAGAGTGTGTGTGTGTGTGTATATATGAAAGGCTCTTACAAGTCATTCTCGTGTTGTCAGAAGTCCACTCCATGCTAACTACTAAAGGGACCTTTTAGTCATGATAGAAAGTAATAAGACTTTGATGATGATTGAAGAGGATCTCTACTAATTTAATTGTCATTATTTTTCACTCTACTTCACTAGTTATGACTTGTTAGAGAGTATCATGAAGTTGCGTATCATAATCCATTGGGATTCAAAGATAAAGTACTTGATCATTAAAACTGATCCTGGTGTAATTAGAATGCTATTGTAATTTTAATAGCATACAGTATCATGGAATTTTTCAATCTGGCGAATAGTAATAGTCATGAAATCATAAGGATTATATATAATTGGTAAATTCCCTAGCAAGTTTTTTTCGTTTGGTTCATATGAGGATTTAATTTTCTCAAATATTTCTAGTTTATGTTGCTTAATTTTTTTCCCCCCTAATCGAGCTCAGGCCTAGCCATTGATTTCACTGATTGGTGCTAGTGTTGCCCTTCCAATTGTTTACTAAAAGACAATAGGTTAGTGTTAAATCATTATGGGCAAACATCTAAATAGCCTTGCAACAATTATGTAATGCTGACATCCATATTTAGTTTAGCTTGTCATCATGCACTAATAATCTTTGAAACAATTAGGTTTGATAAACAACTAGAATAATTTGCAGATGATTAACAACCAGAATAATTAGAATTTTTTCTTAAAGTTGTTACAATAGAAACAAGAAGGATGAAACAAAGAAGGATTTATTTTAAGAATGTCATGAACAAGTAAGAATTCCACTCCAGATGACTATTTAAAGTAGACATAAAAAAATACACAATGGGGTGTCTATATCCTAAGTTCATTGCTAGGAAATTTCTGGATGTATTATCGTAATGCACACATCTATTCCTAAATATGGGTTCATAAATGTCTGAACTTTTGTTTGCAACTTGGTTGACATATTTGCTAATGAAATTGTGTTTTGAGTACAACACCACTTCCGAGAGCCAACCACAACAAAAGACCAAACGGCACAAACTTCGAACACGGAATGAGAGGATATTTGAATTCACAAGTTTCACATGGCATATTCAACACTGATGTTAGAAGAAACTACAATAATCCTGATGAAGAAACAAGGAGAATATTAGGCATATATTTGAGTTTTATGTAATTGTGTCCATCTGAAAGATGTGTATTATAAGACGCATGCGCTCGAGGAGAGAGAGGGAGAGAGGAGTTTTATTTATTTTTTCACTGTATATAAGTAAGTTCTGTGGTCTTATCTTGGAGTCTAAAACAGTTAAACAGTATTGTAGGAGAACTCTTTTTAGCCGATCTTGTATTGAGGGTAGGGTTACTGCTAATGAAGATAGATTTTATTACGTTATAAAAAACTCTAAGATTTTATTACATTACAAATAATTCCTAGGAAAGTGAATGAAACACATGGGCTTGAAGATGGAGGATCATGGACGAAGACCCACACATCAAATTCACATGGTTCATGTTTTTTTAGTGTGAAGGGAGGCAACCATTTCCGGACAAAGATGAGAAATTTGATGTCGCTTTCAGGTATCCTTTTTGATCCTTTACTATTAATCCCTTTATAAGACCTATTCCATGGAGTTTAGTTTTTTTTGTCAAACATGTCGTAATCTCAGAGCTAAATTCCATTTATAAAAGACAAAGAGGTTGCTAGAGTAAAAAAAATATGTCGAACTTTGATAATTAAGATTAAAATGTAATTATAGAATCTAAGTTAGACCAGACAGTAGAAACGGCAGGAGGAGAAAAAAAGATACAGAATAATATAAGAAACCATGTTCCAAATAAGGGCAAACTCCAAGGATAGTAATAACTATCAAGTTTTAAAGTTCTGAGTTCCAGGCTCTTGTTCTTCAGCTTCTGGCAAGTGGACCCTTCTTTTTATTTATTTCTCTATTTTTTGAGAAGTGGAAGGAGATTCTTTTGAGAGACTGACACAAATTCCCCTCCCTCAAATGCACTTATAGAGGTGGAATACAGATGCTGAGAATCATGCAGACTGAAGTTAATGTCTGCAGGGCAGCTACTGTACTTTGAGGAGAAGATGACAAGAAAAGTTTCTTGTTCCTTTTCCTACTCCTGTAACTTTTGGTCAGCAAAATGGAAGTTGGCAGAGCTCCAGAGAGAGCTGCACTTCCTATCCCTTCTCACACATGAAAACTAGGGTTGCTAGAGAGAGACAAAAAAGAAAGAAAACAAGGGGCCATTCCGAGCTCCTTCGCCATTAAAATCCGATTGGGCAAGCATAAAATGGAATAAAATTCATTAAAAGGTAAAAAACAAATGCATAAATGAACAGTCTACAGGCAAGTTGGAATCCTGTAGAGAGATTAAACCCAACCCAACAATCTACAACTTGTTAATTATTTTAATATAATCATCTAAAGATGAGAATTAAAACTTTTCTACTTTGACTAAGAAAATGCTTTAGAATAATCTTGTTCTTAGAACCAGAACAAGATTGTTCTAATAATTTTGTTTCTTTGAAGATTCAGACGCTACAAAATGTGTTCTTCTTTTGGATGACATGGAATTTATAAATGACAAGCTGTTTTTTCTTCCAACCCAAGGAGATGGATTATAGGACGAAGCAAGAGATATACTAAAGACATGAAACAAGGGCATAAATCAATATGAAAAAAGAAAACCTAGAGATGTTCGTCAACAGATTTCTCTACATTGCATCTGTAAATCAGTACATGACATACAAGAAGAAGTAAAAAAGAAAAGAATCGCGGTGATTTATACATGTATTTCTGATTTTTACTGACCTTGAGAAGTCTGAAGATCTCTCTCACTTGTTCTGGACTCCCTTGTCTTCTCTAAAATCATGTACTTCTTCCTCTTCCTGCTTCAGAAAATCTACATATTCCTACATGAAATTACAGCCTTCAGCCTTCTTGCCACATAATAACATCTTCTTCTTCCTCTTCTTCTTCTTCTTCTTCTTCTTCTTCTTCTTCTTATTTAACTTGACAGAAGTAAATCAGCCCTTATGAAAATCAAAGCCCACCACCACTATAATATAAGATGATAGTCATCAAAATGGTGGCCTGGCAACATTTCCACCCCAACCAAAAACATCTCCAGGAAACTGATAATTCCCCATATTGGCACCCAAATTATAAAAAGGAACAGGACCATCACCAATCTGGGCCCCAGCACCGCCTCCACTGCCGCTGCCGGTAACACCTGACGACTGAGAGGCGGCCTGCTGCACCTGCACTGGCTGCTCCTCCTCCTCCAAGGGCAGCCTCTCAAACACTGCATTCGCGAACGAAGCCACCATCAGGAGCACTGGACTCGACGCCACCAGTTGCCCCACAACACTCCCTCCGACGACCTGACCCTGCCCACCCGCCAGAAAAATTGTCAGCCCACTTGCACCCGGTGGCGCCGGCGGTGGCAAAACGGTGCCAGTTAGTGATAGTATCTCAAACCGACCGTGCAGCGTTGCAACGCTACCCGGTGGCGCTGCTGGCTGGCGTAAGGTGACATTGGCTACTGACCCGTTGCCACTGAGGACGCAGATCCCTCGGCCCCGGCGCCTGGCATGGGTTGAGAGGCAATCAACTACATCGGCCCCAGCGGAGACCTCAAGCACATGAGATCGGAGAGAATTGGGGCTATCACGGGTGACGATGATGGGAGGCTTGGGCTTGTTTTTGGAGCCTGGGGGACGGCCACGGGGACGGCGAGTGGTGCTAGTAGATGCATCGGAGCTTGATGGGGCGGCATCCTTGTCTGGTTTCGCTTCCTTCTCCGGGGAATCCTCTGCATCGGTCATTTGGGCCGTTTGATGGTCCTGATGCTGTGAAGAAGAACTTTGGAGCTGGAGTTCAGGCCTGAGGAGCTGATGGACGTAGCGAGAACCTGGACCTGGTTCCAAGCCCGCCATCGCCACATCTATTCTCTCCCACCACTTGCTTGCCAGCTTTTATTTTCCTCTCTCTCTTTCTCTCTCTCTCTCTCTCTCACACACACACACACAAAGTAGTTCTCAAGAGCCGTTTGTAATCTTCTTTCTCCAACCCAGATTTCTTCAACAAATTCAATAAACCAAAAGTTAAACAGAAGTATCAAATCCAAACCCAAGTGCTAGCACTCAAGATCTCCTTACAACCCATGTTTTTCCCCCCACTAACTCCAGCATTTCAAAGAAGCAATAAAAGAGAGAGCCAAAAAAAAAAAACGATCAAAACCCAAAAAACAACTTAAAATCTCTACACCCCATTTTTCTTCCCCATATCAATAACACTAAAGATCCAAAACCCGAGTATTAATATTATTAAATAGGTCAAAAATCTAAAAATCAAGAGCTGGTAACTATGGGGTTACATGAAACCCTCACAAATTAATCAGGCTCCAAAACTCTCAAGACCCCAAAGCAAGGCAAGACTGACAAGTTCTTGCTACCAAACCTTTGAGTCTCTCTTACCCCAAAAGTCTAAGAAGCAAAGTAGACGAAGCAATCTCTGTCCGCTCTACAAAGAAAGAAAAAGTCCCCCCAAGAGAATACCAAGACAGACGAGAAACGGAATCAGTGCAAACTGCAGACATAGGAAATGGCAACTGTTCTTTTCCTGAGGAATCGGTTGTTTTGGATGTCCGAAACGAGCTTTATATTGCAAAGAGCCACTGCCAGAGATGAGAGGGAGGGGTTTTGCGGAAGAAAAGGAAAGCCAGAGATGGTGGGAAGCATGCTGTAAAGGATTAAAAAAGCACAAGCAATTAAAAAGACAAAGTTATTGCCTATCAGGAATACAATTTGCCAAAAATTCATAAAAAGAAGCTACTGCTCTATTATATTCACAAACAATATTACTAATGTGTGTGCGAGTTATGTAATTAGAGCTGTACAATACTATATGAATTTGATTAGTGAATACTCAATGTATAAAATAATTGGTGCTCTGGGTGCATGGTGCACCAATCGCATCCTCACAGGTGGAGTGTCCATATCGTTGATCTAAACCATTCATTCAGTTTGTTCTGTCGATCTAAACCGTCCATTTAGTTCATTCCACAAATCACATGATCAGTTTAAATAATCGCATTGTTCAAATGATTTATGGCACTATCTAAGGCGCTAGATTAGAGCATGTGCCTCCCAGGAAGCTGAAAGAGAAGTCCCGGGCTCAGCAGCACGAACAGAATCACTGCTATCACTACAAGACCCCAATCTAAAATAGATGTTTTATATATGGGTACATATTTTATGTATTTAACCATATAAACTAAAATAGGTGTTTTTGTGTGTGCTTGTTTACGAGGGGTGTGTGTATGTGTGTACTGTTTGCCTTATCTGCATTATTTTCACAGGCTTTTATTTTGTCTTACTTACTTTGCTTTTGATTCTCATATTTAATTCCTACCATTTTTTTTTTTTTTTTGGTACCATAGATTGGGACGGGAGATCAATGTAATAGAGGCCCATTGCTTGAAGATCTTTTTATTTTTTCATAAGAATATTGTACTTACACTATTTTGGATGCTACATTTTTAATTGAATTAGTAGCGGCGACATAGCTAAATTTGTGGGTTGGATTTAATAGTTATATGTTTCCTAATATGTTGAAGGAGCAGGTCTTGTACATTTTTTATTAGTTAAATGAGCAGACTTTATTGTACATTTTATTTTAGTTGAATGAGCAGGTGTTATTGTACATTTTATTTGAGTTGAATGGATAGGTTTTATTGTACATTTTATTTGAGTTGAATGCACATGTTTTATTGTACATTTTATTTTTGTTAAATGAGGATGTTTTGTTATACATTTTATTTTTGTTGAATGAGCAGGTTTTATTATATTCAGCGTAAAGGAGACTTTAAGGTGGCAGGCAGTAATTTATAAAATAAATGTATTATTTTTAGCAATGAATTTTATTTGTCGCCTAATAAGAATAAATATATCTTTGCATATAATCACCGACGTATATAATTTGTTGCCTAAGAGAATTTGTGGCAAGATTAAATATTGGGCGACGAATTAAGGTGGTCGCCTAATGTCTGCAAACTATGCGCGACAAAACTAATTTGTTGACTATTATAATTCATGGCAATTCATACACTATTTAGTGATAAACGAAGTTTTGTCGGTAAAAGATATAATTCAGCGACGACTCTATTTTGTCGCCAGATTCCGTTTCACCATTTTTTATCCTTTTTTTTTTTGCAATGAACTATATATATTTGGCGACAAAAAATATCCTTTTTGCCGACATAACGTGTTGTCGCAGAAAATTGATATTTGGCGACTATAACGTATTGTCACAGAAATTTTCATTTGGCGACAATAACGTGTTGTCGCAAAAAATCAATATTTGACGACGATTAGTTGTGATCGTCGGCAAAAATATTCACCGACGCCTAATAGGCAACGAATTGGCGACAAAAATGGTTTTATCGCAGAATATATTGGGTGACGATTTTCGAATTTTCTGCAACAAATATTTTCGTCGACAAAAATGATTTTTGTTATAGTGATGGTTTGATACATTGTGCTAAAAAGACTCCATTAATCAATCAATGTGAGTAACACATAACACATTCAGTAGTTATATATATATAAATATATATGAGGAAGGCTCTCCTACGCTCAAGCTTAGGATAAGGTAAGTTCAAGTTTGTGGTGAGGCCCACCTGAAGACCCACATGGGGATGGGGGTGGGGGGGGATTTCAAGGATTCCTTGGGATCTTCCTCTCTACAAAAAATCAGCCCCAACCGTAATTACTATCATCTCCATATGGGCCCAAAAGTTTAATGGTTAATAGTTTATTTAGATCAATATATAGTCAATCCAACGGTCAGGTAAATTCAGATCTTACCAAAAATTGGTGGACATGTGCAATTTAGAAGGATCAAGTGTTTGGTCCATTTGGATAGACCAAAAGTGGCCTCCACAAGCATGAGCTTACGAGATTTTATCCTAAACTTGAGCTTAGGAGAGCCTTGCTCAATATATATATATACACATACACCGACTTTTTATGCTTTCTTCATTCAGGATATGTTTGTGTGGCAGGAGCATTTTGTTCTCCATGGATTTTCATTTCACCAAGGGAGGAATCATGCACTCTACCCCTCACAAGAAAATGAAATCTTCTCTATCTAGAAAAACTAGTTCACTTTCTTTTTATTTTTTTCACAAAAAAAATATATTACACCAAATAACCGAAAAGGAGGCTACATAGAAAATCAGAATAATTTCTCTCTGGTACATATTCCTCTCTTGTTGTACAAACACAATCTAGAGCAGTTTTTATAGAAAATAAAATGGTTTTCAAGGGAGAGTGATTTTCTTTTGTTCAATTTTAGCATTTCGGCTTTTCTTTTCAGCAAGTTTTCGCAAGAAGCATATTCTGTTTCAAAAGATACGGAATAATTTTATACAATCTTACACAAAGTTCAAGCACATTTCTCTGCAAAAAAAGGTTTTACGACACCAAAGATTAAAACCTGAAAATGTAGAAAAATAAAGTCTACAGTATATATCCTTTTTCAGGAAAGGAAATTTATGTAAAAACAAAATACTGCAAGAATGTATCTTTTGATTTTCCATGCAGTCCACTTTCTGTTATTTGGTTCCACAGTTCTTTTACAAGAAAAAGGTGAAATCTGAAATGTTTTTTTTTTAAATAAGGATTTTTATTTTCTATGGGAGAGTAGCTCTGTTGTGATAATGGAAGTCCACTTGTTGCACAAATACATCTATAGAACGTTGACACAAAGGGGGCCAGACTGAATGAACGGTTTAGACTGGTGTGATACTATTGATGTATCCAAGTGCTGGCAGTTGCACAGTAACTTATAATGCATTAAATGTAGTTTGCACCAGATATTGTCACAACGACTTACACTTATTGGGAATGGAGAGGTCAATCTGCTGCACCTTTTGAAGATCCACCTCACTCATTGATAGGCCTATATGAAATTGAACTCGTTTGGATGATCCTAATACCAAATTACCTCATTTCTATCGCTTACAATTAGCTTCCTGATAGTGTATAGTAGCAGGTGGGTTACTTAGTGGGATGGTAATTGATTTACGGTTCAGATTTGTCAATTTGATGTGATTTTAGCAGGCTATTTGATGAAGACTCGATCAAGGAAAATTGGAGATGCAAAGAGGTGCTTAGTGCCGTAATATGCATCTAATGCAGGTTGCACTAGATCATTTCCTTTTACATGCAGTGATATTATATTTAGGACATATTTGTGCAGGTCTCCGAAAAGCAAAGCTTTTCTGTAGAAAAACTTTCCTTTCATATCCTTCACTTGAAGTAAACTTATTCCATATTTGCGAAAAACTATATTGCGTTTGATGTTTTTTTATGGAAATACATTTGCATCAAACCATAAAAAAATTCACTTGACAAGAATCTCACTTTTCCTTCCTATTTGCGCACCAAAAACGATTATACAAACATTCAAAGCACTCGAAGATGGAATGCTTGCAGAACACTACAGGTATATATCCATTTTTAACCTCTGTTGGTAGAAAGATAAAAAGTCCCAAGGACGCATGACTCTAAGACGGTGTTTGAACGAAGGAAAGTAAAATGCAGATTCGCAGTAGCTATTGAGACAAAGGTAAAATCTTGTTTGATTTTTAGCTGAAGACAACTAGATGAGACATTATCCCCTGTTAAAGTGAGGGAAAATGGTTTTTTATTTTTCTTTCATTTGTGCTTTCAATTGATTTCCAATTTTTCTTTCACAAGAGAACAACCCTTTATCCTATGGTGAAGAGTAGCAGTTCTCATTGATAGGTCCACATTTCAAACCTTGTCTCCCCCTTCCTTGCATATGTAAGTTGCTATTATCTCACATTTGTGAGTTGCCTCCTTGCATGTACAACTTCTCATCACCTTGAATGTGCAACTCTCACGTGGTCACAGCCCCACAGCTGGGATACCAAAAAAACAAAATCCTCACAGAAGATTTATGGCCAAGCGGACTTCCTGAGACAATACAAGAGGAAACATGCCAATTTCGTTTGATCGGATTTTGTCAATTTCCGTTTCCCATTTTTATTTTAAAAAATGAAATCTTAAGATTACGTTTATTTGCCTCTAATTATTAGCTATCCTCTTTTCTTAAAAAGGATAAGAGGGCATTTTATCCGTGCCACAAGTGGTTCTTAACATTCATTGGGCTGGTTTAGGCAATTTACAGAAGCTAGCTTTAAAAACTTCCTCTTTCAAAAAGAGAGCTAGAGAATTGAAAGGACAAAATATAACAAAAAATAAAAATTTCCAGGCATTGGCTAATGCGTCTAAGAAGTTTTACTTATCAAATAGACTCTGACGTCTAGAAGTTGTTCGCTAATGAATTGTTTCGGATTATAAATCAATTAAATTAGAGTGATGTTTGGATTTTAAGTTTTCTTCCTCATATGATGATCTCTTAATTTATGTTGATGATGAGATTATCTCAATTCAATGTCATTTGAAGTATCATCTTATTGATAATTTTGGTGAAGCTCTAATCATTCGGTTTGAAGAAAACTATCTTTCAGACTAATAAAGAAAGAGAGAAAAAGTTTATATACATATATATATATATATTTCTAAAAACTTCAAGTACCCACCTCTATTAGTGTGAATTATCTCTTATAACCACTTAGATCACTAGTCCAGAGCTAGTTTAAAATCAATTGGTCTAAACAAGAATGCCCCACGGTCTAGCTTGATTTGGGTCGAAGTTAAGGTGCTAGTTTAATATTTGATTCGATCTTACCTCAAGCGATTATCCAAGCGGAATTAGTAAGGTGCAGGAGTTTTTACCTGTGTTCAAACTTTGGGTACGCCGCCCCTTTTCACTTGTGCAGGCTCCCTTCCCACTTGTATGGGCTCTCTCCTTGTATGCGCCGGCTCCTTTCCCTTTTGAATGGGCTGTGTTCTCGTGTGTGTGTGTGGACTCTCTCTTAAGTTTCAGCTTCGTTAACTGCGGTACAAAAAAAAAAAAAACTAATTCAACAAACTTTTAGTAACTGTTTATAATCAAATCCTTCCTACTAATCAAGATAGCCAAAAGGAACTGTGAGATTGATAGCAGTGATATTTGACAGTATATTTCATGAAAATTCATCATCATCAAAAAATTGTTCCACTTATGTGGATCACCTATATGAATTCTATTAATAAATGGCTATTAGTAAAACTTGGCTGGAATTTTGAATAAAGATCACTAAATTGGTCATTTCTTTGATTATTAACCAACCACCTTCTAATAAACGATGGCTTTCCATGTCTATCCAAACAACATGATCAATTGTTGAATACCAAAGATGTGTGTTGGTGTGTGTGGGGATAAGTTGCGAGTTCCCGCTCTCGCACTCAGGTGCAGTGCACTGCTTCTGCACCCATCTCCTCATCACGTGTGGTCAACAGGTCAAACCTCGCTGGCAGGGTCGCAGCTGTCAGACACGTGGATATTGTCAGGTTATCGGTACTTGGTCAAGCTTATCTATTTCAGCGCTCCCCAGCCAGCCGCAGCAGGCCTGTCCTGACATTAAAGGCCTCCTTCACTCTCCCAAGCAGAGAGAGTGAGGAAATAACAAAGGTGGGCCCCACAACACCAGTTGATCATCTTCTTCCCATCTCTGCCGTTCATCTTGCCTCCCAAATCCCACAAATAGGACAATCTCCACCTTCTACAATCCTCATCGAACAACCCTCAATAACCACTTCTACCTCTCTTAGTTGGTTCCTTCAGAAATAGAGATCAAGCAGACAAGATGGGACCCACAACAACCTGGCCACTAAATTTAACGGTGGGATGTGCATGTTAACTTCCATGGTAAAAGAACAACCCGTTTGAAATTATAAGTCCATTAAAAGTACCTGGAGCTACAGTAAAAACAAGGGGATATATGGACGTCCCTCTCAGTAAAACCTAGTACATATGAAAAGGAAATATAAAATACCAGGCTACTGCTTTATTTTCCTTTAATAAAAAATCTAATATATATAAACATATGTATATATATATATATATATGTGTCTAGAGGGAGAGGCATAGCATACTTTCCAGTTAAAATATGTTTTAGAAAATATTACCCAGAAAAAATCTGGTCACACCAACGTATCCTATGACTTGTTTTGCTTTTATATTTGTGTCCATTTCTTTAAATTATAGTAACCACAAGTTTGATATACGAGAATCAATAAAGGGATTGGAGAAACACTAACTGACACTTGGACCCCATTAATCATTTAAATGGTTGACTCTTGGTTGGTTTTAGAGGTAGACATTACAGTTTAATATTTCTTTTTTTAGTGCTTTGTAGCCATAAAAAGTAACGTGGTTTTTATTTAGGTTATTGGATTTTAGCATACTTTATTGGTTTTTTTAGTTTTTTTTTTTTTTTTTACGTTTTTTTTACTATGATGAATAGTTGTCCATCATGTTATCTATTACTATATCTCTTTTCATAACTGTAACTCCCACATTGACCGTGGGTTCATTTGATTCATATTTCTTAATTAAGGTGGATTAAAAACTAAGTTATCCATGACTTAACATCTCTGCCGACATTCAGGTACTTGGCTTTGGAAAATAGATTGATATAACTGGTCGTCAAGATATTTGAACCATGAAGAATTAATAAACATTTGTAAGGTGCGAACTTTTGTAGACAGGATGCGAAGAAGGAATTCAAGAAAAGGGAAGGCACTCTTATGAAGCGTAAAATGAATAAAATATATATACTCATGTTGCACACGTGCAATATTTTTTCAGTCCAATGGTAATGGTTTAAATTTTTTTATTTTCCCCTTCTTTAATTGAAAGGATACGAGTTTAACCGACAACTTCGAGGTTAAATTATAAGAGTGAGCACCTTTCACTATAGTACGAGCTCCTATGGTAGCATTGTGGTTTACACCCTTTTCTCGTTAAGGGAGGTAAGACTTGAACAAACTTGTAAAACTGAAAACTTCCCCTACCAATCTGAGCTTTTGCCATTAGGATCGAATATCATTCCAGGAATTATCTAAGCTCATTTACCGACATGTTGTTAGCTAGTTACTGGTTTTGTTAGCAAATAGGACGTGAGAGGAAAGGATTAAAATGATGTTCTTCATTTGAAATCTAATCAAGTACACCACTGGATATACTTCATTCAATAGCATTTACAACGACTGCAACATCGTGAAAAGTAATCAAGTTATGTGATATATCTAAAGAGGGGTCTCCGCCTCTAGTGAGCACATGAGCTCACCTTATGGTGAGCTCACTTCCTTGTGGGGCCCACTTAGGGATGGGACCGGTGGGGATTGAAATATCAAAGTACGCTATATTTTCGTCCAGAATTTGGGGTCTACCTAATCAGCCTAACCATTTGATCAACAACCCATAAGTTTTTACCATCTAAAATAGGTGCACGGTCGATCCAACAGTGAAATACATTCAGATGTGTTACAAGCCCCGAATCGGTGACTATCTCTACAAGGAGGTCCCTGTCTTATGATCCACTCCGGTGGATCATAAGGCAGGCGCCACTAAGTGTCTGTGTTCGGTGAGCTCCTCACTAGATTATCTCATGCGCTCCAAAGGGTTTATTGATGTGATAATGCTGCAGTTCAGCTGCTTAGAGAAGACAACATGATAGACTGTGAGTTTGAGTCTAGTAAGTCCCATGGTACATTAGGTACTTAAAAGTATAAATAAATAAATTGATAAGAAAATGAAAAATAAAAGATTATTAATCGTAGAACCAATGTGAGCTTGAAAGGCTGTGGTTATCTAGAATTAGTAAAGAAAAAGATAAGTAGAATTGATTGCTCTATAAATTATATCGATTATATAGGCATTGCCGCATTGCTCACCTAAGAGAGTGCAGACGGCATCTAGCTTAAATGCAGTCGAGCAAGTGGGTTTCCTCTTAGATGCAGGTTTACAATGGGAGGTGGGAGGATTGAAAGATCATCTCAGGGACAAGGGGATCTAAAAAAAGAAAAAAAATAGCCCTACTAGATTATCCTAATCCTTGATTTAACCGCTTTAAAGCTTAATGGCATCTTAGCCATAGATTTTCTTGAGATTTAATTAGTCCAACAATTTCTTGAGATTTAATTAGTCCAACAATAAGTGAAGGTTCAGTGAATGCAACTTAGCAAAAAAGAAGAATGTAGAGTGGGGTCTGATGCCAAATCAAGTGATGAAAATACTATGAAACTGCACTGATGAAATGTTGGCCAATGCAACTGCACTTGCAATTGCTCGTAGGAGAACATTTTCCTTGATTAATATTAGGATAATTATGGTATCGATTTTATTAGATTGGATAGGTGTGATTATGTTAATCCCTTAATCCTAATATACATTTTACAATCAATAGGCAGGGTGTTTTGATAATTTCGTCAAATGTAAGAGAACCGGATGCAAAAGTGTCCTCCACCGTCATCTTCAAGTATACTGTGCCTTTGCTTACGAATCAAAGGTTGCCACCCTAATCATACAAGTGATAACATAATCTTCAGATTGAAGAAATTTAACATGATTAAATATTATGCGAATTGTTGATGGGTCGAAAATGTATTACTTTCTGCATTGACTCAGAGATCTGATTTCTCTTGCATGTAAACGAATATTGCATCAAAACTATGAAAAGTGCCGAAGTGGTGGAATATTTATACACATATCTATAAAACAAACTGTGGAATGGCCAAGAAGCTGCAGACACCCCGATGGTTAATGCCGTCTCATCTGATACAATTGCCTAGGGGTCTATCCCTCGGAAATAGGTCTTTGCAAAATTATGGCACCACTCGCCCATCTGACTAAAAAAAAAACTGAGAAAAGATCATAAAGCAATGCTTGCCCAAGATTTAATTTGTATAGAGCCCCACTTTTGCATTATCCAATATGGCTCATATTTACAATATTATAAATTAAAAAAAAAAAAAAAAAAAACCTCGTGTAACAAGCCCCCATGCATGGCACTGTCAAAAGCTTATTCCACAAGGAGCAAATCAGTGTTTTACATGATTGATGCAGAAACCTATCACTGTAATTGGAGTGCAACTCGGGCAGGTTGTCATAGAGTGGCAGCGCTACATAAATATATATATATATATATGAGATCATTTCTCATAGATATGTGCAAGATAGATACATCTAAAAAAGAACCAGTTTTAAATTAATCTGCATCGCTCATGTTAAAGAGCGGCCTGGTTTCCTCAGAGTTTGGAATCAAAGTCCTTACTCTTAGAGATGACAAATTCTTGATAAAAATTTGTGTGACCTACTTAAAAGTAGAGAGAAAGAGAGATCAAACATTAAGCTCAGCTAGAGATCCTTATTTAAACAAGATGATTGCATGTAGACCTCAACGTATTTAGTGCAAGCATGAAAAAAATTTGCAGCGAACTAAACCAAGACTGCTGGGTGAAGACTGTGCTGAAAAAACAAAAAAAAAAAAAAACTCACTACCAGATTATCAAATGTATTAGTATTAAATTATACAAAGATGATGCTTGCACTCATTATATCCATCACCTCATGTAAAGTATGTTCATGTTCCTCAGTCCATATTAAGAAATCAAGATTCCTGATGAAAGGAAAAGAAAACCCACCATTGTAAAGTATCAACTATCAACTAACACTTACTTGTATATAATAACCCTGATTTACAATATAATAATCCGCAGAAAACTTGTAATTCCCTGGAAACTATAAAGGTCGAAACTTTACATGGGGACCACCAGAATAGAAAAAAAAATACACATTAGACTTGAAAGAACAGTAGAAAAACCAATCCCTACATGACCTAATTAATCATGATTTCATATTAAAGCATAAACAAGTTGCAAATAGCTTTATCATATAATATATGGCCGGTGCATTGCTTCGTCAACATAGAGGCCCACATGAATGACACCGACTCCTTTGTCGTTTTCCCCAACCCAATTAATTTAATTGCATATGACCCGGCAAATCCCAAGTCTCAAGGCCTTTAATTCAGCTTGATGAACTAAATCCTTGTATTATTTTATTGAATCAGTGGGTGGTCACAATGGCAACCCTTTGAATATTTTTGTTAAAACACTATAATTTTGAGCTCCACTGAAGCAGTTTCCATATCTCTATTAAGGGTTTATTTCTTTCGCGAAACTCAATAAGTTCGTTCATGTCTAGAGAATTTGGTAATTCGATCTCCAAAAGTTGTCTCTTGGTCGAAATTCCTAAATTCTCATCTTTGGTGGAGGATTTGAAAATGCAAAAAAGGTTGGAATTCTGAGAATTCAGCTCTTTAAGACTTCTTAGGCCAAGAGGACAAGCCATTACATCCTATCTATGAATTTCCAATATTACAAACTCCTATCATAAGTTATGTGAAAGAAATAGACTATTAATATTTTCTTGTGAAATTAAGAAAAATAGTAATAATTCAAATTTTCTCCCAAAAAGTTGTTCAATCAAATGAAAGGGTGTTTGTGAGCGCGAAAGATTGGACACTATAGTATCCTCTATGTTACACAAATGTGGCCCTAATGTTAGTTTTGTGACTTGTATATGTAACAAGAGGATTAAAATCTCAGCGGGTTCTATTTAAATGAAAGAGAACAATTCCTACCCTACCCTTCTTTGTAGGATATCAAAACCCACTTTATTGAGAAAACTTGTTTCATTTTTTTTTCTAGCTCATAAGGAAAACATGCCGAACCAAACAACAAAATGATGGATTGCAAGAAAATTAGAACAATTCTTCTCTTTATCATGAAATCCACTCCTTGCACAAACGTACTCTTAGGGCCCATTTGTTTCATGTAACTAAATCCCCGGGATTGTATTATTATAAGTGATTAAAAGTGAATATTTATAGTTGAATGTCCAAAATGTTGAGGGAGAAGGGAGGAGGGGAAAGGGGGAACACAATGAAACCCTATTTATTGCATTCTATTACACTGAATTACATCATATGAATTTATAGAAGAAATTAAAGTAACCTAAATAAAGACTCTAACCAAATAGGAAGCACAAGCCTATTACATAACGATAAATCTCAACATAACTTAAAAAAGGAATATTTCTAATAATTTTTTAACCGACATAAATGTCACCGGCCTAGCTCCTCTAGTTTGTGTATCAAGTCAATAATGACTTTACAAAAATGATCGCAAAATTACGTATCTTTTAGTGGAAATCGAATCAAGAAAATATCATGAGAAATGAATACTTATCCATCAACTAGTAATTCAATACCAATGAAAGTCTATGGTCTCATCTACATCTTCACCTGACAATCCCTCTCCCTTACTGCATATCTATCATGCATCACCTCTTTAATAATTCCCTAGTGGAGCTGGTATCATAAATTCTTATATATTTTATACAATAAATTGATTTTTAATCGTCTCCAAGTTGTAGCTTAATTGGGAAAAGACATGGATGTGTGAAGGAGAGAGTAAGAGGAGTTAAGACCCCCAATATAAGAAAAAGAAAATGAAAAAGAAAAACCTGCCCTTAGTCATTGTGGAAGAAGTGGCACTGGATTGGGTACAATTCATCTGATGGGCCCCAGTTCATGCTCTTAGTAGACGGCCGTTGGGAAATATTGAAAAAGCAGAGGTTGAAGTTTTTTTTTCTAGGCAGACGATCTTAGTCGGAGTTGGAGTTGGAGTTGGAGTTGGAGATGGAGAATGGAGATTGAAGAAGTTGGAGCTGGAGGTGACAGGAGGGAAAAAGACATGCAGTTAGTGGGTTAAGTGAGAAGTAGTGGCAACTGGGGAAGGCACGGTACGTTCACGTGAAAGTTGTCCACGTGGACTCAAATCTACGTGCGGATCTACTAAGATCGTTCAACCTCTTGTGGTGGGCCCATTACCACGTGATTGTTGAATTAGAGCCACGAGTGTGGGTCCCAACAAGGATGACCAAACTGCCACGCTATACCAGATGTGCTTTCTTCTTTCTTTTTTTATCATTAGCACTCCCTGCCTCACGCAGGGCCTTTAGTCCAAAGGAGGGCCAACCATCCCAATGTGTTTTGGGCCCAAATACATTGCTATGTTTCTTCTTCGGAGGAAAAAAAAAAAAACAACGGCTCTATTGGGCAAACGAATCCATATGCACCTAGGGGCCAGGGGCAGCCCATTATATAATATAATAAATTAGACTGACCTCCGAATTCAATTTTGACAGGATGCCGACGGTTTAGATCTGCAGGTTCGTGTTTAGGCCAACATAAACCCGGCCCGTATAAAGAAGGGGGAAAAACAAGAATCCTTGGCCCTTTTAATATGCACTTGTGGACCTGGAGATCGATGACCCATCGATCATGATTTTAGTGTGTGGGGTTTGTCTGCTGGTGGAGCGTTGGAGACTTGGAGTATACTTTTGCCTTCCAGTGGAGTTTTGAATCTTGATCTGGTGTGGTGGATTAGTGGTGAAGTGGAGAAATATGGGACCCACTTGAAATAGTGGGGTCCCGTCTCAGGAAAATGGAGAATTCAAAGTGACCCATCTTGATATGGGGTGATTAAAGTTTCCATTCCTTACTTGTTTTGGGCCGTTTTGCTTGCATGGAATTGATTTCTAGAATAGAATTCTAACAAATTTATTTCTAAAAGTGGTTAAAAGTGAAGAAATAAAATTAAATATTCATTAAAAGACTAGCAAACCAAATCAATCCCCTCAATGTAAAATGAATTAAGTGGAGATGGTTGATGAATGGTCAAGCCATCACCCCAGTAAATCAAATCATAAAAAAGTTTGGAACTCAGCTACATCTCCACCCAATATCCTTCACACTTCACGTCTTTAATAATCTTTTAGTACGACCAAATTCCAAAGACTTTAATTGAAAACAGTTAGGCTTTAAAAAAATTCCACTGAAATACTCAATGGGTATAAAAATCATATTATTCCTGCCTTTCACATTTCCTGCAAGCAAACTAGCTAGTAGAATTAATTGTCTAATTAATCTAGTACTCAGGATATGTGGAATTCTATCCTGCACCAATCCAGCACTAGTGTGGTGTAGGTTTCCAATCCCACCCGTCCAAGCAGCTGGATCTTCCGGTATTGAAGGCGGGGGATTGAATATCTCGCTCCACAGAAAAAACCCTCATCAAAATATAATTTACTTCTTCTACTTAAATACAAAAGCAAATGCAAGAGGATCTATTCCAACATCCAAGAGCAAACTACATATTGAACTAAAGTGTGGCTGACTTCCTATTGCTAGGGTGTTTTTAGTTTAATGATGAACATCATGACATTAATCTGTTACTACTACTTAGTGAATCTTATCACCGCTTTAGAAAAAGATTAGTGAAAAGACTTGTTCATGCTGAGATGTTTGGACGGAAAATGTCCACAATGCTGTTATTTCTTGATTCCTTTTCTCATTTGTTTAAGGGTATTTCTGTGTTATTCCTTGGGAATTCTAAATTTTATATTTGAATGGTGAAGATTTCCAAAGCTAACTATGTAAGATGTCACTTTGGGCTTCAGAATTCTTTGATTTCCAGCTTTCTAAATGCTTAACAACACTTTTAAGTATTTGAAGTTCCACTTGGAGGGAAAATTCAAAATCCTCACAGTTAATAATTCTCACTAACAAACAAGCTCTTATTGGTTTCCTTTCCCTTTCTTATGGCAACACTGCACAAACGAGACTATTAGTTGTGATTGGACTAGAAATATTGGTCTTTCACTGGGACACAGAAACTGAGAAAATGATACGCCCTGGATATGAGATTCCATGCCCGTAGACTCATGAACAAGTCACGCAGGCTGACAAAACTGGCTCAGTACATTTCAGATTCAGATAGATTTGGATACAAGGAAAATTGCCAGTTTTATTGGGTTTGTTGGCTGTATTGCTTGTCCATTCTATTGTACAATTGCGTCACAAGAAAAATTCAAATCTTCCTTCGTCTCCTTCTATTCTCGGGATGCATATCTTAATTAATGAGAACAGGAAGCCCAGGTCACATGCATCCAAAACCAAGTCGCTTGAGGATATTTTCATATGAATTTCAATGTTTGGGTTTGGGTTTTCTTATGAAACCCTTTCATAATCATTATTTTTCTCATGTAAAAATTGTGTTGTAAATCCCATCAATACCACCGTTTTGGAAACCTGCCTTTTTTACTTCTTTTTATATTGAGTCTCACGTTGGATTAGTTGAAAGGAAGCATTTATAAGAGATCCCTTGGTTTACTTCACTTGGAATTTCATCAATAGGTTGGGCTTCAAGTTTTAAGGCTACGATGAGGAGCTATTTATTTAGTTATTTATTTATTTTATTCACCAAGCATGACTTGGGTTGAAGCTGCAATGCCGAGTTGGGCTAAGTGAGATTGCTTACGGACTACGTCAGTGTATTCTTTGTGAGCCCTAGAATCAGTCATGGGTGGGTATTAACCACCAATTGTAGTTGTTGTCCATAGGAATATGCCTTTCTTGGTGGCCCTGCCTTCCAATAGTCATTTTGAGGAACAATTCCACCCCAACTGAAATAAGAAAAAGTAATCTCATCCCGGGTTATAACACAGAGCAATCATCTTTCTTTCTACATCAAAAGATCATTTAGGGGGTGCATTCGTGCATTGCCGGGGAAGAGGAAACCCACAGCTTTCCAAATTCGACCGGGATAGGTTGGGTTTCCGGATCATCTATGGTGCTGGTTTTTCGGCTGTCAGCCAATTGCTCACTTGACTCGACCAAGTGAGTCGCAAAAAACAGCTTGAAAAAAATGATGTTGTGACGTCTTCGCAGCATCCATTTCTTCTCTCTTTGTGCGGATTCGGTTCCACTTCAACCAACAATGATCTCTTAAAAAAGACTGGCCTTACCGGACCGGTTCTCTGATATTACACACAACCTCAAATGGGTAGGTATTATAAATGAAGACAAAGAAGAAGAAAAAAATTATGACCAGTCCCATGGCATAGATTATCAAGCTAGATCTAAGAACAAATGGATCCTGCGAGACCCATGTCAAGCCCGCAGACACTCTGACCCATGCAACCCAGAAGGAATAGAATAGGGCCATTCTAGTCTCCCAGGAACCCACCCAGCCATGTGCCAGCTCCCACTAGGATCTATGCGCACCAGACCAGGCCTTCCCAAGGACCCAAGCTCATCATGTCCAACCCAGCAGGGCCCAGACGTGGAACCCACCCGACTGCAAGGCACGACCAGCTTTTGCTCATGTTCAGCACTTAATTAAGGGCTAACTTCTATTTATTAATTTATCTTTCTATCCATTTAATTTCTTATTCCTCTTTTGTTAGATGGGTAAGTGCTACTGTAATACAACATGCTTGCCGAGGGATCGATCCCTAGGCAGTTGTGTGAAATGATACACCCTTGCCACTGGGGTGTTTCGAGTTTCTATCTTTATTTATTTTTAGTTGCTGTAATGAATTTAGATGGACGATTAAGATTTAATTTAGATTTTATGTTTTGAGAACTCATATAACATTGGATGAGAAGCCACACACATTTTTCTTCCTCTTGTCAAAATTTACTTTGTATGGAGAGATTAAACATGGAATGAGAAGCCGCCCCAAACTTAGAGAGAGTTATACATGAAACCACGAGAGGGTATCTGATCAACTGGAGGCATCATCTGCTTGGATTGTGAAAGCTTCTTGCCAGTTTGGTTTGTTATTTGAAAATTGTTTGGTACATCTTGCGAATTGAGCCTTGGAGACTAACCCAGTAAACGACATTCCAAAAGGTTTGACTTCACGGGAATTGCTCAACTGAGTAGATTGAATCAGTCTACATCAGGTTGGTGTTGGAGCCTGTTCTTCCACCTAAAGTTCTTTATATGTTTATACATCCAGCATATGGCATGGTTAAAGTAGGCGCCAATGAGGTCGGCAAGAGAAAGATGAGATAGATCTAATCCCCAGAGGTTTGAAACCATTGAAAGGCAGTCACATTCCATCTCCTAACAACTCGATGAGTGAGTACTGAGTACAAGTAGTGAGACTTGAACTTCAACCTGAAGCGATGACAATGATGTCAACCTGTTCTACTATCAGCAATTCAGCATTTGTCCAATCATCAAGTTTGGACAGGTCAGACCAGAACTTTTTTGGTCCGAATTCAGATCCTCTGATCAAGGGCTTGTAGTCCTCTATGAGGCCTACTTGGACGTGATCATGCTTTTGCCCAGTTTCCATGGTTGATTTGGGACCCTCCTGGGGATTTAGGCCTAGCGATTGTCACTGGACCCAGATATAGGCTCCTGAAGTCTTGCCAGGATCAAACTGGATGCGGAAAGAACTCATTAGTCTGTCAATCTAGGCCTCTAATGAGGGAGCCAGGCCTGGCCAGCCAAACCCAGCAAAAGAAAGGGCAGTTTTTTTTTTTCTTTTTTGTCGTCCTAAAGCCCAAGGGTAAGTTAGGGAACAATTTTGAAAAGCCCACCACCTTGAGGACAGGACGGGGGCAATATACCCATCCCTGCCCAGCCCATGTCTTGTCCATTATATTTATGTATATATGTGCGTGTAAAGTGACTTTTTCAAAAGAACCTTTGGATTTAAATGTGCTATTATTATTATTATTAATTTCAAAATGTGAATGCTTTCTTTTATGGACTATAAATTGTTCGTGCAACTGCCAAAAGTATTCTTGCCATTTACACATTTGAAAATTTACTTATTCATCTTCTAATGATAAACGAAATTTATTAAGAAAATGCTTTTCCTCTTTACTTAAACCATCAACAATCAGTCATCATCATAGTCAAATTTGCACAGGGAATTAAGATACCTGAATAACAAGGTTGTATGTGAAGGGACCTCTTACTTAATTGGATCGACGCCTAAGAAGATACTTTTCCTCTTTACTTAAACCATCAACAATCAGTCATCATCATACTCAAATTTGGACCAGGGAATTAAGATACCTGGATAACAAAGTTGCATGTGAAGGGACCACTTCCTTGAAGTCTTTCTGGGGATCTTTGGTTATTAAAAAAAAAAGAAGGGGTTTCGGGAAGGTTAGACTTGCAATAATACTGATGAGGCTCAAACAAGCAATCTAAAGTGCATTCGTGCGAGAAGATGAAGTCTTTCCGGGGAAGAGGCTTTCCTTGTCTATTGATTACATACAGTCCCTCTTCAGTTGCAGATGGAGCCGAGGACTAGTGAAGGATCAATCCATTGTTTTGACTGAAGCTGCCAGGGCCCCACATGGAACCTAGACAAGCCCATACAAGCCACTGAGGACCCAACCAGGCCCATGCGCGACCTGACCAAGCCCATGGCCACTCCAGAGCACACCTTGCTTGGATGCTTACGACCTCTATTTATTTATTGTTTAATTTTCTTTCATAGCTCATGTTGTGGCTTAAGTTTAAATGGATTGTTGAAATTTAGTTTATGTTTGTGAAACCCGTAAGATTGAAAGAAAAGCCTCATAGCATTATTCTCCGGGTTGTGAAAGGAAATCTATGTAGCACTCCCAACCTTGAATGAGATTAAATTTTTAGCTATCAAGTAGGTAACTTTCCTGGCGGTGGTAATAGTGAACTCAGCAGTCAATGACCGTATCAGCTTACATAACAACAAGAAACAATGGGATAAGTTGTCATGATGGTGAACTAACTATCCTCATCTGCATTATTGTAGCCATTCTATATGGACCTTCTTGTGGGCCTGAGGATTAGTTGCTCTGCTGTTTTTACTAGAGAAAGGAATCCTCTACTCCTACCCCTCACAAAAGAAATCAAAACCCTCTCTTTAAGAGGAAAATTAGGTTCTTCTTATATACTTTTCCATAAGGAAAATGTGTCTCACAAAACAATGCAATACTAGGATGAAGGGAAAATTATAATAATTATCCTTTCTATTACGAAACCCTCTCGTTGCACAACCTTAAAAGTCAATAAAGTTGTAATGTTATTTCTTTTTTTTTCTTTTGTTAACCCAGCCAAAAGGGCTGGGACCAGAGAGAGCCAGCACATACACGGAAAGACAGTTCGCACAAGTAGGAAAAAGGCCCACACAGGTGAAAACGAAGCGAGCGGAAAAAAAGCCCACATAAGTAAAAAAATGTGGCGTATTTAGAGTTCAAACTCTGGGCAGCCATGTAACAACTACCACAACTTACAAGTGAGGTAATAAGTGGCCGTTCTCAATAAAATTGTAATGTTTGCATGCTGGAACTTCTTCAAATTACCAAACTGGAAATTAAACATTGCAAACACTAGAAATTAAACATTGCACAGTATTCACAGCGGGTCCTGGAGCACATGCATGGAAATTGGAGATTCTCTCGAAATTTAGAGAGATGGGAATGTTAAAATTTGTTCGTGTCAACAGGCACATTTTCCCACTAATTATGTTGGAAGGTCTCCCACCTATAAAAATGAACATGACCGTACATAATGGATAAGGTTGCTTCTTTCAATGCTATTCCATTGTGATTTGTAAAGCCAAGCAACAAATTATTTCTTACAGTTTAGGATTACAATTCTCCCAACAGTTGTAGACTTGTAGTTAATCGCAATTCACATGGGAGGGTACTCAAATGCTCACATCATTGCCCAGTGAGAAAATAAAGCAAGAATCTTCTATAGTTGCCTCGTTAGTGCCCCGTTTGAATTAAGATAATATAAATATATATATATATTATACGACTGAATTTAAATTTAACATTTGCCGCAGTCGAATTTTAAATATTTCTCATAAACTTAAAATGTTCTCCGTACGATAACAGTGCGATATCGCATTATTCCAATATAGGCAATATGTGCGATATCACAAAATAATGAAAAATACTTTAACTTTGACCACTTATGGACAAATGGCCGATCTAAAGGGCAATATCTCATAAAAAAATTTAAAAAAAAAATGCAAAACGCCACTCGGTTATCTGTCACTGCCCACCCTAACCGCTCGCATGAAGAAGGAAAACATGAAAAGAAGCCACGCTCGTCTATCTCTGGATATGCTAATCTCTTTTAGGATATTATTGATCTAATCGAAGAGTGACAAATGGAGATTTGTAAGTTTATCACAAGACTCATGTTTCAGATACCTTCCAAGGTTGATTTGAGACTAAAAATGATTTCTTTAACAAGGCAGTAGTTGGCACAATCCAACGATCTAAGAACTTAAAATACAAAATGCATATCACCAAACTAGAGTGAACAAGTCCTTGTTCTAATCATTTTTAGATTGATCTTTCAGCATTTGAAAGCTACTTGCTTGTTCATGCGGAAAACGTCGTGTCAACCAGCCCTCGACTGCAACCGAGCATGCTCAAGTGCAGTGCAGGTTAGATTTGTTACTATCAAGATTATGCATCACTTGAACACACTAAATCACAAATAAATGCTATAGCAATTTGCGCTAACACTAGGTGATGCCCTGTTTGGCATCATTTCTGTGTTGAAAAATCATGCCAAGCTTAACATGTTTTGTGCTAAGAGTTTTTCTTCTAAATATGAGTCATGATGAACTTGCTTGATAAAATTCTCCCAAAATTCTACCAATTTAAAAAAAAAAAGATTTATTAGACTGATGTTTGGTAACATTTTTGAATTTGAACAGTTTTGGAAAACATTCATACATCCTTATGATTAATTAAAACAACAAAAAATATTTATGTCATTAGTGAATTTTGAAAAAAAAAAAATCATTAATCAAACTAGATAATAGACCATGATGTGCAGAAAATGCATTTGCAATTTCATCTAGTATTCATGAAATCTCTTGCAGCATTTAGATGCAACTCAAATCAAAAGTGGGGTAAAGCAATTATGCGTTTTTGAACACTTTGGATGCAAGAATGCGGTAGGAGGCTGATTAAGCAGCAGGCTTGGAAGACTTCTACTTCAAAGAAAAGCACAAAGGGGCCAACTATTTGATCACAGCTTGCAATGGGAGCAGCCATCAAATCATTAGGATGCCAATGCCTTGAAACATAATTAATCAAGTCTCTCTTGAGAGTAACATTCTACACTTTCCTTCGACCAACTCCTCAATACTATATTTGCAACTCTTCCTACTCCTCCTTAATACAATCTTTTGTCGTTATTCTAACAATCCCTTCATTCAAAACCCAAAACCAAAACTATGCAATGTCATGCAGCAATCTTCTTCTAACAATTCCGTCAGTCAAAAACCAAAAGCAGCACTTGCTCTACTAAAAAACCAAAAGCAAAAACATATATCATACAAAAACCAAAAGCAAAAAATATTGAACACGATTAGCCCCATCTTTGGCCAATCCATCAGCCACTGAATTGGCCTCACTCTGTTTCTGCCGCTTTTCAATTTGATATTGAATAATGACTTTAAGATATTAAAGCCGAAGATCCAGAACTATCCACCCAAACAATAAATGTCTTTCCGGAAATGGATTATGAATCTCATTACTATCAGCCCCACCTCACTCTGCTCCTGCTTCTGCCCCTTTTCAAGTTGATAATGAATAATGGCTTTTTTTAACTTATTAAAGCCGAAGATCCTGAACTTTCCACCCAAAACCAAACAACAAATGTCTTTCCAGAAATGGATTATGGATCTCATTACTCTCAGCCCACCAGAACAAGGACCTTAACCCTCCCCCAGCAACTTTCCAAATATTTCTTTTCCCCTAAAATTAAGTTTTCTCTAAAACTGTTCCCTCAATTTATAACATTTGTTCTGTTTCCAGTCTCCTTCCCTCGTCTAATTTAACACCATTTTGACTAAACTTCACATTCCCCCACATTTAGTTAATAAATCTTCTCAACTGTGAATTACTACTTCATCGGCCATATTTTTACTTACTCTGTGGAATGTTGCCATTACACTGCAAATAGTCCGATACTTTCCCCCACGAAACAATTAAATTTCATTTCAATGTTTTTCTTCTTTTTCCAGATATTACTAGAATTGATAAACTCGAGAAACCAAGTGGCAAAGGTGTCTCATCACACGCACCTGTCTAGAGATCAATTCCTGAGTAAGTAGGAGAGCAAGTAGCCTGACTCACAAGTTGTCTGCCACCACTCACCATCTAGCAAAAGGGGAAAAAAAGGAGAGAGATCACTAGAATTGTACACCTTGAATTTATTTTTTTCTTCGGATAGTCAAAACCACTGAAAACAAAAGCATTTTTTAGTTTTTTTAGTTTTTTATTTCAAAGAAATGAGGAAACATTTTTAGGAAATGATGCCAAACAAGCCCCATACGAGAGAGAGAGAGAGAGAGAGAGAGAGAGATTATATACTTTCTTACAAAACAGCCTATAGATCTCTTTGTTCCTTTTACTCCCCTCTATTTAATTTTATAACAACAAATCAATCTACATCTCAGTGCAAATTTGGAAACACTCATCCCTCACTAAAAGCAACGGATTGCAACAAGGTCAGCATCTTTTCCTTTCTAGAAACATAGAAAATAGAAAATTGATAGAGCTAGATAAATGAAGGACGAGATTTACAGTGCCCTGCACAAGTTAAATATTAATGAAGAAGATAGTAGAGTACAGAACAGAACAACATCAATCATAGCAGCCTATTTAAAGTTTAAACTACTTAAAATAAAAATGATATACTAAAATAATGTCACAAATGAACAAACATCATCTTAGACAGATAAAAACTAACCAGCTGGGAAATTATATAATATAGCAACAACAATAAAAACAAGAACGGTGGTCTTCTTGACACAAACGCTAACAGGAAAGAAACAGGAGGTAGATCAATCACATGAAAACAAGTGATAACAAGAACAAGTAGAGGTTGGGCTGCATCAGAACTTGGGGGAGAAAATCAATGACACTAGCGACATCCCCGTCAGAGACTGCAAGCTTACGAAACCCACCAGTTAAAAAAATCACTGAGCTCGCTTGGGTTGTCCACCTGAAATAGCAATAAGTTTACCGCTTGTCTCTTTCTCCCTCTCTGATCACTTTCTCTCTCTAGGATCTCTCGGTCTCTCTGGGATTCTTATTTTAATTTATAAGATAACGCATTCTGCACAGATTGTTTTAACTTAGGATGCTGCAAGCTTTGCACAGTCTTTACTCGATCGGTTGTATTTCATATGGCTCTTGACCAGCTGCCCTGCTGCAAGTGCAGACATGAGAGAGAGCTCTCCTGCTAAGACAGAGCCTGCAACGATGGCGGCCAAGAGCCTGGAATTTGCTCCGGGTGATTCCATGCTTGCACCCTTCACACCAAGTAGATTCAAACAAGCTGACTGAGAAGCAAGCTGGGTTCCCCCACCAACTGTACCCACCTGAATGGGAAAAGATAAAATTGAATTCAAATATCTCAGGCTCATTGCTTTTTACAGTTAATTGGATGATTTACCACATAGAGCAGTGTTCAAAATAAAAACTAATTTATTGTTGAAAACAAGAGTAATACATTTAAGCAAACTTGATACTTCTTATCAAGTGGTAATATCAATTTGTTGAGGGTACATTTGATTACTCCTTAAGTATGGCAGAAGGGATGCTTTTCAGCCAAATAAAAAACCAGTCTCACATCCTAACAATTACCAAACATGAAATGGAGAAATAGAATTAATGTAGCTGACCCCAACAGAGTCGAGCAAGGCTTTAATGTTGATGGATGATGACGAAACAGATCCTTATTTGCAAAAACAAACGGCAAGAAAAAGATTTCCCCCCACTCAATCTGCAACTGGTTTTCTGTACAAAGGTGCATGATGCAGTCTAGCACTGGCAGTTTTGCCAAAATATTTCTCTCGCAAATAAGGTGCATTCGAGCAGGCTATGAGAAAATGCAACCAGATAAGTAAAAACATTGACCTTTTCTTGTGTGAGAAAATTTTTAGGGGCAATTTGTTTGCACTCATTTACATAAGTAAACATCTGTCATGTTATCAAACCCCATCATTGCCCTCTGTTTTTTGCAACTCTTGTGGACCTAAATTTTTAATCTGAACAGTTTGAGTTTCTTGCTGACCATTAAAGTGCAAAACATTTAGTTTCATGTGTTTACACCACGTGTACCCATTCAATGTTTACACATTAAAATGGTGCTTACAAACAAAAATGGTAATGTGCTTTTACGTGCAAGTTTTACATGTGTAAATCCCATTTCATTTCATACCACGTGCAAAAGACAAACAACCCCCTTCGTTCTGCGGATGAAACAAAATCTTATGAGTTTATTTTAAAATTAATTGCAGTGACCTCAAAGAGGAACCATCGAAGAGTGGGGAGGGGGTTGACAACACATGAATCAGGCTATGATGCCCAAGATGGATACAGTAAAGGCATGCCATGGATACAGAAGGGTAAGGATTTTACATATAAAATTGGTGTATTGGATATGATATAATAAATATCTGTTGCTTTTTTCTTTTATCACGGTATCATAGGAATTAGGGGTTAGACCAAAGATGCTCACAATCAACTAATCCTAAACCTTGACTTTGGGGCCTCAATGTTTTAATGGTAAAAGAATTGTAGATTTTGCTATTAAAATTTAAAATAACTATGGATCCTATGAGCATTAAACTGGGTTGCTACCAATATACAAAAGGGTATAGGGTGCTTAAGAGTAGTGATTCATTCAATATGACAGTCATGTGAGACAAGGCACCCACCACTACCAGTGTGATAGCCATTACAAAGATTGGGGAGCATAAAGCGACAAAGATCATAATCAAGATTTCAAGGAAAAAACAACTAAAAAACAGCAAATTCTAACGTACAAAGAGAAATAATGAAGTCAAGCATGAAAACACACCAGTATTACATCTCATAATTAAAACCAAGCTCAAGCAAGTAACATTAATTAATCAGATAGAAAACAACGGAAAAAGATTCGGTAAAACCCAAAACAAAAACTCAAGAATTAAAATACCTCAATAGAAGGATAGAAAAAATGGAGATAGGTGTTACAAGGGCCAAGGAATTAAAATATACATTTATATACCTCAATAGAAGGCATGGTGACAGAGATATGAAGATCTTTTCCATCATTAATAGCTTCCATCATGGTAATGCAGTGAGAACTTTCAACATTCTGTGCAGGATCTTGGCCGGTGGCAATAAAGATGGCCGAGACAATATTGCTGGCATGAGCATTGAAACCCCCCAGGGCTCCAGCAACAGCTGACCCAGCAAGGTTCTTAAGCATGTTCAGCTCCACCAGGGCAGGCACGGTGGTCTTGAGGACTGTCCTGACCACCTCTTCCTTGATAACTGCCTCACAAACAACAGATTTGCCACGTCCTTGAATCCAGTTAACTGCAGCAGGCTTCTTGTCTGAACAAAAATTGCCTATAGAATGGAAGGGGAAAAAAGTTTTGAGAGAGCAAAATTGAAGGATCAGAAGAACAAAATGTGATTAGTAATTGACAATTGTGGTAAAAATGCATAGAAGTTGATCATCGCGTTATGGTGTGAAACTAAAATACAACTCCAAAGATTCAACTTCAGGACAAATAAATAAATAAATATAATAAATAATAAACAATTTACTTTGTAGGAGCCAAATGAAAAATTACAAATCATCTTATATAAAAAAAAATGAGGCATTAAAGGAAAAAATAATTAATAAATTCAGATGAAAGAAGGAAATCATAATTTAAGAGAACTAATTTCGCACGAATGAAAATGACTTTATTGCTGAAAGAAATGAATAACAGAGGTAAGTTGTTAAAGACAGGTAAGAATTATTCACTAGAAGTACTGAAAGAAAAATAGTCAAATTTCTACAATTAGTAATGAGTGTGAAAATGACAGATCTTCCGAGTCCAACTAATGATGTGATGATTGGAGAAACCATGCATAAATCTTATCAAGAAATCAATCTAGGAATAACACACAAGCAATGCAACTTCCCGGAAGTTCAGAAACAAATTCAGCAAAAATGCTATTTATTTCACATAATTTAGCAAAACAATGGTCTAACCTGATAAACTGATTACATCCATGTCTGGAAAGTCATTATGCAGGAGGAAATCCAAGACATTTTGTACACCTTTGGATACCATGTTCATCCCCATTGCATCTCCCGTGCTACAGGTGAATCTCATGTAAAGATTCTTCCCTGCCATTGAGCACTGAATTCCTTGAAGCCTCCCAAATCTGCTAGACCTGCAGGTCATAAGAGAGCATAAAAATCTGTCATGGAAATCAAAACATAATATCTATAATAGTCATAATCATGAGAAAACCCATAAAAATGAAGGGCAGATACAAATATACAAATACAAAAACAAAAGATACCAAGACTCATATAAAATAAAATAAAATAAAAAAGCAAGATTTCAACATAACATCCTAATTTATCTGGCAGGCACACCAAGCAATACACAAAAACAGCCAAACAAGCTACTCTTTTAAAAACCCACAGAAAGTAAACCATATTACCATAAAAATGGAGAGCTGAGTAGTCTCAAAAAAACAACAAATTCTACTGAAATATACTGTGCCTATCAAATCAATAAGAAATTGTCCATCAAGTATCAACCAACCAACATTAAAGAACCAAAAAAGAAACAAACAGAGAAGGTAATGAATAAAAAAGTGTACCAAAAACTCTGAAAAGGACAGACCACACAAATACCACAATATACATGTATTCTTCGTAGAGAAGAAAAGAGATGGAGATGCCCCATTTTTCACCTGTTGAAGATCATCGCCAAAGTCTCAAAATTAATTGGATCCTCCAGAAAGAACTTGAGCTCCGCCGCTCTCTTGGCGCTCCCAAGCCTCACCACGGGCGCCCTCGTCATCCCATCCCTCAAAAGCACGCTCGTCGCACCTCCCGACATGCAGATCGCCTTGCAGCCCCTGTTCGTGCTCGCCACCAGGCATCCCTCCGTCGTCGCCATCGGCACCGAAAACTCCCTCCCATCCAGAAACAGCGGGCCCGCGATCCCCACGGGAACCTGCACGTACCCCACCGGCATCTCACAGCACTGCCCCAGAATCGAATCATAATCAAACCCATCCACCGGGAGCCCCTCGAGCGACCGCCCCGTCTTCACCTGCAGCGCCTCGCGCCGCACCACAGCCGCCCGCTTGCAGTCCCCCAGCCTAGATTCGAGAGAATACGAGGGTATCGATCCGGCAACGACCTGGGAGACGATGTCGGCATTGTCGGGGGAGACGAACGGAGCTGTGGTGCCGGAGGAGATAGGTCGCTTGGGAGTGGGTGTGGGGCGGATGAAGTGTTGGACGACGTCGGAATCGTCATCGGGGGATCGGGAGATGTGGGGCTGTACGAAGTCGATGCCAAAGAAGCCGAGGAGGTAGATGAAGGAGGCGATGAGGGAGACAACGGCTGTGATCTCCGAGAAGGTTAGGAGGTGGAGAGGGGTGGAGGTGCGGACCTTCTCGCGCCACCGCTGCATGAGGAAGTAGGCGGCGACGAAGAATAGAGGGAGGAAGAGCTTGTTGGCGAGGCGGAGGAAGAGGAGGAGGGTATCGGACGTATGAGCCGGAGGGGGCGGGGCGGTGGAGTCTTCGGCGGAAAAGGAGAATCTCCGGGTGATGTTGGGCGGAGATTCGTGATCTGGTTTGGAATGTGCCATGGGCGAGATGGGATTTGGAGGATGGAAGAGAGAGAGCGCCCGAGTAGTCTTCTTTACAGCCAAGAAAATTATATAAAGCGAGAGAGATCCTGGCACACGTACGGTGCGTTTCTGCAGGATTATCGGATTGGGGAAGTGGGCCTCATGTAACACGTGTGATGGTCCCCCAATGCCAATGCTAAATATCATTATATAGATTCTTGATCATGTTTTCAATCAAAAGTAATTAATTTAATGGTGAAACAAACGTGGATTGACTTAAAATTTCAGAGATTCGTCTTATATTTTGGATAGATGGAGCGTGTTCTAAACGACATGGATTTCGAAAAATGAGCTCCACTACGGAGTTGTTATCCTCCAGCATAGGATTCGATCCGGACACTCTGATTTGATGAAACATTAGTGGTGGATCCCATCGGCCATCTTGCATGTGCACGGGTTTGGTATGGCATGGAAAAGCGGGATGCGGCCCGCTTGGACAACTGCTCTGCGCTGTATTTTGTCCCTTCTCCTTGCATTGCGTCTTTATACCACGAGGGGGGTGGCAGAAACCATTCTTCAAAATGTCGTGATAGACGCGTTTTGGCGTTTTGCCAGAGTTTAGATTGGCATTTGCGCCCGTTGGATTCGGTTTCCTTGCAGCCCAGCCGTTCAAACATGATTCGCGATTGTGAAGAAAGTAGGACGATGATAGGTAAAGAGTGCACCAACCAATTTCCATTCGCAAGTCGGTAGATGTTAAGGACTTAAGTGGCATTTCACGTCTCTACCATCTACCTCGTTTTCTCTTAAAATTGATTGAAAATGAGTTTAGATGGTTTGGCAACTACATTTGCAATCTCCTATTCAAAACTCATAAAAAGGTATTCTCTCTATTTGAGACCGCACCAAAAATCATGGAATTTGAAACATACAACAATTACTGAAGCGGACAGACAAAAAAACTACAGTAATATGGGCGTTCTTTATTTTATACCATGGGTTTTATTGTTTTTAAAATGCTGGGACCCTAAATGCTGATCTAATCCATTGGAAGTACTAATAAGGTCAACTATGGCCATAGATCCAAATTCCAGCAGTTGATCTATCTGGGATCTCGAGATATTCGTAAAAAATCGTGGACTATTGGATCTTAATTTCTGGACATTAAGGGCCCCGTCATCACAATCCCAACCGTTGATCCTACTTGGAAGGCCAAATATGACTATGAGACCAAAAAAATCGGCCTTCGATTCCAAGTTGATCTTGAGAAACTTACTGAAACGTTGTTGGCCGTTAATGTACCATGCATGACTGAGTGGGTTTTGAAAGGGTCCACCGGCAGTCCCATTTTTTGTATTTTTTTTATAAATTTTAGGACCATAAGTCATGATCCAAACCATTAGATATATTAAGAAGATTAGGCACAACTATGTGTCCAAATTCCAGCCGCTGTATCGTCCTGGATTATGAGATATTGGCAAAGAAACTGGATACTTTTATCTATTTTTTAAAAATCCACGGGCCCTAAATGCAAGATCCAAACTGGTAATTCTCTTTATAAGACTAAACACAGCTATGACGTCAAATCTCAATGTTTAATTCCTTATGGATATTGAGATATTTATGAAAAACTCTTAACCATTGTTTTTAAAAGATCTATTTCAATCAATTTTTTTGTATTACCAAACACACTATTTTTAAAACATTTATTTCAAATAGGGTCATTTGAAACAGATCTATTTCACATAGATAAGACTTACCAAACAACTCGTTAATCAACAGCATGAAAAGCCCCAAGTCTCGTGGAATTAGGAACGTAAATAGGTCCCTGATTCTCCGATTACCCGGATGTTTTGATCTGTTAAAAACCAGATCTAGATCCTTATTTAGGCCTTGATAAGTAAATGGGTTCGAGTCAGGTTCCACCTTGGTTCGGACCTGTGGACCCGATACCTGACATATTACCTAAATTTTCGAAAATCTCTTCGAAAATCATTTTTTTAAAATATCATTCTCTATGTAGATTTGGACCCAGATCTAAACCCGTCCCATATATGGTTCTAGTTCCGGAGCAAAGAAACCAGTTTCAAAATTGTTCCGGGTCCTGATTCAAGTCCGCATTTTCCTTAACAGTTCCAGGTCCACCATAGACCTAAATTGGGATCGACCCATTTACGACCATGCATGGAATGCGTCTAATTAAATCTTATAATTATTTAGGACAGTAACATACCACCACGCTTCTGCATCAGCTCTCACTCTAGTGGTGGTAGCCCTCTACGCGGTGGCTCTCATTCCTGTGGTAAGTAGTCATTTTCTCTTTTTTCTTTTTTTTTTACGGCTCTCGCTCTACTCCAAGTATCCCTTTCCATGATTCGAATCCGAGACGTGAGGTCAACTTTGATACAAAATATTATGGACTTAACCAATACGCCAAAAGCCCCAAAACTAATTAACGCGGTAAATTAAATCTTATAACTATTTACGACCGTAGCAGTAAATCTGTTTGTTTGGAGGAATTCCAGTTTTTCAAATGCTCAAAACCAAATCAATTTAACACTACAAAACACATTTGAAAGAATATATATATTTTTAAAAAAAAAGGACATTTAGGAAGGATGAACTATCGGGTATTTCAGTAAATGGGAATTCCAAATGTTCCATCGAAGTGTTGTCGGCAACTTTAATACATTGAATTCCCCTCAGAAAGTCCCTCTAAAGTCAAAACCAACTGGCCTTTATCATTTGGTTGGTGGAATTCTTTCCTGTTTGTGAATAAGAATTATTCGAAAGTAGAATTTCCAAATTAGGGATTCTTTTACTGGAATTTTAAATGCTACGAGGGTTTTCAATTGATTCGAGCATTCCTGGATGGTAACTGATGGGTGTCATTTTCAGCATATGGCTCTCTATCTCTCTCTCTCTCTCTCTCTCTCTCTCTCGTTCTTTACATGATTTTTGGTCTGATGTTGAGCGCTGGGTACGAGGGATGAAATTGAAGGGTTTTTTTTTTTCTCTCAGGTTATTTAGAGCCGTGAATCTAGAAGGGTCCCACTTTAGTGATGGTCCTACCTCTTTACATCCCGTCCAGATGAGAAACGTCCATATGGACATCTTGTAAGAGAGTATTTTACTCTTTTAGCCTTTTGGGTAATTAGGCCTTAAATGATAGAAGGGCTATGATCTTCGGGCAATCTTATTGTCAACAGCGGTTCTTCTAGGGTATGTGTGGCAAGCATCCTCTCCGAGGATTCCTCAAGGGCTATGATCTTCGGGCAATCTTATTGTCAACAGCGGTTCTTCTAGGGTATGTGTGGCAAGCATCCTCTCCGAGGATTCCTCCAATGTTTTTTGCGATTCCATGGATTTTCACGTTTGGCAATGTAAAGAAAACTGCATCAAAGAATCAATAAATCCATGCTCCCATGGATAACCCCAGTGAAACCATTCCCCCCTTGAAAGACAAAATCCACTGGAATGATGAAAGGCGGAGCTATAGTGCGTTGAGACGGTAATATAGGGTTCACCCTTTTTTCAAAATCTGACATTTTCTAGGCCCCACAAGTAAGATCTGAACCAATGGTATTGTTTAAAAGGCCCAAAAGGGCTGGAACGTCAAATATCAACCGTTGATTGTTCACAGATTTTGAGAAATTTACAAAAATGTCTTGACCATTGGATGACAATTTCTGAAATTCTGTGGGGCCCATTTGTGAAATCCAAACCGTCCAATCTCTTCAAAATGCCTAAAACGGCTATAGGTCCAAATTTGGCAGCCTGATTCAATGTGGATCATGAGAAATTTTTCAAAAACTATTGACCATTGATTTCACACAAGGCAAAAAAAGGGTTGAAAAACATTGCGTTTTTTTTTTGTTCCTGTGGGGCCCATAATCATGATCTAAACCGTGAGCTATCTTTGGAAGGTCAAAAACGGCTAGTTGATCAAATTTCAGTCGTTGATCATGTCTGGATATTGAGATATTTGCAAAAACGTACATATTTAAAAAAAAAATTTTAATTTTTTTGGGGCCCCTTTGCACTATCCGAACTATTCAAATACACTAGATGGCCCAAATTGACTTTGAGTAAAAAGTTGAGGTCCTGATTCATTATAGATCTTGAGTTATTTAAAAAAAACTTACAACTATTATATCACATATTCTACTAATGGTGAGAATCCTCTGTCAATGCCAAACCTATAACTTTCTTTACAAATCCTATATGAGGATGTCTTGATTCCACTAGATCAAAGGAATCATCATGGTCATAGAATCTCCTCCCTACCATGGATGCTTACCAAACATCCCCCTAATGTCAGCGCTCGGGTGTCTGATCAGAAGCCTCACCTTAGAAGTTTCAATTCATTCATGTTTAATAAAATTTGAGTTTCATTTGCCACCCATAATGTCATTTCCCATCATTAATTTGGATCAGTCAATTATATCACCAATGTTTTAGCCAAATAGGAGGGTCCCAAGGATTCTTCATTCCTTATTATGTGATTTTGTTGCCGGTAGCGATGCTTTTGTACCTTATATTTCTCTCTCCTTATATTTCTCTCTCTTTATAATATTCTCTTCATTTTCTTTTGTTTCTATTTGTAATCTCTCTTTAGGCAATGGAAGTTTCTGTTTGGATCCAAGAGAATGCCTTTTCCGACGGTGACATTTTTTTGTTTCAATCTATTTTGTAACAAAAAAGGTGAGCCGGCGATGCTGGCTTTAGAGCAATCAGATTAGAACTCTACAAGAGGCCTACTTATGAAAAATCCAGCCTACTTGAAAGAAAAAGAGAAAAACACACTCTTTCCAGTTCAGAACTTCCCATATGGAATTTCCAATCCAGATCCAAACTTGGCCCTTGAGAGTATTTGTGCAGCCGACCTTTCCGTTGAAAAGGGAGGGGGCAGGGAAATCCGACGCCTTCCCCTTATCATTTGGTGCAGGGAGGATTTCCCTCGTTCGGATTTTCAGGCGCCATTTTGAAGAGCGATTTTCTGCAGGAGAAGAAGAAACGTTTTCCAACATCTAATGATAAGAAACGAACTGCAGCGGAAGAGGAAACACGGTTTCCCCTTCCACGGCTGTGCACAAACAGGCCCTGAGTGTTAAAACCAAAGGACCATGGGGGCTCAAAAATTGTGTCTTTCATGAACACCCCAACTCCTTGATGCTCAAAACTCATGCTCTCATATGCTTGTAAGAGAAAAACTTAGCTTCAAACTAGCTAGGACTTTTGTGGGGTCTGGTGCTTGGCCTTGAGATGTCAACAGGTTTTAATAGGATCATGAGTGCATATAGTGGTGGAACTATAAAATTTTCCTTCACATTTATAAGTGGAGGCAACTTTTAACCCAATACTAGACAAGCTAAAAAGGATGCATAGGTAAACTCTAATTGGTGGGCTTGAGCTTTGCTTATGGGCTGGTAGACCAAATCCCTTGTTAAGTAAGCTGGATTGGACCATCTGCGGCTGGACTTAGTTATGGGTAATTATCTGGCAAAGTAAATTTGTTCTTATATCCTTTGTGAAACTCTCTTTTACTTTTATCTGACATTCCATATGGGTTCTTAAGCTACTAAGTTGACCTGGTGGTCCATTCTATTCTCTTTTTCACAGATCCAATTCCACTTCCATTGTCGTGAGACACATAAACTACATTTTATCAGCGTCAATCCAGTGGGGTTCGTTCCAAAATTGGATTGGAATTCAAAATTGGTCCAAAAATTGGACCAACACCCCGTCCCTGTTTTTCTGAAATATTTAGACGAGGGAAAGCCCAGACGACAGACTTTTCCCCTTCTTGAAACATTTAATAGGGAAGGTGTCTAGACTTGCTAAGGGCTTGTTTGAATGCACAATAAAACACAAGAAAATAAAAAAATTTAGAATATAATCTTTCTTTTTTTTAAGAAGAAAATCTTGTGTGTTTGGTAACTCAAAAAAAATTGAAGAAAAGATTATTTTCTTTTCAAAACGTTCAATAGTTTCTCCTACAGCTTCCCATTGTAGAAAACTTTCTATAAGATAAGAATATTTCAAAATGACGATTATAAAATGGTAGAGTAAAGTAAAGACTTTAGTTCACCAAATCCATCATTATGTATTAGTTTACATATATGGTAAGATAAAATTAAATTAAATGTCACAAGGCGGTAAATGTGGGGAAAAGTAAATGTGGGATAAAGCATCTACCAAACCGTTCAATTTAAAATCTATAATATTCTTAAAAAGTTATCAAACAGTAAGAATATTATATTATTGTATTCTATATTATTTTATTCTTGCAATATTTAAATTTGTAAATATTTCTTTCTGTAAACATCCAAACGGGCCCTAAGTAATCAAATATACGGGTAGAGCTCTTTACCTAGTATCCGTTCTCTTCAAAACCTTGCATGTGCGAGTTTCTATCGGCTTGCATGTAAGTATGGTGGGTTAACAAAATAGAATAATCAAGTTACCAAAAAAGAGTAATCAATTATACTCTCTTGACAAGCAATCAAATAAAATCTCCCTAATAAATGTCAAATCTATTAAGTTCTTATCAACTAAATCTTCCTAACGTATCTCCTGCTCAAGTGGGCATCAATTCCCTTTTTTCAAATCTCCTCTCGGCAAAATAAAGAAACAAAAATAAACAAATTATGAGAGATAAAATTTATCAATCTACTAATCCCTTAGTTAATCAATAATGCATTTTGTGGCCCCGCGAAATGACATTCTCCGCAAGAATAAAAAGTAAAATCTTATGCGATTTTATGTGTCATTCTATTTGTTTGAACCTTGTTGTTAGTTCATTAGATGGGTGACCGGCCAAGAAGCATGGCATTATGGTTAGGATGGCTAGTTGGATAAGGGGAAATGGATTATGGTTAGGATGGCTAGTTGGATAAGGGGAAATGGATTAAGGACTAATAAAAAAATTTAGTGTTATCAATGAATTAATGTTAGGGGTGCTCAGGGGCCTTTCCAGCCCAGCCTCACCCCGCTCGAATAAGGGTACTTATAAAATCGAGATAGGCATTTATATATGGAAAATGCTAATGTGAGAGACACTCACTCTCACCAAGTTGGTGAGAGATGGGTGGGGGCCCTTACATAAATATTCACTCTCACCAACTTAAATGCAATAACCCCAAATATTTATGTGAGGACCCCCACCCATCTCTTACCAACTTGGTGAGAGTGTTTCTCACATGAGCGTTTCCCTATATAATATTCTAGGGATAGTTTTGTCCAAACAATTGCTAGAAAGCCCGTACAACTTTTAAAAGACTTGGTTTAGCCTGGCCAGACTCACATATGGGTGGGCTTGGCTCTAACATTTATAGGTTGTGTCGAGGTTAGGCCTATTATGTGTTTGTATTTTTAAAAGTCGGGTTGAACCTAGATATACCTTAGCCTCCCAAAAAACATCTAATGGGGGCATGTTTCCATCCATGCATGGTGCACCCCTAATTCACAACTCAACTACCTTTATTATATAGGTCATCATTGTAGCCTTTTGTCACGACCCGGGCCCGAGATTAGGGTTACCACGGCCAAACCCCGAGTCGCGATGCCATACTTACTCCCGTAAACCTCGCATTGCCGAAGCTAATACAAGATTCACAAGGGATCTTACATATACCTGTCAAATGTACATTGTTTTGTGGAAATATATACATACATTGACATTTAATGTTAATATGTACAAGTCCTTTACATTCGGTAAAGTTTACTTACACATCTCATTCCTATTTAAATCACCCATGCATATTCAAATACAATGCATGTGATCACTATTTACAACAAAATGAATCTATTCAAAATATTCCCAAAATTTTCTAAACCGGTCGCCTCCGATTTACATCCATTCGTTCAATCCTCCTGGGGGAACCGGGTTGGTCTCCTCCGCTGGCGGCGTGGTCTCGGAACCACTGGAACGGCCAATTGGGCCTGTAATGTCAGCAATAACACTGTGAACACGATGGTTCAACAATGTATACACAATTCTATGATAATCACATGTTAGCAATTTGGTTCCAATGTATAACAATTATATTCAAATCAAATCAATTCAATTCAATTCATCTAGTTCTTCCATGAAGGAAGCATTCAATTTATGTAGTTCTCCCCTGAAGAGAGCATTCAATTCATTATATACACTTTATCCAGTGTCTTTACATTGTCCTCTAACATAGGCGGAAAGCGCACCATTCACAACCTAGCCTTTCAAGGACTCATTTCATTTCATTATTACTCACTTTATTAAATGACTTTTCAAATGTGTGGGATTTACCAGTGTCTTGATCAGAGATCACCGGCATCACCACGGAGCTCCGGAACGCTCCATCTACTACAGCAGACTTAATCTTTCATACATGACAGTGTTGGTTCATTTCAGTTCTTTTCGTTTCATTTCATTGCATTTCATTGTATTAATTCAATACATTATTCAATGATAGCTCAACAAGGAGCATAACAGTAATGGACGAGAGAGGACAAGCCAACTCAAGTCATAAACAAGTAAATTTCCTAAAACAACATTCGGGTGAAACGTTCATTATGCAATGTAGGTGTTATTGTGGATGACATCACTTTTTAGTGAAATTTACATTCACATAAGTTTAGCTAACACCCATGAAGGTTTAGGAAATTATCAGAAATCAATTCTGATATTCCCTCAATTTCGGTCACCTCGTCGGTTACCTAGCGGTTAGCCGCATTAGGGGTTTCGGCTGACCGAACCACATTCGGTCAGCTTTCCAAAATTTCTCAATTTCCAGGACAATTTGCTCAATTCGGTCACCTATTCGGTCACCCACGCGGCTGGCCGAAATTCAAATTTTGGTTAGCCGAATTTCTTCGGTCAGCTTACGGTTCGTTTTCCAGAAGCTAAACTTCTGATGGAAAAACCCTGACAAGATTTTCGGTCACCTTGCGGTCAACCCGCAGTTAGCCGAACTCACAAATTCAGCTAGCCGACCTATGTCGGTCAGCTCTAGGTCAGGTGTCGGTCAGCCTGGCGGCTGACCGCATTGTGCCTAGAAGATCAGAAAATTCTGAACCGAATTTTCTGTAACTGAACTCCTTGAGTTCTAACAAATCACTTAACAATTGAAATCAATACAGTTGAATATACTTGCCTGGTTTGGAAACTTCTTAGCAAGAATTCCCTTGTCTAGCTTGAATCCAAGCTGAATTCCTCAAATCAAACCTCCTTTTGAACCTAAAACCCAAAATCAATCTACAAAACAGAATTCTTGTGAATTCTTTGAGTCACAACTCAATAATGAAACCATGGAAGTGCTGAATTCAACTCAACACTTACTTGTAGCTTCTTTGGTGGTAATCTTGAGATCTTCTCAAGTTTAAACTCCCAAAATAGTAGGAAAAGAGATGAAAAAGAGGATGGTGAAGATGGAGTCCCTCTTCACAAGCACTTGTCAATTCTCCAAATCACACACACCTTGATGGAACCCAAGAGGAACGGAAGAAAAGGGAAGAAGAGAAAGAGAAGGAGAAAAAGAGCTGCTAAGATGAAGGAATGAACTCAAATGCATCCTCATCTTATAATCTCACTTTTTGCATCAAACCCCCTCCTATTTCCTTTAATTACAATTTAAGTCAAATGAATGGTCATTTGAACCAATTCACGTCGAATGAAATCGTCACATTTATAAAAGTTAACGTACTCCTCGAGATATACGTGTGAGTATCAAGAGTTTCCGTATTCGACGAAATACGTGTAATTTCGTATTTACGAAAAAGTCTTCACATTGCATGATTTAGCCTAAAACCATTTCAAGACCATTCAGAACTTTCACTATTCTTTTCATTAAGTTCAATTGGACCACTTGAGCCAAATTCTTATCCATTTAGCCATTAATCAACATTAATTCCATAAAACATATGGAATTAACATTAATCCCGATTAATTAGAGTTAATCTTAATTAACTCGGGTCACCTTTGTTCTAGAGACCTTAAAACTTTAACCCATTCATAAAATGATTTCTTTGGTTTTTTTTTTTTTTCTTATGGTTATATTAATCCAGCGAGTCAAATTGGATTAGTGTGAATAGATGGGCAAGTACATATGGTGAAGGCTTGGGCTCATGATAGGTTGGCACTGATGAAGGCCTAAGCAAATTTTATTTTGTGCTTTTAGTAAATGGCTGCATAAAGATACACCAAAAGTGTTGACGGACATCAAATTAAACCAAATGGATGGATCACGAACTTTGCTTTTCAACTTATCCAAAGACCATGAGATAGCTCAGTTAGCTTAGGACCACGGTTTGCTCAAAGAGGTTAAGGGTTCAAAACTGCGCTGCCACACTGGGGTCATAGGGAATTTACCCGACTCCCTCTTGAGCTCGTAGGGATTAGTCTGGCCCAAAGGGCTGTGACACCCTCCATTATAAATATAAAAAAAAAAAAAAACTTGTCCAAATTTGGATGGCTATAATTTTTATAATAGTTGTAAGTGAGTTTAATAGTTAAAAAATTTGTGCCTAGCATTTTCTCTTAACCAGCCATGTTAGTTTGGTAGATTTGGACCAAACTGTTGAGCTTGATCTTGAAGGCTTAGCAACAAAGTTTATTGGGCCTGGAATGAGTTGACTAGTCCTTTATTGGGCCAAGTCGAATTGCTTATTGGTTCCTTGATGCAGTCCCATATTGGGCCGAGTCGGATAGACTTTGTGGGCACAGAGGTAGTTTTGGTCGTTATGCTCCATAGGAAACTTGTCCATGTACTCATTCCGAAATTTTTCTTTCACTTTCTCTGACATGGATCAACATCAACATCAACCGGGTTGATTTTCATGTCCGTAGCCATATATCCACATTAACCAACTTGGTCCCACTCCCACCATGTAAATAGTGAGAAAAGTACCCTTGGAGCATCCATTTCTTCCCTCTTTTGATCCATGACAATCCAGTGGCCTTCCAAAATTGGACTCAAAACACAAAATGGTCCACGTAAATATTTCTTTAAAGTACAACTATAGTGTTTGTGATTTTTTAAATACTATATTAAACTTTAAATTCTAATAAATTCAAAATCAAAACCATTATACAACTCCAAACATCCGACCATTGATCATGATCTCGATCTTCTATACCAGGAACCCAATTTCTTTTCTAAAATTCTACAATGGGCAAGCACTTAGTGCAATAATCTTTCATTAGGTAAATAACTATTTCAACTCCCATCATTTAGATCTTAGGCCACATTGTGGATGGATTATCGCAGCCAATATGCAAATCATAGTGGCAGGATGATTGTAGCCATGATCTAAATCATAAAAAAGGGTGAACGGCTCCATATCTGAGTGATAAGGAGTGACAGTTCTCACATAATTGCCCAGAGTTTCAATTATGTAGGCTTTATTCATGTGTGTGTTTGCAGAGCTCTATCTTGGGTTCGAGCCCCCTTGGTGGGGGTAAAAAAAATTCATGAAAATAGGATATGTTTAGCGACATAATTAAGCAAATAAATCCAGTATCATTTTCTCGAAATATTTAGAAAAGGGAGGGCCCATAGGAGAGTTTTTTCCTTTGATAGGATCCTATCCCTGCAAAAGCCCGACGTTTTTGGGAGAATATCAATTTGCTTTTGATGATGATGATGATCAAGCAAATTTTATAGATAGATAATCAAATATGATCTTCCTAATAAGCCTCAAATCTCTTCTTATCTAATATTTCTATGCAGAGCCAGCGAATTACATGCACATGTCAAACTAAGGTTGCCCTTAGGAGAAAATCTCTCCTCCCTAACAAATCTTACTCCAATTCTGCTTATCCAAACCACCAAATATGGTTACAAAAGATAAAGTTTAATGTTAATCCTAATGTTACTCAGGGGATCTTGTGTAAGCCTAATGTTAATCCTCCCTGCAGGCAGTGAGATGAAAATCCCATTATTGGCAATCATTTACTCCTTTTTCTTTATTATAAAGGGCCACTTATTTGATGGTTTTAGCTAATCTTATCTTTTAAGATGTTAATTTCAAGCCTGCAACAGAAATCATTGATTGCATTGAATTCTCATGAGCTAAATACCCAACATAATGATCATGCTATGACTCATTCTTATAAAAATTGTGAGAATCACATAAGAATTACATAAAGAATTTAATATGAGGACGATATAAGAATCATGCTCAAATAAATCCACACACACGACAATTGTATGTAGGTAATTATTGGAGAAAAAAAATATAATGGTTGCTCATTCATTATTTTTACAATGTATTTATTTTGAAAGTCAAATACAAATTATATAAACCCCGAGGGATAGCTCAATTGACCTAGGATCATGGTTTGTTTCCGGAAGTTGATGGGTTGAAACTGCATTACCACACTAGGACCACATGAGATTTATAGACACCCTTTGTTTTATATATATGTGTGTGTGTGTGAGGGCCCCACCCAACCTCCTCTCATTTAAGATGAGAGATATCTTATAAGAGCATTTTCTTATATATAATATAGATAAATTTATATACATAAAAGAAAAAGAAAATAAGAGGGTTAGGCAAAGAAATAAGAGGGTTAGGCCAAGCTTGGGCCGAAACTAGCAGGACTGTAGAAATTTTGTGTAAGCTTAGGTCTTAAGCATTTCAAGAAAAATAATTTTCTCATTTATCTAATAATATACCCTCTCATACAAGGGCTTGATTGACAGCTTCAACAACCAAAGAGAACACAAAACTATAATTACAATGGAAGCTCTAGCGTATTCTAACTAGTTAGGTTAAAAGTATATTTCCTAATTTCTCATTTTTATTATTCTCAAATCTTATTTGTTATAACTTACAAATCTTGAACCTAAAGATACATTTGTACGATAAAAGAAAGATAAAAAAAATTATTTTAATTTTCCGCACAACAAACTTTTGTTATTATAGAGATTTCGATATCTTACTCAGTGAAATTAGAACTATACGATTCCTCTCCTGTAAACCGGATGTTCACGGAACGCATAATGCCTCATAATCCCATCCCGCTAGGTAGCACTGAATCGCCTAAGCAGCGAACAATGGCATGAACTCTTCCTTTCCGTGGAAACAAAATTCAAGGAAACCTGTAAGACAGACTCAGCTTCGCTACCTACCCCAGTCCTCTCTAATCCAAAGTGCAGCAACCTCATCACATCACATTAATTGCATTATCGACTACTAACACGTTTTTAGAAATTCAGACTGACAACACCCGCAATGCACCCCATTTTAACTTCCCATTTGCGACAGAGTGGCTCATCTCGACCGTCTATCTCACTCTCTCTGTTTCTCAGCTTCCTTATAGAAGAATCCAGAGTCTCATTTGGAAAGTCCAGCACAAGTCTTCATCCGTTCCTCCATCGTCAGTCTCTTTCTCTCAGATTCTGCATTCCTGGTCTTCGGGCGATTTTCTTCCACCCCAAGAAAACGAAAACGAAAACGAAAACGAAAACGTGAGCATTATCTCTCTGTTTCAAAATTTCGTCTTACGATATACTTTCCAAGTTGGTTGATTTATTTTTCTTGCCTATTGCGAAATCTTCGTAATCTTATCCTTTCTGTTTTTTCGGAGTTTGCACGGATTTTTCGAGTGGAAACGTAACCAAACAGGAAACTTCTCTTGTTATAAATGTAGATAGAAGGTTTCATTGGTTTCATTGTATTGCTACGTCTTTCTTGACGGTTTCTTTTGCTCTTTTCTCGGGGTTTCTGTTTTTTTTTTTTTTTTTTTTTTTTCTTTCTTTCTAGATTTTGATTTAGATGGCGAGGAAGGATGGGGCCTGGTTTGATTTAGATGAGGTAAACTACTTCACCTACATGTACTGGGTAGCATTGATGGAAGTTTATTTGAAAGGGCAAAATCTATGGGAAATCGTGTGCGGTCGCGAGGTTGAGGAGCCGGAAGGTGAAGACGCGCTCCGGAGTTGGAAGATGACTGCAGAAGCAGCGCTTGATGCGCTCAAGGCTTCCGTCCAGAGGAAGTTGGAGGAGTGTATTCGGAATGTGACAAGGCCGAAGGAGGCATGGGATATTTTAGCAGCAAAGTTTTCTGATACCGATCACCCACCAGTGCAAGGTAATGTATGTTTGTGGGGGGGTTCTCTTCTCTTTCTCTTTTCCTACCTTAGGAGTATTGCATTAATTTTATAAGCTTGGTAGTCTTTGTTTGAATTGGGTGATTGGATGATTAGGATTTCGCAGCGGTGGACCCAAGATTTTCATTTGAGAGGGGTTATTTTAGCGTTTAGAGAGAGAGAGAGGTTTGACAGTTTTTTGCAGTATGATGGGGCTATTGCCCCAAAAATCCGGTAGGCGGGAGATGAATTGCGATTATGGAAGTTTTGATAGGAGATGAATTACAAGCACAAACATGAGTCTCGAATTCGGGTAGGACCAAGCAAGCAACTATTGATAAATGAGATCAACAACTACTAGAGATCAACCCCAAGTTTAGTTGTCTCCGCACAATCCTAGGATGGATACCTTAATTGCAGAACTAGAGGATGACTGGTGTAATCAATCTTATTTGAAAAGAGTTTTTGTATTTCCAAACTCTAATTTCTATTATTTTTTAATCTTCCTCTCTTAAATTGCTCAATCTGAAAGGGACGGATGGTTTCTTATTATAAATATGAGAGAATATTAATTCCATTAGGAAAGTCCAAATAGATTTGAAAAATCAATTTCTTTAGCAAAGTTCCTTAAGTTTAGGAGACAAAATAGGCATGGCCTAGTAATGAGTCCTAGATTTCTTTGGTAACTTATTCCATCTAAGTGAGAAGCATATGTCATTGTTATTAGGACCTACCTACAAGTCACTTATCACACATGGGCCCTAGTCACATAGGCTACTAGCAATGGGAGATTGGGTGCGACTCGCCAACTCCATGTACTTTGAACATGATGGGTTTATCACTCTCCTTGATCAACTTGCCGAATTCATAATTCGAACCACAACGAGGGATTCGGCAGCGGCGTGTCATGTACGTGGTTTAAGATCCCCACTAGTGAGCCAAAGTGGGCCACAACTCAAGCCCAAGGCCCACTTCTTGTTGGTAATTATGGTGAAATGAGATGTGTTTGTTCTAGTGTTGGAATTTAGTCCCACATCGGATAAAATGGAAACTCTGAGAGGCCTTTATTTTATGCTTTAAGTTGTTTTGGGCCTTTTGCTTCTCACTCCATGCACGCGAGCCAAGCCCAACTTGGGTAGTTGCGCTCGAGGGGGGGGGGGGGCAAAACCGATACGGTTTCTTGCATTGTTTGAAAACTCTCCGAGTTGACTCTTGACTCCACCGAGTTTTCTCATTTTGCCAAAAGACCGAGTCAACAATAGGGGATACTAGGCCGAGTCATCTCATTTTGATAAGTTGTATGCATCTTGAACCATTTAATAGGCTTATGTAATTTTGAAACGATTAGGATTTATTTATAAGTAATTATGCATAAAGTTTGAGTTAGTAATTTAAAAATGATGACTAGAATGTAATTTGAAACTTATAATTGATCTTCTACATTCAATATTTGGACTAACAAATTATGTAATATGCAATATTTTTTACTTTCATTTTCTTTATTGTTGTACCTTTCTTGCATAAATGGATTTATGAATTTAAGTTGATTATCATGAATGCGTGTAAATAAATATATTTTTATATTTTATAAGCAATGGATTTATTTTTAAATATTAAAAAAAAAACATGACTCTCCCGAGTCTCTGTATTGACTTTATCCGAGTCAATTTATCTGAATTTGACAAGTTGAGTCCGAGTCATGAGTTTTCCAACCTTGATTTCCCGGCTCATATATACTTACATAGGATAGGCCATTTTTTACTGAAATTTTATTTATATTTATATTTAAATACTTTGTAAAATAAAATTACACTTTGCATTTTAAACATTTTGAAACAAACAAATACAAACCACCTAATATTTTACCTATTTTGAGGATGATGTGGCGTTACAGCCGCACAATTTTAACCATGGGTAATGTGGCCTACTCTTACGGAACAGAAACCCAAGATAAAAAACAGTCTTCAGGTTCCTTGTAGCGATAACATTGTTCTAGCTATAACATCTTTTTAATGACAAATTTTTCCCTTTTTTTACAAAACCATCAACTCCCATCTCTACATACTATATTAGCAACGACTGGAGTCCTTCATAAGGACTCGGAGTGTGACTGGTCCTAATCTTGCTATTAGGCCATTTTAATTTTGGGGTGATTTTGCTGGGGACCTTCGTGTGGGCTTCAACTGGGGTGTCGATGTTAACTAATATCGGTTACTTCAAGGATAATTTTCTTCTTATCGGTCCGTGATCGTTGAATAGAAAATATCATTAGATTTTTTGGCCAACATTTTGAAAATATTATCTAACAATCATACCTTTTGTTAAAAATCCTCTTTTCACTCTCCTCTTTCTTTTTTTAACTTCCCAAGCTCAAGAATAGCAAGTAAAAGGCCTTTGCGATCTTCTCCAACTGCTCTTTCTTCTATTTCCACTAAATCTCAACCGAATCCCAAGATTTGAGCAGATTGGGAAGACCGAACAACTCAACCCAGGTTTATAGGTAAGGAGTTTCTGATTATTTTTTTCAAGATTCTTTCTTAAATAGCTTAGAAATGATTGAAACATGTTGTGACTTAGGGGGACTGATAATTATGAACAAACTATTTTAATGTAAATTCATTTAAATCAATTTAATTATGAACAAACTATACATAGATTTAGATGAGACAAAGATACAAGATGTTATCAATAATGGCCCCATGGGGGTTGATATTGATGTAGGACTAGGGGTGAAAATCCCGGAATGGCCCACCCAAGACTGGGCCGGGCCGGCACGGCCCGTGTCTGATATGCGGACCGTGCCATGCCAGGCCCAACCTCTTGGGGGTCAGCCCAGCACGGCCCTGGTCGTGCTGGGCCGTGCAGCCCATGGGCGGCCCACAGATCCCCCTCCCCATTTTTAATTTTTTTTTTTTTTTTAATAATTACATGGGATCACAAATCCCCTCTATGATTGCTTCATGTATAAGAAATTAGTGTGTGAAGTGCAAACCTTGATTGATGTTGAGTCCACAGTTTAATAGTTTATATACCCTAACATCTGTATTGGAGTTGGGCCCACATTAGACTCATCCCATAGTTAAATTTAAGAGCCAAAAATTGAGACCAAACCCGATAAATAGCTTGGGCGGAAGCCAAAATTGAGGCATATACATAAGATTTGAAGGGGCGTGGTCCTCTTGGTGTGCAGATGTTTGTGAGACAAACTATGGGGCCCACTAGGCCCATCAATCGTGGCAGAAGTGGGGATTAAAAAATCTAGACGAGACCATCCTATATATATGTGATTTTGAGTCAATCCCATCATCCTAACCTCTTGATATGTATGTGGCTTCAAATTTAGTTAGTGATTTTAAAATACATGATTTTCTTTTATTCCATTCCAATGGTTGGCTCATTCATATTGGTGTAAAAACTCATGGATTCATGAAATTTTGAAAGGTCCAATTGGTGTGACAGATTCGGATTGATGATGTATGGCCTTAGGTGGGTACTACCCACTAAAGAAAACATATAGTACAAAACCCATAAAACGTATAAGAGAAATTGAATTTTGAGGGAGGGGTTTCAAACAATAGACTGTTGGGCCCTCCTTGTGCCGGGCCGGGCCGTTTGGGGCTTTGGGGGCCTGGCCCAACCTGAGCCGGGCCGTGCCTCAGGCCTGGCAGCCCTGGCCCAGCACAGCCCGTTGGGGACTGTCGGGCCGGCCCATTGACTTGGTCAACGGGCTTAGGCACGGTTTTTCCTTGCTAGGCCCGTGCTGGGCTTGGGCCGCCCGCCCAGATTTACGCCCCTATGTAGGACAGACCTATGGTCCCCCATGGCAACCGGTCCTTTGGGCCCAGCCCTCCAACTAGTCCATTTAGTTTATATTTTATCTTACTTCAAGACTTATTTAATGAATTATGTTTTAATTTTAGATATTTTAATCATGGCCATTATTGTGTTTGAATGGTCCGAATGAGATCTAGGTTATTTCTTTTCCTTTATCAGTGGTGTTTGATGATTAATGAAATCAAGTTTTGACTTTTGAGCTCCTTCTGGGCCTTCCCAAGTTTTTTCGAGTTCTCTCTAATATCTCTTTGCCTCCTTGGATTGAAGTTTGTTGTTAGGCCAATTTCCCCTATCTCTCATTCTCTATCGTTGCCCACTCTGCATCTCCCCTCCATTCCACATTATTTGGTATTACAGACAAAGATCATTCCACCTAAATTCGATAATTTGCATTCCATCACCCCTAACGAATCATCACCACTACCAAATCCACATTTAGTCGGTAGTCCCAATAATCACCCCACAGTAGCCGAATACCTATAACCCACCACCCTAGTTCCTGAACTGCCATAATCCATCCATCCCTTCAGCTGCGCATCAAATCCCATAAAAAACCTTGGTTTGATCAATATCGTGGTCTGCCTTGATTCTCCCATCCGTTCCACGTTAGATATTTTGCTTTATAGTGTGTATTAATGAAAAAGGACATTGTTATCTAGTAGTTTCCAATATTTTGGATTTAAAAAAAAAAAATTATGGTAAAAAAAAAAATCGTTTTGCCGCGGATAGTGACAACTGCAAACCGCGACTCGATGCATCATTGTAGTGTTTTTCAAGGCTAAACATGATGATGATCGCGATCGTGATTTAATCCATGTCTTCAGCCTAAGGGGTGAAACTCATCTTAAAGCCGCCGCTGCTTTCTTTCTCTTCAACCTTTAGATACAACTCCACTACTTGAGGATTACACATTGAGTATTATCGTTCTTCATTTCTAGTTTAATTATTTCAATAGCAACCCTTGTTATCGTAGCTTTTATTATCAATAATTTTAAGACGAATATGGCTATGTTCACTATCGGAATCACGAATTAGGACGTAGTTCTATGGATAGTTTTGATGGGTCTAATTTCCAACAATGGTAACAGAAGATTCTGATTTTGTAAACGTCTCCGATGAATTGTCTATGTCCCGATTGAACCATGCCCTTATTGTAGACACCGACCCAGTGGCTCCTGTGCAAGAGCCACACCCTTAACGTGACGGTTGACAATATCTATAACATGTATTCTGATGCTTGGACTACTAGAGAACTTTGGGAAACCCTTGATAGGAAGTATAGACACAGAGGAATTTGGGGCTAAAAAATATGCAGTAGGTCAACATTGGGAAAGATGGCTGATGACAAACCAATTACCTCCCAAGTGCATGATTTACAAACTCTAGGAAGGGATTCGAGTTGATGAACAGTTTCAAGTGACGACAATCATAGAAAGATTACCCCTCACTTGGAGGATATACAAAAAAGCACTTTGACATAAAAAGAAAGGATTTCTCTTTGGAGCGGCTTCAGTCCTTTAGAATTGCGGAAGAAGCTAAGGTTAATGACCAAAAGGAATAGGCCGAGAATGGTGGGAAAATAAATGTGGCCGAATCTGAACTTAATTTGAATAGTAAAAAGAAGGGTAAATTTAACCATCATTTGGATAGGAACAATAAGAATAACCCTTCTTTCAAAAGCAAAAGGCGGAAACAGAATTGGAAGTAAAGGCCTATTAATAATCAGAACCAAAGTGCATGACAGGCCACAACCTAGGAGTGCTAAGCATTCGCAACAGCCTCAACAGAACAAGCCTCGAGTTAATGCCACTGAGAGAAAATTTTGTTGTTGTTATCTCCAAAGTGAATGCTATCTACATGGGAAAGGGCGAAGGATGGTGAGTGAATTCACATTGATGTAATCACCTATGATAGAGGTTGTTCGAGACTGAGATGATCATAAACGATGTAAACTTGCTTTGGAAACTACCGATACCACTCAGTAATCACTAAAGGGAATATTGAACTCAAATTCACTCCAAAAAGACTGTTTTCTTGCTTAATGTGTTTCACTCTTCGTAGATGAGAAAGAACCTAGTTTCTTGTTATTTTCTGAATAAGACCAGAGTTAAGCAAGTAATCGAACCCAACTAATTTGTAATCACCAAGAAAAGTGTATTTGTGGGTAAGGGCTATGCCCGCGAGGATTTGAACATGGAAGATGAGTAATTGAGCATTAATGGATTGATTGAAAATTGAACTGAACATAGCAGATGTATAACTTATTCTCAATAAAAAGTACTCAAAAGCCCTTTAAACAAGCAGAAAGAGAATGTGAACTATTTCAGTTAATGTGATATGACATATGTGACCTAAGTAATTCAATGACTAGGGAAGGAAAATACTATTTTGTTACATTCATAGATGACTGTTCTAGGTACACATGTATTTTTATTAAGAGCAATAGATGGGGCACTATTTAAATGCAAATCTGTGACTGAAATTGAAAATAAATTGAATCAAGTTGTAAAATTTATAAGCGATCAAGGTGGTAAATACGCATCAAAGAGTTTTATAGAATTTTGTGATCTTTACGCATAAAGAGAACCCACAGTGCTTCGGTGGGATCACACTAGGTGATGACCTTGGGCATAAAGAGAACAACCTACGCCTTATACGTTTCAATAAAATGGCATAGGCATGGTTTAAAAAAACGGCCACTATCGTTTTAGAACAGCTATTATTAAATGGCAATAGCCCATGCCATTACGTTATTTTCAATATAACAATCATTATGGTCAGTTATAAAAAAAAAGTGCAAAAATTAGTCCATGACGGTCATAATGACCAAAATTTAGAATATAACTCGAACGGTCAAAATATTGGCCGGCGATGCTTTTTCCCTCCTTTCTTTTCCAAACCATTTGTAGAGCATCCTGAGACTGTGCTAGAGCTTCTCAAACATCTTTTTTCACCAAAACTCAAGCTATTTGCAAGATTTTGGTAGATTCTCATATGAAGGCATCTTCCCTCCCCAGCCACAATACCACTATGTCTATACTCCACTACTTTAATTAATTAATTTATCTTGATGTAGCAGTAAATGTTACTTGAAACTTGAAACTTGAAAGTTGAAATTCTCTCTCAACTTACTTGGTATTAAGTAATTAAGTACTGCACTGCTACTATTAGTTTCTCGACTTAAAATGTTTAACACCAATGGTTAGTTCAAAGTTGTTGCAATGCATTAAGTAACACTTGTAATATTTCAACTTATTTTAGTATATACATGTAGATTTATTAATTTCATAACATACTCTACAAGTTTTAGATAAGAAATCGATACAGGATGTTATGACATAGGGGGACCAATATTATGACTTAGGATGTTATGACTTTGTTGGTGATTGGAAAAGCATACTCTTGTCATGAGAGGTGTCCATGGACCAAAGAACATTAAGGCCAGTTTAATGTTTATTTAGTTAGGCTTTTCATAAATATAATTGTCCGAAATTCTTACGTTTAAATTGTCTTTTATCATGAGCCACTCAAAACTTTGTCATGATTAAATGATGCTGAAAACATTTCACTTGAATTTTATATGTCCTGAAATTACAAGATAATGAATACTAGGAAATATCAAGTTTCTTCCTTTTTTAGGATAAGAATACTAGGAAATATCAAGTTTCTCCCTTTTTTTTTCCAACATCTCGAGTTATCTGGTTCTCGCTTACACTTTCTTGAAATATTGTTATTTCAAATTCTTACTTTTGATTTGTATTTTTAGATGTATCGCTTTATCTTCATAATTAACATGGGGCCATCTGTTTCCACTTCTTGAGTTACTTGTTTGCTTGTTTGTGTAAAAATCTGTATTGCTTTCATATAAAATGATTTCCTTATTTATGGGTTTTGGTTGATTTTGTTAGGTTTTAAAATAGGTCATAAACTTTTGAACCTAAACGAGCCACCGAAGGAAGGTGAACAACTTTGTCATGTGATGCTAAAGAAAGACAATAGACATATTTGCCTCACACAATGTCTTGTTCCACCACTTGTCATGCTACAGAAAGATGATAAACCTGAAGTGTAGGTCAACATCTCATTTCAGTATTTCAAAACAATTGTATTTATTTTTTCATTATATGTCAAATTGTGACTTATTCTCTGGCTTTCTTGACTTCTATTATGTGTGCAATAGAGAGGAGAAGAGTATAATGGAAAAGAGTGTTACCATCGATATTATTATCTCATTATCCTTGAAATATGGTGATCCTCAAAATGATATTACTACAAACAACTTCATTTAATTGACAATGATGAAAACCTAACGTTATATTACGTTTGTGGTGAGCAAAATAGGAAGAAGGAAGGGGGGGCGGGGGGGGGGGGGTGTGGTTGTGTGCAGTTTTGGGGGAGATCATTTGTGTTATTCCAGTTGACTGACACATTATATATTTCTTATGGTGTCTTGTCCGACTGTACTTGTATTTCAGATGAATGAATAACATTCGGTTGTAAATTGTGCAGAACTTTGAAAGTGGCGAATCCTAGATGTGGGACCCGTTCTTGATGCTTGGCAGGGAGGATTGGAAGTTTTTCTCACGGATTAAAGGATGGGCCCCACATGAGCATGGATGGGTGATCATAGACATCTAATTACTGGACGAATCCATTTGCAAGTAATTCTTTTGATTTTGGTGTGAATCATATGATTCAATACTTGTACTGAATCTTACGATCCAGGCAATGTGTCTGGCAAAATAGCCTCAGCTGGATGGCTAATTCTTGTCACGAGGAAGGTGACCCTACGTTGATCTGCCCAACTGATCCATCTTCAACTAATCTTGTCCTAAGTCTACTATTAACCTTTTCTGCAAAAGATACACAGAGGATATCTCTGCAAATAGAAAAACCTTACTTGGTACTTAAAAACTAAGTTTTCCATGCCTTTACATCTCTATTTAAAGATAAAATCAACAATATTCCTACTAATATAAAATTAATATACCACCTTATATTAATCTATATCATAATCATAAGATATTTTCTCAATAAAGTTCAACATATTTAGCAAATATTAGAAGGAGAAAAATAAACAATTACAAACTGAAGTCTTTCTTATTCATTTTTCCATTTTTGTTTATTTTAATGAGCCCCATGTATGTAACATTGGATCATATCTTGGTTGTCTCAAAAATCTGGGCTTTGATTCAGATATGGATCTTTAGTTGCATTATTATCTGTGACATGGGCCCAAACTGGTCTTATATATGGGCTGCAGCAAAATTTCAATACAAAAGCTTGATGAGTAGGCACGGACTGGTAAAGACGATTTTTTTGAATGGGATGAGATAGATATGCTTAGACAGTACATTGAGAGGAAACACAATCAAACTGTAATGTAGGGTTAGTTCTTTTGGTTATGTATTTACTAAAACAAAATTAAATGATATGACAAAAGTAATGCATGTCCAATAGCGCCAAACATGTCAACAACACCATCATGGTTGAGTGGTGTTGGCACTGTAGTTTCACACGATCTCTGGTTTTCAAGTTTGAAAGTAACACTCCAGATCAGTAGCCCAACATGGTGGAAACAAAGTGCCAAACATGTCAGAATAAATTATGCAGCAAGTGATATATTAGACTCTGAAAGTAGAATAAATTATGTCCAAGATTATGCCATAAGACTTTAAGAGTGATCTCTCTCTCCCTCTCTCTCTCTCTCACACACACAATGAGTATAATTGTTTATCAAATTCTGATACAAGAACATAGTTATTAAAAGTTAGTATTTGAGATATGCATCCAAGGGGGAAAAAGTTCTTATATTTGACAGGTCTAGAAAAGGGTTCTTATCCATAAAAACAAATTCAATTTACAGGTAAGTTTTAGGATTCTAGTGTCTTTTATATGATTTTTGTACTTTTGTATTGAATTGCATGATCTCGACAATTCATCTAGGTGAGAATAATTACAACCAAATGACTATTTTTAGTCCTTTTTTCCACTTTTTTCGTTTTCTTTTCCTTTCCTCTTTTTTTTTTTTTTTAAATTATTGGAGTTTCTCTTTTTAGAACATTGCCTAGTGATTAACGAAACATTTTAATAAAAAGATAAGAACTTGTGGGATTTGGGGAGGTCTTAGAGGAAAACAGAAATATGCACATGCGTGGAAGCATTCGGCCATAGGTATGACTGACACCTTTTTCCCCATCTTATTGTTGAATCATTCTTTAACTTCCAGAGGAATTTTAGCCAGGTAACATTAAGGGTTTGGATGTTATTTTATTTAAACAGATCAAAAGAATTGCAAGTAGTTTATATTTTCTAGTAATTTTGACATCATAAGCATATTTAACTATTCACAGATTTTGTTTATATATGTTACAATTATATGATGTATATGTCTAGCATCTAGCTCGCTTCCACTTTTAAAAGTGGAGTATGCTCATCTTTTTCAAAACCCATATATTGTACAGATTTTTCATTAATCTAAACCCTAAACTGGGACAGCTTCGGATCCTCCATAAAAAAATAGATCAGTCTCCCGAGGGATTGATCGAATCCAAGATGGATTCAAGCACTAGGGCACTCTCAAGATAATGGAAAACACCCTAATTGAAGAGGAAACTCAGAACTCAAGGATTAATTGATAATAATCATGAATTACAATGAAGCCCCTCAATCCTTATATAGAGGAGTGGGATCTATCCATTCTCTTGTTTGACAACTAACAGTTTCAAAAATTAAAGAAGTCTAACTAAAATAGAAAACTAGATAAGAACAATCCTAATATAAAATAAAAATAGGATAAAATTAGAACTCCATAGTAGCTCTCGGTCAAATTGGACATATGGCTTGAACCCAATGGACTGGGTAGACCTATGGGTCAATGGGTTGGCCCAGTTGACTACTACCAAACCTGCCCCTAATAGGAGCTGGTTGGGGGAGGTCACCTGCTTAATCTAGCCCATTTCCACCATCCCTATAAATATCCAATGAATTTCCTGCATTTCAGTTCTTTTACATTGATGGGATATAGTTTCTATTATGATGAGTTATTCCTTCACATAACCTGTTACTTTGTTGGATCTGAACTTTTGTTTCCTGACTTTTAACCACTATTGCAGCCCTCATCTTTGGACCGTATATGAAACAAAACCACCTGCAAACTATTTACTTTCTGGCTTGAGCAAATGCTATCTGCATCCTGTTTTTGAGAATCCTTACCAGAGGAAGGAGTGGGGAAGATTTTTAATTTTCCTCCAGAAACACAATCGGGTAAGACGTCCTCTTGACCAGGCTGTTCCTTTTTGTTGTAAACTGAATTGTGTTTTGTGTCATTGCTATAACGTTTGTGTTACCTTTTGAGAACTTTTAAAAGCCGAAACTGTTATGCTATCTTTATTTTTGTTTAATATGTGAGGAACTTGTGGTGGTGTTTTCCTCATGGGCTCATATCTTTAGATGAATGTAAATGGTACAGAGCAAGGATGTTTCATCATTTTTCTTCTCCTAGTTATTATTGGTTTCTTTCTTTTGAAACCCTTTTGTTTGCTTGGGACGGGAAAGATTTTTTTTTTTTTTTTTAATGGTATTTGCTGGGAAAGATATGAAGCAGTTTGGGCCTCACAGTTGTCTGCTGTGTAGTTTGGAGGGAAATTGATGTCACGAACTACTTTCTGTTTTACTGTTACTAATTCCATGTAGCTGCATTGAAATTATTTTATGCAACCCTTTTATAATGCTATGCTTATAATCAAGGCTTGCCATTATAGTCCATGGCATAACCTGTGGAGATCATCATTCAGTTCTTGCTTTTGAAAAATAAAATATTCTTTTTTTTTTTTTTTAAGGTTGCTGCTGTGAGGTCCAAGACATTTGATTTCTACATACTTCCTCCGCAAAAGGATACTGATTATAGTTATGTTGTTGTTCTGTATCATATGGTGGTTTCATTTCCTGAAGTAACTGATCAAGTGCCTTCTCCATCAGGTAAACCACATAACCTAATATAATTACACACAATTCTGTTATTATATGATGCAGGTCTAACTATCTGGTTGTTGAATTTGAGTGCTGATCTACAGGAGTGTCTTTGATGTTGAAAATGCAAAGTGAAATATCCTATGAAAGACTGAACCTTTGGTTGCATCCCCATCCATAAATTAATAGCCTCCCCATTTTAAATCTAACCCTCTTTTAAGGTTCTCTGACAACTATTACTTCATTCCGAAGGAAAGGTATATCTCTCATGATATCAAGTATCGATACTTCATTTTCCTTTCTCAAATGGTAACATAATGCAACCAGCAACATCTAGACATGAACAATGCTGGAAGACAGAATTAAATTTTTAATGAATTTGGAAAAGAAGCAAAAATGCAAGCATTATGTATATCTATGTGCCATCTATCAAGTTGATAGACGAGACAAGCAATTCGTGACCAACGTGACAATGATCTCTATTCTTCGATTTCACAAGGATTTTGACTTCCTCATTTGCATGCTTAGCAGATGCTGACAAATATTAGTCGCCTGTACCCACTTTCCTTCTATCCATGTGAATGCATGCTCAAGACTTCCACCACTACTACTCTAGATGATGAAGCCCATGAAACCTCAAACTTTCCTCTAAACCAGCAATAAGTCTCTATTGGACTCACCCACATGATCATTTCACTTAGCATTTTCCACATGTGCCACACACAACTGACACTTCTGTGCTTAGAATATATTCTAATGCATCAACTCTACAATTTAAGGGTTAAACTTAATGGGTGCAAAATGCTGAAGTCTGTGCCACACTTATGCTTTGCCTTGCAAGTGCATGTCATCAGTCCTTATGTCGGAGGCACCACCTTGCATTTTTTGACATTGGGGTCTCCAAACTAATTGGATGCTTCTAGTTGCACTGTTGGATTAGATCATTATGACTACTTCTGATAGTGTTATGTATACATCACCCATAATGGTCTGGTATTATTGTCCTTGTTCTTCTCATGATTTTTTTCCTGCAGTTTTTGTATCCCAAAAGTTTTCAAACTCACGTTTACTTGATTTCCATTTCCAGGCAGGGTCATTGTGGGGACCCATGTCCCAGGTGATAAGGTAGTTTCAGATTCCACGCAGAATAGTGCACATGGATGTGTAGGGGCCAGCATACAACCATCAACTGGTAGCTTGAAATCTGAAAGTTCAGAATCCTTGGGAGTAGATCATGTGTCAGATTGCCACTCATCCCAAGTCTCCAATCATGCAACTCATTGTTCACTTGACAAATTTGGTCGTAGCTCATTTGTAAATGTTGAATGCAATAAGTCTTTGCAGAGAGTATCAAATACTCAAATAAAACAGAACTCTCCAGCTGTAGAACTTTCACAAATAGTCAGAGAAATTTCTCCTCAAGCGTCTCGGGAGGTAGATCACCAGTCACTTAAAATGCAGGATGGCTGTCTTCAGAGAAATTTTATACAAGCTGACCCTACTTATCTGAGAACTCTAAGTCAGTCTCATTCCGGATGGATCTTTGGTGCAATAGTTGAGCTTGTTGACAATTCGAGGGATGCTAAAGCAACCAGGTACTAATTGGATTCAAGTCTCATCTGAGTCGGATCTTTTAGATTTTGTGTAGGCCTTTCCCCCTTCCCTTTCCCTAATCTAAGATCAAGTGGCGTCCTGGGAAGCATTACCTTCAGACAGGTTATAGGGCTCTATTTCTGAGCTTATATGGGTGCATGTTTTCGTAATCCAACGGGTTGCAATGACTGCCCTAGCTTAGTGTTAAGGGATGCCCCAAAACTATCAGACTGCAAAATTAAACCCATCCATCTTCTTTTTTCATACTTTTTATGATTCGTTTATGTATTATCTTTTAAGATATGAATAAGAAGGTTATGATCTTTTAACCACGGAGATGCTTTATGAATTGCTATTTGTGTTAGTGCATGTCATTTTCAAAATGGTAGAGTTAGAACATGAAGTCTTGAGGCGCAGGAGTCAGGAACCTATTGCTTATCATCTTAATTGATTGACATATCACTTGCACTCTCTGACTTAATTTGCTCACTCAAAATTGTTATTTGTTGTTATCAGTGTGAAGATTTCGGTGGAGCCCATGTATTTGAAGAAAGCTGAGGAAATGATTCCTGTGCTGTCTGTTGTAGATGATGGGCATGGAATGTCTCACATTCAAATTCTTAGGATGCTTTCTTTGGGCCACAAGCAACCTTATGACGATGATCCGCATCATATTGGAAGATTTGGTGTTGGATTTAAGGTATCGTTCTACACATTTCATACTGAAAACCTAATTGGACAAAAGTTGTTTTCACATTTGAATAGCAAATTTTCAGTTGAGACGTGTAGCATGGGGTCCACTGGCTCTACCAGATCCATTGGTAGGCTATGGCTTCGGGGATACAAAAGTAACCCCATTAGCCATTTATATCCATTGTTAAATTCCTATGATTCATGTTGAATCCTATGGAAAAAGACTACTATCCATGCAGCTGTTAAGAGATTGATGTTAGATTATGATATTCAGGTGATATTAAGGGGTGTGTGTGTTTGTGTGTGTCTTGGTGGTTTTGGATCAATGATAGGTGGGCCCCATGCACATGAAGATTTTCCACACACACATAAATCAGTGACTGAAAGTATATTAAAGAAAACAACATCACTAAAGATGAGCTGCCTTCACAGGCCTTTCAAGTACTAAAAAGAGTGTAAGGTATCCTTTCTGTGAACTATCTTCATACATATATAATGCCATAAAGGGTCTGGCACTGCCACCTGTGAGCTTTTTATAATGGACAAAAGGCCCTGTTTTTATAGCAGATTTTATAGCATTGATAGGAAGGCTCTTTTAGTCATTTGTCTCCTTTTCCATGCAAGAAGGATGCTTTAAGGGTTTAACTTCACATTAATTTTTATTCATATTGTCAACCATGGGAATTTAAAGCTCATGCAGCTCTTTTTTCTTTTTAAATGGCAATAACAACGTCATAAGTGCACCCAATGTTAGAAGCCTGTATACCCAATTGGTTTTCATTGTGCTGCTCAAACAAATCTCTCAAAGTTTCAAGGATTGTGGAAATGGTGAGTAAAACATATGATGCAAGATGCATATAAAACTCCTGAGGGAGAACCGACATGGATGTTGGATCCATGTTGGATCCAGCAACAGCAGGTGGGTTGCAGTATGTATGATTAAACATAGCCAGCATTTGTGGGAGGCAGATCTAGCAGGTGGGCCGATGGTTGTCTGAGAAGCAACAAAAAAGATGATGTCTCGAACCTGATTGGCCTATAGTTTCAGTGTGATCAAGGGTTAGGCACATTAAATGAAGCTAAAATTTGATATCTGGGCAGTATCCATATGGATCTTTTCACTACCCTGGTCACATGATCAAGGGGGCGGCGGGGGCCCACAAGCTTCCTCAATAGGGCAATATATATTGACAATGCTTATAGTATGTTATTATCTTATGTTATTATGTGCTGTTAAGCATCATCATTCTATAATCTTTTCACTTATCTATGGAAAATCTTCCCCTTTAATTGTGATGAATTAGGAACTGCTAATGGTTCATATCATCCCCTGTTTTTCCTCCTCTTTATAATTACAAAGTTTATTCAATTGTATGCTGTGTTTATATTCAACTATGTCACTTATAATAGATGTTGTTAGCAATTGGCTTCCTTTAAACTGTTAGGAATTCCCTATGGTTCATTTTTGTTGTGCTTTGAATGCTGATTTTGATTCCTATGACGTAGACTGGAGCAATGAGGCTTGGCCGTGATGCCCTTGTTCTGACACAGACAACAAGCTCAAGATCTGTTGCCCTTCTTTCACAGTCTTTCAATGAAGGCAAAGATGTAATTTACCATACATTCCTCTCTATCGTTTCTCCCTTTTTCTAGAATGCTTCACACTTTCATTGTTTCCCAATTTCCATACTTTCCAATAAGTGTTTGTGTCTGTCTATTATTGCAGAATATTGAAATCCCTATTGTGAGCTACTGCAAAAGGGGTAACTATATGGAAGTTGACACGAGTATTCACTCTGAAGAAGCCGATGTACATTTGAGTGCTATAAAGGAGTTTTCACCTTTCAATGAGTATTCTATTGGCCAGAAATTAGGATTATTTGATAGAATAGGTACTGGAACACAAATATATATCTGGAATTTGGACAAATGGGGATCAGACTACAGTTTGGAGTGGCATACTAGTGACACAGAAGATCATTCTTCCTGTCAAAACCACAGTGACATACTAATTCGTTCGAGGCGGATTAGATCTCGACCTGGGCAAATTAGCCACAAGGTCAGTCCAGTTTTATTTTATTTTATTTCCTTTCTTTCTTTCTTTCTTTCTTTTTTTTCCTAACTAGTGTACTTAACTTCACTCAGCCTCACACACTACATGATGTCCCTAACCTGCTTGACACTGAGATTTTTCTGTTATCAAAATATGACTTCCTTTTGGAGGTTGGATTTTGTTTCATTGGCCCAAAAAGATTGAATTCAAGTTATTCAGTATTTTCAAACGTGAATTGAATGTTTAGTATCCATATACGTGTGTACTTTTGCAATCTTTGGGTGGCCAACGGGTCGGCTCAGGTAAAAGCGGGTTGGGTTGGTAAGGATGAAGATCAACCCATATCCACCCCATTTTAAAAATGGGTGAGGTAAGCCCAACCCTCATCTGATGCGGATTAACCTGACCCAACCCAAGTTGTTTCAATCAGAGGCGCTACAAATTGTAGGATTTTAACAATTCATATGAATACTTGCATTATGCCTACGTGCGTGCGTGCGGTTTGTTGAATATTTGTTTATTGATTTGGTTTTTATTTGTAATTTACTCTTATATTACAAATATTTTTTGGAGCTCCGCAGGTTCTGCTGGATTATTCACTTCGAGCTTATTTGGAAGTTATTTTCCTAGAACCTCGTATGAAGATATATGTTCAAGATTCCTTGGTAATTAAAAAAAACTTCATTTTCTTTTCCTGTAATATTTCAAAGAATGTTCTCTCTTACAATTGGTAATGGAATACTGTAAGAAATAAACATTCGATTATTGCTCAGAATGTATTATTATTCATTTCATTTGGTTACTTGATTACATAGGTGAAATGTCGACCATTGAAAAAGTTCCTCAACAAGACTGCCTTAGTGAATGGTAATATCATGGGCATTCCTGTTCAATTGACTTTGGGCTGCAGTAAAATAGAATGGGAGCAGATGAATTGTGGGATGTTCTTGTATTGGCATGGGCGCTTGATTGAGGTAAATGTTAGCTTGCAACATAATTGAACATAATCTCAACCTTCATGATTAAAAGAAGGCTGCACTTTTGTGTTTTTATCGTTGGTTCTTGTTTAAGCCATTATTTTGGACAGTTACAGAAACGATTGAAGTTTAATATGAGTTTGATACTCATTTCAAAATTTATTGGCAATTTTTCTTGTACATTAAAAAAAATCATTATGACGTTTTTTTAACCATTCCTTTGAATTTTGTTCAGTTTCATATTAAAAAATCTTTGTAAACTGCCTACAGTTACCAGGGCAAAGTTACTTTTTTGGAAGTTTTTAGGTTTTCTAGTTTATTATTTGGGTCATTTATTCACTTTTTTAGGAAGTATGGATTGGGAGGCGGATTATTTTTAGGAAGCATGTGCATGAACAAAAAAACTAGATCATCATTGAATTATGGAAGAAAGTTCATCATTGAAAATTTAGCAGCGCAATTATATGTTTCAATATATGCTTCACTGTTTGTACTTGTTCCTCTATCTTGATCCAGTATCACTAGCTGTCTTAACCTGGCCACACTGAAATATAATTAGGAAGATACTACTGTCTGTCTTAATTTCATTTCTTTTCCATGACAAATATGATTCGTTTTCTTTTTTTTTTTTCATATTCATTTCATCTTATTGCAATAAAATGTTATGATCTTGAGTTTTGGGCCCTTTTTTATAATGTAGCATCAGTTTTTTCAAGTTTTTATTACTTCCTTGGCTTTTGGTCCTTTCTTTGTAGGCTTATAAGAGAGTGGGAGGCATGGTCCACAATGCAGACATGGGTCGAGGTGTAATTGGTGTAATAGATGTTACAGATTTAATGGTACGAGTTCCTTTTCCAAATATTGATTTCATTATTTTGTTCTTTCTTGTGATGTTTGTGAAAATCATGACCTCGCTTTGGTGGTTGTGTCTTCGCCTTGTTTTTGCCACGTCTCTTTCTATGTTCTTCATTATCATGACACATTTTTTCCTCTGATGGGTAATGTAGAGTTATGGGAATGGCTATGCGTGGGTCCATTGCAACAAACAAGGCTTCCAGGATTGTGAGCAATATGCCAAATTGGAAGAGTGGTTGGGTAACAGAGCTGATGAATACTGGGATGCCAATTTTGATGATCTTCACCTGGTATTTTGTGCACTAGATTAAGCTGTCATTCTTCATGTTGTATCTGGATTCTCTTGCTTTCTTAGGATCACAGAAATGATTCTTTATGCTTTTTTTTTTCTATTGGTAGAATCTTGAAGTTGATGGAAAATTCTATCCCCAAAATGGCAATTAGCCAGTCACATTCTTAATTATTCACATTGATTATGCTTGTTTAGTACATATGTCAGTTTAAAGGTTTGAACTCCATTTTGATATATTTTTACTTGTAGGAGGTGCCAAGACATAAGAGATACAAGGTGGTTTATCTGCTGTACCTGATATACCCATCCATTCTTTTTGGAACTTGTGCAACTGATACAGTTATTTATTTAATGTGCATTGCATACTCCATTTGAAACTTGCATGCTACTTGGAAGTTGTCTTACACATGTTTGGCTGTGTGCCACTTTGTTAACTTTTCAAAAATGTATTCTACTTGCGGACATTAAGGAGGAATTGAAGAAAATATTAAGGAATGGTGTCAATGTGACAACAATGTCGTATATATACTGTGTTTGGGATCAACTTTCCATGTTAAACCAATCACACAAGTCATCCTTTTTTTTTTTTGCTTAATCTGCTAACCAACATTTTTTTATAAGAAACTTTTAAAACATTCTCCTGCAATTTAGAAAGATATCTGACACAAAAATTTTACGAACTTGTGACTACGTCCCACATGTTTATAGGATGTGCAGAATTTTAATCATTTAACAGTGGATCTTGTCATGTTTCCACCCCAACTGGACATAGTAAAAGCGGCAGGCCTTCCCCATGATTCTCCTCAGGCCACATGAGCCCCAATTGGTTTAGTTGGTGCTGGAGTGAGCTGGACACAATGTGCCTATGGGCCAGTCCGTAGTGCTTCCCAGTAGATGTATGGGCTTGGCCTACATAAAAAAAAAAAAAAACGACCAGGATGCTAACCAAATTTCTTTTTCCTCCATGTAACGTTGGATTTCATTTTTTCGAATTTCAATGTTGGATCCTTTGGGCATTCAGGTATATGGGAGGCAATTTTCATCGCGGCCTCTCCAACCCCTCTTCCTTTTATCATCTCTCATCCTTTCATTTTTTCTGTGTTGGAGCATATTTGACACAAACTTAAATATAAATGTAGCAAAGGGTAGATTTTATAAATTGGGAGTGATCTATCGCTTTTATATCAAATTTTAATTAATTGTGAATTCTAATAAAAGTTTCCATTCAAATAATAACAATAATAATTTTGAAATTAACTGGTACTTGTTGCCTTTTCTTATGCAGAAAAAAGTTATTTCACACTACAAGCCTGACTGTGAATGGGTACAATGTGATAAATGTCGTAAGTGGAGGAAATTGAGCAAAGGCTTTGACAGCAAAAGGTTGCCTGCGGAATGGTGTGTTAGCTATCTTTTTTCGATTGGCCTCTCTCTCTCTCTCTCTCACACACACACACACACACACACACACAACCTATCTTTCATGAAGGCAAACAGTTGGTATTGTACAGTTATGTAGTTATGTTACAGGATGATGGCCCTAAGTATCACTTTGATTGGACTGTTTCACTGTCAGGGTGGTTTAATTAGAATACATTATATTGGGATCACTGTAATCAGTAAAAACAGATGGCCACCTTACTTAGGTGTGCAAGGGCGCAACCTTTGTACACTACCCCTTTTGAATTACAACTAGTCCCGATTTGATGATACTCATCCAGAATATATACATCTTTGGATTTTACATATTCAAATTGTTAGTACTTTCCCACTGTTGATCTCAGGGCCTTAACACCTAGGCCATCACATGGCCAATCAAGCTGATTTTCGGTCTACCTATATCCTAGTATATGGCTTTCCATCCCCTTCTATTGGTATGCCCTCAGGTAGGCCCCACAATGCCTGAACTCAGAGTAAGGGTTGGTGACTGCGGGCGCCTAGTAGAACCCAGCTGTATATATTTTTGTCTGAGGGGCACCTCTCATGGTTCTTATGAGAGAAAATGGGATCAAGCCCTTTTAGGGTTCACTTGGATGCATGCCAACCATGGGGGACAGGTGACAATCTGAAAGGTCTCATTGTGTGTTAGACTAGAGTAGCATACTAGCCCAATCAGATTATCCCCAACCTTCATTTTATGGGCAAAATTTTTAAGGTTTCTTAAGCCACTTTTTTCCCTAAGTTCAACCCAATGGTAACTTTAATTTAGATGTGTCAAAGTGGGGTAAGTGCCAATGAGAGATGCACGCAGGGGATTGTTGGAGCACAATTAAGTTTAAGGGGTTGGGATTTCCACTGATTGGTGTAATAAGAGGCTGTAATCGTTTTCCCTCATACGAACAATGGGAGGTACCTTTTTGGTGAAAGGACCTTTTTTGTGGGTCATCTGTTAATAATCTGTCTAATTTCATGACAATCATATGGGTAGGAGATTTGAAAGGGTGTGGACATTAGAGGTATTGTTTTGAAGGCCACAAAGATGTCCAAATCCTAGCGGTTAGATAAGATTGGGTTAAGTGTGAAATTTAGGTGAGTTCTAATGTGAGTTGTTGTTGTTTGGTTTTGGGAGTGGTCATTCCCATGCATAGGAGCAGGCAACAATCTTGAAAAATGCTAATAACACACTCTTAGCAAGCACGTTTATTTTTTGTGCTTTACATACACGTATGTTTTTGTTTTTGTATACAGAGCAGTGGCCTTCTGTGGAAACCCCACATGTCTTGCTATGGGATTGCAATAGAGGGCTAACCTTCATGCATGCCAATTTCTAGGGTGGGCATAGGTACGAGAAGGTCTCACCATATGGATTAAGGATCTACAGAAATCAGCCAAATCTTATACTTCTAGCACTTAAGGGTCTCAGGGTTTAACGTGTTTTAAAAACCATGCATATGCAAGTCCTAACTTGTGGGGAGGATCTACTTGGGTTGCCCAAGGTAGTTCCATGATGACGTGGTTGATGGGTTTTTGTTTCTTATCTTTCCTCCCATTTTTTTTTTCTCTGAGCAAGGGATGTCATGGGGAGATTGGATCATAGGTGGGTCCACATGGGCCCAAGATAGTTCCATGGACGACGTAGCTGATGGGATCAATTATCAATACAATTTTTTGTGTAGTCCAAAGAAAGGTTAAAATTGTAATGGGGCACACGGTGCACCTCAACACATGTCACGCATGATGGAGGTGGTGGGTGATCTTGATTTGGACTTTGGTTGGGCATGAAATGACCAAAGTGTATCGCCTGCGAAGTTGAACATCTTTCAACCCTTTTAGGTAAAGTGCATTCTTTGTGCTAGAATTTCAAAGGTAATCACTGTTGAGGCAGTGTGTCAATTTGCCAAGTCATGGAGCTTGTAGAGCGAAGGATTTTGATCATAGGGTGATGCAGTATGGTCCAAAAAGAATAGGGCCTGCTGATGGACACAGCCAGGAAATCTTCTGTCAATTTGCTTCCTTTAATTAGGTTCTTAATTTAGTTGATTTGATTTAGTGACTAAATTAAGAACCTAATTAAAGCAAGCAAATTGTCAGAAGTTTTCCTGGCGGGGCCCATCAGCGGCCCTATTATTTTTGGACCTTACTGCATCAGGGGGTCTACATAGGAGGAGTTCCTAACTTTCAACTTAGAGGTGGCCTCAATTTTCAAATTAGAGAACCATTTCATTAGGACTGAGGACCACTTGATGCATGCCAATGACGGAGGTTTGTCTTTTGACATATCCTTTGTCAAGCTTTTAGGTTAGCTTATCTGTTTGTTAAAGATGTGCCAATTGTCCCATCATTTGGTTCGATGTGCAATGTCATCTTTGTGTTATTTTGTCACTTTATTTTTGTACTTTTTTAAGTTACTGTTCGAAAGGATACCTTGTTACATTCTCGCTTTCCTTAACAAGAAAATAAAATTTCCACCACATTACACTCTTATTTAACAACTCAAATTATCATGCTCCAATTTCCTATTGCTTTAGGTTTTGCTTTATGCCACCATTTAAAGGAAAATGTGAAATTCCTGAACAAGTTGAACGAGGAGTGATCACAGTGGGTGCTAAACGGTCTAGACACCACCCCAGTCAGAAGCCCGTTCAATGTGATGAAGATGCAAAGATGGATATTGGTGTCCTGGCACAGGCAGGTAAGCATCAGAGTGCCTGCTCAAGTTATGATTGTTATGTCTAATATCCTGAAAATTCACCACGTATGGTAGATAAATAACATGAATTAAATTGATAATTGATTTGGCCATTTTATTTTAAAAATTAAAACAATAAATTTTAAGTGGAATCTTGCAGTTGGTTGATGTTCAGAATTGAGTTTTATTGTCTGGATTTCATCTTTGGTTAATAATATTTTTTAGACACTTTAGATGGCCTCTAAACTCGATATTTGGAGCTGTGATTTTGAAAACCTAAATTCAATTGTCTTGTTTTCAGATAGTCTGGTTATTGGTGCTCCTCCAAAATCGATAATCTGCATATCTTTAAAATATGGGACAACTATAATAATGTCCTAGCACAAAAACCCGTGCTAGTCACGGGTATGCATGAAGAGGTAGGATTCTATGTATAATAGAAATGACGGAAGATGGGAGTCCATAAGTGGGGGAAGTATATTAGTGGAAATTGGAGGGAGAGTGTTAGCAGTTGTAAAAACTGAAAGTAATTTCCAGTCAAAATTGGATCCAAAACCTTCTAGCTTAATAGATCACAATGCTCTTGTTACAAGAAGAAAAACAATCCTAGTTGCAATCTTGTTTAAAGAAATAAATGTATATTACCATTATTAATCTTGATACATGTCTTTGGTTATCATGCGAATAATATATATTATTATTATCACAACTAGTCCACTACTACTATTATTAGTAATCTCTGTGTATTACTACTACTACTACTACTATTATTTATAATCTCAATGTATGGCCATTTCGTACCTTTACATCGTTTTTTTTTCTTTGTATATTATTTAGTCTTAATATGTATGATCAATTTGTTTTATGGGTTACTTGGTGTGATCAATAAAACAAGTTTGTTTTACAGCTTCACTTAATACTTTTCCTACTGCAACTCAATGCTCTGAAAGCCACCAAGAACAGAATGTCACCAAATGTGATCCAAGTGGGAAGCTTGATGTTGCTTCAAAACTACCCAACACACATCAGAAACCATCAAAACGAAAATGCAAGTTCATTAACTCAAACAATGTTCATGGGTATGACTTGAGGAGAAGGCACAAATAGATGCTAGTTATAAAATGTTTTCAGCAGAAGTCACGGATGTATTAAAATTAACCCATCTTTCATTTATCAAGTATAATGACAGTACATTTTTCTGAGAAGCTGCTGTACCTAATGCTTTTGTGAAGGAATAATTTATACCTGGCAATTAGCAGGCCTCAGACGGATTTTGGGAGAGACCATCAAATGAATTATTAATTATGTAAGAAACTCTGGCCTAGGTCTATCCTTCTTAGCAATGGGTCTAACTAAAGTATTAACCTTGATATGTAGCTTATTTATACCATAATGAGTTTGGGCCACCTTGGTTGCAATTCATGTCAAATTAAGTTCGGGGCCTTTTCCCCTTTATTCATTCATTCATTTATTTATTTTACTTGAATGTGGCCCCATTTTTAGCACACATGCACAATGGATGGCCCTCCTGGAAACCTCATGGACCTGTGTCCTATTTCTGACCCTGGTTTCTTATTAATTACCTGCCAAAATTAATGTCAGGGTAACACAACTCCAGAAATCTGAGATGCATACTTGCAGTCCCCTTTTAGGCACTGAAAAATGTGCTTGTAGCATTTGTTTTTATATCTTGCTCCTGTATTTTGTGATTTTTAGGCTCCAATTGGAAACGACTAGTCAAACAGTGAGAGCGTGTGTGCCCATATCAAAGTGGCTCATGCCAAGAACAATTAAGACGGTTCCAAGAGGAGAAGAGATTGCAGCTCCTGCAAATACCAAGTAGGAAAAGAGGAGACAAAAACGCACTCGGAATGAACAGCAGATACAAGTGGTGGAGAAACAAGAAATCTGAAAATATATCTCATAAAGCGATATTGCATATACATGATGGATGATGGGAAAATGGTGGTTCTTTTTTTTTCCTCGTGGTGGTGGTGGTGTATGCTAGAAACTCAAGCTCACACATCCTTGCCTACTAAGGCGTTGTTTGGTAAGTCTATCTTTTTGGTCTATTTGACTAAAAGTTGATTCAAATAGATTTTTCAATGTTCTTTACCAAAAAATTAAATTGAATCCAATTGAATCGCTTTAAGAACTTTTCCTCTCTCTCTTTTTCTTTTTTTTCTTTTCAAAAGTAACAAGAGTCATCTTTTTCAAATGAATATAAATGCGAAAAACAAGCATGCATTTTTTGAGGTTTTTTTTTTTTTTTTTTTCCAACAAGTCTGCCCTATAACATTTACCATGGGACGATTTTGCCTCTACTACTCTAACAAGTCTGCACCATATGCTTTTCCTACATGACAAGTTAGTTCGTATCATTTCTGCTGTATGTCAAATCTTTTCATATACCAAAAAAGTTTTTTTTTTTCTTTTTGTAAAAGACTAATTGGAACCTCTCTATTTGACAAATAAAATCTAATTGAATCAACTCTAGTTCAAACAGATCTGACTTGCCAAACAGCCCTTAATGATGCCTCTGATCAGCTGCTAAGTTACGGGTGGGACAAATGGTAGCATTTTTAGGATAGGATCTCGCTCTAATGTTATAGTATTTCTGTGAAAGGTAGCGGCTGTAAATACTCTTTCTAAGTTTTTTTTGGCTCCGTTTAGGCAAGAATCTCAAAATCCATTTCCTGCTCCTGAAATTTGCTTACCCTACTTGCATTTTAACTATTCACTTGGAACGATGCCATGCCGTCTTTCATGATTGCTACAATATCTAGATTGTTGATTATCAAGTATTTAACATCGATTTGGTGGGTTAACAAAAAAAATTTCCAACAACAATAGCAAACAACATTGTTTCATGGAGTTAATCAAGGATTATTTGAGGGATGCTAATCTTCCAAGTCCTCTATCCAATTTATTCCAGCAAAGCTGCTAAAGTTGGAAAAAGCTCATCATTCCAGTGTAAAAGAAAACTTGTCAAGTAACTTGTAATTGATTCAACGGAGAGGTCTTGTGTTCTAACACTTTCTTTCGCTGGCCACCGTGCATGTGGATAAAGAGGGTTTGTATGTGTCCATGGAGATTAGTTTTTAGAATTTATACTGAGTGTGAGGTACCCTGTGTTATAAAATAAAAATAAAACTTGTAATTGATCCCGTTTACATGAAGCAGCATCTAAAGCCTATAGATCCAAACTGGTGTCTGTGTAGAACTCTCTTGATCACATGCAATATTGAATTGTCACTGTATAAAACTAATGCTGAGATAAATTAGATCCAAAACATGTAAAACAAGATTACACTTAAAATGAACAAGTGGGCACTACATGTGTTTTTCATCCAAGTGATTGAACGTCAATAATTTGAACTAAGCACTACAATGGTTATTAAATCTTGGTAATTTGACGGTACTTGTGTCTTTAAAACTAAATTTTTGCTTCCTGTCGGTTGACTCTTTTTTTTTTTTTAAATTGTAGAGCCTGTACAAGACAATGTGGTAGAAAAGTATTAGTTTTGTCTTCGTTTTGTGTGATATTCTATAATAAATCGCATAGAATTTTCATGTCAAATTAGTGTATATAACCTTATTAGGTTGTTGTGAAGAATCAGTTTTTACTGAATCTTTCACTCGTATTCCTCCTTTCCTTATTCCATTGTTTTCACATTTCACCCGCACCTTGCCCGAATATTAATTTCTTCAAAAGGCCAAAACAACAAGCTAACTTAAGAAAAGAAACTAGGGTTTAATATTATGTCATTCCTTAAAAAAGGGAGAGTGTAAAAACAGGTTCTCCTATGAGATTTATAAGGTGTAATGATCTTATTCTTTTTATGAGGTTTTTTATTTTCCAATAATAAAAAATTAAACCACGTAAATCAAAATAAAACTTCCTCTCCTATGTCTTGAATGGATAAGTTAGGAGGAGACACCGTATTTGGAGTTCAGGGTGAAGTTATTAAGGCAGAAACATAATTTTTTCACCACATACCCTTCAATAAACTGCCATTATAATATATTAAAGTTGCGGGTTTTGGATCTAATTTTGACCGAAATTCTTTCAATTTTGATTTTTTATTGAGCCATGACGAAAAGGCTAAAATAATATAAAGGTTGAGAGATTTCAACCAATGGCCTTTTGTTTTTTAAATAAAGCTAACCTAACCACTACACTGCATTATTTGACAAAAAAAATTTCTCAAAACTAGCTATATCGAGCGGGGATCCTAGCCATAGAGGTCATGCACCCATGCTAATGCTAGTTATACTAAGTTAAACTCAAGAGTTTTGACTTTAAATTTGACTGTTGGTTGGGGTTTTGATTGTTAGTTGGTTTTTTTTTTTTTTTTTTTCAAATATTCTCTTCCCACTTATTTTATGCAACTACTCCCCACGTCCCATCCCATGCAACTACCTACTTTATCCCACTATCAAAAGCAAGTAACTGCTATTTCTTTAAAAATAAAATACTCCTCAGTTTTCAAAGTTCCACTTTTTTTTTTTTTTGCGCTACAAAGACTCCATTCCTATCCAAAATTCACCATTCATTTTCTACTCAAATTCTCCTCTTTCCTTAGCTATGGGTTTTTGTAAACATGTACTCATATAATCTTTTTTTTTTTTCCCTTCTAAAATCTATGAATTTTTAGTGCATTAAGTTTTAAATTGCAATGTTGGTCATTTTCGCACTGAGCATGTGTTATTATGCTAGTTATAATATATTAAAGATGAGGGTTTTGACTTAAATTTTGACTGTCCGTTGGGATTTTGACTGTAACTTATTCTTTTTTCAATTTCTCCCAACTTTTGCAACTACCCACTTTATCTCATTTTCAAAACCACTTATAACCATTCATTACTTCTATTTTTCTACAAAAACTTTATTTCAAATACAAACTCTACTACTCCCTTTTTACTTCAATTCTCCTCTTTCCACCACTAGCTCTTGGATTATATAAACAGACACTCTCATAATCTTTTTTTATTGTTTTGGTTTCGTTTCAAAATTTGTGAATTTTTTTAATAGGGAATGTTCACATACATGATACTTCCATTTTGGAGTCTTTTCAAGGACATGGGGTGTGGTCTTTTGTACTTGAAAAGATCCTAAAATGGAAGTATCCCTCACCCTATGGTGAGGGAAAGATGCATACGATCATTTTTCTTTTTTTAATATATAAGTATTTAAATTATAATGATGACTATAACCATGCTGAGCAAAGGTTACTATGCCGGTACAAAAGTTAAGTTTAAGAATACTGGAACGGCCAAAATTCCTTTTAGAAAGGTTAGTGGGGGACTACGGATATCCCATGTATACAATGATATGACCTGGCATTTTGGATTTCAGCGACCCATCGCATGATCTATTCAAACCCTGCAAACAGGCAGCCCATATGAGGAGCGCGCCCCCCCCCCCCCCCCCACACACACACTTTTTTTTTTTTTTTATAGATCATCCAAATCTCCAACCTTTATCAAAATAAGTCCCAGATGATCATGGGTGATACAGTATTGAAAGCTCAATGTTGTACGTTCCTAGCCATTAGATAAAGTTGGGTCAGATTTCTCGTAATAGTTCCAAAAGCTTGGAACAAAATTGAATTCTTATACAGGTCTCTACATTTTCACACAACCTAAAAAAAAGACTTTATCTCTTGATTTTTACTAAGACCTCTCTTGGTGAGCAATCAAGTTTTATATAAGAGTAAGGGCCCGTTTGGTAATTTTAATTTGACTAATAAGATCTAATTAAATTAAGGTCTCAAAATAAAAGCTCTGCTTTTTAAGTTCTAATTTATAATTTAGACTGTTTGATAAAATTAATAAACAAAGCTCTTATTTCATATTAGAGAAAGCTCTTATTTCATGTTAGAGTGTTTGAAAAACCTCCAAATTAGATCTTATAAGAGGGGTAAATATTCTATGTCATTATTAAAAGAAATAAAGAAAGAGGGTCTAAGGAGTCCAGCTGATGTGATGAAGGATCTGATGGGGGATAAATATACCCCATTTTGGGACTTAGACTTTTGGGCCCAATTGGGCCTGGATCCAACTAGGGCCCCACAACTTGGGTCGCCCCTGAGGGGACTTCCTAGGGCAACACTCATCTTCCAAACTGGCGGGCCATGTGGTCTCACGGAGAGATATGTCCTGTTGTGTTTGCTCAACTCAAAATCCTGAAAATTGTAGATTTCTACAATTTTTCCCATCTTCTCTGAATATTTATACTATCATGAGCTCTCTAGTGTAGGGGCTTAGGTTTGGCATGGTTGGAATTGGAAGTATGATTGGAATCAGTTGAGATTGTGAGGTATTAACATATGCATCAGATCGTCGGGCACATCCAAAATTGTGTTCTTCTGATCCTACCAATCCCATTAATGTTATGGATTTGAGACCCAAGTATGGTTTTACTTGTGCGATTATGTAAAACCTATCTAATTTTGCTTTAGACATGACATAACTCATGAATAGCTGGTTGTTTTCTCTGTTAAAACATGCAAATTCCACGTATCTGCATTTCTCTATTTATGCATTTTTGCTTTATTTATAGGTTTTTCTTGGATTTGTAAGAAAAATCATGTAAAACCCATTTCTACTTCTATTGAAGAGTGTTGAGTGAAGGAAATCTAGGGACGAAGTGAGGTTGAGGGTATTTCTGTAAAAATGAAAGTTCTTATAGGACATTTTCGTCCAATGCACTTGAAATTACCGTCCTCCTCGACTTTCTCTGCTTTTAGACAAAAAGTTACGAAAAAAAAGTGCTGCATCCACCAGCTTATTTTTAAGAGGCTAAAACTATTTATTGCTAAAGATAAGTTATAAACATGAAATATAATTAGTGTTTTATCAAACACTTTAAATTATTAATAAGCTCTTAATATTTAAATAAGTGCTTATCTTTAGAGTTACCAATCAGACCCTAACTTTATGTATGAATTGAAAAAAAAATTCAAGAGAGAACCTGATTTAAACTTGAGCAAGCCTAACCTGAATTTTACTTTTAGTCGGGTTACATAATCAACAGTCAAACTGAATAAAAAACTATATACATGGATTTGAAAATTTCAAGGGAGAGCTTGATTTAAACTTGAACATGCCTATGGCATGAAATTCACTTTTAGACGGGTTGGATTGCATGGGTCCTGATTTGGCTCAACTGAAGTCGCACCACACTTAATAGCATCCAAGTTCGTACGTCTTTGTTTGTGTGCATGCACCAAGGGCATACGAAAAGTTCATACATTGAGCCGTTTTAAGACCAGTGATTTGCATGCGGCTGCGAGTAAGGCAGGCGGGACATGAAATGTTTTAACCTGGGCCAGAACCAAATATTTTGATTAAATCTCTAACCCAAGCGTTTGTTAGCTCGCAGGAACGGAGAATTCTAGTTGCAGAGAACAACTCTATGGCCGCCTGTCTCCTTTTTCATTGATTGAGATTTAAATCGGAAACAAAATTCTCAAACGCACGTCCCAGTTCGAATCATCCATTGTTTTTAAAGATGAGTTTAAAGGGGAAAATTACCACTAGTTAAGAGATTAAAAAGAAGAAGAAGAAGAAGAACCTAATGGATCATTTTCCTTCTATGCATGGAATTGAAAAATGGTTTTACACATCGATGTTATACTCGTGAAATCAAACACGCTATTATGTTTGTTAAAATAAATCATGTTCGCATGAACAAATGAGTACATCCAATGATTTCAAATGTGTCCAAATATTTTGGATACTTTTAATGCTCGTCATAAATGAATGACGAGTGGCCGTGACCGTGATCGTGAATTATAAGGCCGTGGCCGTGGCCGTGGCCATGGCCGTGATCGTGAATTATAAATTTTATTATGAAAAAGCTGTTCATAATAAAGTTAATAATAAAAAACCACCACTAGGCGGAAAGAAAAGAAAGAATGATGGCAAAAATAGGAACCAGGATGTTTTATCTTCGTTCCTTCAACTTGTTCATCTCAGTGACTCGTTTTACCAAAAAAACCTATCCAAGCCCCCAAAAAACAACAGTGTCTTCCCATGCGTTTTTGTAACGAACAAAAACAAACTACAACCGACACTTTTCCTAAATAAAATATGTTAACCTTTCATTAGGGGCATTTTCGTAATCACCACTCCTTCCATTTCCCATTTCCCGGTTTGGGCATTTTCGTAATGACCACCCAATTGTCTCGCATATCCCGGTCGGGACTGTTTTTTGAATGTATCTTTGTACGCGCGTGCCTCGCTCGACTTTAGACTTCCCCGTAGTGCATCCCATTCCCTGGCGCGCTTTATGACAAGTACAAACGAAACCGCCTCAATCAATCAAATCATTTCATTCCAGTGCAGTGTCTTCTCATTTTCTTGCATTGCATTTACCGGCGTTACTTCGACCTTCTCTCCGTTATAACGGAGCTGTTCGTACCCGCTATCTCGCTTGACAGCTCTTCTGTTCTGCGTCTCTCCTTACACAGTTCCAGCCATTCTACTTCCGTCATCGCCCTCGGTTCGACTTTGCTCCGGGCCGGTACTCTCTCTCTCTCCGTGTTCCGTAAAATCTTCTTTCTAGGGTTTTTCTTCTTTTTCTCTTTCTTTTCATGCTTCCAATTTGGAGAAACATGGTTTCTTGGGTTCTATTTGAAGAATGTCTCATCGATTCCTGTCGTTTAGACATGGCAACGAGGAATTTCTCTCTCTTGTTTTGTTTCCTTTCTTCGGTGTTTTAGTTGAAAGATCATGAGTTGATGGAGGAGGAAATCGGAGAGTTTGAGGAATTCTGGGTGTACTCGTCAAATGGAAGTGAGCCCTAGATCAAAGAGGCTGAAGTCGTAAAAGATGAGACATGTTTACTGATCTGCAACCAATCTTTCTCTTTCCTCACTACTTGCTTTTTTGTGTGTGTGTGTGTGTATTTTGGTGGTATAGGTCTTCCCTTTTTCCTAGTTTCTTGACACAATGTAAACCTAATTGTATGCCTATTTATGGTCTTAATTAACATGCTTGTGCTGCATACCATGTCAGGACAGTCTGTGATTGCTGATTGTCTCTTCTGCTATAGGCTATAGCTGTCCAACATTTTTCATAGGCGTTTGAGACTTTGATCACACAAGTTGCAATATTTTTCATAGGTGTTAGAGCTGTACTCCACAGATATTATTTCATCCATGCGTAATTATTTGGACAACCCTCTTGAGTTTTGACAGGGGTCGTTTGTCTGCACCCAGTTATATATAGGCAGTTTGCCCACATGCCTAATGGTTGTGCTTCATCACATTTGTTTGCTTATTTACACACCATTTAAAAAAAAAGAGTATGTAAATAAGGTCATTTTCACACCTAAATGGGTGTGAAACATGGAACTCACTTTCCAACCTTCTAGCACGTGCGTAAGTAAGTTGTGAAAATGATGTGTAAATGGGCCATTTTTCAGCCCCAAATTTACATTCCCAAAGAGGAGCTAAATTATTGTACACTTCCTTTGTGAAAAGCAGCTGTAGAAAACCCCCTCATTTCTAACAGTTCACTGCCAAATCCCATTAACTGCCTTGAAAATTTAAAGTCATATTTGCCGCAAATTCATTATCCGAACCATTTATCTTTTTCCGAACCATTTATCTTTTTTATTGAACTACGAAAGCTCTAGACGCTTAGTTTCTTATCTTATATCTCCATAGATTTTGAGAAATTTGTGAAAGTACCCAACCTATATATCTGATTTTCTGCACTTTTGTGAGCCTCAATTTTTTATCCAAACCGTTCAATATTCTCATTTACTCTTGTGAAAAGGTGCTTCCAACTAGACATGGTAAAATGTTTAACATGCGTAAAATTACCCATGGGTACGAGGCGGACTACCCCATTAAGAATGGCCAAAATAGGAAGCATATTATAAGTAACAGATCTTGTCTGTATAGATCTACTCCCCCAGCATGCTATTTTAAAAAAGTTTGATGTGAGCTTAGGATTGCTCATGTGATGGGCCAGCTTGAGCCTAACTCAGGTCCAGCCTGCTTTGGGCCGTGTTTAGGCCTTTGGTTTTAGTACTCGGATTGGCCTTGACTTTAAAATTTTGGCTAGTCTTGGATGAAGTGATAGAAAGCCCAAAGCCTAGTCTGGCCCAAACAAAACCTATCCCTGATGTGGTTGATGTATCAGCCACTGCATTAGCCTTACAGAACACGCCATCTGATTCAGGCTATTTGTGCTTCCTTGCATGTACCATTTGCGTGATTTTATATGTTTGATCAGTAGCTTGTTGGATTGACATGCCAGATTGATTTGGGTAAATTTTGGTTAGAATATTCAGTAAATTGTGGGCAAAATGGACATTTCGTATCATTCACAAGAAGGATTTACTGATTGGTAGTCTTCATTGTTGTGTTTCTTTAGGATTAGGACACTTTGATTTTTCAAGGGATTCGCTAGATGGACAAACAAGATATTCAATACTGCTTCACATGTGGAACATTGCCATAGCTAAGCATGAGACGTGGATCTCGCGTGGCAACGTGTCACACGTGGCAGGTGCATGATCCATTAAGTTGGTACATTGAATTGAATGACTTTTTGTTGCTGTAGCTCTGCATGTTTTCACCTGATGATCTCCTCATGTGTGGTTTATGTATGATTTTCTAGGTTATAATATGGGGCATGAAGTTTTGAACTTAAATGAGCCACCAACGGAAGGTGAACTTTGTCACTATGTGATCCTAAAGAAAGATGATAAGACCATTTCTCGTGTGCGGTGCCTTAATCCACCAGCTGAAGTTTTTGTCAACTTCTCAACTTGGTAGTTTCAAATGATATAGAGATAGTATTATAGATTTATTTTGAGATTTAGATACTGCATGGTTTTCTGTTCATTGGCCTTGTTTTAAGCTTCATGGATTGCTCTCATCTATGGGTGATATAGTGGACAGAGAAGAATTTTTCCACTTAATTTGTTAGAGTTCAAAAAAAAAAAAAAAAAAAAAAAATCTTGGAAGGTGTTCTCCTATTTTTAGTCATCATACAAATCTAACCAATATTTTCTCTGCCCTGTTTGGTTGTATCCAGGATTCCAAGTCCAATGGTTTAGTTAACCTTATCGCTATAAAAAATCCCACAATAGTATGTTGTTTTGTCCATAACAACCAAGTTTTTTTGCAATTACATATTGTAGATGTTGGTCTGTTGCCCGCCCGCCCTTGCCTTAATTAAAAGATGGCCACTCATTCGATCCCCTGCTCAGTTGCTTAAGGAACATCATCTTTTCCTTTCGATCTATTTCTCCCTTAATGTATTTTTGGACTACCAGACGAGTGGACCTCCTGAAGATTTTTAGCCAAGGCTTGTTCATGCTGAGCCCCATGGTCTCCCAACCGATGAGTGGTTAGGATATAGCAGAAGTTTGTTAACTTGTATTTTAAACAATTTGAAATTTATCGAAGGATTTTATGACTTTTAAGAAGGATGAAAGGAATTGAACATATAGAAAGGATGAAGATGATAAAAGGAAGCAAGGAGATTAACGGTAAACTGTATATGGAAGAGGTGTTCCCGTTGCTTGGAATCTTGAGATGACAAACTCTGTGGTAGAGCCTGGAGCTCTGGAACTGTAAAGAATGATTGCAATCGATGAACCTATATCTGAACAGAACAATGTGGATGGTAAGAATACTGCTGAATGCCTTCATTGACATTAATAATTTTGGTTGGTCTCTGCATTAAGATATTTAACACTTGCACAAATTCTGTGGTAGGAGGTTTTACCGAGTTCCTTTTTTTGGGATTTGCGTACCAAATCGTGGTTGCCTTTTGAAAACTTATGTTGTTGGATTCATTTTAGTTTGTTTACATTGACTGAACATATATATGGTTCTTTTATGTTCATGCAATGTCTTTAGTTACTAGCTGTTTGTTTGACTTTTGGAAGGTATAATGTGTCATGATGATGATTGCTTCATTACCTTTTGTTTGATTGGATTCAGAAGTTTCCTTGTTTTGGCTTTCTATCCATGTTGCAGCCTCCGTATTTGGACCGTATGTGAAATAAAACCAGTCACAAAATATTCGCTTTCTGGCTTGCCTACATTCTTTCTGAGTCCTGAACCTAGGAATACTTATGAGAGGAAGGAATGGTGTATTTTTTCGGCTTTCCTCCAGAAGAACAACCGGGTATACAATTCTGTTCCTTTCTATTTTCAACTTACCTATGCTTTTCCTTGTTTCCCATTGTGAATAAGCGTTCATTTTAGAAGAACATTTGAAAAGATTTTGAGTCCAGATACCCATGCATTATTTTCTTAATTTCTCATTTTGGCCCATTTTGAAATTTTTTTTATAGAGAGTTGGGTATTAGCTGCATCAAGATTATTTTTGGAGAACTTGTTTCTGATTCCTTATTTATTTACACTTATTGCCCTGTTGGATTATTATATAATATGTGGTGTTTAGTCAGTTCACTTTTCTGAAAGAAAAATATATTTGCTTCTGAAGGTTGCTGTCGTGCCTTCTTTTACCTGTGTTTTTTACATACTTCCTCCACATAAGGGTTCAGATTATAGCCATGTTGAAGTTCTATATCGTTCAAAAGTGGCGCTATGTGAATCGAATATTCAAGGGCCTGCTTCTCAAGGTGAGCCACTCAACTCTGACTAGCATGCTTATGCAACATATGGTGTAGGTCTGATGGCCAGGTCATGTGGTATTTTTAGATTTGTTGCAGAAGACTATGACACATGTAGACCCAGGCATCCGATTATCCGGTTGTAGCTTGGATCGTAAAAAATTGGATTCCTTTGGAAAAGATGGTTTGCTAGTTCGTCATGCATCACATGTATGTCACCAATCAACGCATTGCTTGGAAGAGGAATTTGGTGATAGCTCAGATGTAAATATTAGGTGCAATGATTCTCTACTGAGAGACTCAAGTGCTCGTGTGAAACGGAGTTCTGCAAATGTTGATCTTCCACAAATAGTCAATGAGCTTACTCCTCAAGAATCAAGAGAGGGTGTTCATGATCAGGAAGATGCTTGTCTTAAGAGGAATTTCATACGAGCTGATCCTACTTATCTGAGAACTCTAAGCCAGGCTCATTCTGGATGGATTTTTGGTGCAGTTGCTGAGCTTGTTGACAATTCAAGGGATGCTAAAGCAACTAGGTGACTATTGTTTTTCATTACTTTTTTTTCTTCACATATTTGATGTGTGCTGGTTGGTGTTAAATCTTAAATCACATTTGTGCCATACCATTTGATGAGAACATCAGAGCTCATTCACTTAATTTCTAGAAGAGGAGGAATAAGAAGACCAAGAGAACACGCATGCATCTCTCTTTGTGGTAAGATGATCACTGCCAGGTGTTGGGTTGCGACTCTGGCAAAGATCCACCGTTGGATCTTAATTCTGATAAAGATCAACAGTTGGATCTAGTTTGAACTAACACTTGATGAAGATGAAGACCCATGTGGCAAAATTAGGAAAGACCCCACCTTGGGATGTGCCACATGGGAGGGACTAGCGAAGAAACAAAAGAGTGAAGATCAAGAGGGGCCCATCCAGGGGGGCCACCAAATGACTGTGTGGTCACATGGACTGATGGACTGTACACAGCCCAATTGATGCGAGCCATTTTAGTGTGTTTTTTTTTTTTTTTTTAGTTGGAGTCATTGTATAGGGTTTAGTAGTCTTATATTCACACTTCAATCTCAGCCCTTTAGATGTTATAATGGTTGAAATGAAGTTTAGGTTTAGGTTTCTCTATTTATGATGAATGAAAAGGCTTGCTTTTGGCTACTTCTCCTATGATAGGATCTGGTGTGAGACCATCGGGTGTGAGGCCTTGTGGTGTGAGGTCCCTTCTATTTCTAAGTTATTGTTGGTTCTCGTTCCCAGTCACCATTTTTACTTCAAACAGCCCTTAGATCTCATCCATCCTTGATTGTACTACTCAAATCCATCAAAATCCTAGCCTAAACATCAAACCCTAATGCTATATGTCCAAATCACCTTAGCCTATCACCTCCAAAGACCACTCCACATCGGCCGTACCTTTCTGAAAACCACTCCACATCTGCTGACCATGCTATACCCAATCCCTTTCAGCCGCACCACTCCAAACATCCAATCTTGCTTGGCCGAGCACTTCCAAGCACCAGCCAAACCCTAATCCATATAACCGAACCCATTCAAGCATTAAAATCCACAATTCCAACCAGCGAAACCTAATCTCAGCCCTATCCAAGCCATCTGAACAATATTGGGTTTGATCCCTAGTTGGCCGAACCTGATTTCAGGTTCATTGAGATCCTTGAGCATATATTTTCAGTCCTTTTATTTATAATTCTGATTGCCAGCAGTTCAATGCCCATTTGAACATCTAGACTGCAGGATTCATCAATTACAAAATCTGAATTTTGCTTCCCCGTCATAATACATATAAACTGTGTTGACACTTGACAGCCTATTTGAACCTGGCCTTTTTGTCTCAGACAGGACAATAAATCCACTTGATATTGGTTGATCCCTAAGCTAGTGGAAGAAAATTTGTCCATTGCAACTCCCAATTCAGATTTGGGAGTTTCTTATTATGGGATTGTGGCAAGGCCTAGAGTCACCTCTAATTCCTAAACTGAATTTCTATATAAGAGGTGCAGTCTAAATTTTCAATTTTCTAATTTTATTTGTGATTGTTAATTGTTTCTTGACCTCTCAATATCATCTAGCTTAGCCTTGTATGGCTGCATCATCATTTTTTTAAGTCTTCATCCAGGTTGGGAACTTTAAGTAAAACTGTTAGTTGTGAGACACTATTTGTCATGAGACAGAATTATAGGGTTCTTTACCCAGGTCATACATTCTACATATGTGGGACCCATGTGAGTGCATGTTCTAGTGAACCAAGTGGGTGAAATGATTTCCCAATAATGGGTTTTGGAATGATGAAAAATTGTGGAAAATTTGAAGATCGGGACATCCATTTTCATAAACTTTCTGAAATCTTTACCATGTTCACTTTTATGATGCGTAGGAAATTGTTGTAATCTTTCAATCAGGGAGATGTTTAAGGAATCTGATGACGTGAATCCTTTGAATGGCACTGAAATTGAGAATTAGGAAGTGCAACGTCTTAACTGATTAACCCAACCAAACGACATTAATTATCACTAACTTGCAATTGTAATTTGTAACAGGTTGAATATTTCTATCGAGTCCCTCTATTCAAAGAAAGCCGCGGAAATGATTCCTGTGCTGTCATTTGTAGACGATGGACATGGCATGTCTCATGTGGATGTTGTTAGAATGCTTTCTTTTGGCCACAAGCAGCCTGATGGAGATGATCCAGATCACATTGGAAGATTTGGCATCGGATTTAAGGTATTAAATCTATTAGTTTTTCATTTTATCATTTGTTGTGGTTATTTTGGATTTTTGGGCTCTTATCCTATTGCGTTTGCAGATTTATAACCATTGGATGTTCTTCTAAACTATTATTTGGTATATGTATATCTTGATTGAACAAGCACAAAACTTGAATTCCTTCATTCTTCTTCTTCTTCTTCTTCTTCTTTTTTTTTTTTCGTTTTTTTTGTTTTTTCAACTATAGTTGTTTACCATCTTTATTTATTGACAGTGCTAATGACTTATAGGTTATTATATAATGTTAAGCATTGTTGTTTTAGCAAATTACATTACACACACACACACACTTGTATTGCTGATTATCTCCATTCTTTTCTGTGATTGCATTGTTTCTGTAACTATTTTCAGTTTTTTTGGGTATTTATTTCTCCGTTACTTTAATTATGATTTCACAGACTGGAGCTATGAGGCTTGGCCAGGATGCCATTGTCCTGACGCAAACAACAGACTCTAGATCTGTGGCCCTTCTTTCCCAATCTTTTAATGAAGCCAAAGATGTAAACCACTATCAATTTCTCTGACTACAATAACAAAAATTTATCCGACTCCGATTTCTTTGTTTTTGTTTCTTTTGAGTGCCCACACTCCAATTGTTTCCTGAAAATTTCACATTTAACAAGTTTTTGTAGCTTTATTTTATTGCAGAATGTAGAGATTCCTATTGTGAGCTACTGCAAAAAAGGGAATTTTATGGAAGTGGACACACGTATCCATTCTGAAGAAGCAGCAAATTGTCATCTGAAAGCTATAAAAGAGTTTTCACCTTTCAATGAGTATTCAATTGGTCAGAAATTAGGATTATTTGATGAAATGGGTACTGGAACACAAATATACATATGGAATTTGGCTAAATGGGGATCAGATCATAGTTTAGAGTGGTTGGCTGGAAAAATTTCTGATCATTCTTCCTATCAAACTCAAGGTGATATTCTAGTTCGTTCTAAGCGGATTAGATCTCGACCTGGACAAATTAGCCAGAAGGTTGGTTACTCTATTGTTGTTATCAATTCCATTTGTATGTTATGAAAATGTCACTAATTTTTTTGACAGAAATCCTCGAGGATTTTCTATTTTTATTTTTTTGTTGCTGGCGTTTCCAATTTTCCATATTTATTTTTACGAAAATCCTTTTTATTTTTATTTATATGCACATTTTTGGAGTTCTGTAGGTGCCTTTGGACTATTCACTACAAGCTTATCTGGAAGTAATTTTCTTAGAGCCTCGTATGAAGATATATGTCCAAGGTTCCTTGGTAATTAACTTCTAGCTTTTTCAATAGTTAGGGCTTCTCTAGAAGCCACCTTTAGTTTTGCCTTGGTTCGAAAAAGAGATGACGTCGTGCTGTTGTTGATATGGTGTTGACTGCAGATGTAGTCTGATCTAATCTCTTTGGGGCGCAAGGCCGCACCACTCCTTTGTTTGATCCACAGTTCCCAAATCCCTCACCTCTATTGTATGCAATGGCTATAATCTCTCACCAACCAGAGAGATATACACTGTTAGATTGATATCCATGATTGTATATCAATCAGTTTGGAGTGAATTTTTGGGACAATGCCTGCAGAAAGGAAGGTGCCTGATTTGGAAGTAAGAAGGTGGGCCTACAGAGGTTAGATAAGATTATAGCTGCTATAAGCAGCATACTGGTGGCAGTGTGGAAACTGGGATTAGGGGTGGCAACTGGCAAGGGGTCAGGTCAGTGTTCGGTTGGGGTTGAGCAATATGGATACCATATTAGGGCCCAACCTCAACTTGATCCGTTTACAAAATGGGATGAAAATATAATACCTAACCCGACTCATCAGTTATTGGGTCAACTGACCCTACCTACGTAACCCGCTCATAAGTTGGTCTTAGCCATTCACTTTTCTGTTTCTGTTGCTTATGATTAGGTGATTTTGACCATCAATCTCATTCTTTTTATTATCGTGCTTCACACCGATGGGCTGTGTGGAGCTTGGATAAGGCAAGGTTGCACACTGAAATAGGGAGAAGTGGCATCGTAATTAGTACACGATACACATTGAGAGAGAACTTTCATCTCCTACTGTTTTAAGTGACCAACATGCCCCTTAAATCAAACCCAATATCCTGCCCTAGTCCAGATAAAACCATAAACAAACTTCCTCTCCCTTGACGACTCTGGTGGATATCTTTAGAAGGTATTTATTCTAGTCTGATTATGGTACGTCATGTTGTGTAGAGAAATTTGGGAGGGTTGAAATATTTGTGTTAGGGCAGGAACTTTGGGCTTGAAATGAGGGGTAATTTGGTCTTCCTTTCACTAAAAAGGGTCAGAGAAAGTGGTAGCTTTCAAAAGGGGGGAAAAAGGAACCCAGGGTGTTTGTTAGAGATGGCTTAAAAGTCAAGGCGGTTTTGGTTTTTATAAAGATCGGAAATGTGTTTTTTAGAATTAGTGGGCATATCTTTTGGGGCTTTCTGAGTCGTCACTTTCAAATATATTCTTGCCCCTGCTATGCTATATTAGTCAGAATACTTTTGTTCATACACCTCTGAAAATACATTATTAGTGTTTTGATTGGTTGCCTAACTGCATAGGTTAAAAGTCGACCTTTGGCAAAGTCTCTCAATAAGACTGTCATGGTGACTGGTGATATCATGGGTGTCACTGTTCAATTGACTCTGGGCCTGAGTCAAATTGAATGGGAGCGGATGAACTGTGGGATGTTTCTGTACTGGCATGGGCGGTTGATTGAGGTAAATCCATAAATGTCTACTCGGAAAATGATTAAACATCATTTCTAGTTTCATTCCATAATGCAAAAGCTAGATATATCATATATGTGTCTTGGTTCTCATTGGACCCTTAGTTTGTCACCTTGACGAATCCTGTAAGTTTATTTTGTGGTTTTGGGTTCTTTTTTCAAGAAAATGTCAGCTTTTCATGTAAAATTTGAATTTTCTTTGATAGTTGTTTTAAAAATTTTCTCCATGACATCTAAGGTCTTTTATTGTTTTATTTTTGGGATAGATTCCTGTTGAATCTTGGTTGGCTCATACTTAATATCTTTGTTGATAAAGTGCCTGCGGCCCTGCATTGTTGATGGTAATGCCGTCTAGAAGTTGATAGAGGCTTCTATGTTGTTTATTGAAAAGCGGTTGTTTAGTCATGTGTTTAAAATTAAATTATACAATATCATGGTGGATAACCTTTTTTCTATCATTTTTCTTTGAAATCACAGGACTGTGATTGATAATTTAACATGCTAATTATTGAAACATAGGAGGGGATCAAGATACTTTGCTGAGAATCAGAATTGATCCAGTACAGACTATGATCAATGTGGATCAGTTTCCATGACTTGATAAGGATCAAGACAATCAATGATTGGACACGTGTGATCAAGCCTATGGGATGTGGCCACACTTATTAGTGGGCCAAACTGCAAAAGGACCAATTGGGTTGCAAATAGTATCCATATACTTAATAAAAGTCAATGATGTGGGGTGTTTTGGAGAAATAAAGAAAAGCAGGGTGCAAATTTCTGAAATTCACAACGCAAAGTCGCAAACATGTCCTCACCTGCAGTCTACTTTGAACCAATGGGTGGTGGCCGAGATGCAAATCAATCCAAGCAAGAAAAGTAACTCTAGGGTTGCCCAAAAGAGCATGGCAGGATAGTATGGTCCATTCTATCATTAGATGGACCATGTGGGCCCCACATGCAAATTTGTGCAAAGTTTCAAAGTCGGCCAGTTTGGAAATTTCAGCAAATATCATCAAATTTCTTTTGGATTTGATTAGTTTTTTATTTAGAAATGATGACCAAGACTTCTAATTGTGTTAGGATTCTAGTATGTTAGGTTTTCTAGGGTTTTTGAGATGTTTGGAGGTAATATAAACACACACATGTATGGTCGACAGTCACTATTCATGTTGGACAGATTTACCACACAATCCACCCCCCCCCCCCCCCCCCCCCCCCCCTCCAACCTTGCGTCATGTTGATACTAAGAGGATTATGAAGACTTCTAAGGTTGGTTTTGTGTTGATTTATGCTTGTTCCTTGCATTATTTTAATTCTGAATTTCTATGAAATTCTTCTACACATCCTAGTATTGCTGGATTTTCTGGTTTTATTTTAATGGGGCTGTAGACAGTCGGATTCCGTCAAGTAGGGACTGCACCAGGCTATGAATTTAGTCAGAGTTAATTTTAAGCTAACCTGATCCGAACCTAATCTAATCCAGAAGCCATCCAAATCTGAGTTTATGCTCCCAACACAAGTTTTCGGCACAAATAAATGGTTTTAAAACTGGGTCTTAGTCGCCAGCTTTGTCATCATTTAGACTTTTTAAGTGTGTGAAAAAAATTCCAACAAGTGATTTGGATAAATAACAGTTCGCACACCCAAAAGGACAAGTAGTGACATTTACATGATCAAATTTCAACTTGAATTTGGTCCAGGTAAATCTGTTGAGGCTGCCAAGGGCAAGAATCTCAACATAATAATCACACTTTATACACTTGTATCAACATTGGCTGAGGAAAGGATTCAACCTCAATGATTCGATTGAATAAGCTAACACCACCAAGTTGTTTATATAATAACAGAATAGGGATGATAACTAGTGCATTACATTAATATTTTTTTTTTCATGGTTGGTAACAAAGGATTTAATTAAGAAAAGAGGAGAACAATACAAGCGTTCAAGGAACACAAAAAGGTATAAAAAGCATTACACATTACCAAAACCACACTTACAAAGCAGAAACAAAAAAACAAAAGGAGAAGATCTATCCACCTGTTGCTTTGCCAAAGAGTTGGCAAAAGCATTAGGCGACCACTCGACATGCTGGAACTCCACCTGAATGGCGAAGAGCCTCCATTATGGCCAAGAATTTGCCTCATTGGACTCTAAAATTCCCACATGCTTGGAAAATATTGCTAATACCAAACCATCACTATTGCGAAGACGCCTCTTATACTTGCAACTTGCAAGCCCTGGTTTACCTTTACCCACTCCGCCTACATTGAACTTCAAATAACCACCCAATGGAGAAGACCAAAACGCGACCTTACTAACCTTGTGGGAACCTCAAAGCAAAGAAGCCTCCTAATTGTGCATAATGCCATCCACCTTTAGGCCGTCAAGCTTGCACTACAAGAAGCACATTTAGCTACCTGAAGGATCACATGGGACATGAGATCATCAATAGATGATGAAACCTCCAAAGATCCTATCGTTTCTCTCCTACCAAATCGACCAAAGCATAGTCAAGCGATGGAGGCCCATGTTTGACCCATGTGCAGTAGAGGGTGGCATTCAGGACCTGTAATTGGATTCAGGACCTGCTTTGTCATTTTTTCCAATCTAGTCAACTCTGTAGAGTCCCATGACACTGCAGAATGAGGCAAAATTATCCTCTCATTGTCAAATGGGCCCCTTTTAGAATGTTTTTGAGTCAAGTGATGGAGGCCTGTGTTTGGCCCATATGCAATCGAGGGCGGCTTCATTGGGCACTATAATGCGAGGTTTTAAAATTTGATTGAGGACCAACTTTTTCATCTTCCAATCTAGTCAACTCTATTGGCTCTCATGGCACTGACGAGTGCTGAATGAATAGAATCATCCTTGAGCTCCAAAAGCCCTAAAAAATTGTGGGAAGTGATAATAAAGGCTTAAAGAAGAAGACAATGTCCTATGAATCTAAATCTTTAAAACATTGATCTAATTATTTAGAATTAATTTTAAGTAGTGTGAATTTCACAGTTTTCACTCAATTATTTTAAGGAATTGATGTTTGAATGCCTAGATCTTCCTCAAATTGTGGTTTCGAATCTTCCAGCATCTTCTCGTAACAAGACAATGGGGAAAGGCATCAGCCTTGGCTTTTATTTCCTTATGGGACTTAATCAGATGATTGACTATGACTCAGACGGTTTTTAGAACCATGCTGTATTGCCATGTCTAGGTTTGTAATGTTAAGGACAACCCTGGCAAATATTTTAGTGTAATTTTATATGTTCTGTTCATTTTTTTATATTTGTTGACCTGGTTGATTATTAGTAACAACAGACTTGTGGAATGGTATTTTATTGTTTCAAGTTTCCATTTTTATAATAGCACGCAGTTCTTTTCCTTAGCAGTTTTGATATTGATATATCATTTTTCAGTAATCTTGAGATCTTTTGGACTTTATCCCTGCTGTATAGGCCTACAAGAGAGTGGGAGGCATGGTCCACAATGCAGACATGGGAAGAGGTGTAATAGGTGTAATAGATGTTATGGATTTAATGGTATGAATGACTTCATTTTTGCAAAATAGTGTTTTTTGTTATTTTCTGCTATGTTTATGATGATCCTGAGTCTGTTGATTTTTTAAACTAGAGATTGCATTTATGAAATTTTCATTCAAGGTTTTTCTGATGTTTCTCATGATTAATGATATGCTTTTCTTCTGTTGGCTAGTACAGAATGATAGGAATGACCAGGTGTGGGTTCATAGCAACAAACAAGGTTTCCAAGACTGTGAACCATATGCCAAGTTGGAGGACTGGTTGGGTAACAAATCTGATGAATACTGGGATGCTAATTTTGATGCGCTTCAGTTGGTACTCTTTTAACCTATTCATGGCTGTAATTAACTAGTTCACATGTGGTACTTTGTATCCTGACAGCAAAGAAAATATTCACTACTCTTTTCAAATGGTTGAATTTCCCAGGAAAAGTTCTGTCTGTAATAGGAAGTATCTAAATACACCTTGATTTTCCATGCCAATAACTCTTTCTATTATGCATATCTCAGTCTATGCTCCACATTGATATATCTAGGCTGCCGCTTGTAGGTGTTAGAAGACCATATTGCTCCTTGATGTGTCGCTAATAAGGATTTTTTCTCCTTCTACCAGCTGAATTCCCACATTCAAGAGATTTTTTTTATTTTTTATTTTTTATAACACACGTTCAAGAGAAAATTCTATTTCTAAAATGGTATGTAGCCAAATGTAGCCTTAACAATCGGTTTTGATATCCCTTGTTTCTTCTGCATATGTCCTTTTTGCTTGTATATTCCACACTTGATAAATTCTTGCCTCTTCCATGGCTGTGGTGTCTCCGTGCACAGTCGGCTTTGTTGCAGTGTTGGCTTGTGCTGTTATGGGCACTTCGGTTGGTTGGTCAGTTGGTCAGTGATGTGGGAGGCCTCTTCAATCTCTGGTGCCTATTTCGAGGAAGCAGCTGACCATTTTTGGATGCACCTTCGTCCAAAGTGTTCGTCAGCTGCACGTGTGCTGCCACTGATTGGGCTGCCGTGCTGGCATGTTGTCTTCCAGCTTTGTGGCCAGCTGTCGGTGCACCAACACCCGCAGTGTGGCTGCCTGGTCCATGGGCATGTTGTTGCTATCCATTAGTCTGTTGGTGCAGTGTGAGGCTGTGCCATTGTCGTGGACTTTGGTTGGTTGGTGTGGCAAGCCTTGGGAGGCTGGCTTGATCTTGGGCGCCTATTTCCAGAAGGTGGTTTGGCAGCAACTCCCCACCACAACTTATTGTGGCTGCTTGGTTCACGGGCGTGCTGCAACTACGCACAAGCTGTCTTTTGGTGCAGTGCTATTCTTCTGTGTGGACTGTTGGTTGGCCGATGCAGTGGTATTTGGCTGCAATGCTTCCCACTGTATCGCTGCATGGTCTTTGGTAGGCTGTCGCCGTCCACAGTCTGGTCAGTCTTTCGGTTGGTACAAGTGTATGCTTCCTTGTCGTAGTGCACGTATGGTTGGTTAACAAGTTGGTGCAATGTTGTATTGGATGTCGTCTCTATCTTGGTCGTCTATTTGGGAGGTGGATGGTCCTCTTTGGTGCGCTGCTGCCGCTGCCACACTGCATGGTCAGCCCTGTCAGCATGTTGTTGTCTCATCAGTCTCCTGTTCCAGGCGGAACGTTTCTGGTCCCAATACTAGCCCCAGTTCTAGCCCAATTCTGGCCCATTACAGATGGAATGGAATGCCATCAAAATTTCATTTTGTTTTATTTATTTAGTAGTTTTAATTAGTTTACATGTTGGATTCATAATTTTTTTAAAAGCATTTGCTTATGCACTATATGTACTTTGTTTTGTATATGTATATAAACCTTTTCTTGAATGGTAGTTTTATCATTTATATATTCTTCATCATTTAGATCTATATAACCACAAGGGTCTCTCTGGCATCCTATAAATTTTTTATTTAATATCCTTGTAACTTGATCTCTTTTTCTCTTTTATTCCTCTCAAGGACCAAAAGCTAACACACTATAAATGATGTGGTCTTTTATTTTACTTGATCCTCATCCCTAGCCTCACAAAGTTGACTTGCACTAGTTCATTCTTTATGTATGGTAGTTTTTTTTTTTTCTTAATACGTGCTTTGTTGTTTTACTAATTTTAAATCTGTTCATCTCCAAAGCAGTATTCTAAAAATTGAAATTGTATCCCAAATTGTTCAAGGGGAAGATTAGAAACGAACCGTGAATCATTTTGTGAATCTTTGGAAATTTTTTTTTAAATGAGAAAAATACGTAAAATAAAAAAAGAAAAGAAAAAAGCTTTATATGCTTATCCAAGAGTTGTCTCAATTGAAATAATTACTTATTTACTTGGTGTAAACTCAAACTGAATCTTTGGATTTTTTTCTTAGTTGCTTTGTTTCTCTCTTGGAGTTCATTTCATGATTTGTTAGTTTGATCTCACTAGTTTGCACAATTCTGAATGGCTTTTCTATTTGTAATTTTTTATAGAAAGGACCATAGTGATTTTCTTCATTCATTGTGCATTCTTCTAGCACGTAAAAAATTTATTGGATAATTCCATTAAGCAATACTGGACCCAGTCCAGTATCATTATCAAAAGCAGTCTCAATATGGTGACAAATAATACTAGATTAATGATGACCAAATGTAAACTTACTCCTTTACCGATAAAAAAAAATCCCCCTTCTTTAGACAATTATTCTTCAGTCGTGTCAGTAGAAAAAGTTAGTATTGTACTTGGCATAAATTCAAATTGAATCTTTGTTTTTTTTTTTTTTTTCCTTAGATGTTGCTTTATTACTTGGAGTTTATTGCATGACTCTTTTGATCTTTCTAGTTTTCACGATCACGAATGCCATTTTAATTTGTTTATTGGATGATTTATTTAACACTACCCACTCTTGTGTCAACATCAAAATTCAAGTTTCTTATGGTTTACTGTCACGCCCTTCTTCATGCTGGTTATTTTGAAGATAAAAATTTGTTGGTGCGATTTTATATGCTTGTTATTGAATTAGTGGCAGTTGATGCTTGTTCTCATTTCTGTTCCATGGCTATTGACTATTTTTTGTTAGCACATTCCTTTGCTGTAAGATTTGGAGTGATATAAAAAGTAGTTTGTTTGGAATGTTTTATGGTATATGCCTTTTATTTTTACCAGTAATTTGTGGCTCATGCGAATTCAGGCAAAAGGCGATGCACGTTACATGCCTGACCATGAGTGGGTACAATGTGATAAATGCCGTAAGTGGAGGATACTGAACAATGGTTTTGATAGTGAAAGCTTACCTGCAGTATGGTACTCTCTCTCTCTCTCTCTCTCTCTCTCTTTCTCTCTCCTTAAGTTGGGCTGCCTTTCATGAAGGAAAGTACATTTTCTCGTGATAGGTGACAACGCTGAGTATAACTTTGATTAGAATAATATCAATTGTGAATTGTTTTGTCAGAAAGTAGATTGAAGCTGAACTATGTCCAGACAAATAGATCAATAATGTTATTTTATAATTATATAGTGAGACAGGATCTCTTTCAATGCGGGGTCTATACACATCCCTTCTTAGTTACTATGTGGGCTTGCTCTGGGATGGGCCCTGTGGATTGTAGATGGAAAAAAATATGGATCGTTAGAGCCATGGTTTGAAGTAATGAGGTTAAACATGTGCAAGTGTATAGGTGTATATCGGTTTTAATGGTCCTGTGACCACTATAATGTACACGGTACCTCAACAGAGTTAGTTCTGTGGGACTATCATATACATCCAAAACGATTAGGTTAAAATGACTTACATCCTTGCCATACAGTTGTGACAAGCTACATTTGTATTGTGTATCTTTCAATTGGGAATACACAACTTCAAATTCTAGGGCCATCATGACCATGTTTATTCGCAAATATTTATTAGATATTTAGCTACTGTTATGGATCCTCTGAAAAAGCGCAATCTATCCAAGGATTTGTCCCAAGATAGACTGGAAAAGAGTAAAAAAATTCACATAGCGGCCAACGGCTGACCCCTACATAGTTGGGATAGGTCTTAGATGATGATGATAATTTATTATATATTTAGATTTCATTGCTTAGATCTTTTTGGACTAGTTAAAGTCATTTACATTGCATTTCATAGCTTTTTATCTTGATTGTAATTCTATTAGGCTATATTTCCTTCTTTTTATTCTCCTTTTTCACAATTTTCTTGTTCTATTTTTCCTCACTTTTTAGACTTTCAGAATGGATTAAAGTGGTGCATGTTTTACTTTGTGACATCTTGCATTGTAAAATGGTGCATATTATTTCATAATTCATATAGATAATTTTGTTCTCTGCCATTTCACTTAATTATGCCAGATACTTTCCGTGGATTTTCCATGGGTGTAGGTTTTGTTATATGCCACCATTTAATGGGGAGTGCAGAACTCCAGAGCAGAAAGTTGGACAAGGAATAGTAATATTGGCTTCAAAGCGTGGGCATGGTCCGCATCAAAAGCCCGATCAATTAGAGGAAGGTGCAACAGTAGCTAAACGATCTAGACATGGTCCTAATCAGGTCTTTCGGTGTGAAGAAGCTGCAAAGGGAGCCAGCAACTTTCCTGTGGGAGCAGGTAAGCTTAACTGCGGCTACTCAATTATTGCTAAATTATTCTTCTATGCAGAGCATTTTCTGAAAGTGTGGGATGTATAAATTGTTTGCTGCTCATCATCATTGTCGTCGTCATCATGTTGTTTGACCTTGTCATCTTTCATTTTCTCAAGATGTTAGTTTTTATACCATATACTTAACGGAGAATCTAGATCCTATGAGGGCAGGGCTCAGAAATCTGAGGCCGTTTATTTAAAATTTTTACTCTGATTGATGTTGGGCTGCATAAGGATATGGTGACATACAAAACATTTGATTGAAATACAAAATCCAGAATGTGTGAATCACGTGGGATTCACTTGTTTCAGACATGTTGAATGTGACGGTAGTATTAACTCCGATGGGAGAAATTCGGATTTAGAGCAATATCTTTATAGGTAGGTTCTATGGATGAACTTAGATGCGGGTTTTTTGCGAGATGTTTGAGAGGTGTTAACATTGACCTTTGTTTTGTTAATCATCCACCATTGAATGAATAACTTTGGAGGAAGATTGTGGCAAGATTACTACATTGTTTTAGAAAATTGTTTTATTTTATGCTTTGTATAAATTAATGAATTAATATGTTGGTTCCTATTTGTGCACTTGTAAAGCCTAGTTTTTCCTTTGTGTTTGCAATTAAACTGCCATTTTTGAGGAATCGTCATTATCGTCGTCAAAGCCTTGTCCCTATGTTGGTGTCGGCTACATGAATTCTATTTCTTATCTATCTTTAACCAAAGCCTCAGATAAGTTGTGCTTCTTCATATCTATTTTTAGTTTTTTACCACCTCCATCGACGTCTTCTTCGGCCCACCCCATCCCCTTGGTGGGCCATCAACCTCTATAGCCAAACTATTCTTTGCCGGCTTGTGTTGGACATGCCCAAACCATCTCAAACGGGTTTCTCTAATTTTATCTTCTATTAATCCTATCCTTAAATGCTCTAAAAAACGTTTATTTCTAGTTTTATCTTTTTTAATTTTACCACACGTCCACCTTAACATTCTCATCTTTGCTACATCCATTTTGTACATATGTTACTTCTTGATTGGCCAACATTTTGCTCCATAGGTTATAGTTGGTCTAATCACCGTCTTATAAAAATTTTCCTTTAATTTTGTTGGAATTCGTTCGTCACAAAACACTCCGGAAGCAAGTTTGAAAGTTTAGGGTTCGAGATCTCTAAATTGGTCTACTCAATAAATCAGCCAAATAGTGTGCAAAACAAATAACTATGTAGCGGAAATAAAATCACATGCACACACCACAAGGACACCAGATTTAGTTTGGAAAACTATAACCGGGTGAAAAACCACGGATCCAAACTGGATCAACAATCAAGCACTATGAATCTCGTAATTACAAGAAACTCAGATTTCCTTCCCAAATATCCCCTACCTAAGGACTGAAGTTATCTTATGTCGCTTCACGCTTCAACGACTTCACAATGATGATTGCAACAGACTCAATCTTGCGCTTGACTCCTCAAATCTTCTACCTAAGAAGATAATCTTCTACGAAGGATGCAGAAGAACTGACTCTCTAGACAACTTGGCAGCATAACTTCTTAATAAATCTCTAGAGAAGAATTCTCTTAATTAAATCTCTAATTCAGAACTTTGAGAGGCGAGGTACCGATTTAGAATAGCCATTGGGACATATTTAAGGTTGCCTAACTTGATTAGGACTAAAACAAGCAGTTTGGGCACAATTAGAATCAAGTTTCTAATTTTCGTAGGACTCTGCTGCATGTCCGCTCGAGCGGACCTTCCATCCGCTTGAGCGGATGAGATTTTGTCTCTGCGCAAAAACACTTCTGTCAGGCATCTGGCTATTTCTGACTTGCATCCGCTCGAGCAGACCCCATTTTGGATGATCTGGAAATTCGGCACTCTATTTCTTCCGGCTTTCTTCTTTGAGTCCTTCCAGTCTTCTATCTTCATAGTCTTTTTCTAAAAATAAAAGTTACAACTCAATGGACCTAGCGTTTTGTCCAACCCATGAATTTAGCCAACACTAAAAAAAACCTAACAATCTCCCCATTTGGCAATTCATGGACAAAACTCCCTAGGATAACACAATTTGATTTACCCAAAATAAAACCCAAAATACATTGAATTTTAAAAATAGACAATCAGCACAAGTATATTTGCATCGACTTTCTTTGAACTTCTTGTTCTCCCCCTTGATCTGTCACCTTTCTCCCTCTTTTTGTCCATAATTTGACAAAGCTAATGATGATAACATGCACCTTACTTGTCAATTAGGATCAATAGCTCTCCCTCAATGTATCTTCGTGGCAACACTGGGGGTGGGAGCTTGATCTCTTTGATTAAGGCTTTTTCTACGTAGCCACCCACACTTGTGTAGTATGATCTTTCAGCATAGTGTGTGAGTTAACTCCTTAGGCAAATTTGACATTCTTACCCAAATTTGAGCCGTCTTGGGTGGAGAAATTTTTTTCCACCATTGCTTGGTCTTAGGTAAACTTAGCAGCTTTTTGCAATAAGGATGAATGCGTTCTTTCTTTCCACAATGATGACAAGTGGATATGCGTGTAGCGCATGACACATTCTTTTTCTTAGTGCTACTCATCACATTATTAACATGTGCAGCGTGTGTAGTATGTGCAACACTAGAAACAAAAATTGTTTTACTTTTAGTACCCCGAAGTGGATGCACCATTATCATAACTGAGACCGCTTCTATCAGAAGGAGACTTCTAACTGTACAAGATGTTTGTAAAAATCTTCGAACCGGTGTTCATCTTGTTTAGAGAGGCCTGTTTGACTTCTAACTCAAATAGACTAATCTTCAGTCTTCCTTGCAGGTCTGTATTCTCTGCTTTCACAATCACCATCTCTTTCTTCATAATCAATAATTCTTGTTTAACCTTCTCAAATTTTTGACTATCAGTAGTCAAATTTCCGGCCATGCAGTTTTTTTGTCTTTCCAAGAGATGAAGCTTATTAAGAGCTTACTCTAATTCAATCTTTGGTGCAGAATTTTCTTCTTGAGTAGCCTTGAACTTGATAGTGATCTTATTACCATACTTGGTCATTTTGACACAATTAACATATGTAGTATGGTCGGTACAACTCTTCCCAATCTTTCTTTTGATCTGACATCTCATTATCGTTGTCAGACAAAGAATTACCCATGAATGCCACAAACTTGCCATTCACATTTTTTGAAGGATTAGCATCAGGATCTTTTTCTTCTTCAGAAGATTCTTCATCCCAAGTTGTGTTGAGAGCCTTTTGCTTTGTATCCTTTTTCTTGTTGGCACACTTATTAGCATAGTGACCATAGCCTTGGCACTCAAAACACTTTGCCCCTTCTGCATGATCCTTCTTCTCAGATTTGGAATTCTTCCAATTGGCTTGTTTTGACTTAATGTATTTCTTGAAGCATTTCATAAACTTAGTCATATTATCTTCAGACTCAGATTCAGAATCGGATTCAATTTTCTTTTCAGGTTTTTTTCTTGATTCTGAGATGGCTTTCAAAGCAGTACCTTTTTCTTTTGATTTTCCTTTATCTAAATGGTTTGCTTCAAAGGTCAGAAGATTTCCAACCAGTTGGTTGACCGTGAAGGTATCAAGATTCTTATTTTCTTCTATAGCATCAACTTTAGAATCGAATTTTGGAGGTAAAGACCTTATAATTTTCTTGACGATCTTGTTTTCAGGAATTTTTCACCCAAATTGAAAACAAAATTGACAATATCATTCAGCTTTGCATAAAATTGATCAAATGTCTCATCTTCTTTCATCACGATGGTTTCAAATTCTTTAGTCAACCTTTGCAATTTAGATTGCTTCACCGTGTCTATACCCTCATAAATTGTCTGTAAGACATCCCATGCTTCTTTTACAGTTTTGCATGTAGATATCCTGCGGAACTCTTCAGCAGACACTCCATTGTATATACCATTCATCGCCTTGTTATTACAATTGGAGGCATGCTTTTCATCCTTAGTCTATTGGGCTTTAGGTATAGGAACGGTTTTTCCTTTGACCACAATTGTTGGTTTGGAATAGCACTCCGCAACAATATCCCAAACATCATCATCAACGGACTTAAGGAACCCAATCATCATTTGCTTCGAATATGCATAATTAGTACCATCTAGCAAAGGGGGCTTCGTAGTTGATGTCCTTTATTGATTGAGTGCCATTATGTCCTTTATTGATTGAGTGCCATTCTAGAAATCTTTTAAGATCAAACACAACAAATTAGTGCAACCTGCTCTGAAATAGCCATCGGGACGTGCTTAAGGTTGCCTAACTTGATTAGGACTAAAACAAGTAGCTTGGGCACAATTATAATCAAGTTTCTAATTTTCGTAGGACTCTACCGTATGTTCGCTCGAGCGGATGAGGTTCTGTTTCAGTGCAAAAAACACTTCTGTCAGGCGTCTGGCTATTTTTGACTTGCATCCGCTTGAGTGAAGTTATGGGCGCTCGAGCGGACCCCATTCTGGATGATCCGAAAATTCAACACTCTATTTCTTCCACCTTTCTTCTTTGAGTCCTTCTAGTGTTCTATCTCAGAGTCATTTTCTAAAAATAAAAGTTACAACTCAATGGACCCAGAGTTTTGTCCAACCCATGAATTTAGCCAACACTAAAAAAAACCTAACGAAGTCTCCACTTCAATTATCTCATTTTTATCCTATGTTCAACATCTTCATCAATCTCTCCATCCTTTCTAATTATCGAGCAAAGGTAATGGAATGAATCTCTTTGCGATATCTCTTGGGCTTCAATTCTCACAATAGTTTCAGTTCTTTGTAAATACTACTGAAGTTTAATCCATATATTTAGTATTGTATGACTTATTTTAAAGCCTTTGGATTCCAAAGCCTCCCGTCATCTCTTGAGTTTTGCATTCACACCATCTCTTGATTCATCCACTAAAACTATATCATCTGCAAACAACATACACAAAGTTACCTCCTCTTAAATATTAGCAGTTCACTTGTCCATAATTAATCTAAAGTGATAATCGCTTAGAGCTAACCTTTGATGCAAATTTAAGGCCATTGGGAACTCATATGTCTCTCTATAAGTAGTTCTCACACGTGTTATCGCTCCTTTATACATGTTTTTAATAATTTCAATATATCCTCTCAAAACATTCCTTTTATTGAAAACTTACCAAATTAAATCTTTACTTATCCTGTGATAAGCTTTTTCTAGATCGATGAGGACCATACATGTTTTTTTCTCTTCGCTCGATATTTTTCCATTAATTGCCTAAGTGAGAAGATAACTTCCGTAATTGACCTCTTTGGCATATATCCAAATTGATTTTCAGATATCTTGGTCTTTTGTCGAGGTCTTTGCTCCAGTACTCTCTCTCCCATAGTTACATTGTATGACTCATAAGTTAAATCCCATTGCAGTTGGTGCGGTTTTGTATATCTTCCTTGTTCTTATATACAGGTATTACAACAATTCTTCTTCATTCATTTGGCATCTTCTTTGTTAGTAAAATCTTATTGAAGAGTCCAGTTAACAAAATTCCCCCAACTTTTCGTATGCATTTTCAAGCCTCTATAGGAGTGTCATCTGGACCTGTAGCCTTTCATGTCTTCATTTGTTTTAATGCTTTTCTCACTTCCACCACCCTAGTTCTATACGAAAAATAGTATGTTATGCTAACAAAGTTTCTTCTCTTGTTCTTATTCTCCTATGTAGTCTTCATTTAAATGTTTGTTAAGATATTCCCTTCACCTTTCTTTGATATTGTTGTCATTCACTAGAACCTTTTGGTTATTGCTTTTATAATATATTTGACATGGTCTAAGTCTCTACTTTTCATTTTCCTTATTTTTGCAAGCTTAAAAATATCCTTCTCTCATTCTCTTGTTCCCAACCTATTATATAGGTCATCTTATGCTTTGAACTTTGCAACACTTTTAACTTTCTTAGCTTCTTTCTTTGCCTTCGTATATATCTCATAGTTTTTCATATTCCCAGTCCCCCTACTAAACTTAGTAATGCCCTTTTTTCTCAAACGGCCCGATCAACCTCTACGCTCCACCACCGGGTTTTTTTAATTTATCATAGTATATTTTCCCTTTCAACTCTCCAAGTACCTCTTTAGCGACCTTCCTAATATAGTCAGCCATTTGATTCCATATTGCTATACTTTCTCCCTTAAAATTTCGTTCTCCCTCTTCAATTACTTTATCCTTAAACATTGTTGCTCTTTTTGCTTTCAAATCCCTCCACCTTATTTTAGGGCACATTTTATTTACTACCCCTCCCTTTCTACTTCTACTGCAAATATCTAAAACTACTAGCCCATGTTGTTTGGTCAATCTCTCTCTTGAAATAACATTAGAGTCTTTACAAGCAAATCAATTATGTTTTCTGTTAGCTCTAGAAATTCATTATGCTGATTTTGCATCTCTTTTTATTCATGTCCTTGCAGACCTGAGATTGTAATAATATATAATCATTTATTTTATGTTTTTATACGAGACAGTGGAGAGGACTCTGCGCAGACCGTGGAGGGTGAAATCTGCCGGCCTATTTTAAAGAAGCCTAGGACGGGGCGGGCCAGGAATCTCAAGATATGAGAGAACATGATGCATTGCTCTCTCTCTCTCTCTCTCACATGCTGATTCTAGTTTCTTTTGTAGTAGTTATTTTCTCTCTCTTGTACATGCTGATTCTAGTTTCTTTTGTAGTTTTCTCCCCCTCTTGATTTTGTTGTTGTTGTTTTTGTTTTTGTAGTAAGTACTTTGTTAGGTACTGCAATGTCCATGATGGCCATCTGGTTATAGTGTTAAATCATGTAATAATGGTGGGGCATCACTTTGGCATTGTTTGAGCAGGACGCTTAACATTGCTAGATTCTCATGCCAATTCTGCTTTGTTAGTCTTCATTGACATGGGCAATTTTTCTGCCGTTGCAATTCAGTTTTGACGGGCAATTCATTAGATTTTTGGACAAGATGAAACTCTCCAAGACAGTCCCTTCTATACCCTTCTATTTTCATACCATGATCAATGCAATCCCCATGCTACACCTCACGGTGAATTATTTGTTGTCCTTGATGTTTCCATTATTTGCTGTTGAGTTTAATCACAAACGATCTGCACTATATTAATCCATCCTTATAGGCAAGTGATACGAACTCTGAGATCCCAAGTTTTGAAGAGAAGATAGCATATGCTTCAAGAAAATTTAAAACCCCCCTACAAATTGGATGCATGGATCAACTTTCCTAATTCCATGCCACCTCGTGTTCATTACATTGCACTTAACGAAACAAGAGGTGCTAAAAACACGTTGGCAATATTAATAATGAACTTCTCTAAATCATTGATGAACATTCAGGATTACATTATCAATACCGGGTAAACTAATGGAGCATTTAAGTTTTGCATCAGAATCGGGTTGCAATTTTCTCGTATGCATACTGTGGCCTTGGGCCTGCTTCTTTACTCTCAGAATCAGGTAAGCTCTGCCTGGGGTCTTTGTTGTTCGTCATGCAATGTCTTTCTCTAATTGGCCTGGAATTAGTCATTGTTATTGAAGTCATAAAGCCACATCCGGGCTGATGACTACAATTTGGAGCTTTTAATGACCATTGTTTTGGAGGATCTGGAAATCATGAATCTGTGCGATGAGCAGCTGTGCAAGCGGATGCAGAATTTGGAAATGATCCATGGCTTTCTTAATTTTAGAGGACTTGTGGGCGGATTTAATCTTGCCAAGGGCTTCTAACTTAATGCGGTGAGTGTCTCTTGGAAGAACAATGAATGCTGATGATCCATCTCAAAACGACTCTGTAATAGAACTGGTTTTAGTTGCCCCACGGCTCCAACCTTCAGCAGTAATACCGACCAATCCAGGCGATTTTTATTGAACCAGTACTATGTTATGGGGTGGTTCTGTGTGGCACAAAATTGGCATGTTATGTGACTTATGTCAAGAATCTCTTCAGACATAACAATAGATATTTTTTTGAATGGTAGGCAGAGCAATACTTAGCAACATTACATCGGGAGGGTGTTTTCGTTCAGAACGGGATGGGGCTAATCAAAGCCTATCCCTTTTATAGGCAGGTGAAGACTGCAGTCTAGTAATAAATATAATGAGACTTTGTTTAAGGTAAACATAGCAGGCCTAGATAGGCCATCTAGAAATGCTCCCTGGCCTCGGGCAGACTCTGCTGAAGGCTGGCCCGTTTACTTTATCACACTCAACATAGACTTGGTCCAGGTCCAACTTCTTCCTTTCTATCCGGGTCTGGCCTATTTCTTATCCTTGGCTGATTCAATGACGTTGGCATGCTAATAGGCTACTAATTTTTCACTAGGGTTTCTTTTGTTAAAAAGATGAAATATGTTTGGGTCCAGGCCTCTAGGGTAAAATTGAGAACCCAATACGAGTTTGGATTTAGGCTGTACTTGTCACTGCAATGTTCAGTTTGACTTAGACCTGAACCACAGTTCTACCTATATAGGTAGTGAGTAATTTTATTAATTCAATTCAATACTATTTAAAGATGTGTGAGTCAGAAAAAGGTGACATTTACATGGGCAATCAGCCGACAACCTTTTCCAAATTGATGTTCCTGTTTTTTGTCTTCCTGATAACCCAGGGTATCACTATGAAAACTTCTAGCATTAAGCTGTATTGGGTACAAGGTGCAGCCAATACGAGTTTGTTCAGGTTTTGGTGTAACCAGGCCCATATTAAACCCGACCATCAAAGTACTCATACTCAAGATTTAATGAATTTGCAAATATTCTCTTTTTTTTTTTCAATTGGATTGTTGGCAGCATGTAAATCTTTTCAATTCGACTACTAACGGCAGAGGTTACAACGTCGGGTTTAAACAGGTGACCATCCCCGACTAAGCTCCTATTAGGATGGTTATGGTAGTGATTTTTTCAATCACATGTCATTAAGTTTTCCTAGCTAAGCGTTTCTACCAAAGTCAACAAAGGTTTTAGTAACTAGTAGAGGCAGCATAAATGCTATTCAATATTTTTCCTTCGATGGAGCTCACTCCTCAACATATGTTATATTATGACAGCCTTGCTGCTTATGCCATAGTTGATTACTTCTGATATTATCTATAGAGTTTTAAATTGTAATAAAAAAAAATAATGAGCTGAGTTAATACTAAATAGTTCGGATTTTTTAATTTAAATCTTCTCATATTAATGCATACTAGCACAATTACCCATGCTAAAGGCGGATAGTGCATAAAAACTAATTAAAAAGAACTTTGGATCACATAGAATAAGAGTCTGTTGCGTACAAATAGAATAAAATGATTATGACAGTACTTAAATAAAATAAAAAAAGAGTTTGTGGCGTACAAATAGAATAAGAGAAGCAAAATGGAAATGATAGAGGAGAACAAAGAGAGTTAATTTGGAATGAAAATGAATTCATTGAGAAGAGTCAAGTGGTTGCGCTTTTTTTTTTTTTTTTTGGGCGGAGGGGGAGGGAATCAGTGATTGCGGTTCAAATGGGTTCTAAAATCTTTGGATTTAATATAGTATAACGAGAATTCGTCTTTTAGTTTTAGTCGTTGAAAAATATCAAAATCGTTATAAGAAGTAGACTCACTCCACAAATCCCACCCCACTCTGAACCATATTCCCTTCACTCCTTTGGATTGGACGGTGCAATTGTGTTTAATCCATCATTTCAAGAGTCTAGCTCGTGGGACGGACTTAGGATGCAAATTTACCAAATCGAAAGGGCAGATATGAAGTTCTCTTCAGGTACAAAGTGGATAAAAAAATCAGACTTCACAAGATTGTCTTAGCCCTATATTCAACAACCTTTAAATTACAGTTTCTGCTGGAAGTGGAAGTGTTCTTTCCATCTGGTTTGCCCGCCCGCGCAAATATCATCTGCTCATCGGCCATCGTCCATGTACGACGCGACGCCCATAAAAAATGAATTTGGCACTCCGAAACAGAAGCAATCACAATTACGATCGCAAAATCGCAATGCATTCAATTCAAATTAGCCTTTCCTCTCTTTCCCTATCCAAAACTCAAACCCTAGATTTCCATTCCATCGGAAGTGGATTCTCTCCATGTCTTCTGCTACAGCAGAAGAAGAAGAGATTGATGATGAGGAGGAAGAAAGAGGAGGGGCTTATAATCACTATGTCGAATAGGAGGAAGGAACGGAGACCCTTGCAGAGAGGAAGGATCAGCACCGAAACCATCCAAGCCGTCCAGGCTCTCAAGCGAGCCAAGAACGATCCTCATCTTCTCCATCGCATCTTCGATTCCAAGATCCGTCGCTTGATCAAGTTCGATCTCATCGCTCTTCTGCGCGAACTCCAAAGGCAGAACGAACCCTTCTTGTCTCTCCAGGTTAGATTAGATTAGGTTAGCTTCTTCTTCCCAAATCCCAATCATAGATTTACTGCTGAACTCTTGCTTTTGATCATGAAAGAAATCAAGATCTTGGAGGATTTCTATTCGATCTGTTTTAACTTATTTCTTACTGTTTGTTCGCGGTGGATTTGTTCCTAGATTCGATTCAAATTCAAACACAAAGCACTGAACTATTGATCATGTGAGAAATCATGAATTCGTGATCTAGGTTTCTGTACGATCTGGTCTTTTAGTTCGTTCTTGCAGTTTGATTCTAGAATTCTTCTAGAAACTGGTGGCGGATTTGTTTGTGAATTTGGTTCAAATTCAAGCACAAAGTGCTCAACTATCATTTTTTTTGTTTAGGTCTTTGAAGAAATAAGAAAGGAGTACTGGTATAAGCCTCAGGTGTCGGTCTATGCAGATATGGTAGCTGTGGTGGCAAGCAACGGCTTGTTTGAAAAGGTTCACCTGCTCTTTTCATATCTGAGGGCAGAGATTTTGAATGCTGATGCTGATGCTGATGTTGAAGCTGAGGGTTTCAATGTGCTATTGACTACTTTGATGGAGTTTGGGATCTATGAAGTTGTCATGGAGTGTTTTCAATTGATGAAGGAGGCGGGATGTGAACCTGATAAATCAACTTTTAGAATCTTGATAAATGGTTTTGAATCAAAGGGAGAGATGGATCTTTCAGCAATTGTCAGGCAAGAAGCTGAGAAGTATTTTGGTGAATCTCTGGAGTTTCTTCTGGAGAAGGAAGAGGAGGCGGTGTTGACTAGTCACACTGAGTGTTTATGAACAGTATGAATTATGCGTGTTTCAAATGCCATTTCAAGATCTTCTAATGTACCCCACAAAAAAATAAAAAGAATTAATTTTTTTAATATAGTCATTTTCAGTACATGCAGCATCAGTTCATCTACAATGGAGCGCCTTACAAATCCAATGGATCTATATCTCATAAATATGTAATTTGTAATATATTATGCATTTTAATCTAGTCCCTACTTAACTGCTATATCATCTTTTGCGCAAGGAGCCATTATTCAATAGCTGATTTCAAATGTAAAATTGAGCCTATTGTTACTGTCAAAACATGCGAAATTGGCACAGAACAGAAAACCTCGCTATTTCGTAACTTTCAAAAACCGATTACCTTATTGAGTTTCTTGGTGCAGGGACTGCGATGGATTATGACTGGCATAGCAGGTGATATTAAAATTGCACTGTTGGCATCTGTTTCTTAGACTAGTGATGGACATGCACCTTCACAAGTCAGAATAAAACTTCTGCTCTTTTGCTTTTATTTTGATATTGATTATTTCTGTTATGTATATTCTGTAATGAATTGTTTTTTTTTTTTATGTATTTATGCACTGATGTTTGTACAACATCATGGAGTAATTTTACAATAAAAAGAGATAAAGTTATGCAGGTGAAGGAGAGTCCGGTCTTGAGGGAGCATGGTTACTTGTAAAACAGCTGCTTGATTCGAGTGGTAATCTTTTGTAAAGTAAATGATGGTTGATTGATCATACAATCTATAAGTTCAGTTAGATTAATATATGGGAAGAAAGAAGATTTAAATAGGGAACAGAAGCAGAGGAAAAGCCTGCATTAAGGCAAGTATTCTTTCCATCAGCAAGCATATTTTCCCATCTTGACATACAGAAAAAGTTCCATGGGACCACATGCTCTCCATGTCGTTTGCTTATGATTGCTATTGATAATGATCTAATTGGCTCACTTTCTTTGACCTTCTCCTGAACTCTTTTGAGTCCTTGTAAGACATTGGTGGATGCTTTTGAGTAACTTGTCTGCAAGAGAATCTATAGATGCCTAGATCTGAGGTTTTATCCCCCAAAATATATGTATTTATGTTTTCAGAATGATACAATATATTACCATTCTTTTTTCTCATTTGCTTTTGCCAATTGCCTCTTGTTTGGTTATCGAAGCTTCGAAGCTTCTTATAACCGTTCGCTTCTAAACTGTTTTCCTTCAAATGTCTGACCAAACTGCCAATTTGCTGGTGCAACGTTGTAGGATGTTACAGTTTTCTCACTGCTGCTGGTGACCTCAAACGACAGTGGCTGACCGCTTAGGTCTATATCACATTGCCAGTTCTGTCCCCAGTTTCTTCCCATAGGTATCCATCCTGTTTTTGACCCCTTCACTTTCACTGCAATCACTTCTCCATCCAAGCCCACATTGGTGATTAAAACCTGATAAAAATGAGAATGCCCAAGGAGGGTGAATCTCAGCCCACCATTTCTCTCACAGTTTACCCTACATGAAACCATGTAATCATGATTACCATCTTGCATTAGTTAGAAAAATCAAGGTATGAAATTTATACTTAACATATCATGATAGCATAAATGTTAAGGTGAATCCAAAAGTTTTATGTATTAAGATTTCCCAAAACAGACTTCTTGTTTCAGAATCAGGTTCTTCCTTCCCTTCGAACTAAGGATTAGAGTCATAAAAACAGCCACATAACCATTAGATGAAGATCAAAATTAAGGTTTCCTCCAAACAGCTATATCCAAGCAATAGTTTAATTTGACTTTTTTTTTCCCTCTGAATAGTTGAAATAATTACACCGACTCATTAGCAAAAGCTACTATTCCAAATTAATAATAATATCGCCATCATCATCATCATCCACTGACCTCTGTAACTTGGATTCTGGCTGGCCAACATTGTACCAAGTTTTCTAGTATATTAATGCTACTAAAATGAGAGCAGCGAATATTGTACAAAGTTTTCTTCTTATCTTTTTCCCTATTAGAGTGCTTAGTTATGACTGCATGTCTGGCATGCCTAAAAGACTGAATTGACATAGCAATTTTTAAGGAAATGAACAATGCCTGTGCATGGTCATGGATTAGCAACAAAATTAAATTTTTTTTTTTTCATTTTTATATCTACCAATTGGTTGGAAATAAAATGTTCTCTCACAAGTTCAATAATGAATCTTACCTCCGATACTGAACAGGCACTATATCCGCTTGTTTCTCTGCCATTTCAGTGAAAGCCGATTTGGACATCTCAAAATGCTCTCGTGGGTAATTACACCAGCCACCATAGTCATTTGGGAGGCCATAGTTTGGAGGGCAGAAATCCGTTGCTGTCACAATAACAGAAGGGCTTCCTTGCAGGCACCAGCGGATGTGATCAACACATCTCACCTCAAAGCACCCGCCGCAGGTACTCCCTCTGTTAAACAGCCCCGTACTCAACCCAGCACTGTATTTTCCATAAGTCTTGTGCAGGTCTCCATATCCACAAGCACCTCCTGAGATATAATATCTACAAATAAGAAAAAGGAAGGAGAAGGTTTGCAAGAAACCTAGAAAAGAAAACAAACGCTTATGTACTAAGACACAAGTATTGAATGAAAACACTGAAAGAAAGAGAAAAAAAAAACAGGGAAAGAAGATGCTAGTAATCAGTTCCAAACAACAACTACAACCCCGCTCCTAAGCATTAGCACTGTTTTTCTATGAAATGTTGTTTCTTCGTATGGTAAAAGATAGAAGCTAGAAAGACACCTGTGATTATAGGTCCATCTGTTTCATTTGTGTATGTAGCAGTTGCAGACCTCCATTCCCCTTCTCTGGCTACTATCCATCTGGTGTTTGTTATGATCAAACAGATTAAGATGGCCGTGAAAGAATCCATTTGTGAGAGAGGAGGCTCTGTAGGCTATGAGACATAGCTTTGATGCCCTTTTACCCTTTTAAGATTCAAGCCCAGGAAACAGGGTTGTAAAGATAGAAGGCCCATATACAAAATATATTTTTTCCTGTTTCTTAATATGAGATTCTCATGTATTGATTAGACAGGAGAAAGAAGACCTCTTTTGATTTTTGAAGGAGATGATGGCCCAACTGGTTTTGGTGAAGTCCTTTATTCGTTCACACATTGAGGCTTCTAGATCCGGGCGTGTGGGTGCTTACAGATTAGGTTCTGAGAAGAGAGGGTGGCAGTATTGTCAAACGTGAACCGGGATCCATGGTGCCATGTGATGCATTTTCATGGATCCAAAAAGGTTGAAACGATGATCACGGTGTCTTTTTATTCTTCTTGTTTTACTTTGAGGACCATTTCTTTTTCCTGTATTTGTAGGGGAATAGTAATGGCATAGTAAAAGAAGTGGGGCCCATGAGTCTGAGATGTCGGGATCTGCAAATTTTTTACAAATCGGGATCCCTCTGAGTGGCCTTACACACGGTGATCATGAGTGGACCACTCGAGTTCGCTACGTTACCGCAGACTGTTCCTACCCAAATTCATGGTAAGCTGTTGGCGGTAACATGGCAGGTCACCGCAGAGTTTTTGCTAACCAGATCCGGACTCATTTTTTTCGGTCATCTAAATTATCAGCTTGTGATTTTGTTCGTTTGTGCTGTTTCCCGCTAAATGGGACGCAAGTGGCCCATATTACTCTCCTGAGTCCTCTCTTTTTGAAAGAGGCTGGAAAATTGGGAAGGTGGCTTGTTAATGAGGAAAGGGTAGTTTGGTACGCAGAGAGTGCAATTGTCAAAAAAGGAGGCCACCCTTCATTTGGCTCTATGCAGTGGTAGCAGGGAAAGAAGGGTCCCTAAATCGACTGCAGACAGTGGTGCGTGGATACCAAGGAGTATAGTGGTCTCTCTTTTTCAACGGAGGGAAAGGAAAAAAAGGATCAGAATCCAATGAGTTTTTGTTTAATGCCAGTGCCTCTTCTTTCGTGTCTTTGATATGCTTGTTGAAATTTGGCTCTTCTTTCGAGAGTGTTGAGATATAAAGGAGTGGGAGGAGGAAAATTTATGGTAAAAGCTATATGATAAGAGTGCGGGTAAATCTTCAATTTTCGTATGATGGTTTTTAGATCGTCCAATCAAACTCGAAGTATGGTTTGACTTTTGTTCAGTAAGTGTAAGGCACATGTAATCTAACCGCTTTGCACTCTTAAAACATTATACCTCAGTTCTTCAATTACTGACGGATGCACATGTAATCTAACCGTTTTGCACTCTTAAAACTGGCTAATTTGTAACATCTTCAAAAACCGTTCTTGGTTTTTCTCCTCTAACGGGATTGTCCACACTTTACCTAAAGTCTCGACTAAGCTTTAGTGGTCGGATATTTCCTTTTGAAACGTGTTTTACGGCCTTACACGACTAAGCTTTTCATGTTGATTTTTAACTTTGTGTAGATGAGCATATCCATCCGAGGAAGCACCACTGTGCATTTGCACGTATATGCATGACAGCTTGTGTGATCAACTTTCTGCATCGGATAGTAAAGCAAATCACGGGCAGTCACTAATAAACCAAGTGATATCCCTCTATTTCCAACAGTCGAATGATGACCCATGGCTGGTTGAGCAAATACATGGCCTTTAGATTATAGATCTCCACACTCTGGACATGCCTACATGTGAGGATGAATTTGAAGGATGCATAAGCAAAACACCCAAAGCCAGGTCACACACTTGAACAAACCCACGATTGCTATTCAATTTATTTAATTTCTCAATTGCAAAGCTAATATAAACTCTGCAGACTTGTGCCCTAGGGTGCTAGAACCCAAACAAAGCAAAAGATTTGTGATTTGGCCTCCGAATTTGCACAGCTAATTGGCTTTTAGAAATGGACCAATCGCAGCTATCTAAGGAGCCAAACGTGAAGGACTCCCAAGGTAAAAAGGCTGTTAGCCACAACGGCACATGGAGAAAGACATCCTACAACTGTAACCAAGGCACCCAGCATGCCTCATGTCACCGCTCAGCCCAAAGGCCACAAACCTACCATGCCCATTTATGGTGTACCAAAACAAAAAATAAAAACCAGCAGGGTTTAGGAGGTAAGAGTTAGGCAGGGCCAAACTGCACAGACAAATCGATGTAGTTGTTGTTGGGAAGAGGCTTTTCTAGTTCTATCCTTTTCCAAGAATTATATATGCTGGTGATTTATTGATAGCTAAGAATTGCTTTGATTCCAGTGATCACACCCCACTACCAAAGGTAGGCCGGATGTATGGTACACACACAACGCAAGCCTGCATGCAGCAGAAACCATGGCGCACCAAGCTGCAGCACACCTGTAATGTTGCGAACATAAACCCTGGCCACATTATTTCATTGGGGTGAGGTGGGGTATCATCTCAGCTTTTCCACCTCAATAAGGTAATACAATATAGATTTGTCTCAACTCTTGGCCCTCTTTAGCAGGAACCGGAGGGAGAAGATTCCAAGTACCAGAGTCTGCCAAAACCAGCCTCTTGAATTCCCAGGATCCACCCTCTTTGAAAGATGCCAGGCGTACACCGCCTCCACAACATGAGCTGCTGCTGCTAATATGAAAACTACACGAACACCTGTCAATGACCGGTGGAAGAAAAGGGCAATAGATCTTACCCATTCCAAAGGCCCAAAAGGGGGCATAAAAGCCGCATAGAACAACAGTGACATTCCAATAATGCAAAAGAACCATGCAAAAATTGTTGGCCCATCTAATGACTTCCTCTTCTTTTCCTGCCAGTAGGAGATTGTTGCAGCCATGCCTTCATGAGGATTGACCATTGGAATGTAGCCAAGCTCTTCCTTTGCTTTAAGGAAAGAGAAGTAGTGTGTAACACCAACCTATAAAACAATAGCTCAAGCAAGTCAATCTCTCTGAGAAAAAAAAAAAAAAAAAACTGGCAAGGAGCAACCACACTGATTGTGACAAAAAAGATGCACCTGATTACAAGCATGGGTTTTAAACTGCAATTGATTCTATAGGACAACATAGAATTTCAAGCTAAAATGGATGGGCGTGCAGGCATACAGTTTGCACTTTTCAAAGAACATTTTCGCAATTAATAAGTGATGCAAAAGCTCAGTGAAACAAGAACTCAATTGCAAGGGGAAAACTCCTCAAATAGTTGTGATAGATTATACTGCAGAATACAACTAATTTTTGTTCTTTTCTTTTATTGGTTATGTTTCCTTTTTTGAATAACTACTATAAGAAAAACATTGTCAAGCTCTAGAAGTAATTAGTGCTATTTAACCAAGATAAGAGACTTGAGAAACAGCAAAACAATAGCTTCCAATTTTAAATACCGTTTTGGTTAAACAAAATACCAAGACAATTCCATAAAATGAATAAATAAATAAAGGCAGTCTATGGATGCAAATATAATAAAAAGAGAAAAAAATTGAACATAGTAAGATAGTTACCAGCAGTATACCTTATTGTCATTACATAGGCTGCATATGTCATAATGTTAGCAATAACTAAAGGTTTTCTTACTACTCTCTCTATCCTTTACTTCTACATTCTTGAGCATTGATTGATCAACAAGTTCAAATTAAGGTTGAGATAAGATGAGGTTACAGACAGGCATATAAGACAATTTTACTCAGCAGGTGAGCAGAATGGACCTTGTATACTTCAGCAGGAAGGATCATAGGCTGAGGGAGCCAAGAACGATTCAACCATGGATATAGCATGGTATAAATGACCTCAAAGATCCGTCCCAAAAGAAGAGCAGAAGGGACACTTATTGTCATCTTTGGCAAGTCATAATCTAAGCTCTGAAGTAGAGGGCGCAGAAATTCAAAGGAATCCACAGGCGACCCTGTAAATAAAACAGAAAGTGATTTATCAAGATGAAAAGATAACTGCTATAAGCAACAAAAGGTATTTGTTTGTAAAGCAGGAGGATTGGAATTCATCAATATTTTAAAAAATGCAAGGGCCTTTTGGAAAATTCTGTGGAATGCAAGAAGTGGAAGTACAACACAGCTTTTCCAGTGGTTTCTGCATTCCATAGAATCTCTCTGAGTCTGACCCCACCCCCCAACTCCTCACCTCGAGTCAAGGTTCTAAAAATCAAACATGGGGGGCTACTCAGTCCTCCTGTTGAGTTGACTTGACCAAGTTGCGTGCAACTTGACCGAGCCAGATCGAATCGCATCATAGAGTCCAACCTCCTACAAAAGTATAGAAAAACATGTAAAAAAAATCTTTAAAAATGAAAGAATAGTGTCATGTAAAAATAGAATTTTAAGACACATCATGTTTTCATTAAGGTACAGTCATTTTTTCGAACACTAGTTCTATTTTTCTAAAATTAGTATAAAAGATACATGAGTAGCTCTCTCTCTTTCTCTCTCTCCCTCTCAAACCCCCTTCTAAAAAACTCACTACCCACACTGCCTCACATATGAGGTGCCATCTAGATTCCTATTACCCTCTCTCAGATCTGAAATTTTCAATTTCCATATTCCCCCCCACCCAGTCCAGTTAGAATCATACTGTTGCAGGCTCAAGTCATGGTAACAACCAAACCACCAAGAAAAAAGAAAAAAATAAAAGAAGAAAGAGAAAAAAAAACTACACTGCAATATACATCAAAAATAATTTCAATGCAAAATAAACTAAACAAATTATTTCACTGCAATAGATCAGAAATTACCATCAGATATGAAATATGGCTGCCCAGCAGCAACTGGTCGTCCTTTTTTACCAGGAATATCATCCAGAAGTCCCATGCTTGCCAATATTAGGGCAAGAACTAGATTATCCACATAAACCCAATCTGTCTTGACTCTTCCATCACCTATTTTGAATGCCAATAGGCCCATCTTTGCAAAAGAGATTATCCTAGGAAAATGCCTCTCTTCACCTGGTCCATAAATTGCAGCAGGACGAATTGCACAAGTATAGAGTGGGGCTCCATTCTTTTTTCTAGACAATGGTAAAAGATGACCAAAATGGCTCATTTTACTTGAATCGATGAAGAAGATGTTTAAAGGAAATGATAATATCAGGAAGCAAAAGTGATTCCTTGTAAACTGAACCACATGATTCTATCATGAGCAGTCGTGCGCTGTCTTCTGAGATGCATAGCAATCAAAGATATGGGTTAATGGGAAGGCCCTAGGTTGCATTATGGATGGAAACCATCCTCATCAGGTCAAGATAGTTGTGCATGTCATGGCCTCAAAGTCACTAATTCCAAACAAAAGGTGTGCGATCAGGGATGGTTGAGGGGGGATGGATGACATGCACACATGCATGCAATGGTTCAACAAGGCCCAGTCAAAAGTTGCAAAATTTTTAATTGGGCCAACATAGGGTCAATCCGACTTTATCAGACATGAACCATGTATGTATTCTCATGTGCCCAAATTTGATCTTGGACAGATTTACAGTCAACTTTGGACCAAGCCATTATAATTGTTTACTGGTAACTTTCTTAGCTACCATTGTAATTATTTACCGAGAAGCTTCTTGGCCATTGAATATAAAGATATAACCTTTTGATCAGCTGTTTTTTCACCTCCATATAGGGTGAGTAAACAAGCCGAGCTTGGCCAAGCTCAAACTCAAGCTCAGGGTAGAGCTCAACTATAATATAAACTAGCAACAAACACCCGTGCTAAGCCCGGGCCCAAAAAGATAAATATATTAAAAATTGGAAACACATATGAAATTATTGTTATCTCCAATACTATTTGAAAAATGATTAGCTAATAATTTGAAATGAGATGTATTTTTAATATGCACTCTAATAGCAAATATACCAAAATTATTCCTAAGAACACTTTATTTTCCGCGGGATCACTGAACATGAGTCATATGCATAATAATATTTTAACCCTTATATTAATGCTAACAACACTATCATGCGTTCAATCTAATGGTGCGGCCACACAAAAATTTTAGATACTCATATTCATAGCGACAATATGGAATGGTAATGTATTTCCATTTGTATGATGTTCATGTGATTTAAAAATCAAAGGATTGTCAGGCATAATCAAATTAAACAAATGCAAACAAATTTTAGTGGCCTAATAGAAAAAAGGAAATGCAAGAAAAGTTTACAAAGATGCATGAATGAAAAGTTTGTGTCGTTTAAAAAAACTAATCTTTACACAAATTTTCTCCACTATTTAGGAAACCTCTCTTAGAGAAAAAAATGGAACTTAAATTCAAAATGGCAAACCCATTAACTAAATCAAAGTGAGGGGCATATTATCTATTACTTAGGGCAAACCGATTAACTATGTTTGATATTACTCAGGTCCCACATTACCTATGCTAGCAAAAGTGTCAGAATAGAGCCTGAATTTGGAAGAGTCCAGCCTAATCCAAATTGGTTTTGGCAATCTGTATAAGTTTGGTCCAATAGGTCAAACTTGATTACAATTCAAATTTACGAATGGGCTGGATTTTGCTAAATGAGGTTTTTTTTTTTTTTTTTTAAGAAGGTGGTGGTTTTGGGTTGGGGGGGAGGGGGGCGGGGCGTGGGGGGTTTGATTTGAGGAAATAATTTCAATGAAAGAAATTTGTGAGGTGGGGCCACTCTTAATTTTTTTGGCTCTATATTAATCTATGATTCGTGATTCTTAGATAAGCACTACATGATGCTGAAGATTTAGATTTTTCTTTGGGCCACTAAAGATGCAAACAAATTATGAGGATTATGAGGTAGGTGCATTACATAAATTTTCCAACATTAAGAAGGTAGGTCCATTGTATGTTCCAATAGATTAGATTAAATTGATTAGGATTACAAACTGATTTTAATTGATTTTAAGGGCGTGTCCATTGTATGTGCCAATAGATTCGTAAATTGCAGCTTGAGAATTGAGTGTAGTGGGCCGCATGAAATGAGTGTGGAAAGTGGGTAATAAGTTATAGGTGGAGCCCACAAGAAATTGAAGTGGGTAATAAGTTATAGGGAGGAGATGTCTACATTGATGGCTCGATGAGAGAGTGGATGGAGATCTCATGGGTTGCAAAATGGATTGGGTTAGATTTGAATGAGAGATAAATTAGAAAAATCAGTCCAGAGATTTAGGAAAAAGATTTGGGAAGGAAATTTAAAATGGAGATTTTGAGAGGTATGTATAGTGGCCCACATGAAAGCAAAAGGCTGTATTATTTTCTTTTATATTTCTTTGAAAGGAGAGACTTTTTAGGGATAACGTGGCACCCCTCACAGCCCACCTCCCCGTTTGCTTTAATATATATAATGAGCAAAGTGTGAGCTTGGGCTCATATAAAACATTAACTTAATCAAGTTGTGCTCGAGCTTGAACCAAGCCCTTAACCAAGCTGAGCTCAACAGACCATGATTCAAGCTGTACCTGTGAGCTAATCGAGCTGAGTTTGAGCTCGGATGGTGTTGAACCCGACCTAGAGCTGGCTCAGCTCATTGACAACCCTACCCATATCCAGTCACCCTAACCCCAACCCACATCTTACTTGTTGATATTTTATAACTTCATAATGGACAAGATTTTGATGGCCTAGTCGAATCAAGTTAAAGGGACTGGATGGGGGTAAAACTTCATTCACCTCACCTCCCATCCAAACACTGCTCTACATATAGCAGCCATCCTGTCCCTTCTGGGCTCCTAAGCGGGCATGGTCCACCAGGATGCATGCTAGTCATGAGAGTGGCATAGGGGGATACGAAGACCCTAGGGTGGATTAGAAGTGGACCAAAAATCATCTCAATTGGATGATGAACGCCATATAATTTAAAGCCCAAGAGTTTGAGAGTCTTGTGATTTTTTGCTACTCCTGCGTTGACTCTAACAATGGATAACAATTATGGGGAGTTAGCTCCGCACAAGGGTTTGGATTTATCATGGGAGGCCTCCATTGTGGTGATTTGAGATGGGTTGCACTTTTTAGCAACTTTTTAGTTTATACAACAGGCCCACCCATTATTGATCCAAGTCCCTCACACACACATACAATCCCTCATGAATTAGCACTTGCCTCAATTTGACACTTACACAAACTATTGTCAATCCATGGATAGAATCACAACGAAAATTGCACTCAAGGAAACATTAAACTTTGAAGCATCAAAATCAAGGTTAAGGATCATCTTGTTAGTCTAAGGTTCACCACTGCCCTACTCTGTGATTGCCATGCATCATGTTGGGCCCCACAAAAGGGGGTGTGCCCTTCAAGACTAGGAATAGATACATACTTGGAAGGGCGGCCATTGCTTTTCAGGACTAGCTGCTCAGCAACTGATTTAGTGCGCCCATATGAATCGACATGATCGTCAAGTGGGAAATATGGCAATGCTTCATTGCCATTTACAATCTCCTTTCCTCCAAAAACCACATTGTATGTGCTCACATAGACGAGCCTCCTAACACCAAACTCATGGCATGCATCCAATACATTGCAGGTTCCACATATATTCACTTCATCAACACGCCCAACTTGGAGCATTTCCTTCCCTGACATACCGTATGAGGCAAGGTGGAAAACACAATTTGCCCCACGTAAAGCTTTTTCGACATCTTTTTTTAGGCTCACATCCCCTAAAACATAGAGTTCATCAAAATAAAGTTCAAAGTATGCTACAGTTAACATGAAGTTGTAAAATAAAGTCTGAACCTAGGATCACAGTGCTGTGCACAATAATTAAAACATTAAGAAAAAGAATTATTTGAAATCGTGGCATGGTTGTTGGAAGGCGCTCATTGTTGCAACCGCAAGGTTCAAAGTTACAAATCAGCTTATCTTTTTAAAAAATTGAAGAAAAAACAATTTGGAGGTGTAAACACAAATGAGAAGAACCTGCCTATCAATCACCTTATTTCATTTGCTATAAAAACATTCAACTTCATAATCATAAACACTATAAAGGTGCATCCCTGGTGACCCTACCTGCAGCGATGGGGACTGTTGATCAAGTATGACATTCAATGGATGAAACCCTTAACCACCTCACTGACGAGGGGACTGCAACCGTTTCCACATAGTCTGTCTATAGCAGGACCTACTAGATGTACATTTTTGCTGGATTAAAAAAGAAATGAACTTCCTCACATCCCTGTTACCTAACTATAGACGAGTTCACATATGCCAATAAACATACTACAGTTTTTCATCGGCAAATGAGGATTTTAAAGTGAAGGCTAGCAAGCTATGACGCCCAGATACAGGATGGATAAGGCAGCTTAGAGAGAGACATTCCATCAATACATCAGAGATGCTGATTTTACATATAAAAAATGAAATATCGGATGGAATATAGAAGGCCTGTCACCTATTTTGAAGGATCATGGTATCATAAGAAAGCAAGACAAGAAATCAAAAAAGAAAACGCTATAGTATCAACAAGTTAAATCACAATTTCCAAAGGCAATCAAGTGAGTCCTCAGCACTCATCTTCAGTCCCCAGTGGCTCAGTGATCTCACTGTAAAATTTTCTCTCCTCTCATAGATGTGTCTAATCAGACCTCACAATCATCTTTTGATCAGGCCGGCCATATTACTCACAACCTCAGTCTATCTTTATCAAGCCACGCAATGAAAAACTCTGGAAGAATCATACAGATACACCAGCACCGACAGATTCAGAAGGTTTTCTCAATGACTGATTTCTCTTGTATAAATTTATTAGTTTCAATTAATACAAATTGCAGTGTGACTTTATGGAAACGTAGCCTCTTTAGATTTCCTACATGAGCAACATAAAAAAATAGAATTCAAAGAAGAAAGAAATGGAAGGGAAATCACCATAACCAACGAACTAAGATCCAAACCCTAATCCATCTTCAAATCGACTTTAACAGATCCAAACATCGAATCGGAAAGAATCGAATCCCCTCATTAAAAAAAAAAAAACACCGAGATCCAAAGCATAACAGATGCGGAGAGAGAGAGACAGAGAGATCTGAATCCTAACGATTCATTAAAAAAAATAACACACAAGATCGATCGATCGATCGATCGATGAAACATGAGAATCGGACCTTGGATGGAGATGACGCCTGCGGCTTTGAAAAGGAGAGAACATGGAGAAGAGACGCGAAGATCGAGAGATCGAACCTCGCGAGCGCCTCTTCCGATGAGCTCCAAGCAGAGAGCGGCTCCTACAAAACCAGCTCCACCTGTTACGACGAACACGTTACCTTCGATGCCTTCATTTTCGCTCAAATGCATCTCTGATTGATCTTCCTCTCCTTCTTTTGTGCTTGTTTTCTCTTCTCCGTCCCCTCAAGTCTAATAAGTAGCTAACTCGAATGTGAACGGGGAAAGAAGAGAAATGTCTGTTGTATTTGCATTGATACAATACACGACAGTTGACGATATCTGCGAAGACTCCAAGACTTGGACTCGTGTGATGGAAGTTGGGGGAGGGCTATATAGACGAAGAGTCACAGCTCACTGGTGATGAGAAATGTTCCCACCTTATTCTTATTACTAGATATATCTCTGTAAGAGAGGGGTGGATGTCCCGAAAGATATTTCCAATAGAAGCATATAAATATATATATATATATATATATGGAAACGGTCTGGTGAGGACCGTCCTCACCGTATTAAGTATGGACTCATCCCATCCGTCTGTTCTCTCAACGGATCCAACGCTCCACACGATTCACATATAACAGAAGAGAGGGAAACGTTCCAGTGGAAAAAGAGGAGAGGGAAACAGTCTGGAGGAAAAAAAAAGCGCAGCACTTTGCGATTTGGGGGGAACGGAAGGAGAAAAGAGGAGTGATTGCGCCATTTCGCCGGAGCCAAATTGCGAGATCGATCGCGATCTCTCGGCATCTCATCTCTCTCCTCTCATGCACTTCTCAATCTAGGTGTCCCTTTTCTCTCTACAGTTTCGAGAAAAACCGGCGGCACGGCAAATCCACAGGGTTCCTCTCTCTTGGTCTCTGATCCGGCTTGGCCCCAAGCTATCCCGGTCATCTACATCTCCAACAATGTTGCCCTGGTCAGCCCCAAAGAAGGCCCAAAGCCCAGGCAGCTCCTTTCTCTGCCCCCTTTCCCCGCTACCCCCTGCTTGCTGCACGTGAAGAAGACAGCTGCCTACGAGTGGCTGCCATCAGCTAGGTCACTCACTACTTCACTGACATCCCCTGCCCCGTCATCGTCATCCAGAGCCACTTCAACAAAGGACTCGTAAGTTGGATACTACTATGCCCTGTAGCCGTTTGAAGAAATGCTTGCTAACTGCTTATATGTCTTTGGGTTTTTTTATGGTTGGGTGCTTTTGAAGAAATGGGCATTGAAATGGGAGTTCGGTGCATTTGGCATTAAAATTCATTTTTCGAGTGTACCTTACACAGATACTGATCAACTCTCTCAAATGCTAACTATTATTACACAGATACTTTGTTGTTATTGTTGTTGCTGTCTGCAGAGTTTTGATTTTTAAAAAAAAAAAACTTGTTTTGGGGTTTTTGTGTGTTTTGTAATTGCATTAGGGTTTGTTTGATTTTGGGTTTGTTTTATTTTGGTGGGAATATTTGTGAGTTTTGCCTGGTTGTTTGGTGTTATGAACCCATAATTGTTTAGCTCAATGTTTTTTCTTTTCCCTAGTTTTTGTGCCACTGGATTTCGACTTCTGGGGGGCCTTTGTTTGTGGGCTTTAGGTATTAGTGCAAACGAGCATGAGTTGGCTTTAGGTTGGGATGTTGTGAGCTTTGAAAGGAGATGAATACTGCAATGTAGAAACACTCTGGCGAAACTGGTGCCAGAGTGTTAAAATGTAGTTAGCTTTGCATTTGGATAAGGGAAAGTTGGGATAATAAACCAATAACATTTATCCACCATTGCTACATTTCTTGCATTTAGAAAAAAAAATTGTTTGTGATAGTCAGTTTCCATGTTTTAAGTTTTGAATTTTGATCATACATATATAGTCAGAATTCAGAGATGGAATGGCCTAAAATACATGATGAATACGTGCTGTTTAATATAGAAATTTGGTGATGAAGGGGATTAGAAGGCTCTTTTTGTTTTGTTTTGTTGATCGTAGGTTGCTGGCATCCATTTTATATGGATTTATTATAGTCATAAACTCCCTTGTAGCTACTAGTAGAAATTTTTGCAATGCTGCCCGACTCTCATTTTCGCAATTACTTATGTGGATTATGGTCATTTGTCAAACCATGGCTATCAGTTCATTTTTTTTTTTTAATACTTTGGATTGCTTGAACTGTAAATATTTTTTTTTTTGTTATTGGGGTTATTTTGACTAACAATATGGTAGGGAGTGGCTTCTTTGAGGCAGTGATCATTGGAAAGGGAGGGCATGCCGCAATCCCTCAGCATACTATGGATCCAATTTTAGCAGCATCCAATGTGATTGTTAGTTTGCAACACGGAGACAAACCGCACTCCATTTCAGAGTGTTCTGGGGTTTTCAATTTAGGGGTTTCAGGGGTTCTACGATGATGGACTTGAAATTATGGGTTTTGGGGGGTTTTTTTAATGGTGTTTGGGAAACAATTTATATGGTATTGTCCCCACCATCCAACCCTCTTCTTCTGTTAAACAATGAATACAGTAGTGGTATTTTCTTCACTTTTAGTTTTCTTGTAAATCTGTTTTGATGATATTTTTTTTATTGAGAGATCGGACGGCCCACAATGGTCCATACTTAATATGGTGAGGACGGTCCTCACTAGACCATTTCCTTGTGAGGACCACTCAGGGCCGTCAGATTAGAAACCTGATCCAACGATTCCGATGCAACCTATATAACTAAAGGAGGGAAATGAAAATGAGGAGAGAGAATCGCAGAAACCAGAAGAAGGCCCAAATCGAGCGAATAACAAAAACTGGAAGAAGCCCCAAATCGATTCACCATCCTCTTCCGCCTCCTTCCCGTCCTCCTTCCATTATTTGGTTGCAACGCATTTCTCTACATTGCATTTCACCAAAATAGAGAAAAACAGAAAGAAAGAAAGAAAAAAAAAAGAATTATCAAAACCCTGGAAAAATGGAACAAAAGGAAATTTCGTCCACCTCAAAAGCTATTCTCTTTTTTCATATAAGTGTGGAAACATGAAGATGCATTCTAGACCAACGTGACACTTGACTTCCAGACTAAAAAAGTCATCATAATCTATATCCACATAACCAAAGCAATTTTGTCACCTTTCTGATAGCCATTAACTTCAATCTTTTGAGAAATAATTTCAATCTGTTACAATTACTAAGACTAAAGAAAATTGCATACAAGCAGTAGCAACAATAAAGTGTGAAACTGAATCCACATGTTAGTGCTCAATAGTTCTGACTAATAAATTAGGATACTTACAGATGATCTCTCTTCATATACATCTCTGTGAAGCCTATATATCCTAACTCTATCTGAGGGCTTGTTCTTGTGTTTCTGACAATAAGGATTGAGGTGCAAATTCTGAAGAAGGGGGAGAAGGGTCAAAGGTGGAGATCTACGTGGATTTGATTTCAGTTTCATTGGTTGTGGGTGGGGATACATTTTCTGAAAAAAAAAAAATTGATCGTCTGACCCCATTGTTTAACCTGCAATGCCCTGTTAAGTGTCACCACCAAAGTCCAATCCTTCCCCTTTCCACAGAAACAAGGTTTGGAGAAGCAAAAGAACACCCTTGAGGTATCATGTCCATAATTAATATTTTAACTTTGAAGAAATTGTGCTATAGCACTTGAACAATCTTGAATGCATATTTTTACCCAGGTTTTATCCTTTCATTCCGCCGCTCGCAAGGGACTATCCATGGATGACCCTATCTCTTTTCACCCAGCTCTGTTCTCTCAGACCGTGCCCGCTGGTAATGAGGTAGAAGAGTTCTCCAGCTCGGACCAGGAAGAAAACCCAAACCAGAATGGAAACACTCAGGTATTTCTCAAATAATATATTTTGGATTTACTTTATTTTTAATTTATCTATTTAATTTTGTGTTCAAAATATATGATGGGCAACTATTCTATGTTATTTACTTGACAATGTCTTTGTTCATGAGTGATCCCTGAGAATATTTTTTTTCCTTCATGTATAATCTGGGACTATTGTTCACCTTTTTCAATGGATGAGAAGTTGGAATCAGCTGCATCTTCCATGAGTAGAATCTTCATACCTGAAGTAGACGAAGATAAGACCCCACGGTTGAGAATGTATTTGCATGACTTGGAAGAAGCTTACGAATTTTATAATACTTATGCGAGGGCTGCTGGTTTTGGTATTAGACGTGGTTCAGATAAAAAAAAGAGGGGTGAAGTATATTGGAAGCAGTTTATGTGCGCTAAACAAGGTCAGAGGGTAGAAAAGGAAGGAGGTGATTTTGTGTCACAGAAGCGTGTTCCATATACGAGAGAAAATTGTAGAGCGGAGATCGTTGTGAAAAAAATTACAAGCGGACATTGGGTTGTTAACAAATTTGTTGAAGAACATACTCATGTCTTATCTACCCCACGTAAGACACATATGTTTCGTTCACACCGTAAAATTACTCCAGCTCATAAAAAATTAATAGATGCATTTGAAGAAAATAACATACGACCGGCAAATCAAATGGGGCTCTTAAGCACACAAGCCGGTGGTTCAGGAGCAGTTGGTTTCAATGAGCAGGACATGCGAAATCACCATCGAGACAAGCAGAACACAAAGAAGGGGCGAGATGGTAAGATGTTGTATGAGTATTTTGAATACATGAAAGAAATGAATCCAGGTTTTTCTTATTCTATAGAGACAGATGAGAACAATCAAATCAAGCATGTATTTTGGGCAGATCACTTATGTCGTCTTTCATTCATTGTTTTTGGTGATGTTGTTACTTTTGACACAACATATCAAACCAATAAATATGATCTTATCTTCGGTGCATTTATGGGAGTAAATCACCATGATCAAAAGGTCATCTTTGGAAGTGGTTTTTTATCAAATGAGAGTTTTGATTCATTTGTGTGGCTATTTAGACGTTGGTTGGAAGCTATGCCTGCGGGTCCACCGGAAGCGATTGTAACAGACCAAGATCCCGCGATGAGGAAAGCAATCAAGCACGTTATGCCTGCCACACGACATCGATTTTGTGTCTGGCACATTATGCAAAAGTTGCCATCCAAGTTAGGCGGACTTGCAATTCATGCTGACGGTCTTATGGATGCAATAAATAAAGCTGTTTACAATGCTGTCCAACGGATCATTTTGAGATGGAATGGGCCAAGATACGAAATCAATATAACTTGAAAGAAGACAGTTGGCTAGAAGACATGTACACGCTTCGTGAGATGTGGATACCAATCTTCTTAAGGGGCATGTTTTTTGCGGGAATGTCATCGTCACAGAGAAGTGAAAGTTTCAATGCATTCCTTAAGCAGTTTGAAACACATAAGTGTGGTTTGCATGACTTTATGATGCGCTTTGAACGTGCCATTACTCGTCAAAGGTATCAAGAGCTAAAAGTGGAGCATGAAAACTTGCAAACGAGGCCAAAGCTCCTAACTGGTTTGGAGATGGAGGAACAAATGGCTGGAATATATTCGAGAAAAGTTTTCCATGAGTTTCAGGTACAATTCATGGCAATGGTGTCATCCATTCCAAAACTTGTAAAGGAAAATGCGTCAGAGAGCATTTATGATGTTTGGTCCATGAAAAATAAGTGCAAAACTTCTGAAAGGGTCATTTTCAACAAAGATTCTAAATGTGCAAATTGCTCTTGCAAACTATTTGAGTTTCGAGGAATTCCTTGCAGTCATATAATTGTTGCATTGAAACACGAGATGATTTTCACCTTGCCTGAGCATTTTATATTAAAGAGATGGACTTCTCACGCGAGAGATGGTACAGAATATAGCAAATGTTTGATTGTGGGGAATACAACTGGTGGCACCTCGTTGATTGTCCGGCATGGTGATTTGTCGTATTGGGGCAACATGGTTTCTAATGAGGCAAGTATGTGTTCAAAGACGTACGAATATGCAAGAAATGTTTTGACTGATCTTCATAAAATGTGTCGCCAAATGAATCAACTTGAACTTGGAGGAGAACATACATCAAGTGGAAAAAACAAAATGGTTAGTGACGCAGTTAGTGAAGCAGTGCAATTGATTGAACCACCTCATGCTACAACAAAGGGCCGTCCAAAAAGACTAAAGTCGTCAAGGGAGAAAGCTCAAAAGAAAGACCGACTTTGTCGTGGATGCAACCAGCGTGGTGTTTCACCTGACAAACGGAATTGCCCAGCTCTTTTGAATAGGTAGTTATTTGTTCAGTTTTGTTATTCTTAAAATTAATTTATTTTCCGCAACAGTTTTCTAATAATATCTAGAGAAAACCCAAATATCAAGATTGATATTTTTGACAATGCAAACCTTATTGACACAGGTTGCCACATTTTCGTGGTCATGGCCATTTGGTTACTCAAGCACTTGGGCTCGGCCCATTTTTTAAAATAAGTGCAGACTCAATTTTGAATTAGAAAATAGCGTTCCTGATCATATCCAAAGTAGAGTTTGTTAGGGACAGGTGTTGTTTTCATGTGGACAAGGAAAGGAGGGCTGAATGAGGTCCGATTGCTAAATCCAGCTCCTATCTTTCTTGGTTTGGCTTCATTTTTGAAAGGTTTACAGTGCTCAATCTACTTTGGATATGAGTCTTGCGAGGCAACTGATGCAAAGCTATATGGGGTGCATCACTTCTTCAATTAGACCAAAAAAAAGGGGAAAAAACACACGCACACACAAGCACTTCAATAATGTTTTTATATCAGAAATTTGACTTTATGTTGTGTAAAGTGTACACCATTGCAATTGATTGCCCATTTAGCAAATGACCCTATTCTTAGTTTAAATTACTAATTACGTTGCATGTGTTTTATTTTCAGGGGGACTGTCGATCTACATGTGGACATTCCAAGAATGGCAGAAGCCCCAACCAATACAGCTGTCGAAGGAAGCTCTTCAGATGTGTCCGGTTCCGATGTCAACCCATGGACATGACACTTGAGATGAATGTTGCTTATGTGAAGGAGAGAATTAGAGCATTGTCATTGGGAAAAGAAGTGGTATGGTGGTTTTTTTTTTTTAAGTTCGAAATCTACCCTTATGCAAAGATTGTCCCTTAGATAATTGCCTGTTGCTTGTTTATTGTTAATATTCAATGACAAAAGGGAATTGTGAATTTTCACTCATTGAATAACATTGTGAATTTTGAATGGCAGTGGTTGTAAAAGAGAATGAGTTTTTTTGGGTAGTTAACAGGTGTTCAGATGCCTCACGATTGTGGTAAGAGGAGAGAGAGAGAGGGGTGGTCATGTACTTTTATCAATCTGCATTCTGGGTTGCAGATATCTGAACACTTAGAATATTGCGGAATGGACAAATGTTTTACTGAAGGAAGTTAGGGAGTTTACTATATCAACATAAGTTGAAGCGATACGCACCAAACTGTGGGAATTTTTTTGAAGATTGACGCTTGTATGTTTTGATCTAATTCAATTTTTACCGTTTTGAATATTGCTAGTGTTGCTTTATTAAGATACTGGTTGTGGCAACATATGCTTTCTTTATAATTAATTGCTTGGTGGCTCAATATAGTGAGACCCTGCCTTTCAATGTTTTGGGGAAGTAGGACCACCTGTTCCTTCATCCATCACATAAAAAGCAGATAGTATTGTGCCGTCCTTTGATTCATGTCCTACAAAAATGGTAAGATGAGAAACAAAATAAAAGGATATTTTTTTTAGTCCAATGCAGTGTATGATGTATATGCAATCCCGTCCTAAATTTGGAGGTACATCAGATGAGGCTGTAGCTATTCAAGGACGACTATGGCATGGCTGTTATAGATTTCACTTCTAGCATGTCAATAGTATATGTTGTGATTCACATAAATGCATAAGAACATTTTGAGCACCTACAACCCTTATAGTGCTGCATAAAGGCATATGGAGATTATTATAAAATGATCCTCTTCCCCATTAAGATTGGGGTCTGTAGTAGTAAATTTTTGAAAGTGGATTGCAGCTTGAAATTTAGAAGCTGGTTTATGAGGTTAGGTCTAGAATTCCTTGAGTGTCAATTAAATTAAAGAGCATACAAAGAAGCAGTTTTGCCCTGAAGGAGATTTATCATATAATCCAAATAAACTTAATTGAAATCACTGGAAACAAGGATGGCCCATTATGTTGAAAACGTCATAAACACGGAGTTGAAACGTTCACGTAAATTGGGAGTGCATCCAGCCAGTCAATGGGTTAAACAAAAATATAAAACTACCATTCACTTTTTCAAATTTTTACATAGGTTGTACATAGTCATGGATAACAAAGAGAAAAACATAGAAAAAAAAAGATGGGGAGATTTCTAAAGGAGGCGCTTCATTGATGACGAAGCTGGTTGAACATTTCAGTCAGCTGATTACGAATGTCAGAGAAACCGGTTGCCATCCTTTCATCCAATTGTTAAATCTGGATAGACTGATCAAACACTGCATTTTCAATCGCAAGGAGACGATTTTCAATGGAATCTGCCTCTGCGTCGTCATCAGCTTCATTTGGGGCTTGTCCCCTCTGAAGATGTCGGGCCACATGTGTATCAGACATTGCTTTGGTTCTACCATCTATTACCTGTCTTCGAGCAACATGTAATTCATGACTGTACGCTTGGCAACCTTTTTCAATCATCAATTTACATATCATTGCACCAAAAGGAAGGGTGATTTTTCGTGGTTCATTATAAACTCGCAGCATTGATTCCAGTATCGCCTGTGGGATGTCAACAGAGGTGCTTGTGCCTAAGGAGTAGAGAAGGAAAGCCTGAGAATAGATAAGATCATATCTATGACTTCTAGGCTCAATGTTGTAGCAGACAAATGTATTGAGTAACCGATAATCAGTGGTGAGACCAAATATCTTCAAAACAGGACTATCCAGTACAGTGGGTTTCCCACACAGCTCTGTAGCTACCTCATTCGCTTGCATCATCATGTTATCAAGATCATTTGTTGGATAGGATATGTGAACAGGTCTCTGAAGACTGAGTAAAGTGGCAATGCTATTTGCATCTACAGTCAGTGTCTTCCCCCGAACGTATGTCTTGAAACCACTATTGTTGACATCATACATATTGCAGTAAAACTCCCGTACCCAATTTTCAAAGCATTCATTATTCAAGTTCATTAAAATCGTAAGACCGTTCAGATGAAGCCAATGCAAAAACCTAGTATGGATGAGTTCAGAGTGCACAACTATTCTCTCAAATATCACTGTCCGATTGCTGAATCTTGTTTCAAAACGTTCAACACCATCAGCATCTTTAAACCTTTCATTATTGAAACGAGAGGAAGACCCAGCTGGTCTCTTCCCTTTAGAAGTTTCTGGTTGCTTTCCTTTGTAAGTTTTAGGAGGCATACTGTACAAATAAAATAAAAAAGAAACAGATAAGGTGGAACCCTGATTCAACAAACACAATGTAACACAATGTATATAAAAATCCACCAAATTCCATGATATATAAATCACTTTATAAGGTGCAACCCTGTTTCAACAAACACAATGTGCATAAAAATCTACCAAATTCCATGATATACAAATCACTTTATATATATCCTAAAGGGAAACATCATATTGGTACAGCACTTTATCACAAAATATACAGCCAAACATATCAACCCTGTCGGAATAACCCAACACAACACAAATTGAAACACAACACAAATTGAAGACGAAATGCAAAAGCCAACACAGTCTCAAATCAGTGAAAAATATCATAGTGAAAATTCCTATTTTTGACAGATGTAACAAAAAAAGGTCAGTTATTTCTTTGAAAAGCAACAACCCACAAACCTCATAAAAGAAAATCTCTGCAACCATCCAACCAACAAAAAAAATTAAAATCTTAAAAAAATCCAACTGCTCAAGATTTTTACCCTAGGTAGAGTTTGGGATTAATCAAAAACAAGAAATGAAAGCCGCAGCCAACGAGTTTACTTAGGGAAAAAAAAAGACATGAGAGGAATAAAAGAGGATCATACCTGAAGCAGCTGAGAAGGAAATGAAAGAGAAGAGAGGAAAATGAATGAGATTGAAGGGAGCAGGTGGGCAGGAATACTCAGAGAGAAGAATCAAGTCACATGCGGATAAAGGAATAGTGAGAGAGAATTTTACTTTAGGATGAAACTGCCCTCCATCTTGATAAAACTTCCCTCACTGTCCTCGCTATAGCGAGCCCGGGCTCGCTATAGCGAGAACCTCGCTATAGGGCTCGCTATAGCGAGCCCCATTCTGCCACCATTTTCCCCTCTTGCCCCCTGTGCGCGAGACGACTCTCTGGAATCTTTTTTTCAAAAATGTATTTTAGGAGGAGGACCACTCTATGAAATTTTTGAATTTTTCCCGACACTTCAGCTTACTAGATTAGAAGCCATCTACGGAAGCTCAAACTTTTTCATTCATAAAAAAAAAAAAAAGGAAATAATTCAGTAAAATGTTGAAAATAAAATGAATTTCAATTATATATCAAAAATCATTTTTTCATTAAAAGGATAAATTATTATGTTTTTGGTAATGTTTTTATTGTGGTAATTCCAATTCATTATTTAAATTATATTTAGATATTATGATAAAAAATGACATTGCCTGGCATTTGAAATAAAATTTGAACGACCAAATCATAGACCTATCATATGCATCATAGTATACCTATCATATACAAAAAACTACATCAAAATTGTTCTCTGGACTGCTAGTTGAAAATAAAATTAATTTTAAATAAAAATAAAGAAATTAAAAATCATTCTTTCATTACAATTGCAATTCATTATTTTTTATATTATCAATGGGCTCCATCCAATTCATTACTTTTTATAATGACATTGTAAATTCATTACTTTTTATAATGCCATTGTAAAATCACGGGAGAATCGAAGAAGATGATTACAATCAAATGGGCTTTTTACACCTATCCCTGTGTTTCACCTAGGTTGAATGGAGAAGGGTGAAAATTGTGTTTCACCTAGGTTGAAGGAAGAATGGTGAAAATCCGGTAATTTTCCCTAAAATCTGGTGATGCAGGTTGGACTAATAAATTATGGTGGTGCAGTGGTTAGATTAGATTTTTAAATTAGGTTTTTAATTTTCTTTGGTTGTAAGTAATATTTTAAATTTGTAATTAATTTTTAAATCAATCAGTTCCACTCCAGTTCCACCGGTTATTACTATAGGCTGCGATCATTTGGAACGATCCGGTCCCATGGGCCACTTGAGAGCCTAACAATGACGAGGGTTATAGAGCCTAACAATCACAAGGGTTATAGAAGTTTTAAAGGACTCATGATCTGCCTGTGTGGAAAAGTTGGGAGTCTTGCAATCAAGAGATGTAGTATTTTGAGTTCTTCAAAATTGTCTACGTTATAGATTTGGATAAAGTTGGATGGGAGTCAAATTTTGCATGATCAATTGACCTGCCTAATTCAGATGAGTGTCAAGTTTAAGCCAGATGCATGATCAATTGACCTACCTAGAAATATGATGAAATTAATCTTCAAAGGAGATTAAATTGCTATCACATGAAAAGCAACCCAACGGCGCATCAGATCCGATTATGGAATCAATCTTCAAATGAAGCAACATAACACGAAATCTACACCTATCAAATCAGCACATGAAATATACACAACTGTGCAAATAACTTCCATGTTCCGTCATGCACAAAACATGTTTTTAAACCTTCAAAGAGAACATATTCCCAGAGCATGTATTTCATGCCTAGCTGAACAAGAAAACTATGATTATAATACAGCACGCAACTATAATAGCATGATAAATTTTTCGGAGATATGCATCTCGAATTTTCTCTACTTCAATAAAAACACAAAATGCGGACTCTATCTTTTCAACGACCACTATCAAATTATCTCTTTCACACATCGTTGAATTAGCTTCGGCAAGCTGGCAATGCGGTACTTCATCTTTCCAAAGAAATGCACCACAGCCATTTTCATCCTGCATAAAGTTTTACACACATAAAAAATAGTTAATGCTAAATTTTAAACCTTAACAACACATAGTGACTAGTTTTTGAGGTAGCATAAACACACTTACTTTCCAATTTGGGCATTTCCAAAATTTTCGATTTGGATTCAATTGCGTACGAGAAGTATATAATTTCATCGGTCCAGCTCCACATCGGCATTTTGGAGTAAATTCAGATAGGGTTGTATTACAAGATGACATTCTGTGCAAATAATATTGTTAGTTGAAATAACCCCAGCAAAAAAAAAAACAATATATTTACAGTTCAAGCAATCCAAAGTATAAAAAAAGAAAAAAAAAGGGAACTGATAGCCATGGTTTGACAAATGACCATAATCCACATACGTAATTGCGGAAATAAGAGTCGGGCAGCATTGAAATAATTTCTACATTTTCGTTTCACCACTTTGTTGGGTTCAGCTGTGTATGCAGTGTTCAAATCATTAAGCCCCAAAATATTTCAATCAGAGTAAACTATGATATCAAGTCCAATACATACGAACATAAGAGTCCATCACAATTTGAAAGCCATCAATAGTCAGCATTTGAGAGAGTTGATCAGTATCGGTGAAGGTACACTCGAAAAATGCATTTTAATGTCAATTGTAACAAACTCTATAACCCAAAACTTTGAATGATAGCATGCAATAAAAGCCCCAATTTTGTTTATGAAACAAGCACTAAAGCCCCAAAATCTTGAATCAGAGCATGCCATAAAAGCAAAAATCTCTTTTTTGAAACATACTCTAAAGCCCAAATAGTCTTGACTGAGGTTTGGGTAGGATTGGGTGAGAGAGGAGAGGAATAGAGAACGAAAGATAAATGTACCTGTGCATGGATTGAGGGAGTCCGGATCAGAGAGAGGTGAGAGTGAACGGCAGACAGAGGGAGTGACTGGTTTATGAGGTAGCCTAAACACACGCACATTAATTTGATTGGGTCCAGGGTAGACATACCATATCATAAAACAAAACCCATATTGGAAGATCCTAGCCATCCCGTTAAGGGGCTGAAATCATCTGAGTGTGGATTGTTACACTGTTTCTAAACAATGTAAATACAACACACTGATTAAGGGCTAAGGTAAGTGCATCAGGGAGACATATATGTCCCAATGTACATTCTCAAGGCCTTAGGATTTCGGCATAGTAGAGGCAAGGCACTATTAAGAATCATGTAACTCTCTATAACATGCATATGCAATGTCTGGTACCTTCGTCGCTGTGGACGAGGCTTTCCCACAATCTCTGCAATGTAAACTGCCAGGATAGGTCTACTGGATGATCAGTTGATGGTGTAGTATGGGATCCCACCTTGTTAAACAGCGACTGGTTGGGGAAGATAAAATAACCCCAGCAACAAAAAACACTAAAAACAAAAATTGTAGAGAATTCAGTGGACTAATCTGCATGCCATAGAAACCCCAATTTCATTTTTGTAACAAACTCTAAAACCCAAAATGGTAAATTAAATGTTAGGTGATCGATGGTCCATACATGTGAAACTTAAATGGTAATTAACATCAACCAACAGTCCAAAATCAACTGAAATAATACATGGGCCCTTATTACTGGTGGACAGCCTAGGTTATCTAAAAGTCAGGGACCACCATTGCAAGGTTTGAAGGTAGTAGACTTCGAGTGAGGGATGGCACCAAGAGTCCATATGCGGCAGGCTCATCAAGGTTTTGCAGAGTCCACACACAATCTCACCTCCCTGTTCTCACTATACCAGCAGCTCAAATGTGGACAGGGCACACATGAATGGATTTAAGAAGACTATTTTTATTTTTATTTTGGTAAAAGTATTTAAGAAGACTTAATAGGCACATCAGCAGCATATATAAAAGATGTATCACCAATATCAGGATGGTCAGATAATCCTTAACAGCATAATACAAGCATTAAAGTGGACCACTGCCCAAATCTCCTGAATGCTGTTCATTTTTCCCTTCACATTTGGTAGCTAAGATCGTCCAATCACTCAGGTCATCTTCATGGACGGCATCACTTTTTTTTATCGATGCTAAAAGGAAAATACCGATTAGTTTAAAAATTACATAGGTACACTGAATTCACAAGTCTGCAAGTATGAGATTTAGAGGATTTGAAGTTTGACTAGGCTTAGTAAATAGTAATACCTTCCAATCCAAAAGAGGTAATATGCAGTATGGGTGTCAAAGAATAAAGAAACAATTAGTAGCAACAGCAAGAGCACTATTGCAGCTATAAAAACAGCAGCAAACAATAGTAAATGAGTTCCAAAAAAGAGAAAAGTGGAAGCATTTCAAAAGGACATAAAAAGAACAAATTCTTATCGCACGAGTACACAATTGAAAATAAAAGATGAAAGTTCACAAGGAAAAAACAGTGAGGCACATCAGTGATGAGAGTTAGCAGATGAATTATTTCAGAATTAGTTATCCATACATAAAGTGACAACTAGTATTTGCAAGGATACTTACATGGGAGCAGATAATGAAGCACATAATCTTTTTTCCAAATCTGTTCCTTAAGAAACGTGACTAATTCACAGCTCACACCACAACTGCTACAGGCCTTTTGCTAGTCTTGATGCCTCTAACAGCTGCACGGCCAGAAACATGTAGTGTCATACCCAATGCCAAAAAGATTAAAACCTGTGCACATGTGCAGGTGTTGAAGATTTAAACCAGTAAAAATAATAGATTCATGCCGTCAGCATAGTTTTTAGCTCCAAAGACGGCAGAACCAGCGACCAACAAAAATGGCCTCAATAACCTGCCAGGATTTATGTCATAGATCACTGACTCAAGTTCAGATGCGAAAACGGCAGACAGAGGTAGAGACGAGGAAGAGGGATGAGAGGGATGCAACTCTGGTGCGAATCAAATCGAGCACTGGGCGTCTTTGCTGGCTGCACGATGGAAGTGATGGAGCCGAGAGGAGACGTCGTCGAGAGGGGAGGAGGAGGAGGAGCTGCGAGACCGTGCCGGGAAGGAGGACGGGAAGGAGGCGGAAGAGGATGGTGAATCGATTTGGGGCTTCTTCCAGTTTTTGTGATTCGCTCGATTTGGGCCTTCTTCTGGTTTCTGCGATTCTCTCTCCTCATTTTCATTTCCCTCCTTTAGTTATATAGGTTGCATCGGAATCGTTGGATCAGGTTTCTAATCGGACGGCCCTGAGTGGTCCTCACAAGGAAATGGTCTAGTGAGGACCGTCCTCACCATATTAAGTATGGACCATTGTGGGCCGTCCGATCTCTCAATAAAAAAAATATCATCAAAACAGATTTACAAGAAAACTAAAAGTGAAGAAAATACCACTACTGTATTCATTGTTTAACAGAAGAAGAGGGTTGGATGGTGGGGACAATACCATATAAATTGTTTCCCAAACACCATTAAAAAAACCCCCCAAAACCCATAATTTCAAGTCCATCATCGTAGAACACCTGAAACCCCTAAATTGAAAACCCCAGAACACTCTGAAATGGAGTGCGGTTTGTCTCCGTGTTGCAAACTAACAATCACATTGGATGCTGCTAAAATTGGATCCATAGTATGCTGAGGGATTGCGGCATGCCCTCCCTTTCCAATGATCACTGCCTCAAAGAAGCCACTTTGTTAGTCGAAATAACCCCAATAACAAAAAAAAAATATTTACAGTTCAAGCAATCCAAAGTATTAAAAAAAAAAAATGAACTGATAGCCATGGTTTGACAAATGACCATAATCCACATAAGTAATTGCGAAAATGAGAGTCGGGCAGCATTGCAAAAATTTCTACTAGTAGCTACAAGGGAGTTTATGACTATAATAAATCCATATAAAATGGATGCCAGCAACCTACGATCAACAAAACAAAACAAAAAGAGCCTTCTAATCCCCTTCATCACCAAATTTCTATATTAAACAGCACGTATTCATCATGTATTTTAGGCCATTCCATCTCTGAATTCTGACTATATATGTATGATCAAAATTCAAAACTTAAAACATGGAAACTGACTATCACAAGCAATTTTTTTTTCTAAATGCAAGAAATGTAGCAATGGTGGATAAATGTTATTGGTTTATTATCCCAACTTTCCCTTATCCAAATGCAAAGCTAACTACATTTTAACACTCTGGCACCAGTTTCGCCAGAGTGTTTCTACATTGCAGTATTCATCTCCTTTCGAAGCTCACAACATCCCAACCTAAAGCCAACTCATGCTCGTTTGCACTAATACCTAAAGCCCACAAACAAAGGCCCCCCAGAAGTCGAAATCCAGTGGCACAAAAACTAGGGAAAAGAAAAAACATTGAGCTAAACAATTATGGGTTCATAACACCAAACAACCAGGCAAAACTCACAAATATTCCCACCAAAATAAAACAAACCCAAAATCAAACAAACCCTAATGCAATTACAAAACACACAAAAACCCCAAAACAAGTTTTTTTTTTTTTAAAAATCAAAACTCTGCAGACAGCAACAACAATAACAACAAAGTATCTGTGTAATAATAGTTAGCATTTGAGAGAGTTGATCAGTATCTGTGTAAGGTACACTCGAAAAATGAATTTTAATGCCAAATGCACCGAACTCCCATTTCAATGCCCATTTCTTCAAAAGCACCCAACCATAAAAAAACCCAAAGACATATAAGCAGTTAGCAAGCATTTCTTCAAACGGCTACAGGGCATAGTAGTATCCAACTTACGAGTCCTTTGTTGAAGTGGCTCTGGATGACGATGACGGGGCAGGGGATGTCAGTGAAGTAGTGAGTGACCTAGCTGATGGCAGCCACTCGTAGGCAGCTGTCTTCTTCACGTGCAGCAAGCAGGGGGTAGCGGGGAAAGGGGGCAGAGAAAGGAGCTGCCTGGGCTTTGGGCCTTCTTTGGGGCTGACCAGGGCAACATTGTTGGAGATGCAGATGACCGGGATAGCTTGGGGCCAAGCCGGATCAGAGACCAAGAGAGAGGAACCCTGTGGATTTGCCGTGCCGCCGGTTTTTCTCGAAACTGTAGAGAGAAAAGGGACACCTAGAGGGAGAAGTGCGTGAGAGGAGAGAGATGAGATGCCGAAAGATCGCGATCGATCTCGCAATTTGGCTCCGGCGAAATGGCGCAGTCGCTCCTCTTTTCTCCTTCCGTTCCCCCCAAATCGCAAAGTGCTGCTCTTTTTTTTTCCTCCAGACTGTTTCCCTCTCTTCTCTTTTTCCACTGGAACGTTTCCCTCTCTTTTGTTATATGTGAATCGTGTGGAGCGTTGGATCCGTTGAGAGAACAGACGGATGGGATGAGTCCATACTTAATACGGTGAGGACGGTCCTCACCAGACCGTTTCCCTATATATATATATATATATATACACACACATGTATGTATATGAAGGTGTCTCAATTCTTTAGGCTGGAATAATTCCTTTGCGTTCAGAGGAATCGGGTAGGCTCCAGTGTAGTGGTGCAGTTTCAAATTATTTACCTCTTGAAGCAAATCATGGTCATAGGCCAAGTAAGCTACCATTTGCGCTTATATTTATTTAATATTTGGGTTGAACTTGAATTAAATGAATGAAAATGCCATAATCTAGGCTTCGCCCATCCGATAAGAGCCAACTACGTTCCAATTAGATGCTCACTGACAAATTCATTACATCTAATTATATAATATATGAAGCGAGGTGATGACCACTCAACTTATAATATTAGAAACCAATCGATTTTGACCACTCAACTTTTAATTTTCGAAACTGATTTCAATTGAAACTAGGCATTTGATTATCTTTTAACATTATTGCGCGGTTACTAAATAGTTTAAAATCTCAACATTTTGTCTCCATCTCTTCCACTACCCCATTACATATTTATACTTTTCTCTATTACAACTGATATGGCCACTCATCTTCTTCCCTACCTTCTTATGTCCATCAATAAATTGATCGTGTAAACAAAGGTGGTGTGACTAGAAGAAAATACTTGTGAAATCTGCCTTTAAGTTAGTAAGATTTGGAAATGTTGTTTGGGCTTTGCTCTTATTTGAATATTGTTGGTGCATTTCTTATTTTTATTAGATGAAAGTTAGATTTGGGATTTTTAATTCTACATTTTGATAGATTAAAGATTGATTCATTATTTCAATATTTGTTTTTATTGTAACTTTTTTTAAAAACCTCTATAAGTACAAAGAAATATTATATTTTAAATTCGTATAAAAGTCTTGACATTCATGTATATTTCTTATCTAATGAATTATATTGCCCTGGTTAGCCTGTTTTGCTAGCACATTACAAGTCAATGATATAGAGTGCATGAATCTTGAAGGTGGGCCCAACAAATGAATTTAGAGAATTTCTCTATGCTTTAGCAAAGAAGCTTTGCTTAGTAAGCTGTGAGAGCTGGTGCTAATTTATTGGGTGGCAAAGTGGCTGTGACCGGGTTGCATTGATCATGGGCCCTTATTGTGCCAGGAGGTGTTCTTCTGATGGCTTAAATTTATCATGTTAACATTAACATAACTAATCGGACAATATCACACCACAGAAATATAGCTGCATATGTTGAAGGGGTATTTTGTTTAGCTACACTAGAAAGAGTAATTTCTCCTGCTAACGATGGATGATTGAGTTCATAGGGCTCGCTAGCTGAAAAAATAGAGCAAATTACCTTCTACGATTTTGGCTTTCAAATTGTAGCTCAAAAAAGAAAGAATATAAGACTGTAGCTTAAGATAGAAACTACCCACTGTGATGAGAATAGATAAATGAGACCCAAATGATAACTACTCCTTTCATCACATGAAAACAAATTTGGGGAAAAGAGGAACTATCAGTTCAAAAAACGGGCATGTAATGTTTGTGGGGCCCATCTAGACTTAATTTCTTAGATCACTAGGTCTAAAAACTCTGCCTCGTGCTTTATTTAATCAGTGGTCCCATAGAAGGAACTTATGACATGAAGTTTTTTGTTTCTTGCCTCTGACCACGTCCTTGTTATACTATTATTAACATGAACCCTAAGATTGTGAACAGCATGATAATCATGTGTAGGATTTAATCTTAAATAAATTAAAGAATACCTCCAGACATCCTGAAGCAGAGAGCTTTCCAATCCTGCAGTCTGGTGTTGTTACTGATTGATGCTGTGATCCGTCGAGGAAGAGACTAGGTGAATGGTTTCGATTTCTCTCTTCTTGCCTATAAACCCTAATGTGTTGAGTTTCGTGAGAGAGTATTTGTGATGGATGAAATACTCTATTTTATAGGTGAAGAGAGGACCGAATTTTCAATTAGGGTTTCCTTAGATTTAATCACAACCGTCCATCAAGGTAGAGAATATTATGGAATACATCTCATTAAGAAACCGTTTTGAGTAAGTAATAGCATATATCCTATTGAAAACGGAATTCCTATAATGACCACAATTCAGGAAATGGAAGGACTTGTGGTCCAAGTAATGGACCTAAAGGTAATTTTCTTACAGTCTCCCACTTGGTCGATAGGAAGATCCTTTAGGGCATGTTTGTGTAGCCAAATTCCGAGGAAAAGTAAACGGTTTTCCACGGAAAACCTATTTTTCTTGCGTTTGGTACGGCTGTTTTCCGCGGAATCCCTTTTTTGCCATGTCATCCTTTTCCTTGCTGACTATGGAAATAGACTTCCCATGGGGGGGTATGGGAAGTCTATTTCCTCGGAAAACTACCCCTCCTTTATATACTTCTTTTCCTACCCAAACAATAAATTCTAACTTTCTGTAAGGAATCCGCAGCCGCACCAAACAACATCAGCACCAATTCATTAAGGAAAAACTTTTTGCACCAAACATAAATTTTTGACTTCCGTGGAAATAGTTTTCCGAAGTATTTGAAACCCATGGATTTTGCTGATGTGGCAATTTCCAATTTCCACGGAAATTACATTTACACAAACGTGCCCTTAGTGTTTTTCATATTAGGAATCATAAGGTGCGGATTATATGCTAAACACTTCTTTAGTCGGTTAGCATAAGTGTCTTAGCTATTTTGGTGGTCAAGAGGAGTCATGGCGTGCACACATTATTTTGCAACATGCTTACTTCCATGTACTACGTCATTGACAACCTTCATAACTAGACCGTAATAGGAGATTTACGTAATGATCTTATAATGTCGTTGTTTAAAGACTGTTTTTGTTTATCATTCATCTAAACATAAATATGTACACAATGGAAAAGAACAGAAATAGCAGATGTAGAGTTGCATTAAGAGCTCAATAAATATCAAATACAAGTACAGAAATAAAAGGCAGAAAATGATAATTAAGAACTATTGGCAAGACCCATGCTTTCAGTGTGTCCCTGAAAGGTCTTTGGAGGTAGTCTTTTCATGAATATGTCTGCGACCATGAAATCTGTACGTATAGACTCAATGACAAATTTCTTTAATCTAACGTCTTGCTTCAGTGATAGATATTTAAGGTCCATGTGTTTGGCTCCCTTAGATATCCTATCATGCTTGGAGAAGAAGGTTGCAGCGTCATTATTACAGAAAATAGTTAATGGCTTAGAGATGAAACTCAAAGCTCCAAACTGAGAGATAAAATTACGCAACCATGTGCCCTGAATTGCAGCCTCATAACATGCCACATATTCAGCCATCATGGTGGAATCGTAAATCAACTCGGATTTCTGGCTTTTCCATGATATGACACCTCTACATAAGAGATACAAATAGCCAAGAGTGCAAAGTTTGGTGTCATGACAGCCAGCAAAATCTGAATCTAAATAACCAGTCACCTGTAGGTGACTTGATTTTCTGTATGTGAGCATATAACTCCTTGTCCCCTTGAGGTATCTCAATACTTTCTTTGCAGCTTTTCAATGAGCGATTCCTGGGTTACTTTGAAATCTACCTAGCATGCCAATAGCATGACTAATGTCAGGTCTCGTACAAACCTGTGCATATATCAAACTCCCGACGAGAAAAGCATAAGGATATTTTTCCATTTCGTTACGTTCCAATTCGTTCTGTGGACACTGCGTAAGACCAAGTTTATCTCCTTTATGCAGTGGAACAGGACTAGAGGAACATGTCATCATGCCAAATCTCTCTAGAACTTTGTCAATATATGCTTTCTGAGATCATCCCAAAACACCAGGTGACCGGTCACGGAATATTTCTATTCCTATCACATAGGAAGCCTCACATATCTGCCATTTCAAAGTTCATAAAAGAGATAATCCTTTGTTGTATGTAATAAACCAAGGTCACTACTAGCCAGTAATATATCATTAACATACAGAACCAAAAATATGAACCGGCTCCCACTAATCTTGAGGTAAAAATATGAACCGCCTCCCACTAATCTTGAGGTATATGTAAGGGTCAACTATGTTTTCTTTGAAATCAAAGTTAGTAATGATTTCATGAAACTTTAGGCACCATTGCCTCGAAACTTGTTTCAGTCCATATATTGATTTCTTAAGTTTGCAAACCATGTCTGCCTGACCTTCAATTATGAAGCCTTCAGGTTGACTCATGTAGACTTCTTCTTCCAAGTCTCCATTAAGAAAGGCAGTTTTCACATCCATTTGATGTAACTCGAGGTCATAGTGAGCTACTAATGCCATGATAATTCTAAGAGAATCCTTCCTGGACACAGGGGAAAAAGTCTCAGTATAATCAATGCATTCTTTCTGATTAAAACCTTTGGCAACAAGTCGGACTTTATGTCGTTCAATATTGCCTTTGCAGTCGCGTTTGGTCTTGAAGACCCATTTACAGCCAATTGGTTTGTGTCCTGGTGGCAATTGAACAACTTCCCATACTTGATTTTCATCCATAGATTTCAATTCATCCTTCATGGCATCAATCCATTTGCTAGAATTAACATCCTTAATGGCTTGTGAATAAGAAACCGGGTCTTTAATTGTCCATTCTTCAGATTCTACTTGGTAAAGCATGTAATCATCGGAAATAGCTGATCTCCTTTGTCTTTGAGACCTTCTTAATGCTGGTTCCTCTGGTGCATTATCCATATGTTCATTGGCGATAATCTCATTATGGAGTTGTTGATCATTTATTGGGTTTTCCTCATTGTTAAATGGTTCAACAACAGGAGGATTTCCAACATCTTTTAGAATAGAGGGTAAAGGGATAGGTACCCTGATTTCCTGAATGATCACATCTTGAGGTGTATTACTCCCACTGATTTCGCCTTTCTCAAAGAATCTAGCATTACCGGTTTCAACAATTCTCGTACTATGGTTAGGGCAGTAAAACCTAAATCCTTTGGACTTTTCTGGGTAACCTATAAAGTAACCACTGATCGTTTTAAGGTCCAATTTCTTTTCATGTGGATTGTAGACTCTAGCCTCAGCTGGGCAACCCCAGATTTGGAGATGTCGTAAATTAGGTTTCCATCCTTTCCATAGTTCAAAAGGTGTCTTTGGAACTGCCTTGCTGGGAACTCTGTTCAAGATATAAACAGCTGTGCGTAGAGCATCCATCCACAAGGATATAGGTAAGTTAGCATGACTCATCATGGATCTAACCATTTCCATATAGGTACGATTTCGCCTTTCAGCTACACCATTCTGCCATGGAGAACCAGGCGTTGTGTATTGGGCAACAATTCTAAGCTTTTGAAGAAGTTTTGCAAAAGGTCCAGGGTGTTGTCCTGTTTCGTTATACCTTCCATAAAATTCACCACCTCTATCTGACCTTATGATTTTTACTTTTTTATCTAGTTGCCTTTCAACTTCAGTAATGAACATTTGTACAGCATCCACAGACTGAGATTTGTCATGCAACAGGTATAAATAACAATAACGTGAGTAATCATCAATAAAGGTAATGAAGTACTTTTCTCCTCCAAAGGTTGGAACATCAAAGGGTCCGCAAATGTCTGTATGAATTATTTCAAGAAGTTGGGTACTTCTTATGGCTCATTTCTTTGTGTGTTTTGTTGTTTTGCCTTTAATACAATCCACACATTCGTTAATATTAGTAAAATCTAGATCCGGAAGGACACCATCTTTTACTAATCTTTTGATTCTTTCACTGAATATGTGACCCAGTCTTTTATGCCACAAGAAATAAGAGTCGTTTTTAGATGACTTTCGTTTTGTTTCTTTAGAATGCAGGGCAAGATGGGTTTCAGCAAGTTGACTATCAAGATGAAACTTGTATAGCCCATCAATCAAAATTCCATAACCAATACGACTAGAATTTTTAAATAAACTGAAATTACCATTTCTTAATTCAAACGAGTTACCAACTTTATCAAGTGCGCTTACAGAAACCAAATTACGGGAAATAGACGGAACATAAAGAGTTTGACATAAGTCTAACTGATAACCGCTATCTAAAATAAGACGAAAAGTGCCAATAGCTTCAACTGGAGCTTTGTCTTTGTTTCCCATAAAAAGGAAGTTCTCACTTAGGTTTATGGTTTGGATCGTAAGGAATCCCTGCATTGAATTGGAAACATGAACATTAGCACCAGTGTCAATCCACCAAGTGTCGAAGAAACATAAGTAAGATTTGATTCAAAATAACTTACAAAACCCATATGGTTACCTTTCTTTTTGAACCATTCTTTACGTTTAATGCAGTCTACCTGAAAATGTCCAGGTTTCTTGCAAAATTTGCATATGTTTTCCTTCTTTTTCTTCTTAGGGTTCTGACTAGCCTCATTAGATTTGGGTGGTGCCCTTTTCTGGCCTGAATTTTGCTTTCTCCCAGCTTTATGTCCAGCTCCTTGAACGAGATGAGCTACTTTAATACCTTGTTGATTCAGCCTGGCCCCCTCTTGAACCAGTTTGTTAGTCAATTCATTCACCGTCCACTTGTCCATAACAGTGTTGTAGTGAATTTGGAAAGGACCGTACTGAGGAGGTAAACTATTTAGGATAAATTGGACGAGAAATGCCTCATTCACTGATAGTCTCAAATTCTTTAGTTTAGCTGCAAGGTTGGTCATCTCAATGACATGCTCATGCATTGAGCGAGTGCCGTCAAACTTCATGGTTGTAAGATTTGCCATTAGTTTCCCAGCAAGGGATTTGTCTGCAGTCTTAAACCTATCTGTAATGGCCTTCATATAGTCCTTAGCATTCTCAGGTGTAGGAAGGGATGTTTTGATGTTGGCGGCAATAGTCATTGGCAAAAACATAGTGCTTAGTCTGTCAAACCTCTCCCAAGCATTAAAGAGGGTCTTTTCCTCAGGGGTACTTGTTTCAGTGAGTGAAGCTGGCTTATCTTTAAGAAGAGTCATATCCAGTTCAAATACCCCCAAGGTGAACTCAACTTGCTCTTTCCATTCTGAGAAGTTGGTTCCATTGAGCTTAGTGACAGAGGTAGCATGCGAAGTCAGATTAGTGGGTGCAATAACTACAATAGAGATATAATAATAAGATTTCAATTAAATTAAGACAACACATGCATAATATATGAATATATATGACATAAAATTGAGGTGCTCATGTGGGTAGTCACCATAATTTTTATACATTATACCATCGAAGGTCGTCATATTCAAGGTGGTGTAAATGAGTGATGTTACTCTTAATTAGGATAGGAAAGATATCTGTGGATATCTTTTGTCTACATATGAACAAATATTCCGTAATTATTGTTCAATCGCATGAATAGAATCCACCTGTGGGCGACTAAATGCTTCATGCGCTTGAACAATATGTAATGTAAATATTATGATGGTACGATTAGAGCCAAATTTCAGTGTTAAATTGTTAGGGTCATTGTCGTGAGACCTAAACCTAAGCATACAACTTTGGTGATAAAAAATAGCTTAATATGAATAGAAACATTATATGTCGCATGCATTCATGATAGATCATTCGTTTTATGAAAAGTATTGAGAAAGAAGGCCGAGCCCCGGAGGGCAGTCCTCCGGTATATCATCGATTATGAAGAAACATACTAATGATAATCAGCATAATATGGAATGATTATGAAAATATGATCCAACTATATGGCCTATTTTCTGTCATTCTTTTCGATCATCTGTCTTTATCTTTGACTGCTTCAAAATTCTATTTTCAGTCTCGAAACAGCCACCACTTCAGACACGACGTTCTAGTTACGGATCTATTTAACTATTACATTGAATTTGTACTCACGCAGGAGTTTATACATAATTGAAAATTTAAAAAAAAAAAAAAAAAACTTAAATGAATCACAATCAAATAGTCGTGCCCAAATTAAAATTGCGGAATAACATAAATATAAACCATTCATTCAGGTCATAATAGTTAGATCGATATATTGCTGCAAAACAGAGTCAAAATGGATCTATATTTTCCGATTATGGCGATATAAAGTTATCCTAATTAATGGATGATCATGTGTTCTAAAACGTGGCTCTGATACCACATGTTATACTATTATTAACATGAACCCTAAGATCGTGAACTATATGATAATCACGTATAGGATTTAATCTTAAATAAATTAAAGAATACCTCCAGACATCCTGAAGCAGAGAGCTTTCCGATCTTGCAGTCCGGTGCTGTTACTGATTGATGCCATGATCCGTCGAGGAAGAGACTAGGTGAATGGTTTCGATTTCTCTCTTCTTGCCTATAAACCCTAATGTGTTGAGTTTCGTGAGAGAGCATTTGTGATGGACGAAATACTCTATTTTATAGGTGAAGAGAGGACCGAATTTCCAATTAGGGTTTCTTTAGATTTAATCTCAACCGCCCATCAAGGTAGAGAATATTATGGAATACATCTCATTAAGAAACCGTTTTGAGTAAGTAATAACATATATCTTATTGAAAACAGAATTCCTATAATGACCACAATTTGGGAAAGAGAAGGACTTGTGGTCCAAGTAATGGACCTAAAGGTAATTTTATTACAGTCCTTTCATTTCTCCCCTACTAAACTTTTGCTTTGTTACTTTAAATACATGCTTGGTTAGTACAGAAGTGGGTAATCTTGGATGCAATGCTTTGTATATTAATAAATTAGTTTGGTTAAAAACAAATTTTCTAATATTCATTTAATATGAGAGAAAACAATGAGTTTTTTTCAGCTAATCATGTTTTGTAAAATGAAAAGAAAAAACTCATTACAATCCCATGAAAGAACTATCTTCTAACTATAATCTGACTGTAATGCATTTAAATTTTAAATATTCAACTGACAAGTTGAGCAATGAATGCAAATTTTGTTTAAGGTTTGGTGGATGTCATCTTTTTTTAGAGGGGTTAGATTTTTTTAATGGGTCTGGATGCTTTGTTCACCTCCCAATTCCTGTACCATTTCTCTGTTTCTTGAATGCTTCTCATAAAACATAGAAATGGAAGTACACCCATTTGTTTTCATGTAGAAATTCCATCAGTTTCCCACTTCTTCAAATTATTCTTTTGGATGTTATTCAATTTTCAGTTTCTTTTGTAACGTAGGAAGATGAGATGTTGTGGGTCGTTTTTCCTATTCATCTATGTACTTGTTATTTTCTGTTATGGTTTTGGTGGTGTGGAACGTGGTAGATATGTAGCTCAGTCTGCACCAGTTGGGAGGATAATCGTAGTAGATAAGTCGGGTCATGGAGATTTCACCACAATCCAATCGGCTATCAATTCAGTTCCTTCAGGAAATAGACAATGGATACGAATTAGTGTCAGGCCTGGCATCTATAGGTAATTATTTACTATAATCATGATCCTAACTAATATTGTATGGAATTCTTGTAGCTTAAATCTTCTGTTTCTATCTAATCTAATGTATGTTTGTATGTATATTAATGTATAGGGAGAAGGTTACAATTACTCCGGATAAACAGTACATTGTCCTTGAAGGACAGAGTAATCCAAGAACTATTATTTCTTGGGAGAGCGCTATTGATACTCTAACCAGCGCTACTTTCTCCGCATTAGCAGATAATTTCATTGCCAAATGGATACATTTTGAGGTAAATTTGTATTTGTTGAAATGACTGACTTGTAAATGGCAAAGATCAAATAAATATGTGTTGCATTTTTTTAGTCCTGCATTTCTTTGAAGGATTAATGGGAATCCCATCCAAAAACCCAGTGCCTGTTTGTTTGCACGGAATTGGGGTTCTATTAATTCTAAGAAATGTATACGTATTCCATCAAAGTTGCTGGAGTAACAGACGATTAAAAAAATAGCCATGGACTGATCTCCCTTCAAATGAGGGTGCATCTCTTTCTTCACCTCATATCTTCCGGCCCTACCTCTTTAATATTATATTTCTTCTTTTCAAACCCATTTCACCTTGGATTCTTAGGAATTCAATTCATGCAAACAAAAGTGCCTGTGATGTTGTTTATTTATGTTTTTTCTTGATTGGCTGTTTTTATGCTTGATAATCTATATATTCACCACCACCACCACCACCACCATCTCAGACTTACTCCAATTATGTTGAGTCGGCTATATAAATTCTGTTTCACATCTAAACCATGAATTTTGACAATCTATACATTAGTTATGCAAAATAGCCACTGTACGGCGACATCTTCTTTTGGGGTGCTATCTAGGTATTCTCGTTAGGTTTATTAAAGCCAGCTTTTTTTATTCTCTGCTTATTATCAGGAAGACTTTTTTCCATCTTTTAGTAAAATCTTATTTCTCTTTCTTTTTTCTGTAATAGAATTTTACTGTTATTATTATCTTCTCTTTTTTTTTTGGGTGTGTACGCATGCATACATGAACTTTCCTAGATTGGAGCCCATGTCAATTGTCAATGTAGGGCCACACTCCATGAACTAGTCCTAAGGCCAATCGATGAAACCGTTCTGAGCGAGATCTACAAAAATTTGTAATAGCACTTGATTAATGTAACCCTCGTATCAAATTCTTGGCCCATCTTGGAAATATGTTGGGCTTAGGACCTCATGTTGTCGGACCAAGGCCAGCATTTAAAACCTCCACCTAACCCATTGAACTTGAACATTTTTGACCCACACCTCATAGAAGTCATAAACCTGACTCTAATGTTAGTGGGAGTTGGGCTTTTGTTGGACTGAGGCACTTTTAAGGTGGTCATGGATCTCCAATGATTTTATCGGCCGGCTTGAGCTTGGGATGTAATGTCCTCTGCGCACCTGGAATTGAATGCCTGTAGCGTCCTGTCCTTAAAATGAGTATAGTCATAGGCCGCGTAGGTCCATCCTGAAACTCGCCCATTGACAGCTCTACAATAGGCCATTTCTTACAATAGGCCCTTTTAAGTGGAATAAGCATTTTCTTCTTTCCTCTCCCATTTCTAAATCCAAGTTTCATGTTCATATCTATCTAATGATGTTGATAAAGACAAAATATTTTGTATTTCTATTACAGATTCTTACAGTTTACTTACATGCAAGAGCAGCATATTAAAGTAAATCTGCAACAGTCCCAAAACTTAAAATAATACAACAGTAAATCTTGAATGAGCATATAAAAACCAATATAATTTTCATGTTGACTTACCATGAAACCAAGTTTCATGTCCATAGCTATCTAGTGATTTGTGTTGAATTGTGTCCATTGGTAGAATACATACAATTATCAGAACACAAAAAATGCCATGAAACCTGCAGTTGCAGCTCTAATTTCCGGAGATAAGTCTGCTTTCTACTATTGTGGGTTTTACGGCGTGCAAGATACATTGTGGGACTCTGCCGGCCGACATTTCTTCTATGAATGCCGCATCGAAGGCGCTGTCGATTTCATCTTTGGTGCAGGGCAGTCCATTTATGAGGTAGTGGAAAATAAGGAGAAGTATTATACATAACAATGATTTGTAGATATCTTTGTTCAGTCTCTCCTAATACTTCTTCTCATATTGATAGTGTTGGTGCTCATATTGCTCATATTAATGGTAGTGTTTGAGTTTTTATTTTAGCTAATTTTTGTGACTTCCTGTTTGTGTTGTAGAATTGTTACATAATAGTAGAAGCAAGAGGGGTAGTTGGCCCTGGTTATGTGACAGCCCAAGGCAGAAACAACCCAAATGATGCAAGTGCCTTTGTGTTTAAGTCCTGTTATTTGGAAGGAAATGGCAAGGTATTTTTGGGAAGAGCGTGGAGGCCCTATTCAAGAGTATTGTTTTACAATTCCTACTTATCAAATGTTGTGGTTCCTCAGGGATGGCATGCTTGGAACTATGGGAACACCGTGTAAGATCTCTCGTCTCTCTCTTTGGTTTGAATGGGATACCGACAAATCCAATCCATCAAATAAAATATATCAAAACAATCCACTAGTAGTGGTAGCTCAATTGGTGAGGGACCTCCCTTCCACACATGAGCATACCCACATATATGGGTTTGGGGACAGTCTCCCATCTCTCCGTTGGATTTGGGTTTGCCTCCAAAACTCGCATGAAAATTTTGGGTCCGCCTCCAAAATCTAAGTAAAAATTTCGGGTCTGCCCCCATAACTTACATGAAAATTTTTAATTTGCCTACAAAATCCAACTACGTATTTAGGTTTGTCCTATTCAAACGAAAATCTTAGATCTATCACTGATTCCACAAAAATAGTCGGGGATCAATCTTTGGCTATAGCATTGATGGTGAGGAGCTTGGGTGATGGCAATTTAAGCAACCCCAACCACCCCCCCTTCTTTGGCTATAGCATTAATGGTGAGGGGCTTGGGTGATGGCAGTTTAAGCAAGCCGCCCCCGCGCCCCCCCACCCCCCCACACACACACACACACACACACACACCAAAAAAAAAAAAAAAAAAGCCACAAGAAGTTATGAATACTAGTATAATAAAAATCACACATAATTCCCATTATCACAATAGTAAAATGTTGCAGCAAATAAATTGTTTTTGTTGAAAAAGAAATCACAATATAAAAAGAAGTACATTATCACAATATGAAAAGAAGGTACAATGGCAAGGGTAGGAAAAGATCACTCACCTTTTGGTACAGGTATTTTACAAAACTCTCAAGAACCCATCTTATTCTTCCTCCAAATTCCCTGTATTTCCTTTTCTCTTTTTAAATTTTCTCTCCTATTTCTCCTTTTACGTATAGAGAACAAGGCACACCAAATAGTTTTTCCTTTTTTTTTTTTTCTTTTTCTCTAGGAAACTGCCCATCACTCTAATTGCTTGTGTTGGTGTGGGTGTGTGGAGCCCAAAAAGCATATCTATCAGACCACTCTAATTATCTATATAGCCTCAAATTAACAACTAAAGCATGATTAAGCACTCAACAATAGGTTTTTTTTTTTTTTGGTAAAAGCAATCTGTGGTTAGTTAGAGAAGCAATCATACAGATATAATCAAGACCATCCTCAGATAATTCTAACGTGTGTGACCCCATGATGTGAGTTTGGTCCCATATGTGATCAATAAATTTTTTGTAACAATTTTTCTAAATCTTGGGTTGAAGTGACATTTTATTTCCTTACATCATGTATGCGTACCTGTGATGGGTGTTTGAGAACAGAGCCACTATAAGCTATTCCGAGCAAGGTTGCAGGGGAGAGGGCTCGGACATGTCAAGGCGTGTGGCATGGGAAAAGAAACTCAATCACTCGGAGTTGACTCAGTTAACGAGTCAATCTTTCATCGACTGTGAAGGCTGGCTACAGCAACAACCCCAATAATCCACTTTTATACTTGCTCTTTTTTTTTTTAATTTTGTAGTATTTTGGATTGTTAATAGTTAATGTAGCATGGGAACAGTTCTATCACATACAACACAATCATCTTCTGGTTTGTATTTGTAAATCTTTAAATTTTGACAATTGAATCCAGCTCAACCTGACCAATTAATCAAAGCCAAAGTCTGATTCTTGATGGGTTGGTTTGGGTCGAATCAAGGATGGGCCAATAATAATCCATTCAAAATAAGGTTCTGAATGGACTTGTTGGCTGCACACACTTTCATCCATTTTAGGCACATTGGATATTTTAATGATCAAGATTATGAGGATATTAGCTCCATTTCACTCTTTCATTTTCTCAAATCTATTTTCATCCATTTCAGTTCAAATTCGATATGATATTCAAGCCATCTCAATCACCTTTCAGTTAAGATTTTTTAAAAAGCTAAAATACTTCAAAATCTCCACTTAGTTATTATTTAATAAGCCAGATTGGATTATGACCCAACAAAACCCTCACAAAATATAAGAGTTTGTCCAAGATTATGCCTGACATATCCTATTACCTTCAATTGGTCGTTATTTTTTAAGGTAATCTTTGAATGGAAATAAAAGCAATCAATCTATCTCCTAATAAACTCAGATTTTGAATTTATATTACATCTTCTTCTTAAAAACTTCTAATTATTCTTGACAAATATTGAAAGACATTAAAAAAAAGTTTCTAGCCTGATATATTAAATGGATGAGCCCTTTTTCTTTTTCCTTTTTTGTAAAAGAATGAACCCATGGTGGGTCCTATGGCTGCAATGGTGAAGGATTGGAACTCTAGAGCAGGGCCTGCTTAGGAAAATCCAAGCCGCTTAAAAGAAATGCTTTCCTAGTGTATAAAGTGTATTCATATTTTATCCAAATAGGAGTTGATTCTAGAAAAAAATGATTAATGAATAATGCATAGGATTATGTTATCATGTTTTTAATCAAATCAATAATTTTAAAGTGAGTCTAACTTCTATTAGAGTAAAATTTGAAAATACCCTATAAATTGGAAGTGTGTTTATGTTTAGCATACTATTTTTTACTAGGTGAGCCCAAATGTAGAGTTTCACTCATTTGACTCAGAACATACTCTTGTACTGTAGTTCCCTTCAATCAAGGGGTTCATACAATTTCTAGACTTCTGATTTCAGGGGCCTCATGGTAAGTTCCATATACTTATCAAAGAGTGGATATTCCTCCTACAATGATAATACTAATTAAAAGAACTTCTGCATTAGCCACATTTGCCTTTCTTTACATTTTTCCAAGAAAAGGGTAGTGATATTATGATATGAAAATCAAAATGGCATCACTAAGTTTGCCACTTAATCTCTGCTAAATCTCAGTTTCCATTAAAATTATGACGAATCCTTTAAAGAAAATGAAGAAAAAAGAAACACTAAAAACAAGAAAATGAAGGAAACTTTCATGCCACTAGAAGAAACTGAAACTGTTCATCCTTCCATAGCTCCCACTGGCATAAGCATTGAAAAGTATCTCATTCTGAGCACTCCAGAAATCAGCTTTGAGTCCACCTCTCCTCACTGCTTTTAAAATCTTGTTCCTGTGTACATAACCTGTCACCACTACCTTTTGACTGTTGACCTCCACTTCAACCTTCTCAATACCTGTCAGCAATATAAACATGCTTAAATTAGATAACATGCACGTCTGAGATCTGCTCAAGGCCCGTTTGATTGTCTCTTCAGCATGTTTACCCCCACTACTTTGGGCAGGTTTTGCTCGGATGGTTTTCATTGTAGAAAAAAGTTTTCCAGCTACACTAAAATTTACGTTTGGTGTAGTCCGGAAAAAAAAATTCCCCACAAGAAGAGAAATTCCACAGAACTAGTTTTCGGCATACATATACAAACGTGCCCTAAGGTTGGTTGGCTCCAAAGAAATGGAATAAAACGGAAAGAAACTGCGATTTTCATATATTTCCATGAGATTAGCTTGAACAAACCTCCTTTGTAACATATTAGGCCATGGGAAAAATAATGCAAGCTCATACCTTTTACTTTGGATAGACATTTTCTCAGTTTCTTTTCATGAATCCCCACCATCTCAACCTTCAGCTCAACAGTCTGTAATGAAAATGTTCAGGCATAGAAGGGGAGAAACGTCCCAACTTAGAAATCAAAGAAACAATTGAAAACAATGACTTAAAATTGTGTTAGAAAGTAGATGAACCCATGTTAGAAAACCACTGTCATACCTCCATGAATGATGACCCAAGCGTAGAAAATGATATCTTGGTGATGGGATGATAAGCAACAAAGAAACAAAAGGCATAGGAAACAAAAGGAATGAATGGAAAATAGATGGGGGAATGTTGCTAGCTATATATATACCAAGGGAAAAAGAGAAATGTTAGGACAAACAGCAAAGTGGCTCTTGAGGAGCTCCATCAGTAGAACTTAAATTTCTCTTCTTTGGTTTGCTTTTTCAAAAGATTTGAAGGCAAGAAAACAAGAAGATGGTTATATCGAGGGTGTTTTGAGCTCATGGTTCTAGGCTAGTCTGAGGAAAAGTGAGGAGAGCTATGATGGTTGTGAGTATCTATATGATAGCGTTGACGGGTCCAAGCTAGCTTTTGGGATCTCGGAATTAGATGTGGTAATAAGAAAAAGAAATACAGTTGAGATCGTTTGTGTTCGAACTTCGAAGCAAACTAAAAATAGATAAAGGTAAAGGTACCAGAAGGAAAATCTAGGCATGGCAAGTGGAACCCATTGCAAGATTTCGAATTTGAGATCATCTGTGCTCCATGTGGAACTCTCTAAGTTTTTTCTGATGATTTTATGCAAAAAAAAAAAAAAAAAAAACCTTAGATGGGCCATGCACGAAAAAGGACATCTTATTTCTAATACACAAAAAAGCCCTCTTGCCAACTTTAACACTCCCTTTTTATCTTTTATGGCCGGAGCAACAATATGGTCGCTCGTTTCAATTAAGCAATGGGGATGAACAGGCCATTCAAGGGGGTTTTCTCCTTAAAATCCTAAAGGGTTCTTTGTTAGTTCTAATAAAGGAGCAGGTTGCATTATACTGACAGCCAATGAATTTTGTGGCATCTTCAGCATGACAATATGAGTCTTGACATTAGCTTTGATGATCATGCTATGGCGTTTTGGTTCAGATTCATGTAGCTGGCAAGACTTTGATTTGTATTTTTTTTTTTTTTTTTTTTTTCTGGACTTCGATGATGGCACCAAAATGCTGTGGCCCATGTGAAGTGGGCCACAAGCCACGCAGAGGTAGAGGTGGTGTGATGTGTGATTCGAGGTTTTCACCCTATTTTGGGTCTTTTTTTTAGAGATAGAGAGCCAACATTTCATAGACAATATGTATGTTTTTTTATACTACCATGTTGCCTGACCTAACTATATATGGTTGATATAGACTTTATCGATTTAGAATGGTTTTGAAGAAGGGTGTTCAACCACCACCTGACTAATATCTGCGGTTGCATTTTCTTGTGACAAAAACAACTTTGTAAGCCATTGAAAGTTTGTCCTAGACAAGGGGCTGAACTAAAGGGGGCTGCGGGCGGGAGGTGGCCACTGGAATTTTAAAAAACCCATTAGGTTAATGAGAACCCCTTCCTAGTGGCCTCCTCAAAGGCATATTTTCTAGCTCTCCCACTGGTCCTAGATATCATTTCAATGGAGGTGGAACACTGAAACCTGGCCCACAAGATCTTCTATGAAGATAGAGTTGGATGATCCAGATTGATTACAACATAATAGGCCCATCGGTCACCATCCATCTTGATTGTCCATCAAGTTGCCTCACCATTGTTCGTCAAGTCTCCTCATCTAAGACAATCGATCTCAATCACAATCCCTTTTAAGTAGATGGTCCGTAAATAGCTGGGGATCATTTGTTTTCATGGAATTAAATTCTTAGGAATTCAAGGTAAATACCGGAATGGTAAAGAGGAAAGGGGTTAAGGTACAATCACAAGCTGGATCCCTAGATGAGACCCGGAACTTGATAAGATTTGGTTTACTAAGTTGATGGATTGGAATTCATTTTCCGCCGTTGATGGCCATTTGGTGGATTTTTACCTCTATGCTTCAATCTCAGCCACTTTAACATCAATACATTTCTTAGAATTCCTAAAAATTCATTGCCATGCAGAGAAACGGGCCCTTAGTGACAAATAAAAATGATGATACAAACAAATAAAAATATAAATGGTCCACACTTTGGTTTAGCAGTCCAATATCATTCAATTGCAGAACATATGGATTGTGTGCCCACTTCTCACTTGAGGCTGGTAAATCTCCATTCTTCGATGTAGGTCATACATCAATTATATGTCCACTTAAGAATCAACTTGGTCAGATGATCGCAGCTGTCCGATCAATGTGTGTGTAACTGGCAGACCACATGTGAAAGTGGAAGAGATCCAGCCATAATACGGACTGCCAACGATGTGGGTTCCTCCAGATTTTCTGAAATTCCAAAGAATCACCTTGACCCAAATCTTAAAAATAAAAGGCAACTTGAACATGAGTAAATGAAACAAAGTACTGCCACATGAATTATGATGAAAACTGTATAACAGTGGCTGAAGGTCTAGATCTCAGATAATGTGCATTGTTGAAAGATAACTTAGATAATACAATTCTAACCATTCAAGAACAGTTACAAAATGGATGGTCCATATCAATTCAACTTAAAAAGAAAGGTCAGTCATCGATGTGGTTAACAATCAGGTAGATTTCACTCAAAATGCCAATCTATGTAAAAGATCTCATTGATCACATCTATCATTAATAGCCAGAAATCACTCTCTGGGCCTGTTTGTTTACATTGAAATTCATAGGAATTGAATCCTATAAGTAAATATTCCTAAAAATTGCTATAATTTAAGAAATAAAGACGACTAGACGAGGTTTCATGATTAGCAATCAAATAATCAACCTTTCATTGGAAAATGAATAAAAGAGAGAAAATTATTACTAGGGTGATGGTTGGTTTCAATTCACATCTACCATGATTGAAGGCCTCTGATTGATAATTTAGTGAAAATGCATGTGGTACTGTACAAAACAGAAGCAACATGTTAGTAGGCATTTCTTTCAGTATAGGGAAGGCTTGAACAATATGTTAGGTTCGACCTCAAATAGATGGGATTAGGCTTTGATGATGATCCAGATGAAGTAAGAAATACTTTCAAGAACCAGTAACATGCCCATGCAAATTCAAACCATAAGCTAATGAGCCAAAAAAAAAAAAAAGCACTTTTAGTATTATGCTGGCAAGGATGTTTTTAACCAATGCTCTAGTATTATTAATCATGATGTTCTGGCCAGAAGGAGGGGCTAAACTATAATGTTTTTCAATGGGACAAAAAGACCCAACTTTCCGTTACTATTAGTGCCGCTGTTACCCAACATTCCGTAACTATAAGCACCGCCGTTGTTGTCATTATCACTGCTGCTGTTGTTACTAGAGCTGCTATTGTTTCCATTGCTGGCGTTATTATTGCCATAAGCCAATGCTGTTGCCGGATCAAGAGTCCCATCCCTGTAAAGGTACAGCCCTTCATCATTCATGCGGCGGAACTTCTTTTCGAATGGCAGATCTTGAGTACGATGAAGAGGCATTCCCCTGAAAATATGAAACACACAAAGACATCTATTTATTAGAGTAGATTTTCACTTAATGGCCAATAAACTTCTAACCACTTTAGTAAGAGAGGTTTCTCTCCATTAAGACTTCCCATTTCTCCAGATGTGTTTAATGAGATGGTATATATAACTGATTAGAGTGGCCATAGCATAAGCAATTGATGATAAGCATCTGACCATTTCTTTACGGAAGATACACCATTAGTAAGCAAGATCATAGCCCATGAGAATGTGGCAGAGCATGAAATATCACTATGGAAGGTGCTGGTTCAATGTAGTAATAGATACATGTCATGGTAGATACACTATGCTTTCTAAAACCTAGGACAGAGATACAGGCATGAGTCTCCAATCCTTACTATGGCATTACATATTTATCATTAACAAAACAAAAGTGCATGTCAACTAACTTGATTGCTTTAGTTCTGTAAAACTTTATTGTTTGTATACAAGGACTTGCTTGTAATCTTTAAAACATTTCTAAATTCAATAGAAATTTTAGATTAAGATTCCTCAATTGTTATTATTTTGAAAGAAAATTAATGTAACTTCATGAAACAATGGACCTAGCAATAGTATAATAAAGTTAATGCCAACTATAATTCTTGTCCGGCTGAAACGGTTCAGTTATCACCAACACGAGAGAAATTACTCAATACTGTATAACCACACGGTAACTCACCACATGAGCGATTTAGAAACTTTTGGGGGGCACATCTCATAAGTCATAACCCTAAAAATCAGATCCACTTCCCATGAACGATGACCAGCTGGAATTCCCTGGCATCACTCAATCAATCACAAAACTTTATTAACTAACATATATGGATGATGTGATTTAATCTCATTCTCGGATGATTCGATCCAACTGTGGGTATGGCTCCGTGTGAACAATGTCAGTGCCCATCATAAATCACAAGGGAAGGACTTAATCCAATCAAACGGTTTACTTTCACTAGAAATGGGTTCCATAGCTTACATATGCTCTACAGTATAGTAAGCTGCCAAACTGCTGCTAGAATTAATCCTTTTCTCTAGAAAGAGAAGAGGCTGATCTAATTTGGGTATGATTTGCAAGGATATCCTAACCATCAGCCAGAAAGATTTGCATACTCATTATTCAACTGAAGAACTGACAACATTCGATCAGGGAAAAAGTTGTAATACAGAATATGCTCACAGGGGCCTGGAATGATTTACATTATCCTTTTTTAGCAGAACTCATGGATTTCTAATTCTGGACAAGATTTTAGCTTACTAGTCACGAGTATCTGAAATAATGCATGAAGGCATCTACTATAGGAGGGTATGCATCACGATTTGCACCTATAACTAAGAGCAAGAGCAGCAATCAAACCAGAACACATATGGTGACCAAGGCAAAAGCATAACATGACATCGTAGATTTTGAGATCTTTGAATCAATTCATGAATTTGTACAAGTAGAAGTAACTGAGAGTACAGTTGTGCACATAGTACTCATAACTCTCCATTACGAAGTTACATACGGAGGGTATAAAAAGATGAACGAGCCAATATAGAAAAGATGCCAGTATATTTTCTCTTGATCTAATAATGACATCAGCTAGCAATTATAAATTCCATAATAACCGTAGCTATGTACAATTGTAAGCATGCATTTTTGGTCCCTTTTGGAGCAATATGTGATGATGGCAGTGACGCATTTTCAAGTATGAGTGGGCTGCTTGCATTTATCAGCTAGTGGGACCAGGTTATCATATCTCTAATGCAAAACCTACAATTGTTGTGCAAAAAGGATCATAGGCCCAGATTGCAAGGAGCCCTTGCATTTCCAAAACAACACAAAGAAGATGGCAATCTTCCATCCTAAAATAAAAGACCTCAGAATAGCTGTAGGTCTGGAATCACATATTGTCAACGATAAAAAAAAAAGTTGATAAATAAAGGCAGAATTAAGTTTTTTACATTTTGTGATATGAGCTGATTATAATGTGAAAGTTTGTCTTCGCATGAGGTAGTGAAGATCATAAAGAGTTGGAAACAAACTAATAAAGTTGTTCCCAAGGGCAGAACTCTGGTTTGACAGGACAACTTGACGGTAGATACCTAAGATGCAATTCCTTGTTCATAGACGATCTTTTGCTAATTATCAAAGTAGATTAATCGGTAACAAAAGTAAATAAATGACAAATTATGCGTCTGGAGGAACGCTTCCCACTTGAATGGCTTGACTCGGGCCAGAATATATGGAGTGAAATTTAGTGGTTCTACCACCACTCGTTAAAAAAGTTCGCTGCTTCTACAAATAATGAGAACTACATTAAAATTTAAAAGCACCTAACATAGTTATCACTTATCAAAATCCTACGATTCATCATGAATCTCAATTCGTATCCCGAATCTTTAAAGAAAAGGATTAGTATCTATACAACGAATCCCATTTATAGATGAATCTTAGGACTGACATGTGAATCTTATGATTCGATGTTCGTTTCATCAAATCTTATGATTCAAGTGATTTGGCTGAGCGAAAATAGCTAAAACCAATAAGTTAATATTAACAATCTTTTACCTTTGTTCTTTTTTTATTCTCTCTTTCTTTTAGTGATTTTACTTTTAGAATGTTATTTAGTAGTTAATAAAACCCCTTAAGAATTTTTTCCGCTTTGGGAAGGTTTTAGAGATGAATAAAAACACATGCATTTAATTAAAGCATTCAACTGTACATATGATGCCTGTCTATAGTTGCTTTTTTTAAATCTTTTTTGGTTTTTCTTCTTTATGAACCCTTTCTAACTTCAAGAGATATCTTACTATGTAAGATTAATCGTTTGAATTTTATTTTTTACTTTTTTCTTTTTTACCTTTTTTTAATTATCTTTCATTTTTATTAGAAAATTAAAAAAAAATCCTACGATTCACGATTCGATTCATGGGTATAAATAATTTGCGATACAATTCCGATTTTCAAAACTATGGCACCTAATGGCATAGTTTCCACATTTTCCAATATTTGGAAGCAACAATAGTGAAAAACAGAACGAGGTGGGTGTTGTAAGTACGATTACTGTTATGTAGGCAAAGTAAAGACAATCTTGTGGAATGTCACGTGGCCACTGAGGAACATATTTATAGGACAGAAGTTGCCCTGCTGGAGATGAATGTTTGGCAATGAAGATGCCAAGAAGGCAAATCAGTTATCACTTCTTACGATAAGATAAATTGTATAGTAACAAGAAAGGATAGAATAAGGGGTGAATCAGAAAGATTTACAATTGGCTCCCAATAAAAGAGAAAAAAAAAAAAACAAGAATGCCACGAAGATTGTTTGGGCAATGTGTCTGAAAGACCAAAAAAGATCAAGATTTTGCCAAAAGAATGAAGCGTTTAACTAGTTAGTGCATGGACTTGGAGGGGAAAGGTCAATAAAGACCTTGAAATTAGTCGTTCCTACATTGTCTTAGTTATCATTTCGTTAATTTTTGTCCTTTCCATGTTTATGTTTGTTTTTGACAATATTATACAAATTTTAAATTTTCACGTCTTTTAAAAAGGAAAGCCAAGAAAACATCAACATTTTGCCAAAAGAATGAAGTGTTTAACCAGTTAGTGCATGGACTTGGAGGGGAAAGGTCAATAAAGACCTTGAAATTAGCCGTTCCTACATTGTCTTAGTTATCATTTCATTACTTTTGTCCTTTCCATGTTTATGTTTGTTTTTGACAATATTATACCAATTTTAAATTTTCACATCTTTTAAAAAAGAAAGCCAAGAAAACTTAAATATTGAACCTTTTGGTGAATCACTCTATTGTGGGTAAAGAGTGCAGTGATTTGTTTATATATATATTATTATTTTGCTAATTTTAGATTATGAAATGAAAGAAAACAATCCTCAATAATGATGTGTAGAATTAAAACTTGGATGTATCAGGAAAAAAATAACCAGATTTATTCAGTATCCAATTATTAGCTCCCAAAACTTAAATTGACCAAAAACTTCCCACAAGCCTGTAAACCAGTTCCTGGAATGGACTAAATTCATATAGAACACGAATCAAAAAGGTGCTGTGCAGCCACTCTCCAAGTAAACAAAAATGAAATAAATCAAGCCTGCATGAATATAGGGCTGCAATTATTCATGTCTTTAAATGCAATCTACAAAGCTGGTACCATGGCCTCTACAAATTTACTGCAACGGAGATATTTGGGACAATGAAAAATCTGCACGCACATGATTCAGGCACAGAAACACTCCATTGGAAATTTGGAATGGCATGAACCAGCCATAAATATTTAAACATGAAGGGAAAAAATAACAGCAGCTAACATGTCAATATGTGATGGCAATGACACTGAATAAGAAAAGGTGTTGATGGCAAAGAGTATTATAGTAAGCACACAGCAGCAGAAGAAATAGGCCTCATGCCCAGTTGTCACAATGAATATGCAGAAAACATGTTCTTACATAGGAAACTTCACTGAAACTAATAAATTCCCAATATTCCCCCAAAACTGCTCTGCTTGAAAGGCCAATAAGGGCTTTTGTTGTACTCCTAATACAATAAATATATAACTCTAATTCTGTTCCTTGAAATTAAAAGGCTAATCTCAGCCATCCAATCTCTTAAATGAATATTAACTTACCACATTTCTCAAAATTAAGTAATCTCAGCCATCCAACCTCTTAAACAGAAGTTGGAGTTGATGCCAGTTTCAGGCAATATCCCAACTCTAACTTCACCAATCAGACCTGAAATTTAATGATTTCAAATATCCATCAAGTCAACAAAATCCTCTTTGTGGTAGACTTCATGATAGGTTGCATGGTCTTCCACCTCATTTGGCCCGCAAGGCATGCACATCTACTTATCCATCCCACTCATATCTGTACAAATTATATACAACGATAAACAGACAATGAATATTATATTCCAAACAGGGTAAATTTTGGAGCAAAATTCAATCTAGAACTGTGTATCACTTTAGTGGCTTTAGTAAATTGGTGCTAGTTCCATATGGGGTTGATACCTGCATTCCTCTGGTGATAATCTGTTGCAAACTTGCCTGCGAATGTTAGATCTACTGGATGATCGTCGAAGGATTCCCAACTCTTTTCAAATAGCAATTCTAAGGCAAGAGAGAATCTTGGTGTTTACCAACTACTTACTACAAGCAGGTTACATGATTTCTACCAGTTGGACAATTAATGCTGGAACACACTGCTCTAATATTTTAAGGGATTTAAAAAAAAAAAAAATTTTGACAAATCCGCTCCCATTTCATGGTATCATGGAACAGACCATGGTAAAGGGCTTCCCGCCTGCTTTTAATATATATATATTTTACAAATATGCCCCCATTCCACAGTATCATGGAACAAAATGACCGTGAAGTGTCTCCCACCACTTTTATATATATATATATATTTATATATATAAAAGAGTAAATTAGCCAGAGGTCCCTTAATATTGTTGTTTAAGGCCTCTAATCCACATAATTTTCAGTTAATGCCTCTAGTCTATGCGCCTAGACTTTTTTCAGGCGGAGGTCCCTAAGTATGCCAAATTATACATTTGCATGATTGATTTGCCCTTCTAACCGTCTGAAGTTATGTCACAAATTTAATCCATAGTTTTAAGCTCCTTAACATGATATTTAATGACTAATTTGCCCCTACAAACACATCAAGCTGTTTAACAGATTTTATTTCCTAGTTTTAGATGAAGTTTCGAAATTCAAATGGGAGGGAATAGATCAAGTTTCGAAATTCAAATGGGAGGGAACGATGTTGCTACGTCTTCTGCTACACAACCAATGCTTCCATGCAAGACTTCCTCATGTAGCAACTCGTAGCTCGACATTGCTTGGGAAGAATAAATCCCATCACCTGCGCTATTGTAGAGAACAAATATAAGACAATCTCTGTTACAGAACTTGTCGAGGAAGTTTTGCAGAAGCTGGGAGCAGAGAATATCGGTTTAGACGTGTTAATCGTTGATGGAAAAGTTAGTAGATCAAATGATCAAAGGTGGGCCATCGTTGCCAGATCCAAATCAAGAGGAAGGAGAACGGTTCTCAAAATGGGGTGTTGCAGAACCCAAAACTGGAAACAGAAATTTGTAGAGGATAAATTTGTCTGAGTTTTGAAAAAAAAATACAGATAAATTTATTTGAGTTTTTCCCAGAAATTCAGATAAATTTATCTGAGTTTGGTATGAATTTATCTGAGTTTGAAGTGAATTTATCCGAGTTTGGTATGAATTTATCTGAGTTATGGAACAGATTTATTTGAGTTCTAGACAGATTTATCTGAGTTCTGGAACAAATTTATCTGAGTTTTGTATAAATTTATCTGAGTTCTGGAACAAATTTATTTGAGTTCTGGACAATTTTTCTAAATTTGTGATAGAATCTGTACTTACTTGTCTTGGAGTGAGCGAATGCTAACGACTGCTCTAGATTATGTATTCTATAGGATTCAAAATCTAACAAATCACTTTTGCAATTACTAAATCGACGACGAAACTGTTTATTCGAAGATGATACAAATGCCTGCGGCTCTCAGGTAGGGGTGTAATGATTCGGTTAACCGTTTGTTTTGAAAAACTGTTAACCGAACCGTATTTTATGTCAATTTTTAAAAACCATAATAAAAAAAATTGAACTGCGGCTAACCGTATTAGATGGTTCGGTTACAATTAAATGTCACTTAAAAAAATATATATCTTTACCCTCTGACTTTGCATGCAGAACACCACTATCATTTTTCACATACCAAACAAAGCAACAATATCATTTTTCATGAACATAAACACAGCTAAAAGTATAAAATGATACTACAAAACATCTAGAATAACTCACAAAATAATTGTATTCTCAGAATAACTCCAGAAAGAAAGTTTAACTCAAGTCATTTTATTTCATTTAGGCCCTTTTAGTTTTTTTTTTTATTAGTGTAACGGTTTGGTTAACTGTGTGTTTGGAAAAATGGTTAATCAAACCGTATTTTACGGTTCGGTTCAATTAATAATTATAAGTCGAGACTGAAAACTATAACCGAACCATGAAGCACGGTTTTCCGATTTTAATAACTGTACCCGTATCGTGAAAATGGTTATTAACAGTCGATTCGGTTTGGTTCGGTCGGTTAGATAGTTTTCCAATTTTTTTTTACACCCCTACTCTCAAGGGTTAATCTCCCTGATTCACTTTACCCCTTCTCCCTGGCCTTAGTGTTCAAAATCCCCAATTTCTCGCTTCGTTCATTCATTGGCAAGTTTCCGCGATTTTAGGCTTGGCGTTTTTTAATAACGTGGTAAGAGATTAAGAGGGCATTATTGACTTTTCAAGTATATAAAACGGTAGAAGGGACCTTTGGCTCTACGAAAATAAATCATGAACCGTCTACAATAAAAACCAATCTTGAGGGACCTCTGACCAAACGCCCCTAAATAAAATTTGCCCCTTCCACAATATCCATGGAATGTTTTTTTTTTTTTTTTTTTTGTGTGATATTTGTGAACAGAAGCCCATTACTCCATTGCACACAAATTGAGAAAAAATCATGCCCAAATCCAAGAGTTATTTGCTCATTTTATTACAACTTTCAATTTTCCCCACAAAATCTCCATACATAACCCTACAAAAACGTTATTAGAGCAACTATTACAAAAAAAAAAAAAAACCCCGGGCATTCTTAATGGAACCCTCACGCTCTAATACCAAAGAAAGTAAGGTCACGTTTGGCCCCCAAATCCTTGGGAAAAAGATTTTCGGTTTCCCTAAAGTTGTGGCAAGTGGATTTGTTTTTCTCATCTATATGTATTAATACATATCAATATTAATGTGAAATCTCAACTATACCAATCCCTACGGAGGAATCCTAGTTCCAGTAATCAGAAGTATGAAATCCTCACCGGTTACCAAACACACTAAAAAAAACAGAGACATATGAAAGTGACCAGTTTAATACTGCCTACAAAACAAATTACGGCAATGGCAATGGCGATTCAGTAATTTTCTAATAACATCGAGGCCATTCTTGCAAAAGCAGAATCCCAATGCTCTCTAAAAAATATATTAAAAACACACACACACGCATTCATCAAAGTTGAAAGATACCAGAACAAGAAACCTCCGTCATGGCCACCAATGGCTATTCCCGTAAATTAGACTAAATTCAGGGGCATAAATCAAACATTCCAAAAACAATACAAGAAGGTCAAAGAAGCAAAAGGGAAAAAGAAATCCTCCCCCAAAACCAGCAGCCTTTCATGTTCCAAAAACCTCTTTTTCAAAAAAGAACCAATGGCATTCCCGTAAATTCACCATAAACAAAGCAAGATAACCCGAAACAGTTACATCCAAGAAAAGAACCGATACGAGATGAAGAGAGACAGAAAAAGACCTGACATGGAAGTGATCAGAGATATCGCGTTGCGCGAGGTAGAAAGAGACGGCATCGAAGAACGCGCGGTAGGTGATGACGTGGAGCCCGTCGATCCTCGGAAAAGGGAGCCGTATTCGTGGGAGCTTCTCTGCCGGCACCGGAATCCACCCGTAGAAGACGTACTCCTTCCAGCCAGAGGTGGCGGGAAGGGCCACGAAGCCTAGGGTGGCCATGATGGGCTCCAGCTCGTCGTGAGTCATGATGGGTTTGAAAGTCTTGGTGTGCCACAGCGCTAGCTTCCTTACAAAATCCTCCATCTCAGCTACAAAAACAGCAAGGGAGAGGGATTTGAGACTTGATGTGATTGCTTTCTGTTTTTAAATGTCCATCAGGACTTGTTTTCCCTTTTGGAGCTTGGGATGTTGTGGGGGAGAAGGAGGGGAAGGTGGTGTTGATAGTAGCTGGAGGTTTTTTAAAAAAACAAAAAGATTTACTTCTTATTCCGAAAGAAGCGTTGGGGTGTGACGCTTGTAAGTTTTGTGAGTGGTGTGAAAACACGGAAATGCCCTTTGGATCTTCCCTGCTGCTGCTGTGGGTCGGGTGTCGTCGATCACGTGTGTAAGAGGTCCAGATGGTCGTGGCGTATAGACCTCATTACTGGCATTTGCGTTACTGTTGTTTTGAATTGGAAGGAGTCTCTAAAATTAGGAATTTAGGATAAGGTGGAAGGCGTGTGTTTTGTGGTTAGACAGGTCACTCATGTGGAAGTTACTGTTCTTGTAATTGGAGAGTAAATAAACATTGTGGGGTTGAGGTGTCCCTAAGTCGGTTTTATTTGAGTTATTGCGTGGCACGTTGATGAGGGTTGCATAGCTGGCTCAGTAATTTCTTCTTGCTGTGGAAACAGTGGGTGGTTATCTTATTAAGGTTTTTGAAATTGAGAGTTAATACACTGTGGGCTTGTTTGTGTAGAGGGAGGATTTTAAATTTTAGATTTCTCTTTTTTTTGAAAAAGAGGTATCTGTTTATTTGTCCGTCTCATAGAAATGTCAAAATAAATTAATTTATTTTTTTTTCTTTTTTTGCAAAATATTATGTATTCCAACAAACATTAGAACAATGGGTTATATGAAAATTTCTAATGACTTACCTCTCCATTGGACAAATGCATCAACTTAAAAGTAGCGAAATCTGACACAACCCAAATAATCCAACTTGGCCCAGATTTGACATGCATACCCCAACGTGTGTTTTGGGTTAAGCTCTCAGTTGAGCAAAAACTGATGATCGTCGTCTAAATGAGTTGGGTTAGGGCCAACTTGTATCCCCTTAGGGTAGACTTGCACATCTAATCCATTTAAACGATTTGGTAATTTAATATCTTGGTTCTTAGAATAGTCTATTTTATATGGTATGAGCTGAACTTGTGTTAGGCTTTTTTTTTTTTTTTCCTACAACTTTTTTCCTTAAATATAGTCTTAATATTTGAAAGAATCATATATGGGCCACGATTCTATAGGTTGGGGTGAGTTAAATGGGTTGACCCAACTTTAATAAGGACCATATGAGTCGGGTCAGGTTGACCCACATTGGGTGCTGCCTGAAGTTCCATAACCTGTTTAGAAAACAGGTCAGATGTGTATTTAACTTCAATCTATCAACCCCCCTTGTCAGCCTAACCGGTTTCGACCCAATACCACCCCCTTGTCCCCCCACCCCACGCAACTGGTCACCGACTACATTTTTCATGCAACTGAAAGATTAGAATTTTAATTACTTGGTAGTTATTGGCAGAATTTACCTATTGTAGACCTACTCTGAAGCACTAGGGTTTTTTTTATTTCCCTTTTTCAAACCTATCTAAGAAAATCTATCTGAATTAATCCATCTTTGGACTAGGGATAGACAGCATCAATTACCTTATTTAGTTGTAACCATGGGTTCAGATATTTATATTCAATGGTAGACTCATTGCTTTTATTTGAGTGATGCAAGCAATGGTCAAGTTAAGAAATCTAATAATATAATAAAAAATTTTAAGGTCTTTTCTGCACCCGCGTCGCAACACTTGGGTCCGCCCCTATCTATATTAAACCCTTTATTGGTTGGGGAAGAACTGGATATGTATTTGTTGTAAATATGTCTTGGAGCATAAGTCATATTGGTGTGATCTTTATTTTCTTCAAAAATCTTGAAAAAAAATAGAAATATCTAAATATATTAAAAAATTAAATTCTTGAGCCGTACATATTAGAATAACCTTTACATCATGACACATTCTGATGGTATCGGCAAATTCATACACGATTTTTTGCATAGCTTTGAATGAATTGATTAGTGGTATGGTTGATACCACCATCATGTACTTTGAGCATATAGAGAAACTGAATCATACCAAAAGACCTCTTATGTATTGGATTCTACTAAAACGTCTGTAGTGATTATATTTTTTTTACAGCAAAAGAAAGGAGAAGCAATGGTATCTTTCATCTCCTAGGTGTAGAAACTGAAGAAATCTACCAACAGGCCTCTATCTCATATTAAAGCCTCTGTGCAAAATAAATGAAGAGCACCTGTAACTTGTAGTTTAAAAATTGAATAAATTATAAAAACCTTTAAAATTTGGTACTAAAAAAATTATATAAAGTTAAACTGACTCAAAATTCTAATAGATTTAAACTTGTATAGAAAGAAATAGATTTCTAATCTATTCTTTTTTTTTTAAATGTAGCATTTTCTTCTATCCCAAATTTGGTAAAACAGAAGTAGGAAGCGCTTTTTTTTGTTGAAAAGGAAATACTGCTGTTAAAAGAACACAAGACACCAACAAAGACACTAAACGGAATCAGCAACAGCAAACTAGACAAACATAAGAACACAAACAAGAAGACCACCTAGACAAGAACTAACCCTAAATAAGATGACTAAAGTCCTTCAAAAGGTCTTAATTACATGAGATTAGATTCTCAAAACTGACATTTTCAGATCTGATATTACTACCCCTGCACCCTGAACCTGAGATGGCTGAGAGACAAAAGCTCCATTTTCTTCAGCTCGAGGCCTCATTTCCTGCACATAAAAATGTCGAATATGACATAGCATAGTATTTTTAATTATCATTAGAGGAGGTCAATAGTGTTTCCCTATCTTTGCAAAAGGAAGCTTGTCAACCATAATTAGTTTTCAACCATAAATGTGCATGACATATTTTGTCCTTCCTCTAATACTGTTATGAGGGAGTCTCCCCGAATAATGATGTTCATTAGCTCAGCTGGGCTTTTTGACAAACAACTAGGCGTTCAAAAAGAGCCATAAGTTCAGCTTCCAAAGCATTTGAGGCATTTTATTGGGAAGAGTTTGCTAATATCATTTCAGCTATATGATTTCTGATTATGCCTCATACCCCTGCCGATTGATCATTTTGATTAAAGGAGCCATCAAAGCTCAACTCAAAAGTATTAATTTACAGGAAGTGGGATCCAAGAAGGTGGTGGATACAATTGGTCGCTATGAATATCCTGAGATCAGCTGCAACTTTTTATTGATGGATAAGGTCAATGGATTTAGATAGGACTGCATTCGGGTTTAGAGGTTTTTTCGATTTTTCTTTTCTTAAGAGGTCGCATGTGAAATAAGCTTGCATTTCTAGCTTTCCAAATATACCGACCATAAAATAATAAGACCTATCCTACAATCTTTTTAGAAGCTCCCGGGAGCGATTGACCAAAGCAATGGCGGACTTAGAATTTTCATTTGAGTGGGGCATACGATTTTTGATTAAAAATGTCACAATCAATGCCAATTACCAATAATCTCCAGTTATTACATTATTTAATAACTTGAGTTTTATTTATTTTATTATTTTAGCAAATTAAGTATAAAAAACTCATATTCAACTACTAACACTCAATTCCTACTTAAAATTTTTAAATACAACAGCTAATTCGTCAAGAAATTAATTTTTATTCAAATAAGAGGGATGAAAATTAAATTAGCAACCACACTATAATAATAATAAACTCCGGAGAACTCCAAAGAAGTACTAATCATTACCCTACAAAAATAATACATCTTCTTTCCTCAAAGCTCCTAAAGAGTACCTAATAATACCCTTTTGATTTTCTATCCTTCATTTTTACCACGTCCTAAACCCCTCCCCCAAATCTTTCGGGACTCAAAACACCCACAGTAGAAATTCTCTTATAAATCTGGACTTCAAAGATCAAATCGGCTATAAGAGTAGGTGGAGCCCAACGACTCTTCTAGAAAATTACTACCATTTGATATTTCCATCTCAGAGCTCACAGTAGGACCTGCCACGCGTAATAGGCTTTCCTGTTGTAGCCTCTATAAAGGATCCAAATATGATACAAGATCCTCTATTTCTACTCTTCTCTCATGTATGGTCCTTCCCATCTCCTTCCTTTTCCATAAAAAAAAAACAAGAACCCAAGATAGAAGAGGGAGATCTTAAGACTGAGAATGTGAAACTATTTTGGAGAATTAGGGTGGGGGCAACAATTTTACTGAAATGGGGGAAGGGCCATCTGGCCATGCCACCTTTGGTCGTTTTTGGATCCAACTTGGGGCCAACGCCCCAGGTGAAGATAACATGGGTCCGCCCTTGGACCAAAGATTAGCTGCACGATTTGAGGGATAGGGCCATATCAACTGCAAAGGAGCATTTTGAAAACAGGTGATCCGAAGTTTCTACGGACTCTGTACAGCAAACCTGAAGTTAAACTTAATTTAGCAAGATAATCTCCCGGCATGATGCAACCTCGCAAGACTCTGAAGTAAAGATTTTATTTTAAAGGGCAAACAAAGACCAAAGTTTTTTCCCAAGGTAAATTTGAGCTGATATGTGACACTTCCTCCTGGGTTTCGCAATTACGTGTGGCACATCCCACCCAAGCCTCATTGATAACTCATGCAATATCTAAAACTTTCCTAAAGTATTTAAATACAATCTAAAAGTTCCAAAACTAAAAGTTTATCCAATATCTTCCGATCCCATCAAGATTCTATCCAATCAAAGAAAACCACAAATTAGAAGGAACGGAAATTGTGAGCCCCAGTCTATGTTGTCAATGACGTGAGCCCCGCTTCCTATTAATATCCAAAAAGATTGTTAGCCCCACTCCTCTATATATGCTTTACCCTAAACATGAACTTTGGTCTGACCATCAGAGCCAAATGCAAGTCAAGTCCCACACAAAAAGACTTGTATTTTGGATGGACCAAAGTCGGGCTCCTTCCCATTGATAACCTTAGTAAACATGGGTGTGGGCACATCCTTAAAATAGTTTGGATTTAAAATCTAGTTTTTCAAAATTAATCCAATTTGAGTATGTGAATGGGACCTCTATATCTAGATAAGAAATTAAAAAAAAAAAATGAATAATCTGATTTCAATATGTGTTAGATTTTATGGTATAAAAAATCAATAGTCAAAAAATAAAAAATAATCAATCCGAGATGTCAGATGAGTCTCAATTGAGGGTGAGTGCCAATTTATAAGGTAGCTAAGAAAGTGAGTAGTCAGCACGCGGGAAATGGAATGATCATGAAAGGGGCTTGCTAGGCCACACAAAGCACCTCTCTAGGTGGTGCCCGCTAAACTAAATCAAACGAACATTGGGCAAATCTGAGTAGGTTTCGAACAAGATGTGGGAAGCAAACCCTGGCCTTATGCCACTCAATCAACTATTGAGAGAGTGATAACTTTCGGTATTTGCAGAGAGTGATACATTTTTAAGATCTCTTGTGCACACACATATGTTTGTTTAAAGAAATATTACTTATATTTTTAAGTGCTTTTATTTTATTTCAATTTCCTTATCTAAATGTCTGAATCTTTTATTTATATTACTTTCAATTTGCATCCTTTTAATAATTTTTTCTTTCTAAACTTCATACCTTTTGTTGTTATTTTAGCATCTTATTATAGCAGTTTTCTTTTGTTACGGCCCGGGTTGGGCCCGGCCTCTTTGGCTAGTTAACATTTAATAAACATATACTTGACCAAGCACTACCCAGTTGAATTCTGATCCCACCAAGGAATGTCTGTTCCTCCCCAGATGCGATGGTTTGAACAATGCCCTTGTCCTAGATTTGACTAAGCTTGTCTAGGTCCCATTCTAAATGATTTGAGATTGGGGGCCATCTAATTAAATTCCCATGACATAGTTTCATGGCCACCAGAATTTTCTTCCTTTTTATGTATGATGAGTGGCACTTCTTCCTTATTTGACTTTAGTGGACCCTGACCATGGTCGGTCCTCAAGAGGGGCTCATACGGCAGTAGAAATTCCCAGATGTAGATGAGTTACACGTAGAGCCCGCTATCTCACGTGTGAGACCCACCAGGGGCCATCATAATCATGAGAAACACATAGAAAAAGATATCAATGATAACTATGGGTGTGCACTTGCTCTGAAGCCTTCTTGAATGCATGAAAATGGAAGAGACCAGAGCATTAGATTGATTTAGGTTCGGATTAGAGCTGGGACCGATATCAATCCAGTTGAATTAGTTAGCCTTCAATCTAAATGCCTCGAATTTTAAGTGCCATAGATCATTTAGATCCGTTGTAAATAAATTAGCATGAAAGACCATCATGGTCCGTGCCAAATTGAGTCCCAAATGAAGGAGTATTCAATTCATGCTATGGAAGTGTGTGCTCGGAGTTGGATTGATCATGGGCAGCCCCAGATGTAAACATAATTATGCAATGCAAAGTTAAGGAACATTTGGGAGAATTTGCCGATAACACAAGACATGAACAAGGCTCTTATTGTGGCCCACCAGCCGGTGATGAAAGACAATAGAACGTCATCCACTTAATGATGTAATCTTTGTGGGCCACCCTCACGATGCAAATTGTGGCAGGCGAATTCAATAAATGATGGAAAACGATCTGATCACACCCACCACTATCCGTGGAATCATGGTAGGCCTCAGCAAACTAGTGATGGAATGACAATGGAGACCAACTGCAGATGGCATAAATATTATACCTCCACGGTAGTGATGAAAAAGGCAAGCATTACCCACCAAATTTACGGCTTATTGGTTTTTTCATTTTTCTAGCAAGATTAAGTGGTACATTACATGTGATATATAACCTACCCGTTCTCAGGAGGATCAATTCCTAGAAGCAGACAGCCAGACAGCCCTTTCCAATGGTGTGTCTTGTGTGTTCTCTAATTTATAGAGATTGTTTGTAAATTTATGCCTATTCCATATTCAAGGAGATTGTTCGTAAATTTATGCCTATTCCATATTCAAGCAGTCTATTATAATAAAGATTAAGTATGATTGGAGGCTTGGAACAAAATGTTTTTCACAATAAAACAAGCCTAGCAATGATTTTGTGTGGTTTGAATTTGAAAGTTTAGCACAGCTATTGATTTGTCATAATTAGTTTTTGTAGAACCCTTAATGGGCGCGTACAAGGAACTTCAGGAGAGAACCAGTAATGGGCGTATAATTGAATAGCTATACATACTCTGAAAAGGAAAGGAAGAAAAATATTTGAGCAAATCACCTATGTCCGATGCATAAAAAGGCCCTCATAGTCTTGTAATAGTAAAGGCTCTGCTGATAATTAGCTTTGCTTGAGTCATGTTATGGTTGCAGATGTGAGGGTTGTAAACGGGTTGGTTATGGTCTGGGTTCGTGGTGGACCCGACTCGGAACCGTTAAGGAGAAGATGGAACCGGATCCGGACCCTGAACCGTTTTAGAACTGGTTTCTTGGCTCCGGAACCGAAACCAAAACCGTATATGGGACGGGTCTGGATCTGGGTCGAGGTCTACGGAGAAAATGATATTTAAAAAAACATAATTTTTAGGAGAGATTTTTGAAAATTGAGGTAATATGTCAGGTCTCAAGTCCATGGGTCAAAACCAAGGTGAAACTGGACTCGGACCCATTTACTTATCTGCACCTAAAGAAGGACACAGACCCGGTTTTTAACAGATCGAAAATTTTGTGTAATCGGAGAATCGGAGACCCATTTACATCTCTATGGATGAGCAATGATATATTAATTGTCTTTTTTCTTCATCTTCTGTTTTCCTCTTTCTTTCCTTCTATTACTCTATCCCAGTCAAACCTGAGTTAACTCGCAAACGCACTTTCTCTTCCATTTTTTCTGCTCTTGTTTTTCCTACTACCTTTTCTTTTTACTTTCCTCCATGTTTTCTTTCTGAGCGGTCACATACTTTTCTTCTTGTATTTTCTTTCTTTTTCTCCATCTCTGTTATCCCTTCAACCAAACATCCAGCCACCTCCTTTCCCTCTTAACCAAAAACACTTGAACCCATTCTCTCAGTCTGCCTCTTTACATCTCTCTAATCCATAGTTCATAGCCCACCTGCATAGCCCTGCACGCAACTGTTACAACACCCACACCCCAACCCATCTACTCCATCGTGATCTTACAATTGGATGATGTAAATTGTTATACCATTTATTAAAAGCTCGATCTTCTAGTGTTTTTGGTTATTAATTTGATATCAAAGCCAAAGGTTACAGAATTCAAAACCCCTATAAAGTATGATGATTCCATGATATTAGTAGATGGGTCCTCGTTGATTATACCATTTTAGAGGGTGAATCTACTACAACTTTTATCATTAGGGCGGCCATAGCGATTACATCATTGGGTGGTTGGTCCTATTGTAATTCATCACAAGGCGGGTGGGCCACCATGAGCACTCCTCTTCTTTTTGGAAGATTATAACAAATGTTGTCTTTAATTTGTGTCATTTTTCACGTGTTCATCCAGGACCTCTTGTCAGTCCAATTCGTTCCCAGACTTCCCTTCCAAAAATTAGCGGTGGCCCATTTGACAATAATCTTGCTAACATTCATAGATACAATTCATCTCCAAATAGTCGTTAATTTTGAGGCTTAGACACGGAAGGCTAATGTGATTTTATTTGATCGATCTCGGCCCACCTCTAATGCACCCCTAAAATATATCCAAACCTATGCTTTTATTGTTTTTCTTTTTTCTTCTTGTCGTTTTAATTTCATGTGTGCAGGCAGGCCACTAGAGAGGTGGGGATGAAAGAAGGCCATATGCTTTTAAAGGAGAATTCTCTTTTGAGAAAATATATGCATACTCATGTGCCCTTGCTGCTCGTGTGTGGCCGCTTTGATGCTGGCTACTTATGAGTGGAGGAGGGGTAGTTTACTTATCGACAAGGGTCAGGAAAAAAACATCGAACTCCATCAGATCATTGTAATTCTTGATTTTAAAATTTACTGGTCTTTTAATTATTTAGACTTCAAATTGACTTCTTTGATGAAAGTAAAATTGAGTTCACAACCATATTGGACGAGGATGAGAACGTGAACAAGACTGTACTCATCAAAGGTGGCCCAAATGAGCACCGCGAGCAGTTGGACTTTTCGGTGCTCAAGCTGCTCGTACTTGAACCTTTCTTTTTCTTCTTAGAGCATGTTTGGTGATATATGAGGAATTCATAGATTTGATGATTCTTCACTGCCACTGGAATAAGGATTTATCGCTGGGGATTTGTATAGTTGATGATTTCACATTGATATTGGTGTGTATCAATGCATATAGCTGAGAAAAATAAAGTTCGGTGTGCAAATCCACTTTAGTGAGGATTCTCAAATCTTATGGAGGATGGTCGAATCTGAAAATCCTAAATAATGAAGATTTCTATTCGCCCAAATATTCATAAATTTATAGTTACCAAATATGGATTTACCACAACTTTAGAAAAACCGAAATTTTTTTCCTAATTATTTGGTTACCAAATGTGACCTTTAGTGAAAGCCACTTCGCAAAAGTAACTAAATGGTGCCATCATCTTTAAAAAAATGAAAAAACACTAAAGGGTGTCGGGAATCATGATATTTTGTATTAAAGCTTATGCGGCCTAAGGTCTCAGCAATGTAATACAAATGTTGATCATTTGAAAGATTCTCACAGGAATTAATCCAAGTTAGGAGAAAACATGGGGTGGGTTTTGTGTGGTTCTCCAATCCTCTAAAAATAATAATGAAAATTCTCCCCTACAGCCCTAACATAGGACTGCCCATATAGTCTAGCTCCATGGAGCCATCTGGAGCCACCTTCAATCAACGTAGCCCTTTAATACCCATGTCATCCTATGATCTCTTCCCATTAGACTCAATTTAGCAACCTTCACTCACCTACTAATTTAAACTAAAAAAATCTAATATTAATATGTCATTAAACTTTAACCGGAGAGGTAATTGGAAACCACCCTTCCCATAGGGCATGTTTGTGTCACAATTTCTATAGGAAAATTGACGATTTTCGTGGGAAACCTATTTTTCAGGAGTTTGGTGCAGAATAATTCTAAAAACAATGTTTTCTTGCCACGTCAGCATTTTTTTTGCTAATGCTAGAAATGAATTTCCTATGAGGGTATGAAAAATTGATCTTTTCGAAAAATTTCTCCCTCTTTTTCATTTTAATCTAAAACCCTAACCTCTTTTATTATTTAGTTCTTTAAATAAATTATTATTTAATATTGAATAAATGATATACATGTTATGTTTTTTTTTTTTTTTAAATTATTTCATGAATCAAAAATTTTTATTTTCTAGAAGGAATCACAGCCGTATTAAATATCATTAGCACCAATTCAGCAATGTTAAAAACTCGCACTAAATATAAAATTTTAAATTCTATAAAAATTATTTTTAAAAATTTTGTTTCTTTAAAATAGAAAGATATATGAAAAATTTTCCTGTCCACGGAATGGATGCGTAAACAAAGGAAGAGGATCCCCTGTTTGGACCAACCAGGGGCTGCCACATGGGAAAAAAAAATGTCAATCACACATCCCATCTCTCCTTTAAAAAAAAAAAAAAATTTTACCCCCCATGTGGCAGCCCCTGGTCCAAATAAACAGGGGATCCTCTTCCGTAAACAAAAGTGCCACTGGGTACTTTCAGACCATGCTCCGGGGAATCGACTGCCATCCATGTAGGTTGGCCCACGAGCTGTAAGCATATTCCAACACTACGGGCCCGTTTCTTTCCTAGAATTCCTGGAATTCATGTCTGGTGGCTGTCTGGGATTTTCAAATGCTGGAATTCTGAAATGCTACTGAATTCTGTCATTTCTGAATTCTCTGTTTCTTTTATGCCTAAATTCCCGCCTGAGAAATCCTAAATTTCTGAATTTCTTGAATTCTCTATTTTATAACTATAAGGATTTCTTACTAGAATTTTACAAACCATGAGAGAGAGAGAGAGAGAGAGAGAGAGAGAGAGATATTTTACAAAACATGAACTGCATTAAACTGGAATCCCAACCAACCAACCATCTAAAGAAAAGTTAAGAAAATGAAAGGAAACAACCAAGGGATCTTATATTATTTATGCAATCACCTGGGCTTGGGCTAATATTATTTTAATTTGGGTTCAAGCTTGGTTGTGGCCGTTCAGGTAGGGCTTGGGTTGACTGAATACCCAATCCTACCAGCCCAAGTTTTAAAATCCAGTGAGCTTTACGGCTTCTCCCATCTGAGAACTTGAATTGGAATTTTTAAGGCCATTTGCCTTGACAGTCTCCACAAAAGGCTCTGTCTGATGCATGGCCAAACAGTTACAACTACCACAATATCAATAGGTGAGCGCAGTCATTGAATTGCAATTTCAGCTCAAATACAACCACAAAATAATAAACAACTAGGAGCAGTTCACTGGACTAGAGGAACATAGATAGTTTGAATTCATTCAGAAACCAACAAGAAGAAAAGCACTGAAACCAAATTCCATTTATGGTGAGACTAAAAACAAAATCTTTAAACATTACTGGGTGGAGAATTTGTTCCCAAAAATTTTGTTATTACTTTCCAACCAAATTGAGCAGCCACAAAATATTTCATCTACCTGTAACAGCTAAAGTCCAGAACACAACAAAAGCAACTAGTGACTGAGGGGAACACTACTGTAACGGAAAATTGAGCACCCTTGAATAGTGGCAATTTACAAAGAGATGATTAACATTTGCATTCCTTGAGACAAAATATGGCCATTAATGATAATGTGTTTTGTGCTTTGCAAATGATCTAGAATGATGATATCATTCTTGCATGCCCCACAAATATTTGATTCACACAAGAACAGACTTGGAGACACGTATTTGAAGAGGTAAGCAAACACTTGTATTTAAAAGTCATGTATCTCCAAGAAGTTCTCCTTGAAGTCCTATTACGTGGCCTTATACCTGACTCATGTTAATCATCCACATTGTCTGGATTTTTGGAATACCAGGTGGAGACCTGGTTTTTGGGAATGCCTGCTTTTTAGCATTTCTAAATGCTGGAATTTTGGAATGCCAGGAATTCTTGAAGTGAAACGCTGGATTTCTGACAGGAATTCCGGAATTCCCAGACAACCGGAATTCCTGTCAGGAATTCCATAAAAGAAACAGGGCCTACATCTGCAGTTTGCTCGTAGCTGGACATTCTCTCTCTTCCTCTTCCTCTTCCATTCCCATTTAAAATTTGAGAAGCTGATAACACTCACTCTTCGACTTCCAATTGCAGATAAGAGAAGATGGAGCGAACGTCGACTTCACATCTCTTTCTCTTCTTCCTCATCGTCTTCTCACATCCCTCCAAATCTCAATCACTCCAACAACAAAACCAAGAAGAAGACGACTCTTCTTCAATCATCTCCAGATTCCAACAATACCTCCAAATCGACACCTCCCATCCATACCCTAACTACTCGGCCTCCGCCCAATTCATCCTCTCCCAGGCCAAAACCCTAAACCTAGACTCCGAAACCCTAGAATTCGTCCCCGGAAAACCCCTCCTCCTCCTCAAATGGCACGGAAAAAACCCCTCCCTCCCCTCCATCCTCCTCAACTCCCACACAGACGTCGTCCCCGCCGAGCACTCCAAGTGGTCCCACCCGCCGTTCTCCGGCCACGTTGATTCCGTCGGCAACATCTTCGCCCGCGGATCCCAGGACATGAAGTGCGTCGGTCTCCAGTACTTGGAGGCGATCCGCCGGCTGAAGCGGTCCGGGTACGAGCCGATCCGGACGGTTTATCTCTCGTTCGTGCCGGACGAGGAGATTGGCGGGCACGACGGCGCGGAGAGGCTGGCGGAATGGGAGAGGTTCGAGGAGATGAATGTTGGAGTGGTTCTTGATGAGGGATTGGCGTCGACGAATGAGGCGTATAGGGTTTTCTACGCTGAGAGGTGTCCGTGGTGGTTGGTGATTAGGGCTTTTGGGGCGCCTGGGCACGGGTCGAAGCTGTATGATAATAGCGCGATGGAGAATCTGATGAAGAGTATTGAGAGTGTGAGGCGGTTTCGGGCGGCGCAGTTTGATATGGTGAAGGCTGGGTTGAAGGCGGAAGGGGAGGTCATTTCGGTCAATATGGCTTTCTTGAAGGCCGGAACACCTTCTCCCACTGTAAGTAGTGATTTTTCTGTTTCCATTTCACTTGTATGGGAATATCCAGGTCTGGCCCGATTTTATGAACTAGTTTGGGATAATCTTATTGGTGATGATGAGCTGCTTTTGGTATTCCATGGTTTTTATCGGTAGAAAGGTTATGTAGGTAGTCGATCAACAAAAGGGGATTTTCGCGGTTTTGTCATAGAACCAAAACTTTAAACATACCAGGGATTATGGAGGACAATGAGTAAATGTCCATGAAATGGGTCTTTAACAAGTCAGGTTAACTTTTGAAAACGTCACAGGCTCCTTTCTGAAAGGAAAATGTTGCCATTAGTTATTATAGTTTCAATATTTTGTGTTTCCTTTTTTGATGGCTAAGGGGATTTTTTTTTCTTTTTTTTAATTAAAAAATATATTAATTTTTTTCTTGATTGAATAAAAATATATAATGGACAATATATGAAATTATAAATGATCAGAGAAGTATCATCATAATCAATGATGACTGATGAGAAAGATAAGTCAGGCCATCTTTTATTATTATTAGAGGATTTTACCAAAAAAATAACTTTACTTGGCCAGTGCACCAAACATGGAACTTTACCCAAACTCACACCGAACAGGGAATCCTTCCAGGAAAACCAACTTTTTTTTTTTAAACCTTTTTTTTGTTGGTTGCTATTGAACTTCATTTTCATTTTCTATGTTGAGGGTCGACGGCGACCCTTGCTATAACAAGTGAGGGTCGCTGTACCCTAAACTGAATCCAATGATGGAGAAGTCCATGCCTGCTTATTGGGTGTCCAGTTCATTTTCTCATGGTTCATCAAATATGCATTAAGATGATTATGATCAACACGATAGAGATCATGTTTTGCAAATTTCGAGGGAAAATCGACAAGGAGCTTGAGCACATACAAAACAAGCAAACATTGCACTAAACTGGATTTCATGTTAATGATTGGTTTTCTTATCCCCATAGCCCTACAGACAACTATCAATCAATGTTCGTTCTTCTATGAAACTCTCTCCTTATTTTATGGGACCATATAAGGTGCTTGCATGCATAGGACTTGATACTTGAAGGACCGAATCCTCTTGTTAGATCTAAAATCTACACCCAGTGTTCTATATACATTGCCCAAAGAAGAAACTAGGAGATAATGTTATTCTTCAAAGCCAACTGCCAAACACCACAGCTCACGGAGAAGTTAAAATTCAAAATATGTTATCTTCAAACAATGACTTGCCGAACAACATAATGGATCCGAGACTGAGGTACTAGTATAATGGGCTAAAACTACTTGAGAAACATTTCAATTCTTACAAGAGAAACTTTTTAGAGTTCTTTGTCGGCTATCCTTGTGAACAAGATTAATAATGAAACCTTCCATGCTGCCATGCTTAAACTTAGCAGATTTGGTTATGTATAATCTTAAAATATGTTATTTTGGAAGAATGGAAATCAAAGTAGCACTTTTTGATATCAAGGCATGGACTTCTCCTTCATTGGATTGGGTTTGGGGGAGAGAGGAAGAAGGAAGAAGATGAGGAATTTATGGTTGCGCAGGGTCGACGGCGACCCCCACTTGTTATAGCGAGGGTCATTGTCAACCCTCAACACAGAAAATGAAAGTTGATAGTGGCCGCAAAAAAAAATGGTAAAAAAAATTGGTTTTTCTGTAAGGATTCCCTGTTTAGTGTGAGTTCAGCTAAAGTTCCCTGTTTGGTGCATTGGCCACATAAAGTTATTTTTTTGGTAAAATCCTCTTATTATTCTTATTATAGAAAACCCATATTTCCAACCAAGATGTAAAGTTGACCGTAAAAGATTTAAATGGTTTTTAGTTTGAAGATATAAATCTTATCATAATCTGTCCTTCCAATTCACTTGATGTAGTTACTTGTTCCCTTTAGCAACCGGAGGCAGTAAAATAAAACTTTTAGCAAAAACTAACCCTACATGAAGTCCTCCAGGTGGAGGCAGGGTAGCTAGGTTCGAGCCAGTAGCACTTCTTAAAATTATGTTTATTAGTGACGTAGGGGCATATACTAGGATTTCCAGAAAAGAAATGGATGGTAATTATTTTACAATAGATAGTAATTTTATCTAACCTATATTTCCTGCTTTTTTTTGGATCAGGGTTTTGTCATGAACCTGCAGCCATCTGAGGCAGAGGCAGGTTTTGATATTCGGGTACCCCCGAGTGCTGATGAAGAATCTTTGGAGAAACGCATTGCTGAAGAATGGGCGCCTTCTTCACGTAATATGACATTTAAGGTAGGCAAGCACTCAATTATTTATTATTATTATTTTTTTTTTGGTAGAATTAATCTCGGTATTTTCTTATGAAAGCTTTAGTGTAGTCCTGAAAAATGAAAGAGTTTCAGCTGACAGTTGGTTCAGACTCCAGATAAATGTATGGAATGTGATGTATAGAACTTCTCATGTACAACATAATCCGTGAGAAGATGTTGTTGTATACCATATAATTCCACTCTGCGTCCCTATTTATCTGAAACACTCAACTGTTCATTTCCATCTTACTTGATGAGATTCATGGCATCGCATGTTCTCCTGTACAGCATAATACTAATACATGGCAGATGATATCTCTTTGCATCTGTCTGAGGCAACCTATGCTCGGGCGCAACTGGGGGAGGTGGGGCTGAGTATCTACCTAGTCCAAGCCAAGCCTGGGCCCATGCTCGGATGAAACTTGAATTGCCAGGCTTGAGCCATAACTCGATTTCAAAACCCTGGGCTTGAGCCCAAGCTGAGGCTATATTACAATAGATATTATGTATTATATATATTTATCTATTAAAAAAATTAAAAACATTAAAAAATAAATAATGTAGCATAATAAATATGTTATTTAGACATATGAAACCTGTGCCCAAACATTACCATCATCACCAAAGCCTTGTGACAAATGTTTATGCCAGCTATCAACCCTCCTGACACAATCCCTCTTCTTTATCCGCCCTTGTGAGCAGCGGTTATCTCAAACTGAATGAGTTACCTTAGCTCAAACATGCCCAGCCCAAAATGAGTTTTCATCAAGCTTTGGCATGTGTGGGCTCATTATGTTTTTTTTTTTAATAAAGAGTAATGCACAATATCATCCAAGGGTACAAATCAAGTCAAACTGTGAATTTAAGGATTTTTTTTTAAATTTCTTGTAAAAAACTGAAAAAAATACTGAAAATTAAGAAAAATAAGAAAAATAGTTGCTATTTTATAATCCATTCATTTTTCATCCATTTTTGCATCTATACAGTGACAAATAAGATATAATCAATTTGTATCTATACAGTGACAAACAAGAAATAATCGATCATATAAAAAACATCATTGACATTTATCAATGCCATATATGATATATCTGTGAATAATTGAATGTGTTAAAGATTAATATTTTTATCAGCCACATATATTAAAAATATCAATGTTACTAGGAAAAATAAATATTTTCAATTTTTTTTCTTTCTTTCTATTTTGTTCTCTTTAATAAAAAAATCCAAATCATCGACATCATGTGGTTAGGATGTGTTGCCTAAAGTTAAAGTAGTAATTCATGAAAAAGAAAAACTAAAAAAAAAAGCAGGGAAAAACGCTTACCTACAGTCAAATGCTCTAGTACATGCCAATGCTTTCTTTATCTTTAAAACCTTCCCAAATTCCACAAGTTCTTATGTTTAAGATGTTTTCCTAGTTAGTAGATAATCTCTTAAAATAAAAAGTCCAAAAGAAATATATAAAAAATAACTAAAAATAGCAATTTAGATGTTGCTGCTCCTGCCCAGAGTAGTTGCCTGAATCACTTTGTCTAAACACACGATGCGATGTATAGTATTGAATAAATGTGTAACTGTGCTTCTAGCTTGGACAGTTTAAGCAGAGGGTTTCACTGCGCAACAAGTTTGGGAAGCCAGAACTCACTGCCACTGACAGTTCTAATCCATGGTGGAAACTATTAGAAGATGCTGTGAAAAGAGCTAATGGTAAACTCAACAAACCAGAGATCTTTCCAGCTTCTACTGATGGTCAATATTTCCGGAGTCGGGGATTACCAGCAATTGGCTTTTCTCCAATGGCAAACACTCCAATTCTGCTTCATGACCATAATGAGGTTTTTACTTAACTGCTTTTAATGCTTTCAGTATCTAATTTATGTCTTGCAGTTTCATGAACTAAAGCATTTTACAGATCTATGTATATATTCGTAAGTGGAATACACAAATGCATTAGACAGGTTTGCAGTCCTTCCAAATTGTAGTGCTCGAGGACTACAATAAGTGAGGACAGTGAAACAGCTGTTACTTTCAATGCTTCTTATAGTCAGATGTTCTACTAAATCTATGAGTACATGAATATGGGCATCTTTAGCTGCCTATTTATCTAGTTTTTCTATAGCATATATATGTATGTGAAGTCTGTGTTTGCATGCGCATATGTGTGCGTTTCAAGCTACATTTTTGATATGGTATATGAAGACTTGCATTACTTTATGTACTATATGGCTATATCATGTGTACCAAACTTGTGCTTTCGATAAAAATTACTGAACATGAATCTTTGAACATGACTAAGGGATGCAAGATACTCAGGCTGCTGTTTGTGTTGAAAGTCACAGTTCCCCAAGTAGGGTTCATGTGCAACACTTCGTGGGTCTTTGGAACCCAACTGTGTATTTGAAAATATTTCCTGGTTTTTGTATGCCTGACTTGAAGCTATGTTTATGATTACAGAATTCTGGCGGTCTTGATATCTATACTTGTTGTCATTGGTATGCATACATGTATATCAGAATCGCACATACATGCATTTGCAAATTTAAGGTTTGTGGAACTGAAATGTCTCTTTAATTTATGCAGTTTCTGAATCAGGCAGAGTACTTGAAAGGAATTGAGTTGTACGAGTCAATCATTAAAGCTTATGCCTCTTATGTTGAATCTACTGGAGACAAAGTTCCCAAAGACGAGTTGTAAAAGCATGGGCGTCGCCCTTTTCTATAGAATAGGCATTATGTTGCCTTGCCTAGTCGCGGCATATTGACCTACATATCACAGAATTTAGACTGGGAATGCTAGTGCCTTCACCAGTGTGAAAAGCTGATTAGAAATAACCTCTGCATGTCCTGGTTGAACCATGAACTTGGTCCGATTCTTCCAGACACTGTTGCATTGTAGTATCTTGCTAGCTGCATTTCATGGTCACACGTACCATTGTGGTTGCAGGTAGAGAGTTAACACGATTCTCTCAGTTGTGTTTCTGCTGCATGACTGCGTCCAGGGAAGACTAAATAAGAGGAACATTTATTTATTATTAATTATGTGGAACAAAAAAGGGTGATTCTTAAAATTTCTATCGAAAACTGGATAACAGTCCTTTGCTCCGACCATGTTATCCGTGCACTCTTGAGTGGAAAGAATGGGAGCAACCCACCATCTGTACAACAGTCAAAACAGAATCAACAAGAATTAGCTTTCAAATTCATTTTTCCTTTTCTGGCGGAAGAATTGGCTCTCACTTTCATATGAGAGAGAGAACTTAAACATGCGCTTCTACTGCTACAAGAGGGGGTGTTGATACGTCTCGATTTCTGGTGTAGCAATTCACATTCAATTCATGGCTTACATCATCTTAAGGTGGACCATGTATTTTGTGATCAATGGTCCTGGACTTGCTCCTTAACTAAATAATAGCAGTCTTTCTGACTGGGTGTTTTCTTTAATAAGTATTTGTGTGAATGTGTCATGTAGGTAGTTATCTATTGTGTGTCATGTAGGCAGTTTGTTAAAACCCTCTAAGATCACGTGATCATGGGAGCAGTTGGTTAGAAATATAGCGTCGAGTTGCTTGGGTTGTATGTTTTAAATGTTCTTATTGAAATAGAGAATGGAATATCTTTGTGCAAAATCTACTCACTGGTGCAATCTCTCATTTGAGATTCTATCCCCTTATCATCCTCTGAGTAGTGAAGATCTATTCCTCACCACAGCTCGGGGATTCCAAGAAATTCACATATCAGGTGTCTAAAGCCAATGACCCAAATGAAATTCAAGAGATCTCCTGTTGCCCCGCCTTAAGCCTGCGTTCACCACCAGAAGCTGGGATTCATTATATGTGCAAGTTGCTTTAAGCGTCCCACAACTCGGCTTGCACCTCGGAGTAATGAGGAGGGCCGGCCCGAGCCTGGCTGGAATTGTGCTGGATAGAGATTGTGATCTTTTGGCCCGTGGGATAGTTCCAGCCCTAATTTTGTAGGCTGCTAATTGAGTGAGCAGGGCTTGGGTCGTCGTACACTTATGACACAACTGCACCCAACATATTTAGCACAAAGGTGTATATAGATTCTGGACGTGGGGGTGCCCTTTGACTGACTTCGGGCCAATTCTGGATCTGGGCTAGAATGTTAGACCTAATAACTAAAGAGGCCCAGCCGAGGCATCCCAGGAACAGCTCTGCTTGTAGCACAATTGTGGTACGACCTCGTCAGAATTGATCATTTCATCTCTGATCTCAACATTGTTCTTTTCGCCAGAAACTTTACCATATTGATGTCCTCGAAGAAGTTTTTAATTTTCTGTCTAATGACTGATGATCTTTCAAGCTCAGCTCTTTAGTCTTCACCTCCAACCAACAAAGTTAATAAGAGTTTTCAATTAGGTTACCGTCCTAAAATTAATATGATCTGTTCCAATCTGCATATACCCTGATTTGGCGATGGGAGTCCATCAACAAGATATCTTATCATTTGCTTCATTTGGTTACATCTCCAAGACCAAAATGATCCATTTCATCCTGCACGTATCCTTATTTTGTAATTGCAGCCCATGCCCTACGGGCTTCACAGACCTCCTTCAACTTGACAAGTTCAACTAAAGGAAGTGCAGATCGTCGACAGGTTGAGAATTGACATTGTCATGTTGTAAGTTGGGAGCCTTTTCAAAGGCAGCTGAGATCCCAACCTCTCAGCAAAGCCATTTTACATGGTTAACCTGCTACGTAGATGATTGGACTAGTGTGAACCTCGCTCAAAAGAACCTAAAGACAACTTCCCCTTGCATTACCAATAATCTGCACATGAACAAGCCCCATCTTTGAAATGGTGAAAGCGGATTGCGTCTCTGATAATAATGTTCCTATTCTCTGTCTTCGCGACCAGCTTCGCAAAAGTGTGGCAGTCACCACATATCCTAAGGTTCTTCATTATTCGAATCGGCTTTTCCTTTATCGAGTGGATTAGTCCAAATGCAATTGCCAACTTCTCACTATGATAACGAAGTGAATCCTCCTTCTGTTCTCTTTCTATATCTTGCAACACGAAATTTGTGTCTGGAACATAACCAGCCTCTGTTATTCTCTGAATCAACCTGTTCAGCTCTTTGCTGATTTTATCTGCATGTGGGTGTGATTTGTCGCCTCGAACAAAGGCATGAATCTGCCTGTCAACTTCAATCCAGCTACAACCAGGCTCTTTCCTCACTCCCCTCTCTCTCATTGTTTTTCTCACTTCTTCAGCATCCTCCCACCTACGAGAATTTGCATAGATATTGGATAGGAGTATGTAAGCCCCTTCATCATGTGGTTCCAATTGGAGAACTTGCTCTGCTGCATAAGCTGCCAGATCCATGTTGTGATAAACTCGACATGCACCAAGAAGCGTCTTCCAAGTGACAGCATCCGGTGCGCATTCCATTTCATGGATGAATTTAATGGCTTCATCAAGCTTCCCTGCTCTTCCTAGAAGATCAACCATGCAACCACAATGCTCTCTTTGTGGTACAATACCGTATAGTTTCTTCATTGACTGGAAATAATACCATCCGTCTTCAACCAAACCTGCATGACTACAAGCAAATAAAACGCCCACCATGGTAATATGATTTGGCCTAATACCAAAATCTTTCATCAAACCAAACAGTCTCAGAGCTTCTTGACTGTGACCATTCTGCGCGAATCCTGCAATCATTGTGGTCCAAGAAATCACATCTCTCTCTGACATCCTCATAAAGGCGGAGTTTGCCCCCTCTAGATTACCACACTTGCAATACATATCAAGAAGTGCATTGTTCAGTATCAGATCGCTCTCAAACTTCAATACATGACCATGAACCTGTCTACCTAAATCTAGCTGCACTGAAACTGTACAAGCTCTCAAAACACTTGTCAATGTCCCCTGATTAGATGAAAAACCAGCTCTCTTCATACGCTTAAAGAGATGCAAAGCACGGTCGCTATCGCTGTTCTGAGCAAAACTCCCAATGATTGAATTCCAAACAATTAAATCGCCTGTCACCATCTCATCAAAAACACGAAGCCCATTATCCAATTCACCCCATTTTGCATAGATATCAATAAGAGCGCTCCGAACAAAGACATCAGACTCCAACCCGCATTTAATTATACTGCAATGTAGCTGTCGAATGGTCCTCAACCTATCGCACGACCTAAGAACCGACGAAAAAGTGAACATATTTGCACGAACACCTTCTCTCTGCATCAAAATTAGAAATTTAAGAGCCTCCTCGCTGCGGTTTCCATTGGTATAAGCTGAAATCATGGTAGTCCAAGAAACTACATTTCGTTCAGGCATTTCATCAAACAGCTTGCGCGCTTCATCTAAAAGGCCAAATTTTATATACATGTTGAGGAGATGGTTGATGAGGAAGGTTTCTGGGACGTACCCATTGGAGAAGATGTGCAGGTGAACCATTTTTCCATGATTGATTGCTCGGCGGTCGACACAGCATTTGATGAGCTCCGAATAAGCGAGGGAGCCCGCGTGAACGTGGTGTGATTGGAGGGAGTTCATAGCGGAGATGGCATTGGTGAGGTCTCTTTGGTAGCATAATCTGGTGAAGTTTTCGACCAAGTTGGAAGGAGACGAAGGATTTTGAATGGTTTGGGCCTGTAGATGGAGAGATGAAGATGGAGAATACAAGAGAGAAGAAGAAGCAAAGGAGAGGAAGGAAGGTTGTGGGATTGTTTTCAGTAGAGTTTTCATGGCGGGAGCGTATCCACTATCTATCTAGCGAGAATTCTTCGAGCCCAGATCAGATGGACATCTTGCAAACCCAACAATGAGCTGTAGCTGTAGGTCTCCATTTTACCCGGCTCATTGACGACCACACTGTTTCTGTTTCTGGCCTGACCCATGTCTGATCCGTATAATTGATGTATCACTATTATGATGTGAGTGACCCATTTTTTATCCGACACGACCTGTATCATTAGGGTTCGTGAGCAAATTTAGGGCAGATTTGTATACCGCTATAAAATTTTGGTTTTGTAAAAACTTTGTGTGTTCTAGCGAATACAACGCGTCTAACCCCCCTCGGGGAAAAGTAGCCTTATGCTGAACAACTGAAAACTCACTTCATTTTTTAAGGAAAATTGGCTGACCAAATATGAAATTTATTAGACGGAAAATGCCTTATGCCTTCCACATGTTTTTTTTTTTTTTTTTCAGAAAACCATGTACACAAACATGCACTTTTTTTTTATCTTTAGTTAAAAGTGAGAATAGTTCGCTCTATGCTTACCACTAGGCTGCACTTTTTGGAGTACGCTTGCATATAACATGTTTTATAGGGTTGGAAAAAGAAAAGAAAAGAAAATCTCGGCTTTCCATATCTATCTTTGGTCTACAATAAAGTGATATTTGGCAATCCGTTCTACACTATACAACTCATATTTGGGCTTATGTGTGAGAGTTTATAATGTGTGATACCAATCTTGTCCCCAGCTTATACGCTACGTGGGTCAACTTCAATTCATGCTATCTTTTACTCTTTTTCTAAGTAATATTATTTATCTTAAGAAAATATTATATTTACATGTAATATTTCATTATTAGATAATAAATGGGGGCAAAGTGATTTGACTATAGATTTGAATCAAATTTGTGGTAAAATTGAGTATATCAACTGTTGGGGCAGACCCAAAAAATTCAACTCAGAAGGCTCTATGTAAGAGAAATATTGGGAAAATGGGTAAATGTGAAGAAAAACATATCAATTTGTAGAACTCACCCGAGGCCGGGGTTTCTTAATAATTTTAATTCTTTTTCAAGTATGCGGGTGGGGACTTAAGGCCCCAAATCCTTATACTTGGGTCCGCCCTCGATCGACTAGAACACATGATGTGCTGACGATAGAAATCTGTGTCAATGAAAACCCTCTTTTACATGTAATTTATGTACATGTAATTACATCGATACAACTTAATTATCTTTTACATATTTTATTTATTGAAAATTTTGACCTCCTCTTCTCAATGAAATCGAATTGATGCCCTACTTATAAAAAGGATTAATAGGCTTTTCTTTCCTTTCATTATTGTCATCTAGAAAAGAAATGCGGCGGCACATTTATTGATACTATCGATGGACTACGCTCGGCCCTTTGTAAGAAAATTCTGGCCCCACCACTAGTGGCAGCACCATTTAACTGTAAAAAGTTAAAAAATAAACAATTAATTTTTGTATATCCATGGAAAAGCACTTTCCTAAAGAGGCAAGATTTTTTTTTTTTTTTTTTTCCAGTTTTGGAGAAAAATCATAACCGTTCGTGTTAGAAATGTGTCCCTTCTTACAACCCTTGAAGGACTAGGATTTGGATTTCATAAAGACGAGCACCTCCTTAGTTAATGCGTGTCCATCTATACTTGCTAAAAAGAGAAAAATCAATTCAAAATACAGGGCCATTTGGTAAAAGACAAATGGCACAAAAGAGGCTAAACTTTCCATTTAAAACATGCGGGAAACCAGTAATTTTCAAGGAATACATCATATCAGGACAGGCTTCGAACAAGATACACTGTTTCTCTCTGTCTAATTTTAAGATAACTCCGAGTTTGAAAATGCAACGAATCCAGAGACCCGCCGTCACGCTCTCCGGACAACAACTCGCTTAAATATCCAACAGAAAGAAAACAAAAGAGCTCTCGACAAGGAAAGCGAGAATCGTCCGCTGCTGTTATTTTCTCCATCATCATCTTCTTCTTCTTTTGTTATTACTATTGTGAGATCTTCTTTCTTCTTCTTTTCTTTGTATTTTTTTGCTGCATGTGTTGTTTTTAGCTTTATTCAGTCTTTCTTATCTTTCTTTTGCTGAGATTTTGAATCGCCAGATGAAAAATGAAGAAGAAATTAGGGTTTTATCATATGACAGGTTAGATCACATGTTCGTTTGTTTCTGCAGATATGGTTACAAGATAGGGTCTGTGGAGATTGCATGCTCTTTCCTCTTGCAGTTTTAAGCTTTCCATGATGTGTTTTTTTTATTGCTAGTTGTTGTTCATCATCATCATCATCATCTTCTTCTTTTTTCTGTTATTACTATTGTGGGATCTTCTTTCTTCTTTTTTTCTATGTTTTTTTTTTTCGCTGCATGTATTGTTTTTAGTTTGATTCTGTCTTTCTTATCTTTCTTTTGCTGAGATTTGGAATCGCCGGATGAAAAATGAAGAAGAGATTAGGGTTTTATCATATGACAGCTTAGATCACATGTTCGTTCGTTTCTGCAGATAACAATTGCAAGATCGGGTCTCGTGATCAGGAAATGATCTCTTTTGTGTTTCTGTAATGTGAGATTTCGGATTGTAGGGTTTGTGGAGATTGCATGCTCTTATTGCAGTTTTAAGCTTTGCATGTTGTGTTTTTTTATTGCTATTTGTTGTTCATCTTTGTATGATTTCATTTTAATTTATTGATGATTCATCTTTGGAGAAATCGTTTGCTATTGTAGTGTTGGGTTGGTGATAAGTTGTTGCATCAGTTGATCATCTGGATGGAGTATTTGTTGACTATGATGAAATCTGGACGTATGGGTATAATATAGTTCCTTTCGAGATTTTGGTTTATCTTTAGCAGAAACAAATATGATTTCTTTTGGATTAGGAGTTCGTTTAGAATTGTCATTTTTTTGTTAATGTTAGATGTGAAAAGAAATGCGATTGGGGGATGTTATGTTATCTGAATTGGTTTGTGTGGAAAATCTGAAGAGGTTACATTTCCATGATCAATGTACAATTATTAAAGAAACTTCCTCAATTTATAGAAGAGAAGAGAGTAATTGTGACTAAAATAGTTCAAATCTAAACATTCAGACTAACCCTTATCCATATCTCTTCTAACAAACTATTCCTACTGTCTAATCCTGTGGTTTCTAACAGTTTGATTGCCAACTTAATTGGTTGTGGTCCAAACAGCTGGACTTTTGTATAATCAGTTTCTTATTGTAGTTAATAGAGATGAAAGATATTCTCCATATGTCCCCTACGCTGCTATATTTTTAATTTCTGATCAGGTTTATGTGAATTGATCAAATTCGTCACCACCACCACCACCATCATCATGGAGATCATGTGCAGAAGCCCAGTGGGGCCCACTTTGGAGGAGTAGTCAAAATCGTATACATTTATGCATTTTTATCATTAGTCTCGATTATAATTCTCGATAAGCATAACTAGTTTGGTTCATTACAACTTTTATGGCAAGTTGCTAGCCTGATGCTAAGCCTCCCACTATAAAAGGAAGAGGAACTACAACAAAAGACCATAAATGGGCTAACATAACTAGGAATTGAGGCACCATTGAATGCATGCCCAGTGTTTGCTAAGAAGAAAACCATTGAATAAAGTATAGAGAGCTGCGAAATGCACATTGGTTTTTTCTCCCTCCACACTAGTACTCTTTACACTTCCCATTCTTACTCAATCTGTTTTGCCCAAAATACCCTAACATACGGAAACCCATTGCTCTCTACACACCCTTTCTCCCCCCTCTCAACTCTCCCTCTCTCTGCCTCTCCTTCCCGCCCACCACATGCTCTCTCTCTCTCTCTCTCTCTCTCTCTCTGTATCCCTGTCCGCCTTCGCCCGCCACCCTTTCTCCCTCTCCCTCCGCACCGCCCAACCATTGCCGGAGAAGAACACAGAGAATAGGCCACTCGGGTTTGGGTTTCAATTTCGCCGAGGGTTGTCTGATTTGCGCCCGCATTGGAGAAGAATAGAGGATCCATAATCCTCAATTTTGCATAGATCTGCGGCTTGATTCTCTTGGATTTTCATCGCCACAAGAGAAAAGAAGAGGATCTGGTCAGATTGGATGGTGCCTAGGCTTGCAGAGGATTCAGACTCTTGGTTCGGATATTCCCAGACCAGAAGAAACCCGATTGGTGCTAGCATGGTTCTGTTTCAGGGAATCGAGGCAGACATGAGGTGCGGTTTTGTCGCCGTTGGAGAACGTTGCCGCCAGAGGGAAGGGATTGCCGCTCCCTCCCTCTCTCTCTCTCTCTCTCTTTCTCAGTCCCTCCCCCTCCTTTGGCGGTGCTGCCTGAGGGGGCAGTAGTGGATTGGTCATAAGAAAGTGAAGTGTGTGGAGAGAAAAAATCGGTGTGCATTTAGCAACTCTTGGAAATCGTTTTTTTTTTTTTTTTTTTTTCTTTGAGAATGAAGTATATCAATTAGAGAGATTCTTAGAGGTACTTAATTAATAGAAGATGAGGCATGTGGATAGCTCAATAATCATTTTCACTATCTTAACACAATTCACCTAAGAGGTGAAGAGGCCAACCCAAGGGTGGTTGTTTGTAGGATGCGAGGTTGGGCCCATAGATGCACTATGTATATAAAAGCATATACGACATTTCACGTATGGTACTTTCTGAGTTTTTATGAGGTGGAGAAGATCTCGACCTCTTGTGGGACTTGCTTGGATGCATGCCAATTATGAATTGGTGGGATGATGGAAAGGTCTCAATTGGTTTAGACTATGGGCAAGAATTAAAAACAGATAAATAAATAAATATATAGTCCCAAGGGGACCATTCTATCCCCTGACTTAAGAGACCTTAAAGTTTAGTACTCTTTTAGTTTACATTAATGTTTTGAAGTTCAATCCAATGGTGTTTATTGGATGGAATATGTCTCAAATTGGAGAGAGTGCTTTCATTAGGGGTAGTGAGTGTGAGGGAGTTGGATTGGTTATACACACATCCCACAAGGGATAAGATTGTGACCTCCGGTGATCAAGATCGCCTTTACATTCTCTGGTCCAGTAAGATAAAAACTTGGGAATTGATCAAACAAGTAAAAAACCACTGGTAGAACTAATTGGAACCACCATTGGTTAAAATATTATCAAAATCTTTTTATTAATTTTTATGCCACGGTTGAGCTAGTTAAACTGGATGGTCAAACTAGGTTGGACCAAACCATCCAATGCCCTACTTTGCCCTCTTGTTTGATTTATAAAATAATGGTTGCAACTCACAAAAACATAAGAGGGCACAAACTGGGTGAAAGATGCAGATAGATAGATAAATAGATGGATAAATAGATATGGATATGGATATTTGGGATGGAAAGAACCTGACTCGACATGGGTTTGACCTGCTAAACGGCTAAATCCGATCTGGAATTTATAGGAGGTGGTCAGAACTTGATCAGAATTTATAGGTTAGGTGTGGTCGACCTGCATAATCTGGGTAACATGTATGGTTTATCAGGTTTCTCCATTAGTTTGTAAAACAAAAACCGGTGGCTGATATTAAATAGTGCCTGATATTAAATGGTAGCAATGACAGTACAATACTATCAAACAAAAGTTTATGGGTCCCTAGGACTACCAAAAACTGTAGCCCCAACATGGCCATACTGTGCTGGGACTTGCATAGTAAATGAGAACCACATCCACTTCATATTGCCGACAATGTACGGTCAACAATGAAGGAGTTTGGATGATCAAATTAACCTGTCACAATTCCACCTAGCTCAGTATGATATTGTCCGCTTTGGCAGACGTGCACGCACGGAGACTTCCCAGACAGTCACTCATCCTGATACTGCTCCCACGTGAGCATGCTTAACTCCGAGTCCCTTATATCCCGAGTGTTTTTTGGCGGGTGATGGGCACACTTGATTTTAACCGAATACACAACCTCGTCTCAAGCCTGCTGTACGTATCTCACAAAACCATTGTGCTTGTCAACTAATGGACATATGATTTGCTAAATGTCATGTCATGGACCATTTGCCTTTAGTTACCTTAGGCAATGTTAGAAAGAGTTGCCTTCAATTGCCCTCATGTACATGTACAAAGTTGCTCCTCCTTACAGCTTTGCTTTGGATGTGGTTTGTGTAGGTCGGGTTGGGTTAGCCCACATTAAGCGTCAGCTGAGGATACTCAAACCATTTTATAGACAGGTTGAATACAAGTTGGGCTTTGACCCACAAACTCCATTGGTCAACCAACCAATTTTTACTTTTCCTGACCTGTTTGTTGCCCCTCATAGATAGAAAAGAGGTGAGCTGGTAAGGTAATATGAACATGCCAGAGTATCAGGAAGGGTAGTTGGGTCGTACCTATAGTTTGCGCTATGTCTTTCCTCTTAGAAGATTAAAGGTCATCACCCAGTACGGTCCAGCCAAAGTAAGGTTTTGGGAGGATACAGACTAAAGACAAACCTAACATTTGGCAATTTGCACAAAGTGGTTGCTCGCGGTTCTCGAATGAGCATTATCACACATGGCATCCGAGATTCTTAGAAGATTATTAAACAAAATATCCTCCTAAACATCCAAGATTGGAACACAACCTTCATCAATAACAGAATAAATGCAAAGCTGCCAAACTCTCCTAGCCCTCCCCCCCAAAAAAAAAAGAAAAATGTAAATAGCATGGGAGTGTAGACCAAAAATGGAAATCTCAAATAAAATACCAACCGTGCTCACATCTATGCTTTGGGGCATCCAAATAGGAAAAAAGAAATTCAAACCAACTTTTGGTAGGGCTTAAGAAGATAAGGAACCTAAATCCTGCTTTGCATACAACCAAATCCTAAAAGATAGGAATTAGAACCGTAGGGCTAGCGTTGGACTAGGCTTTGATGGATTTTTAACTTTTAAGGCCCATGGCCCAAGGATGGGCTTAAAGAGTAAGCCTGTTTAATAGAATGGCTATGCTTGGGCTTCTAGTACATCAATACTCAATAGCATGGCTCGACATGTCCCGGTGTTTGGTTTTTCTTTTACATATATTATATCTATTTAAGTAACAAATTACAAAAATATAATCATATTTAGTATGATACTATTCTAGGAAATAAATTAAGCATATTAATTTCTTGTTTGTATAATTAATCAACTCCTATTATATGATGATCGTCAAGGCTTTGGTGGCACATATGGAGGTTATTTTAGTGGGGTGATTGTGAGGATAGGTGAATGGGTGATAATAAGAAAGGAGTTCAATTATCTACATTTAGATCTAATTCTTTACAATTGGGAACCTGTTTTGAGTTATGGTTCTAAGATTGGCATGTTGAAATTTAATGTGGATGTGGCGGCTCATGGTATGGCACGTCCAGTAGTAGGGATAGAGGTTTTCCTTCGTAATAGCAAAGTCACTTTATTGCTTACTTTTTCCGACTCTATTGGAGTCGAGGAGTCCAATGAAGTGGAGGTGTTGGCTTTTTTAGAAGCTTTGAGGGTTTAGTGGCATCTTATTTACTAATCAGTGTGGAGTGCTTTAAAAACCACAATTCTTCCTAAATGAGATTAAATAGTTGTCTTCTTACATTAAAGTGGAATTTTAGTATGCTATTTGATTGGTTGTGTGATTATTCTCTTTTGGCCTTAATTAGTAATTGTTTTCAGTTTTTTTAAGAGAATGGTGTTGGTTATAGTGCTCTTATACTGGCCTTTGTCCTCTTTTTTGTATGCTCTCTTGCTATAAACTGTCTCTCTCTAATAATATTTTGCCAGTTCCTGATCAATATACACAATCATACACACGTGTATGTGCATGCGCACACACACATACTGAAATTTTCAAGTGAAAATTGTATGTTGTTATGCATGCCCCCTCGTTGAGATCTTTTTCATCCCCCACCTCCTCCTTGATTGACATGGCTTGATGTGGCCCTCACAGACTGGTTGGCTTGGTATTGGAATAAAAGAAAAAACACACACCAAGCAACTGGAAATGCAGTCCAATACTGTGGGGCCCACTTGGGCCGACCTTCCACTAGTGTAGCCCCTTTGATAGTCTTTTCATCCCATGATTTGGCATCAGACCCAATTTTACACTCACTGAACCTTCACTTACCTTGGATTGAGTCTCAAGAAAATCTATATGCCATTAGACTTTAAGGCTGCTAAATCAAGGGCCAGGATAATTTGGTGGGCCTAACTTTTTGAATCCCCTCCATCCATGAGTGGACCTTTCAATTTGCCCTCCTCCCATTGGTAAATTGCATCTAAGTGGGCCCCACAAGCAACTTGTAGGTGACCATTCCCCGTATAGTGAATGTATCCCTCTCTACATATTTACACTCACACATATAGATTGTGTGGCTTATTACCTCTCAACAATGTATACAATGATCTAAACCTTCCAATTAATATGATCTACTTCAGATTTGGAAATAGCTAAAATTGACTCTGAAGATTCACATTTAATTCCCACATTAAATCTCAATAGTCAATATACATCACTCTGTATTCTTAAAGAAAACAAAAAGTCTGCTTATTATTATTGGTAGATATTTCTCAAAATTTCTCATTTTCATTGGAAACTGTTGGAGAAGCAACAGGTTTCTTCTTGATTTAATCTTTCCATTCGTGGATGATATCGTGGCTATCTAGAATCAGATGAAGGGTTCAATTTGGCACATTCATGGCTTTTTTGTTCAGATTTTTATGTATTTCC